>CM061143.1:20556177-21758677 GCA_030710495.1 Labroides dimidiatus | reverse complement strand
ATGTCAACCTGTGTTTTGACAAAATTCTTGTTTTTTTTTTTGCACTGGTTTGATATTTTAAACCTCTGTTTTTTCTTGCTCATGAGTGAAGACAGGAATCCAAAGCTCTATTTTTTAGGTCCTCTGTTTTTGTGTTTATTCTTTTTCTAAAACTCATCATCAGTTTCAATGTAAATGTTATGATGGTTGTTGTTTTCTGAGAGATTGCAGTGATTAATAAATCCAAACAAAATATTGCATAACACTGTTTTTATATCCCAACCACCTCTTGTTTCTAGTGGGTAACAGAGACTGAGGCCAATGAAAAGAACAGATGAGATGAACATATTCATTGCTGCAGACATTTGAACTGAGCAGTGTGTTGTACTGGACACATAAAGCACTGGTTTGAAATGTATGTATATCTGAAAATGTTGGCTTGTTTCTCTTAGGTTCACCCTTATAGGTGTGTTTCAACCAGAGGGTCCAGGAAGATTTAGTTCCTGTTAAAACATTCCCCAGAACTAAACTGTTCCTCTGGCCCATGGTTTGTCTGCATTTTGACTCAGGGGCCGGTAGATTTTGCAAAACAGCACAACGATGCATGGAGAAAGATATTTAGCTTGTTAGCATTGAGGATACACAGCTGGTTTTTAAACTGGAGATGGATTTGACAATTGAAGAAGACAAGCCCAGGTGACAAAGCCTTTGCCAGATGAAGACATTTCAAATAGTCCAAAACAGCGGAGGAAAAAAGTATTGGGACACCCACTGTTTGCACTGTTTGTGCAAGTTGTTCCGCTTAAAAAGATGAAAGAGGTCTGTAATTTTCATCATAGGTACACTTCAACTGTGACAGACAGAATGTGGAAAAAAATCCAGGAGATCAAATTGGATGATTTTTAAACAATTTATTTGTATTGTATTCTTGCAAAAAATAAATATTTGGACATGAACAAACAAGCAGGAATTCTGGACCACACTTGTAAGTTCTTCTTTAAGAAGTTCTTCTCTTCTCCACTCGTTGCCTGTATTAGCTGCACCGGTTTGAACTCGTTATCCGTATAAAAGACACCTGTCCACACCTTCAAACAGTCCGACCCCAACCTCCATAATGGCCAAGACTAGAGAGCTCTCTAAAGACACCAGAAACAAAGCTGTAGACCTGCACAAGGCTGGCGTGAGCTATAGAACAATAGGCAAGCAGCTTGGTGAGAAAAAAAAATCAACTGTTTTCGCAATTATTAGGAAATGGAAGACATACAATGTCACTAACAATCTATCTAAGTCTGGGTCTTCATGCAAGATCTCACCTCATGGGGTACAAATGATCTTGAGAACGGTGAAGAATCAGCTCAGAACTACATGGGGGGACCTGGTCAATGATCTGAAGAGAGCTGGGACCACAGTCACAAAGGTTACGGTGAGCAACACACTACGTCATCATGGACTAAAATCCTACATAGCCAGACGGGTTCCCCTGCTTAAAACAAAACATGTTACGGCCCGTCTAAAGAATGCCAGAGGCCATCTAGATGATCCAGAAGAGGACTGGGAGAATGTCATGTGGTCAGATGAGACCAAAATACAACTACTTGGTAACAACTCCACTCGTCGTGTTTGGAGGAAGAAGAATACCAAGAACACCACACCCACTGTTATTAATTTTCCAATCAAGTATACAAAAAATGTTTAAAAATTATCCAATGTGATTTCCTGGATGTTTTTCCACATTCTCTCTCACAGTTGAAGTGTACTTATGATCAAAATTACAGACCTCTTTCATCTCTCCAAGTGGGACAACTTGCACAATTGGTGGGTGTTTAGGACTAACTGAACCAAGTCAATCACAGCT
Organism: Labroides dimidiatus; assembly: GCA_030710495.1. NCBI lineage: Eukaryota > Metazoa > Chordata > Actinopteri > Labriformes > Labridae > Labroides > Labroides dimidiatus. The sequence continues at coordinate 21,756,843 of CM061143.1, read as the reverse complement.
ATGTGTGATGACATTGTGGGAGGGTGAAATAAAAGCACTATGCATGCTCCACCAATTAGAAATGTTTAGTTTTCAAGCCTCAAAGTCCCTGGACCTCTGGAAAGTACCCCCCCCCCCCCCCCCCCCAGACAGGGTGATTTTCTGGGGTAAATTTACTACCCTGGATCTTAATTTTGACCCTTGTTTTGATGGTTGAAATTCATGTAGTTCTGGGGGAAAGTCCCTGTGGTTGAAACACAGCTTATGTTCACTTACAAGCACCTGATGTGGTTATTTGTCAACATCCCACATCCTGAATCATTTAAAGTGTGGCTCAGGTGAGTAACATGGGACAAGGGTAATCACATATACCCAGTATGTTGTTTGTGTACAGGGTAACAGCAGCACACATCTGACATCATTTGTTCATGTAGCCAGCTAAGGTGGTAACTGCTCAGCTTGGCGCAACAAACATGGATCAGAGGATGTAAAAATAATTCTGCAAGGTCAAAAGAGAAGTCAAGAAGTTGGACTGCCTTCTCTGCTATTTTGACCACAATCTGAACAGATGAGATCAGCACTCTTGTCTTGTTCCAGTTTCATGTTCTCGGCCACAGTGCCAATGTTTTGGATATTTCAATAATCCAAAATACCTACTGTGCTCCTTCTAGCAGGCTTCTCTACTGTGACAATTTTAAAAGACATAACACTGGTAATATTTGCTGTAGGTGTTTGTGTCTCATGCTTATTTGCCACAATGAGTTCCAAAATACTCTTGAGCTTGTCAGCGGTGTTGAACCGTGCAATTATTTCCAAATTGTATGCTTAGGGGCTCCAGTCTGAGGTTGCTAATGAGGTGGCACAGGATGTGTGTATCTGTTGTGTAGCTGTGCATGGACACTTTGTCTATGTGTCGACATGCAACACAGTTGCTCGTGTTTCATTGCCTTTGGGTGCAACAGTGTCATTCTTGCACAACAGTACGTTATAAATTAATGAATAAATCATGCATAAATTCACATGAGTAAAGTCATTTGGATTTCTTCTATTTTACATGAACCACACAGAGAGAAACTAGAGAGGCTGCAGAGCTGATATTAAATGGGCCCTGATTAAAGTGTTGTGACTCAGTGTGCCATTTGGTTTCCTCCAGTGTTTAGTAAGACCGCTGTGAATACTCCACAGCTCATTAACCAGTGTCATGAGTGGCAACAGAGTCTTCAGTGACTCATCAATTGTGAATGGTCTAAAGTGGAATTTTGAATCACTGTAAAGCTTCACTTGAAATGTAATTCTAGACTCCTTTTTCTTAGTACATCTTGTTAAATAGTACCGTACAAGTTTCACAGCGCAAATAAAAGGGAATATTATACCTTTGGACACAGGGTGGCTTTGGTTGTGTGGCCATTCTAGTCCTAATTTTCAAATAGATTTTCATTTACCCTGCGCTTTCTAGTTATTTGTCTTAAACATGCTTATTCATTTAGAGAGAACACTTGACTTCTTGCAAGGCTATTGTTGTCTGGCCTACATAACCAAGGCAGAAAGAAACACACGATTAATGTTGCTGATAATGAGCTGCTTGGAAAAGGGGAGAGAGCTGCCCCCTGTTGCATTGTAACTTGGTAACATTATCTTGAGGTCAGGACTCTGTGAACACTGAATCATTCGATCTGCTTCAGCTGATGTGGAACAAGTGGCGGTGATGAATAATGCAAGAGTGTGATCATGCATCCAAATTATTTACAGATAAGATGTGCATAAGAGGAGAGAGAGAGAGAGAGAGAACACAATAGGCCCTTCAAGTGCAGTGTAAACAGCACTGAGAGCGGTTGAAAATGTGGTACCTAATTTGTAACGTGGACAGGCCCTATTTGTAAAGCCTAATTATGGAGACAAAGGAGGCAAACAAGGAGTGGTGAAACTACGGCAATTTGGAAAGGCAGATTTATCTTCCAACCACTTAGAGGCAGACTAAAAATAGGTGCAGCAAAAGAGTCAGCTCAAGTTATTAGAATTGACAGTGTAACTCTGGCAGTTCAAGAAAACACTCACCTTTGGTTTCTTGCGGAGGTTGGGGGAGAGTTTGAGACTGGTGACAGAGCCTTGATCATCGCCCACGATGATGACAGGATAGACAGGATTAAACTGGATGTGCGTGAGCATGGTCCTTTTTGACACCACTTGCTGCACGCAGATGGGCTCATACTTGTTGACGCTGAGATCGAAAACACGAACCTGAAAAAGGTGACAGTCAGACTTCATTTGTTTGTGGGTTTGACTTTCACTGGTTGACCTACTTTTGAGATGACATTTCAGAAGCTTTGCATCATTACTACTGACTCAGGGATTTTAAAAGAAAAACTTGCTGACTGCCATATTTATGCTGCTGGTTGTCCAATTATAATTTTCTGAAAGATGAAGTAAACCTGTTGGGGCTACTTTTTTCATATCTTGTTATGTGTTGACTTTTAAGTTAAAAGGGGAATTATGGAGCCCAAGCCTCAGCAGGGATGCAAGCCTGGCCATCTGGTCCAAGGTACAGTGTTTTCAATGATTTAGAGAATGGACAATCCTGTCTGTGTGTACACATGAAGGTGTGTCTCTCTGTGCTATTAGCCCTCATACAGAATCAGAGACATCATTACCCAGAGGACACCAGATCACAGACATCCTTCCTTAAATCTAAGAGCATTTAGAAAATGTGTCAACCACAAATGAGCCCACTTCAAAGCACAGCCCACTCCTTTTACCAGAATTATGACTGTGCCCTGGCAGCAAGGGCTCACACTGTCTGTGTGTACCCGCACCTCATTCATCACTTACAACCAATCATCATATTCTCCCTGTGTATGGCTTTTTATAACCCTCATCACAACTCTCATTAACTGCAGCATTTTTTTGTTTTCCATGTTAAGCAGATAATGTTACATGACACTCAGTGTGTAATAAAAATCAAGAGCTTAGGGTAGAGAGAAATTCACTGTTGACACAAGACGACAAGCTGGATAAATCATTAAACTTATATAGCACAGCATGATGTTTTTAATTCTTCCCATTCATTTTAATTGCTTCAAGTTGATACGTGAGTATCTTAAATGATATCTGAGCTGATACAGGTATAGAGTAGCTGAAATATGTGGCAGTCCATAAGGAGGAGGCTAAGAGAAGCTGTACAGACAGCAAATATGGATTTGGAGATAACTGCTGGTGGAAAAGTCTGGACCTCTCATTATTTCATCTTGACACGTTATTTTCTCAAGAGTCATCTCTGACAAAGAGGCAAGGGCAGAGAGAAAGAAGAAACATTTGTCTGTTTAATGTCACAACATCACAATGTCAATCTGTCAAAAGTGTGCACACACACACACACACACACACACACACACACACACACACACACACACACACACACACACACACACACACACACACATATGCAGGTATGCCACTGTGTCCCTGACATTTGCAGCATGGCAGCAGCAACAGCAGGTTGTCACCAACAGTGAACACACGTCAAGAAGCACAGAGCTCATGCTGACTCACTGAAGCCCATCAGATGGTTGTCGTCATAAAAAAAAGAAAAAAAAATACATTCTGCAGAAAATGTGCTATCCTCAGGAAGATTAGAACCACGGATGTCACACACTGCATCAGAGAATGTGAGAACTCAGTGTTCTGACATTGATCAAAATTTGACAGCAAACAGATGCAGATGAAAGATAAGTCTGGCTTTTGACTGAATATAGAACAATGTTGAGAGGATCCATGAATCAGCCAAACTGTGCATGACAGAAAACTTACATTTACTCTCAGTTATTTGGGTCAGGTAAATGAGTAAAATGGATCGTGCATCCTGACCTTAATAAACCCCATTTTGATATTCTTGTCCTTGCTGCTATGTAGAGAGGAGAGGATATTGTGCTTGTACAATGTATGCCAACTGATGAGCTTTGAATGAGTTTTTAATGGCTGCTGAAAACTGCTTTGATTCAGTTTCAGGGACTAAATTAACTCCAAAGCTTGAAGTTAGGATGATTTCTAGCAAAACAATTGAATTATAATTTTTCTGCAAGATGTTTACAATTAAACAAGTGACTTTTTATCATTGGTTTTAACATCAGAAATTTGAATTACCACTCATGAATTTTTAATATATATTTCAAAATTGGCTTCTGTTAAGAATTTCTTGGGAATCTGACATTACCTCTGCGACTGACCAAGAGAGATAACTGGTTGTGCCAAGGTATGCAGTAAGCAGGTAAGCAGTTTAGAATACTGCAAAACACATTAAATCCAATAATTTATTTGAAAAAGACCTACAAAGAAGCAAAAAACATCTTTGTCATTCTCTCTCTCTCACACACACACACACACACACACACACACACACACACACACACACACACACACACACACACACACACACACACACACATACACACACAAAACGCATCTCTTGAAATTGCTCAGCCTTCATCTCCTCTCTGTCACTCTCACTCTTTTTTCCCCTGGCGCACTGGACAGGAAATGTGTCAGACATTACACTCTAGACTTTTATAGCGTGGCACAGCCTGGTGCCGTGAGAAACAGATGGGGACAGCTTGCAGCTATACTAAGAAAATATGTGCAGATAAGCAATGTGGCATCCTCTGTAATTACTTTTGGCTAGAATTGATAACCACTGGTAAGGCAGGAAGCCGGCTGACTTTGTTAGAAGAAAGTGTGTCTAAACAAACTTTAATGTCTGATACCTTTGTGCACTTATTTCTAGCTGTGCCTGTTCAGTTCAGTTATATTAGCCTGTAACTATACCATAAGAACTGTGCTGAATTGTGCTGTTTTTTTTTTGTTTTGCTTTTGTATCAAGTAAGAATCACACTCATGTTATCCAAAGTATGCAACACTGTCCAAAGGTCTGAGGACTGGGAGGAAGTTTTTTTCTCACTTTAAAATATGCCTAATGCTTTTAGAGCATGAAAGGTCAGGACTTCAGGCCAGTTCAGCACCTGGACTCTTCTACTTCAGAGCCATAATGTTGTAATATGTTTAGAATGGGGTTTGGCATTGTCTTGCTGAAACTTTCAAGGTCTTTTCTGAAAAGGCCGCATGTATTGCTTTGAAACTACTTAAGATTGTTCAGCATTGATTTGCTAAATGCTGCAAAGTGTTCTTCTCATCATAAAGACAGTCTTTCCTTGTCTCGATGTTAGGTCTCTGACAAAAATTTTGCAAAGCATGGTCTAACTGCCCCTCTGGTAAAGTGTCTGGAGATGAAATTTAATGTGAATTGGCACTACACTACTTTTTCAGGTTCTAATTTTTCATGGAAAAAGTTCTTATCTTTGAAGAACAACTTATTTTTAGTTTGATACAGCTTCCGATAATCTGTTCATCTCAGCTGAGTAGAAAAAGAAAACGTAGGCATACAGTTAGTTGCCCCCTCAATGGGTGAACAAAGTCCAAAAAAATGCAGTCCAGTAGCATGGCCTGAATCCTGAATTTGTAAAAAATAAAGAGAGTTTTTTAGGTTACACTTACCACTCCATCTGTTGTGACAGCAGCAAAAACAGTGGAGGAGTACGGAGACCAGGCAACATCCCCAACAGCTGCCTTTAGGTTAAAAGTGAACATTGGAGCGCTGAAAAAAGTACACAGACATCCGAGGTCAGACAAGATATCTAACTTTTCAGCAGGTCTTTCTGTTTGTGCTTTCAAATCAGAGATCATCAGTGTGGTAACTAAGGCTGTAAGTCTAGCTGCATTACAGCTGTACATATAAAATGGTGTATTTAATTTCTGTGGTTGAGGCAATGATATGAGTATGACACCCAAGACTGTCATCAAAACTAACCAGTTAGAATCTGTCCAATCACAAAGCCTGATCATCAGCCTGGCTGTTGATGAAATCCCACAGGGAGCAACGAAGAAATTAAAAAGTCCAAGAACTGAGCAGGCACATACAGGCCCTCTTGAAGTAGAAAAGATTGAGAGTGTGCAAATGTATGTTCAGGTGTGAAAAAGAACACCAAACATCAAGGATGACCCTCTGCATGGCATGTTGTTGTAGTGATTATTATATGATAAATAACAATGATAAATAACATGCTCTGGTAGGCATAGAAAATGTCAGAAATCAGATGTAAAGGTGATAAATCTTGCACTGAGACTTCAGCACGAGAGTTTTTCAAAGCAGTGTGACACTGCACATCCTATAAATACAGTCAAAGCTGTTAGGATTCACAAATTATATCTGATCGTTTCACCAGATCAAGGTGGAAATCTATCATGCTTATCATCTGTGTGATCAGTTGACCCAGTGAAGTGCTTTTCATTACATTATCAGCAAACAAAGGCAGTAGGTCTTACTATAAATCTTTCATTAACATCTGACTGTGTGGTGAAGTTCAAGAAAGTTTTCTGATCAAGAATCTCTCTGGGAAATATTGTGTTTTGTAGGGGATGTAATAGATCATTCTTGAAAACCCTGTGTCTCATAATAAGCACATGATTACTATCATTATTCAGTCAAACTGCCTTTGCTGACAAGAAGTGGGAGGTACTGTCAGTTAGAGGAGTTATGTTGAGTCCATAATGATTACAAGAAGGTAAGAGCCCCTAAAGACCAAATTTAATATTGGGAGAGACGAGCCTCTTCATTTGATGTGAATGCATAAATGTACTAAAACTCTAGTTTCCATTTTGTAACTACTTCAACCAATACAGCCCAATAACCGCCTTCTTTTCACCCATTCTGTGAAGCTTCATTGAGACTCTTAAACACTGCATGTTTAGTGTTTCCACAGAGGTGTCAACTTGTTTTTTAAATTTACCCACATCAACAAGTAGCCTACACATGATTCCTTATCAGCTTTCCGCCCAATCAACACATCCAGGTGTGTTACACACAGTCGCCCTGTTCAGTCCACAGTGTGATGGAAATGGCCCCCCAACAATGGGATCAACATGCTAGCCAACAAAAATTCCATTGTACTTGGATTATAAAATGAAAATAATTTTCAAGCCAGAAACTTACATTTGACTGGAAATAACATCTTATGGTAGAGAAATACAGAAGTAAATTTGTACTATGAGGTTATTGGACTTTATTCTGTCCCAGGTACAAGAGGGACTGTATAAATTGCAATGGCCCCGTCTTTACATTTGTGATGAAACAAACCATTGTGGGGAATTGCAGTATACTTTGCTGCAAGATAAAAAAAAACACTCTTTAAATCTACACAGTCGCCTTACGTGATGGTATGGTCCCAGAGCTTGACGGTCCAGTCAGAACTGCAGGAAAGAAAAACCTTTGGGTGGAAGTGGTTCCACTTCACAGCATCTACTGTCATGCTGTGGGCAACATAGGTCTCCAAGAACTGGCTTGAGTAAGTCTTGGCACACTAAAAAAAAGACAAAGTTTTGATTTTACACTATCAAAAAAAAAATCTTCTTACACAGTGACTCATCCCTGCTGTAACAGATACATCTGTAATACAGTTTAATGCTTTATTTTACACAATTAACAGCATTTTCCCCTCATTTCCCAAAGTGTTCTGTACCTGAAGCAGATGACACCTCAGCTAATTTATAAAATACTACTCCTTACTCAGCTTTATCAGACAATTAAAGCCATAAAAACGACCATTCTTGGTATTAGACATTGCCATATTCTGTGTTCCAATGATTTCACGTTTTAATAAGCCTTGCAGAAGTCTTTGTGACTGGTAAAGAGATTAAATATATAATTGATAAGACAGGACACGATCTGAATTTGTAACGTGTAGTTTTACTTCTCAAGTTTATGGAAGACTTGCTGGACTTTTGCTAATTATACAGAGTTCAAAATAACAATTCAGCTGGAAGTTTTATCACCAAAAGAGTAAAGTAATCCTGTAAGATTCAGCGAATTGGCGCACACATTTCCCAAGTTTTCCTGCACTTGACAGAAAAGGGTTCAAAAGGCACATAAACATTGCAGTAATACACTGAAGGGATGGGTCAACTGGACCGCCCAGGATAAAACATCTAAAAAGCTTGTGGGAACAGCTGTTGAACTTTAAAGCACCAACAGCTTGGTTGTCGACCTGAAGCTAGGTAAAGATCATTAATCTGTCCTCTCCTGAGACTCCAGTGGCCCTGAACCTAAAGTGACAGACAGAACACTGCAGGGTGTGTCACCATGTGTGACAAGGTGATTTCACACAAGTGTTTGTGATGATGAACAGTCAGTACATACCAATGACCACACATACTTGACAAAGTGAGATTAACTTTGACACCCAAAATCTCACAATGAGAAACATAATCTTTGTGATCATAAAAGATAAAATTAGCCACCAAGAGTTTAATGATGTGTGTGTATGGCAGTGAGGTGTTGAAAACTTATATGTTATCGAACTAATTGAATTAGGAATCGTAACCACAAAAAAATTAGGATTCATTCGAGCTGTGGGAGGGCAGCCAAAAACTACCAGCTGTCTGAGGTGGACAGAGAAAGCCTCTGCTTAAGAAGACTCATTACAGCCTTAATGTCAAGCCTGTGGCTCCCCAGACTGGCCACAAGGACATACTTTACAACATGCGTATATGGACATTTCTTAACACATACTCTATCAAGCTCAGCAGGTAAATTGTGAAAGTGCAAAAAGTAACACAAAAAAAAACTTTTGTTTTGGAGAGCAGTCCATGGGAACAGTTTAGAGCTCAATTCTGATCCTGATGCCACTCAGTTATGGAAATGAAAGCAATATAAGGGCTAAGTTTTTCAATGTGCAAGCTCTGCCAAATACTTAAAATTAGCCTCAAAAGGCTCAACAAAGTAAATATGACAGGTCTTTACCACAGACTGTAAAAAAAGGGCAGCCTTCTCACTCTGCTCAAACTGAGGTTGCCACCAAACTGCTCCCCCTGGTGGCTGGCTGCAGTACAGGTCAAAAACTCCGCCTCTGTATTCATTCCAGATGGGCTGTGGTCAAACTTAAAAATCAATACACCTCGTAAAAATATTTCTCACATCTGTATGCTGTGGTGATATTTAGATATTATTAGGCTGCATTGTGTTCAATTTCTCTTTTTTCTCAAAAGTTTCTTTTGCATTTGAAATTAGATGTTAAAAATGGGGTCTTATGTCTCGTTTGATGATGATTGACTCTCATTTTTTTCACTCATTCAATAGTATACCTTGTTCCTTCTCCCATTTTACTTTAGTATCTCTTAAATCTTCAAATTCGCTTTCCTAAAATTTTTGGTATGTCTGTTCAACAACTTTTTTAAGCTTATGACTTTGATTTGTCTTCACCATCTATCTCAGCAGAATTTGAACTTTCTCTTTTAAGTAGTTCCTCAGTTGTAGGTATTGATAAAAATGATTACTAATCGATCCATATTGTTTGGCAATATTTTCAAAAGAGTCAATTCCATGACTGATAATTAAAGTGACCTTCTGGATACTAGCATCCCTTCACATACCTTGTGTATTTTCCCGTCCTCTGTGCCAACTAGGAAGAGATAGTCGATCTGTTTATGAAAGTCAAATGATGTTCCACAGGCTGTGGAAAAGAAGCATCAAGTTTCTCAGTTGTTCTCATAAAGCTACAATTAACCTGCTGGGAAAAAATCTGATCTTGTAGATCATAATTAAAGTGAAACAACTTTCATAAAATAGTTAATATTCCTTACGTTTAGTTTTTTTTCTATACAGATGAAATGCAGAGTAAAAGAGACATTACCAGGGATTTCCTGTTGTGCATCCTCTGGTCCCTCTGAGACAGCACCATTCAGTGACAGTGTGATAATGTTGGTGAAAACCAGCTCATTCTGCAAGCACACAACCACGACAAGATGAAATCGCTGATTCTAACATATACAATTTGAAAATGGTAGCCGTAATAAATGTGTTTAAATGTGAACTTACCTTGATAAGAGTCCAGGACACAACTCGGCCATCAGATGACACTGAATAGAAATTGTGGTTATTGTCCATGTCATCATTCTGCCAGTGCACCTGCAGGAAAAAAGATGAATTCATAAAGAGAGAAGATGGGAAAAATGTAACACTGGAGAAAAGTCAAAAGGATATTCAAAGAGGACACATTTATGTAAAACATGTCGTTCTGTGACTGCACATGAAATTCTCTGTTTGTAGCAAAATAGAAGACAAGTAAAAGTTCAACAAGGGAGGGACAATAACGAGACACACACCCTCACAACTCTCATCACATGCTCTCACCTGCCATACAGGGTCTGTGTGCTTGCCAGTTTTAGCTGTGCTCTGATAGACAGGCTTCTTCCCCTTCTCTTTTAAGTTATAGACAGCCACAGAGCCATCGTAGAATCCTACTGCCACCAGGTAGGAGTGCTGATCATGAATGTCGAGGCACAGGATGCTAGAATCAGTGGGGTAGATGTACTCTGGGAAGGCAGGATTCTTCAGTGAGTAGAAAAGAAGCATTCCTTGGCCCTGTTTAGTGAAATTGTCTGGTAGAGAGAAGAGTAGAAGAGAATAGCAAATGAACAACAAATAAAGACAATACCTGCCTGTCAGACTGAATAAAGTAGAAATCCAACAGTTTTAGATCATACTAAAAAGCTTCTTAATAGATCCTTTTTTTCCTCATTTGTACTCACACGATCCCATTCCTACAGCAAAAAGGTCCTGATATTTCTTATTCCTGTTGAGACCAGGTGCATCAATCAGAAGAGCTTTGGAATACCAACTGATAGGTGAAGTATGGCTGGTAATGTTATCATTAAAAAACACAAGGCAATGTGGCAATCAATACACAATACCTTTTGTTTCTCAGTGCAACAACGGATATCATTCTCCTCTTGGGAAATGCTGGCTGAGTCGTGAGCAAACTTACCAGCAGAGGGCAGTGACGGAAAGACTTTTGGCTTTGTCATAATGGAAATGCCACAGCTGAAGAAGAGTACCATCCTGGCCTTTAAACTCATCAGACGCATCCTCAAAGTATTTGAAATCTATGTGGGCACAAAAGGAGGATCAACGATACAGAACACAATGAGATTCAAATCTATATTTATCTGTACTTATCTTTTAAGTAGAACATACCTTGTGCTATATCATCAAAAATGTTCTGATTGACCATCCGTTCCAAGATCTTGGCTGCCGTCTCCACTTTGTTGATATCATCATTCTTTAAAAGATAAAGGACTCCAATTCATATGGATATATTACAGAATATCTGCCTGCTAACTACATTTTAAAACTAAGTTTTCCAACTTTTTTGAAACATTTATCAGATCTTCTCTAATCCCTGTATAGAATTATCATAAGACATACACTAGTTATTTTTGGCTTCTGCAGGCCTGCAACAGCAAACCTGCAAAATATACTCTTTCTGGCTTCTCCAGAGTTACAAAAAAGAAAGGTGGAAAGATAGCGTGCATTCAGTTCACCTGAGTTTCCATCTGCATCATCTTTTTCTTGCTTTGCTCAGCATCTTTCTTTGATTGCATGACTTTCTGCTTGTCTTTATTTTTTTCTAGTTTCTGGAGCTCCTTGATGTAGGCATCATAGATCACCCACTGCAAAAGGGAATGGAAATATCACTGTTGGCCTTTTTGTGTACATAAATACAGTGAAACTTGACTGTCACGGAAAAAAAATAAGTCAGGGAAAGTGTAACCTGATTAGCGGTGGCACTGAATGTGTTGCGTAGAGGAGGTTCAGTCTGGCAGCTTCTTTGCTGTTGGGAAATTGAAAAAAAAAAGAGTAAAAATCAAGTAAAACTCTTTTACTAAACTCTTCTATCTAGTAAATAAAAAGAACATGCCATTTTAGTACACATATCAATAATCACACCATTCAATATTTTCTCTTCAAAGCTTTGAATTTTTGTCTATTCTATACAGTAAGTGTGTTGTCCTAAGATATAAAATGCTTGTTTAGTAGTAGACTGCTTATCCTGCTCCTTCTTACCCTCAGTGGGTTGTTGGGGGTCTGGGATGACCTCTCACTAAAGTTGAACTGGTTCGTTACTTTTGGCTCCTTCTTGTCTGTTTTTGAGGCAGCACTGTCAGGCCTGTCCTCTTCTTCAGCCTCCTCAACTTCCCCTCCATCTTCTACAGGTGTTGCCTGTAAAATAGCAAGACAAGAAAGAGATTCACAATGAGTTGAAACATATTAATAAACAAGACCCTGCCATGCTTGGCTGATTACTTAATCTACCTTTTAACATAAATTAGTGCACTGATTTGTTTCTATGAAACATAATTTACCGGGGTCTCTGGTTTCTCTGCATCAGCTTCTGTTTCAGATTCGACTGTCACTGTCTCTGGAGAATCAGAAACAATAAGGAATTATTTGATAGAATAGAATAGAATAGAATAGAATAGAATAGAATAGAATAGAATAGAATAGAATAGAATAGAATAGAATGTCCATTAGAAAACAGATGACAACATCTTAGCATAACTCTCCTATCTCCTGTTTTTATATCCTTTTTTTTACTTTTTGAATTTTACAACTTTTGTTTTTATCTTATTTTTTAAGGTGCCCCTTGAGTGTCTTAAAAGGTGCCATTCAAATAAAATGTATCATTATTGATAATAATATTTCCCTCTAGTGCTGGGTTAGCACTGAAAGCTCAACCATCTTACTGGAGATATATCTTACGTTCCCCATAATGATGGATGGAAGGACAGGTCGATGCCTTCTCTTCTTAAGGTTGTCTTTTACCAGTTTATGGGACATCACATGTGATCTGATATATAATCCACACTCGTCAAAGCCAGCCAGATCTTAGACAGGAGCATTGTGATGTGTTCTTCTCGCTCTTCAGGATTATGACTTATCCAGTGAGCAACTGCCCTCAACACAGATCTTTCATCAATGACACTGAGGTCTCCCCAAAGTGATCGATGACAGTGGAGGCCTTGCTCTGGAGTCCACAGAATAACATGATTTTGCTGAACTGCCAAAATTCCAAAGCAGTTCTCTGGACTAAGCTGCTCCGCCAGGAAGTTGCAATTTCAATTATGTTAAATCAATCTGATGCCAGCAGCAGCCCATGGATGTTCTCTTCAGTCACAGACTCAGTCAGTGTAGGCAAACTCAATCATGACAGGACTCTGCAGGACTACAGTAACTGTGGAAAACTGTGTGGACCTGAAACTCCACATACTAAACTCTGATGATTGCGTCACAGAAGCAGAACTGGTCAGGTCAGTGGTTTATCCTCAATGAGTCTAGTTTGTGTCAGATGATGGTTTGCATGATAAGCACAGATTTCATTCTCTAATTTGCCCTCTGAACCTGTCATTATTTTAGAGGCACGTGTTAATAGTGACACCTTGTGGCACCAAGTATGTACTACATATGAAAAGAAAACCGCTTTTAGAATGCACTATAGAACACTATGTGCAGAATGATTTATGAGCTCTGAATGTGTCACTTTGAGCTTGGAATACAAGATATTAATACAGCATATTTCAATATGTACCCTCAGTGACACTGTCCCTTGCCCTTAGTCTACGGGCTTCGTCAGAGTCTTGATGCACCAGGTTTCCCTCGAGTACGAAATGAACAGCCATCTGATCCACAACAACAGTGGGCTTGAAGGAACGCTCCTGGGTTCATAAGGAGCATAAGGAGCAAAGATAACCATTAGCTTTGATTTATTATTCAAAGGCAAAAGGGTAAACAAACTTTATGAACAAACTGCCTCAATGGCATTAGACAAAAACATAGACAAATAATTATTTCATGAATTAGTGTGAATGATGAGGTTCAAGTCTGGCGATAATTTTCTCACCTTAAAGCTGTAGCGTACAATATTTTGGGGAGCATGTGGGTTGTTTGCAGTCAGAACCCTTGTGAATTCTTCTTTCAGCTCCTAATACCGTTATAAACAAAGCAAAGCACATAGAGACTGTCACAAAAAAAAGCTATTAGAAGAACTCATTAGTGACCCGTTCTATGTTAAAAACAGAATAAAAGAGGGAAGTGACAACAAGATTCTGTCAATACCCTCAACACAAGTCATGGACAGACCAAAAACTTTTGAAAAGAGGATCTTCATCTGCTTACAGCCTCAGTGAGCTCCAGCTGATCTGGAGGTCTCATAAGTGGTTTCCCATGGGTCCAGTCATCCAGTCCATCCTGAGCATCCACGCCCTCATCCTCATCCTGGAACATACACACAAGAAGAGTTATGTTTGTTGTACTGATATTACACTCTGTTACATGTAGGTTTGGAGTTCTTCTCTCTCCTGCTGCTGCTGTTTAATTGATTTGAAGGTGTTTGCTGGTTTGGGAGTTTTATGTGCACTTACCTTTTTCTTACTTGCAGTTTTGGTTGATTTCGCACCAGGTAACCATACCTTATGAATAGTTGAAGCCTGTGTTAAAACAAAAGCAAATCAACAAAATACTGAGAAACAGTAGCAAAATATAAATAAATAAATAAATAAATAAATAAATAAATAAATAAAAATTAAAAATCCATTCATCTTAGCCAAGCCATTGTTGAATTCACCGCCCTTTTAGGCTCTGGTCATGGTTACTTTTAGCTTGCTTCAAGCTGGGTAATATGGCGAGAAAGATCAAGATACGATAACTGTAGACCTACCTTTCTGGTGTACTTGTTGAACACGGGCATTGTACCTACAGTACAGCTATACTTCTCAAAATACAGCACAATGACAAAAGAAGATAAGAAAAAACTTTCGAAAGAGTTACGAGAGAAAGGGGGCTTTCTTCCGATACCGTATGCTGCTGTGTATAGGTTGCCAAGACAACAGTGGTGTCTGTCGTCACGGTCGCCATGAGGGCAAGGAGCCAAAAAAAGTCAAGATAGTTCACGGAGCACAGCCAACGTTAGATGACATGTCTGAGCCCTGATTGAAGGCTTTTTGCATGCCCCTTTAATCGACTCTGATAATTTGTAGGGTTAACTCCTCACAGAGCTATGTTTGAAATAATTAATTGACCTACAACTGTATGTCCATGAGTCAAGAGAGTAGAAAACTTGCTAATGTGGAAGCACATTTCCCCCAGTAAAAAAAGGAAAAGTTGAGAAAACAAACAAACAAACAAACAAACAAACAAACAAACAAACAAACAAACAAACAAACAAATAAATAAATAAATAAATAAATAAATAAATAAATAAATACAGTTAAATCATAAAAATTACATGCAAAGTCATAATTATGGGATCCTATAACTATGAGGACGATTTTTTAAGCTTCATATGACAACAATGTTAAAATGTGGTATATAACATATATTTCTGTTTTGCCCTGGTGTTTTACTCTGAATTAATATTTAAATTCTATGTACTTTGCCAGCAAATGTGTATCTTATGGAAGAGGATTATGGCCTCTAAAACCCAGTAACATCCAATATTTTTAATAACTATTATTCCTTGAAAAAAAAGTTAGAATTCTGAGATTAAAGTCAGAATTTTTAGAAGAAAAGTCAGATCTCTGAGTTCTGACTTTTTTCTCATCTGACTCTAATCTCAGAAAAATAATAATATAAGTGGCCCTTATCCTCTGTTGTATCTTTCGTAGTATTTCGACCTCAAAGTAATAATGAAATAACTTCCAATCTCATATTTCCGTTCACTGTGCGTAGTTGAGTGTCCTTCACCACGCATTTCAATATGATCACCTCCGTGATTGGTCAGACGGCTCATGAATATTCAATAAACCCGGAAGTTGGGCGGTACTGCTGTTTTGCTGTCGAGTCACCTCTGTCAGGATGGAGGAAAACGAGCTGCTATCATGCTGAACAACGACAGACTCCGACATCCCAGCATCATGAACACTGATAGTTAAACAGAAGTCATCGTTTGTTTTGACCGTTGTATCGTTCCTTTAACGCTTTGCCAAAATGATGGAAGAAATCGACCGGTTCCAAGTACCTCCAGTCAACGGAGAGACGCAGCCTTTGGTAAGAGAGGAAAGAAAAGAAAGGAAAAACAAATCATTTGAAAATGTTTTCTTTGACTTCAAACGGCAGTATTTTTATGTGATTATTGTGGGTTTATCGTGACAGCTGTGTCACATGATCTGCGCGTGAGAGCTAACTGATAGCAATCTATAGCTATTGCACAGACTGGAGCTGTGGGATGGGTGTAGATGGATTTTTATCGATGAAAGGGTAGCGGCTAACGGCGTCATACAACAGTTGAAATAATAGCGACATAAATAATGCTCTAGGTTATTTTATCTGAGTAAATAGACTACGCAGTTTACTTGAATCCAGATTTTTTTTTTCTTTAAAACACGTCAATATGCCCTTGTTTACATCATTAGCTGACAAAGCCCACAATATTCTCATTTCGTCATGGGGTGACGTGTTATTTGGGTCAGGACGACTGTGATTGCGTCCGAACTGACACGGCAGGCTTCAGCCTTAATGATGGCCATCCTTTGCAGGCCCACATTAAGAGATAGCCTCACCTTCAATAATTTATCACAGTTTCACAACTGCCAGTAAAACAAGACTAGATGTAGAGGCCAGTTTTTATCAGGTGAACTACTCCTATTCTCTTATTTTATCTTTAGATGATAATCTATCTTGTTGTTTTTATCATCTACAATTTTGATTTGCAGGCCTTATTCAAAGCCGTCTCAGACAGATGTTCCTCCTTTTTTGCCCGAGGGGTTTAGGCAAAGGGCTCTTCTGATCATTAAAGTACCAAGTTTCCTCAGCCCCGCTACCCCTAAGGCTAAACTTCAGCAAAAATCTCAGTAGTCATATATAACTCCCTGTAACCAAAGTCTACTTTTTCATGTTGCAGCAATATGCCTCCCCATGAAGATTTGATCGGTTCGTTTCATCTTTCAGCCACTGAGATTTCTGTCAGAATTGAATTCCTAATCTACAACACTCTGGCTGTAGCAGTATGATATGTCTGTTGTCTTAGTTTGTTCTAAAGCTCTCAAAGCTGCTTAGGTTATTATCATTATACTAGAGTGATACAGCTCTGGGCCTTATTAATGTCACTTTGTATCTTTTTCTACTCATGCATCTGAAACGGCCCCCATTCAGGATTTGTTCCATACCTGATTGTGTCAGGATCACAGTTGCTGTGGCACACATGGCTGTGCATTTTAATGCTAATAGTGTCATTGTGATTCCTAAATCGCATGAATGCACATGGCACCTGCCTCATTGTTGAGATTGGATATTCAAAGAAGGCTGCCACATGTAGGACTTTTTGAGATTTGAATGACTCAGTTATGGTAAATTATCTTTTACATTATTATAATTATGCTGCAGTTTAAAAACTGTTAAAAAAATCTGATATAACTGAATTAAATTAGAAAAACCTTTAAATTTCCTTTGACTGCCTGTCCTGTATTTAAGCACAGTAGCAGTTTTAAGTGATGGTCACTGTATGTTAAATCTAACATGACTATATGTGCATGTGCTGCATTGTGATTGCATTACAAACCATTTCCAATGCTGTAATGATAGGATGCTACTGTTCTAATGGTCACCTGATGTATCAGTCTACATTACTGTTGGCCGGCGCATGGACATGATGTATAATCCTACCAATCGCACAGTGTCTGTGCTGTGTCAGCAGCCTTGTGGCTCTTCATCATCAGAGGCAGTAAAGGAGTCCCGAACGGGAGCGCAGGCTGATGAAACCAAGAGGTCATTTCATTTATATACAGTGCATGTTTTAGTGTGTAAGTGAGTGCATGTGGGTGTTTGTTAGTTCATACTGAAGGTCAGGGCCACAGTGTTCATGTTTGACCATGTTTTATGTTAATACATCAAATTAAAAGTGTCATAGATCAGCTCTTAAACGTTTGTTGGTGTCTGTCAGCACACATTCATATGATTATACAAGGAATTATATGCTTTTAATGCGTGGCTTTATGGCCAGGTTGACTTTGGCAAACTTAATCTTACTGTTGTGAGTGCATGTTCAGCAAAATATGGCAACAGTGAGGATCAGGATACAAAAAAGCAGCAGAGCCGCACAATAAATAACATTTCTTTTGCTAAAGCAATATGAGAACTCACAATGAATATGAAAAAAAGCTTAAGTAAACAAGTAATGCTTTACCTCTCAGGGTGTGCACATTTGTCTGTCTGGATGGCGGTCCATTCGCTTTGTGGTCCATGTTGATGCAGCCAGTTGTAGCGAAAGTCATCTAGTCTATAGTCATTAGCTGGCCTCAGGTTAATTGGTGTCATTATAGTGCTGAAAAATAAAATGTTGAATTTATTTTGAACTGAACAGCAGATAGAAACAGAAACTATGGTTTCTAGCTTGTATGAGCTCTTCAGTGTTTGCCTTTTACATTTAATCTCATCATATTAAACTGTAACATACATCACATGTTTTTCTCTCCTACCATGCAGCCCCAAATGGACTTATTTTTGAGTTTCTAGGTTTTGGAACTTCTCACCTTAGTCTGATATATACTGGCTGTTATATTTTGAGAGGAGTTTCAACTTGTTTACTTGGGACTTCCCGCTACTTGCTACCAGCAACTGTGGGTCTTTGCGTCTGTGTTGAAGAAGCAGAGTCTGTCACAGACAGCTTAATACTGAATCCCTTTCATTATTCACTGCTAGTGCTGCTGGAATTTTCAAAGGGATTTATCTGACAGACAATATGACCCTGCATTGTCTCGATATCTTCTTCATGGTTGAAGAGAAATGTAAAAAAAGAATAAAGGAAAAAAAAAAGTAGCGGTGGGTAAGCCTAATGATCTTAGGGAAGGAGCCAGTCACAGAACAGAAGCACAGCTCATGTTTGCGCCGGTTTCAGTGTGGATACCTCATCTGTGTACTGCTCCTACAGCTCCAGAGTGTATAATGTATTCACTGTTGCAGCTCTCGGTAATTATTTCAGCTAAGTGAACAATGCTTCATCAGATGAGGATGAGGACATTGTGTTCAATGAAGGTAAATTTGGCCATATTGGACCTATCAGCGGATCATTTCTCGATGAAGGGAAATGGATGGAGGTTTGCTTTTTAAGAAAATGATTAGTGTCTTTGGCAGCACTTTGAAAATAAAAACATGTTGTGTTATAAGGTTGCTTTTTTAGCAGCTAGTTTTATTGGCAGTTTATTTTCTGATGCTGTTCATGAAAATCCATATGCAAACAAAGCATCTTGTGGTCTCTGCTCAATAGTCATTAATTTTTCCAGTGGCCCTTTGAGATTGGATTAGCTCTGTCGGTTCCATTGGATTGTCTAAAACTGTTTAGCATTTTAAAGTAATCCTGTAAAAAGGTTTGAATTAAGTAATCAACCACATCTGTCTGGAATTATTTATTTGGTTCACGTATTGTGAGCCCTTCAGAGACACTTTGGTTTGTTAATGTTTTTTGGGGTCTAAGCTTTGAATTATACCCATTGGTAAGCTCATTATGTGTCTTTTACAGATGAAAAACTTTGTTTCTAATTTTTAAATTACTCTTATACTCAGTGGTCTACGTGAACGTTACTCTAACAGCAGCCATTTCTCTGAAGAGACTACAGAGTTATTTTCAGGCCAAAATAGTCTGGTAGTTTTTGTCCATGTGGCCCGTGGAGTCCCTTGGAGTGCAACAAGGGGAGGCCTGTAGGCTCAACATAATGTGGAGCTCTGTCAGCAGTGCAGGCCAAATGCAGCCTCTCTCGAACCGAGAGGCTCCAACAGCCACCTCCTCTGTTCTCCCACGGCCTCCCCCCCATGCCATCACTGCTCGCATATAAAGAGACAGAGCCTGCGACATAGGCAGAACACTCCAGCCCATTGATGCTGGCAGCTATAGTAGTACATAGGCTTGGGAAATCTCACCAGGGTATTGAACACAAGCAGATCCTTAAAAAGAGCAGATTATCAGCGCTGGTTTTGGGTATTTGGTGGATTGTCCTGTGTTCAGATTCAGGTGTCAAACAGTGCAAGTAAGATGGCACTGCTATAACTTCAGTCCAAGTTTAATCCCAATGAGCTACTGAATTAGCAAACTCTGCGGCTGGGAAACAGTGGGATTATGAAAGGCTAGTGATATACAAGCTGCTGGAATCCATACCCAAGATTTATAAGATTATACCAAAGGAAACCATCCCATTATGTGTTTGTATGGGTGCAACAATTATTTATATTGATCCATTTATTAATAAAAATGAAGTTTTAAATATTGATAATGCATATCGATCCCTATTTTTCTCTCCACAACTAGCGGAATGCACCTTTTGACTGGTTAATGTACACACACATAGTTCTTTTTTTGTATTGAAAAGAATAATTTTTCATTTCAGTTCCTGGACGTTTTCAGTCATCTATCATTGTATATAATCCCATGACTTAATGGCAAGGTTGGTAGTCACGGAAACCAGCATGAATTTGAATGTAGCATCCCTCCACACACTTGGATTTCCTCTAAAACAATGCCCCTGCTCACATGCACGATTCGCGATCATATCATATAAAAAAAAAAGTCCTCAGCACATTGTTTTGTTTGCACTATAATGCCAGTAATCAGGGTATAGGTAGTTTTCTGCCATGCTCCAGTGTACTTGGATCCCTCCTGGTTATGTACATTGAATTGGGGTTAAGCACGCTGGCAAAATGTACAGGCAGGAGGCGGACAGAATGGCTGGACGGAATTTGATTGGTTTGACAAATTGGATGCTAAATGCTAGGATTGGTTTGTGTTTTCCCAAGTTTACTCCAGCTGTAGACAGCGGATCATTTTAACAATAATGACAAAAATGTATCTAAATCTGATTACCAACACTGCATTTAAACTGAATCAAAACGCATCCATAGCACACCTCTGGTATCAGTAATCTTTTTCTTGAAGAAGCAGTATCTAGAGAGAAATGATCCTTATAATGTACATCCCCTCTTGTAACTCTCCCAAAATGACTAACACTGTGACCTACTTGTTTCAGGACCCAGCAGCATCCTCCACCTCAGAGGCTGACCCTGAAGCCAAGGGAGAGACTGTGGCTATGAACTACAAGCCCTCGCCTCTGCAAGTCCAAATAGGTATCAAAACCATCACACTGCAGATTTATGAGCACAGCACATCACCTGTTATTGACATTTAAAATCGAGCAGTCTGAGAATTTAAGCATCCATGAGCACCATTGTTCTGTTCAATATTTATCTCCTGTGCCAAACAGTCTAATTATGATGATTTATTTCCCTCAGCCAGGTGGCTTCACCAACATTTCTAGGTTGCCTCTATTTTTGAAACAGTGCCACACTATGATTTGTTTTTGCCAAATTTAGACCATGTTGTCTCCATTTAGTCTTTAGGGGCAAAAAGCTTTCAGAATTTTTTTTCTTCCTTTTCTTTGTTCGTCATTTGGTCGTTTATTTGCTTGTTTGGGAGTTCTTAAGTGACTGAGTGGATTATTTTTTAGACTTTTTTGTCTGTGTGCAGAGATGTCAGGACAGTGAATAGAGCAGGAAACTGAGAGAGTGGGCAGTGATGTGTGGGACCAGTCTGACCTGATCACTGGGCCAGACTGGCACTCATGTTGTTTCTTGAATATAACCAAAAAACATTTTTAAATGATGAGTTTTGACTTTGACTTTTCCTCAAAAGCAGGAATGGAGTAGGTTTTTATTGTCTTTATGCAACACAGCAGTTTGGAAGGAGCTAGACACTACATGTGACAATAACTGTTGTAAAAAGAACAATTCAATTTAAAATCTCAAACCAGCATTCCCCTGTGTGTTAATAAGAGTTTATCAAATTACTTCTTCAATAACAAAAGCTGTTTTTGAGTTTATGGCCAAAAGACACTCAAGTGTGCAAATTTACCAAGTATGATTATAGATTATTTCCACACTTACTGATAATTACCTTACTTCCTGTGGTTGCTCAGAGAAACAGAGAGACCTTGCCAGAAAAGGATCAGTGAAGAATGGAACCGTGGGAAGTCCTGTCAATCAACAGCCCAAGAAGAATGCCAGGACAAGGTAACAGCTACCAGTATTTTTAATTTTTTCCTACTTTATTGAACAACTGCTCCACAAATATGTCACTCAAGTCTGCTATGTAATGCTTGAATCTGAATTGATGTTATTTGTTTTTTATCCTGTTTTCTGCAAGACGTGCAAGACACAAGGATGTTAAACTCAATTGCGAAATGTATCTGGACATTCTGATTTCACAAAAACCCTACAAAACACAAGCCTCTCTTTCTACCCTTAACACTATGAAGGATGATAAAGGAGTCACAGCACTTAACATAAACCCAGTGCAAGCCTCAGTATTGACAACTGGCTCATCTGTTTAATCCCACCCCCCGCTGGATTAGTGGAAATATATAAGAGAGGCGACCGCCTGGTCTAGACCCCCGGGACTCTGAAGAGGAGAGATAATCTGGAAGTGCTTGCAATCTGAAGACAAAAGATTAGCCCCAATTTTTGGGTCAGTGCGGCCTGTAAGAGGAGTGCCCTACTCAGGACAAACAGACAGGGGTTCAGTAAAATGCATTTTCAGTTTCAATCTTGAGCTGGTTTTCTTTGCCTCTCTCCAGGTTGGTGGTGCCAAACAAAGGCTACTCCTCTCTAGACCAGAGCCCGGATGAGAAGCCTCTGGTAGCGCTCGACACTGACAGGTATGAATGTTATTATGATTCTTTGACATTAAGTTCAATAACACCTACAAAAGACACAGGCAGGCAGAAAAACAAACTTTCAGCTGACCTAAGAAACAAAACTGACTACGCTGCTGTTTTGTAGCACACTCTGCTATGATGGGACATTAAAACATAAAGCAACTTGAGAGAGTTCTTAACAGAGAAGATCCTAAAACAGCCTCTCCCTGGGCACAGGATTAAAGTATAACAGGGTGAGGATTTGGACGGGAAAAAGCGGCTCAGAGGGAGGGCCTCTGTATCAGCGGGTCTGCTTTTGACACGATGAGTCCCACTCTTTGTGCACTCTGTTTGCTGCTACATGAGGGAAACCATCTCATGTCAAATGTGCACTCTGGAAGCCAACCAGGCTTATATCATCACATATTGCATCACACACACGACCTCTGTCCAGCTTTCTGACTCACAGACACAAAGGACAGAGGTTTGTTTATTGTCCACAGTTAAGATTCACATGCTCAGTCTCTCTGTTTTGTATGCGTACAGAGTCTTGAAGAGAGATTACTCATCTGGCCAAAAGACGATTAGCTTGCTGCAGTTTTATGGGGATGCTGATCCTTTGACCAAATTATGGATAAATAAGGTTGTTATAGGGCTCCTGATTTTGGAATTAATGCAGAGTTGTGCTTCTTTGTTCTTCATCATTTACTTGCACAACAATTGAAGGATGGTGTAAGTTTATCTCTGTGGGTTAAAATGATAAATGAGTTCACAGAAAATAAGGGAAATGTGACAGGATGTGGAATGAAATCAGTATAGTGGTCACTATATCACACTTATTAAGCAAGAGATGCTGATGATAGACGATTATTGAGAATTATTGGATTTATGAAAAAGACTCAAAATCTCTGAAGGCAGAAGCAGCAAAGATTAGTTCTCATCTAGCAAGCAAAGACAACAGAAACAGCAGAATGAAACAAATTATTGGAGGATTACCTCAAGACATATCATTTAACATTTAAAACCAATCAAAATTTTTTGAAAATTTTGCCTGTCAAACGAGACAATAATAGAAAGATAAGTTTGAAGAAATACTGAGTCAGCAGACAAGTCTTTAGGTAATTTCCCGGTGAAGTCCACCCTCTGATGTTCAGACACAGAATCTTACAGCAAACCACCAAAACACAGTCATGCTGCATCTGTTTCTTTCATGAAGCCAAAGATAGAGAGAGCACCCCCCCTCTCTCTCTTTCAAGTTTAAACATGAAACACCATGGCAGGGAGAGCAGCAGCAAAGACCCTCAGGGGAACAGAATAGAGCGGGCACCAGTGAAAATTCATATGACAAATGCTTTGATCATATTTCTTAAAACCCTGATGGAAAACACTCATGTATTCAAAATTTTTGTGAAGTCTCTCAGTTTTAGCTGCTTTAAACGAAATCTTTTACAATGCAGTATCCAATTCCTTTAATAATAATAATACGTTTTATTTGAAAGCACTGTTCTGAACTCTCAAGGGCACTTTATTGAGTGGTTAAAAAACAATAAATAAAATATATGAAATAACAATAAAACAAATGCAACAACAAGCAAAAGGAACATCAGGTTAAAATGGGTCAGTGAATTTGGACCCAGTCTGTTGACTTGATCATGTCTAACTGCTGATGTCTCCTGTCTTTCAGTGATGATGACTTTGACATGTCCAGATACTCCTCATCAGGATACTCCTCAGCCGAGGTGAGATGTCTGAGGGACCAGGTATCTATAAACACATTATACTGTTTCACAGCGTCATTTGATGACTCCACAAACATCAACACCTGATCACCCAGTTACATTGTCACACCACCCACATCAGGTATATGTGCACCCATTGGATAAAAAATGACTGGGACCTCCAAACTTTAATGGGGTTGTGTGATTTGTGTTTAGTTACTCATAATTCTCATCCAAACTCATTTCTTCCTCCTAGAGTAGATCTGTCCCTGTTTTCCTTTCATATTTCCACCAGACTGTTCTTTATGTTGCTTTTTTCTGTTCTTTTCAAATAATATTACTTTAATCACCTTTTTCCAATATGTTTAATCTAATATTATATTTCAAGAATCAACATGATGTCTTCTTTCGCTAACAAAGTCAATCCCAACTTAATGTTTAATCAAGCTTGTCTTGATTCTGTACTGATACTGTTTCTGTCTCTTCTCCTCCTGCAGCAGATCAACCAGGACCTGAACATCCAGCTTCTGAAGGACGGTTACCGGCTAGATGAGATCCCAGACGATGAGGACCTGGATCTCATCCCCCCCAAAGCGGTCAACCCCACCTGCATGTGCTGCCAGGCTGCTCCCTCCACAGCCTGTCAAATCCAGTAGCACCAGTTTCTCCTCTTCAAAAATAAATCTCCCCTCTGCCACCTGCAACGAGGATACTACTGAGCAGAGCAGCAGCACAGAGGAAAAACTATCAGTGGGCTTTGGCACAAAGGGAAGATAATGGTTGATAAATACTAAAATAAGAAACGGAAAGAGTCAATATGTACAGTGTCTGTGCACGTTCCTCCTATGGTTGGATCTCTGCATATTACTCCTGCATGATTGGATGGTCGAGGACTCAACAGATTTTGGAAACATTACCTCGAAGGAAAATGCGTAACTTTTGCTCCTCTTTTCGTTTGACTTCCATCACTTGCTTGTACATATCTTATTTTGGTTTTAAGCGGATTTTACAGATTGTGCACGTTGCCGTGGAACGGAGACAAAATGGGACGACAGAGAAGTAACCAAGAAACTCAAATCTTGACATTAATTTGACGATGCATCGTTCTTGGAGTCAACTGATTGACACACAGAGAATGGAAATCTTGAGTGGCCATTATTTTTTTTTCTCTTTTCTTTCTGTCAGTCTGCTTTGTTTTCCTGTGTAAATGTGTCAAACATGAAAATAATGCGTGTGTGCGTCTCGATGTCTGGAAGAGTAGTGCTAAAATATCTAAGCTGCTGACAAAAAAAGTTAATGCTTACACTTAGTTATCAATTCCAGAGTTCTTTCGTTGTGAAGTTTGTCTGTTACACAAAAAGGTTGTACTGCTTAATTGTTTCATCTTCAGTTTGAAGAAACTGAAACGCATATAGTTTTGCATGTTGCCTGTCTGTATGAGCAGCCTGTATGGATAATTTATTATTTCTTAGTTAGACCTGAACACATCCTCGTGCCAGAGACACACTGTATGAGGTGTGCTTCCTAAAAATGAAACTTATTTAAGTTTACTCACTGTAGTACCTGTAGATATAGAGAACCAGTTATAGGAAGGTTAGTGTGTAGCTCCTCTGTTTTAGCCCAGACAACAACGGATATGAATGAGGTCCCAAAACCCACCGCTCAAAATGTGACTCAGAAACTTGTGGGAATGTTTAACTACGAAGAAATGTTATAATTGAAAGTTGTGCAGTTTTGTTCATATATCTGGACTCAACTGTTTGTGGTTTGGGGAATGTTTGAGTGATTCCATTTTGCCAAGATGGAAATGAAATGGGATTTATTTTATTTTTTCTTCTTTTTTAAGTCTTCTTATCAAGGAAACTCCCCTTTTTATGTTTTGCTGTTAGTGTGTTTGCTTGTTTTGTATTGTTGTTCATTTGCTTTTTTTAATTTAGAAACAAGGACCGTAAGTGTAGCACCGCACACTGCTGTGTATTGTCAATGTGCTATGCCAATGGATGTTCTCCATGCTGTGCAGATGGAAGTAGTTGCTGCTGTTCTTTTTTTTAAATTGTTTGTTTGTTTTTTTTTGGTCATGTTTACATCACTTAAAGATGTCCCAAGAGCTCCTGAAACATCACCCCTTATCTAGTAAACTCCAAAAGTTACTTGCATGTAAATCTGGAGTGCAACAAATCACCCTCAAAAATCCATCTCACCACCCACCCCCCATCTCGTTGTAGAGCTGAAATGTGAGTACAGTTCATGAATACACGTGTGGTCAACGCTCTGGTGTAAGTTCCTCCCTTATGGTTACATTCAGACCATTCTGTTGACTCATGTATGAGAGATTTGATACCAGGATGTGAAGTTTACTCTGAAATACTGTATGAAGACCCGACTGTCTTTGAAAGCATTAAGCAGTGCTTTTGGGACAGTTTGTGTTAATATTTGGAAACTAATGTCTTCTGAGTTGTTTTTTTTCTTTTTTTGCACTTTTACAACATGGAAGTTAAAGTGAAAGAAACAACAAAACAACACTCCTTTTATGTCATGTACTGAGTGGACACTCCAAAAATTGTGGTGTAAATGAATGGATGAATGGAAAGCTAAGTGGAAAGAAAAAAATAACGAAATACTACTGCAAGGAAGAAAAATGTTAATTCTGTTTGATAACATGTAAAAGGGCAACTCCTAACTATACCTAATACAGCCTCAATGTTCCTTTAGTGCTGTAGTCACAGAAACAAGCAAGCTTGAAAAAAAAAATAATATGTAAGAAAGTTGCCATGTGTGTAGTTATAAATGACTCTCATCCAGTAGGAAAAAAAATTAAATTGGTCAGGTGATACGTAACCAATGCAGCTACTAGCTGATATGTGTTGGACCAGTAGCTGTGTGTATTGTTAACATTGACTCAGAGGGACTAAGTGGGTGACAGACTTTGGTGCTGATGTGGTTTCACCATCCTGCTAACAGAGCTACTCGTTGTCTTCTATTGGATGCACTACTTTTGGCCAAGTCTTTTGCACACAGGGAGTTTAAAGTAATGCATTGTAACAGAAGCTATTTATTTGCAGTTGTGTGTTTTTAATTTATTTTTTAAAGAAAGGGAAATAATTCATACACAGACTTATGCTTTTTTGTTTTGTCAGGTGCTTATTATGATGATTGTGAACTGGTTCCATTTAGATTTTAACAGTGTTAAAGTTCTGTGTAGAGTGCAACATATCGAAAAATAAATACTAGATATCAGAAGTTTGAGCGTGTCTCTCTTTTGTATTTCAACAGATGTTCTTCTGAAGTCTCTGCGTGCAGCCTCAGTTGTACCAGCTTCAAACTGTTGTACCTGCACGAGATGAATAGCAGCTGTGTGAAACAGTTTTCTGTGGCTCCCCAACAGAGTCTCTGCTGGTGATGTGCACTTACCTGCTGAAATGAATGAATCACTTCAGCCGAGAAAGAAGATGAGGCGGAGTGATGGACAAATAAATAGATAGAGGGATAATGAGGGTTGGGGGTGGGGTGTTCGTGATTAGCCTTAGGTTGATCCCTCAGGAGCAGATGGTGAATGGTGGCTTACCTTCAGGAGACGCCTGGAGTGCTCAGAACAAGTTTGTTTCCACACTATAAGGTGAAGGAGACGTGGTGAGACGACAACAGGTTCTGGGACGCAGGTAAGCAAGACTTCATGTCCTACGCTGTGGAAGCCAGCTCACTTCAGTATAACAGATGTGACGGCAAACTGCCTCTTCTTGGTCATCCAGGTTACTTTAGATGTAGTAGCACATGGCAAGATGAATTATCTATCTTTATTTGAAGGATATCTCTAATAGTATCTGCAGACTGAAAATATTAATGTACCTCAATGGTAATAATATTCAACTGTTCTGCTGTATTTGTAGGTTAACAGATCCAAGGTCAGGACGTGACAGCATGTTGCACAGAAACCTGTGTGTAGCTGCTGTTCTGCTGCTGCTCTGTGTCCAGTGTCTGCATGGCTCAGCTCTTCCTGCCGTGTCCTCCTACGAGTTCACAGCGTACAGGATGCAACAGTTCGACTTGGCACACCAGAAGCATGGTGAGTACAAGAAACACCTCATCTGTAGTGATCTGATGAAACGGTAATTTAATTGAACTGACTTTAGTAGAGTTTTGAGGTACTTGTTTGAGTATTTTTTGTTTCTGTGTACACCCACTGAGCTCTATTAATATGGAGCTATTGGTCTTTTTATTCACACTAGCTAGCTTTCAGCTATTGTCAACTACTTTTCTAAAAAAGACTTAACATGAAAATAAATAGTGAGAGTAAAACAATGCACAACTCTGGATTAAACTGATATTTTCCACTGTTCATGACCTTTTATTAAAAGCTCATTCTATTTCTCTGTCAGGATGAAGAAGTCATTGAGTCTGCCTTGTTATGGTTAAATTTAAATAAGTGTCTGAGGCTTAGGGTGATCAGTCAGTTCCTCAAAAGCATACACTTGCTCTTCTTTCATACTTCATTAAATATCTCAACTAAATATCTCTTATGCTTTCCTTTACTTTGAACACTCTAAAGGCACAGTGCAGAGTATTTAACGGCATTTATAAGAACAGTCTGATCAGAAATGGATTGCAATGATCCCAAGTAAGTTTAAATTAGTGTTAAACAACCTCAAAATGAAAACTTTTTGAATTTTAGCTTTAAATGTGCATTTTATTTGTGTTCAATCTAGATTTTGGCTGCTGGATATTACTGAATATTCCTATTTCTACACATTGTACCTTAAAGGAGGTCTCCAGTGTGATGGTAACCTGCTCTTACACAATGAAGACTTTTCAAAGAGTAATTCATTCATTTTTGTCTGCTGAGGTTGCCGTGGAGCCATCGTGGTGGCGGAGGCCCGCTCAGCAGACGAGCCGGTGCTGACTCGCCGCTGTGTCATCATGAAGGTCATGGACTTCACCACAGAAAAGTTCTTGGCAGCTCAGAGGCAACATGCTGCTGCCATTCTAATCCTACTGCCGAAAAATATCTCCAGCGTCCCCCATGACACCATACAGGTATACATACAAGTTATTTGGATACACATATGGCTTTAAAGAGGGGGTGTAATGCTTTCCCATATTTTAAACATGAACATAAAGTAACATTGCCTAAACCTGTGCAAATTTTCAAACTGCTACAAATTCATGTGTTGTATGAATCCCTAAATCTGTCTGTAAAGTGTTTAAAACGGTTTGCTCTAAAAATAGCACTAAAGCTTTAAGAGATCTTTACGAGATCTTTAAGAAGTCTTCATGTGACTTTTTGAAATGATGCGGACGTCACATAAGGATCATCTATATGGTTCATGATGACATGTTGAAGGTGAGCCTTAAACATCAAGGTGTGCTCATAGCTCTACCCTCAGAAGACCTCGAGAGGGCTGGCAAGTCAGAGGGAAGAGGGTTTATGGAGGAGGGAGCCTCAAAGTGATAGAAAATAAAACTGTGTTACAGTGTTTTTTTTTTAAGACAGAGGCTGAAACATGAGTTTCTAAAACAATAATGTTAAGAAGATAGTTTAAAAAAAATACAAAAAACCCCCCTGTAAATTATGTAAATCTGCTACAGGGGTTATCAGAAGGACAGTATAAAGCCTTTAAAAAACTATACCAACTCTCAAAGGACACACTATAAGGCAGCAATGACTAAACTAAAACACATGGTCTGATCCCCCTGACACTACACAGTATATACCATCTTGTGATGTAGCTTGTAAAGTATCTCTCATAATTGTGCTCCTCTGTACCACAAAGAAGTATTTCTTGGTCTCCTTCAATGATTCCTTTCTTGTCTAACAGTTCTATCCCTCCACAGAATATGAAACCACTAGCTGTACGCACTTACAGACGGATTTCATTCAGTGCTCTGTTTCCTGCTCTTAGTCCTTCATGGTCAGTGAGAGAGAAGTCCTTCTGAAGGAGACCCTCATGCCTGTGTATGTAGTGCCAGAGGATGAACAGTTGCTCTACATGTATGAAGAGGTCAAGCAGGCTGCAGCCTCACGGACCTCATCTGTGTTCATCAGAGGTGAGGGGACTTATTGGATTTATTGATTTATGTACTTTGACAATTTCAGTGTGTTTTGGAAAACATGTCAAGAAGGTTGTGTGTGTGTGTGTGTGTGTGTGTGTGTGTTTTTCTTTGGCAGTCTTTCGAAGTATGGTCACAGCCACGGCCTTTCAGATCTTAGTGAGCAACAATGTCCCTATTAAGTCTTTCACTGACAACGCCATAGTCACACTGGAGGTCAGAGTAATGATTTTCTCCTTTGAAATTAGAAGTAAAAATGCTTGAATGACATTATCTACAACCCCAATTCCTATGAAGTTAGAACATTGTGTAAAATGTAAATAAACACAGAATACAATGATCTGCAAATCTTGTTTAACTTATATTGAATTGAATACACTACAAAGAAAATATGTTTTTAAAATGATTTTTTTTCAAATATTCACTCATTTTGAATTTGGTGCCTGCAACACATTAAAAAAAAGCTGGGACAACAAAAGGAACAACAAAAGACGGGAAGTTGAGGAATGCTCAAAAAACACCTGTTTGGAACATTCCACAGTTGAACAGGTTAATTGTAAACAGATTAGTGCCATGAATGGGTATAAAAGGAGCCTCCCTGAAAGGCTCAGTCGTTCACAAGCAAAGATGGGGTTATTTTCACCACTTTGTGAACAACTGCGTGAGCAAATAGTCCAACATTTTAAGAACAGTGTCTCTCAATGTACAATTGCAAAGAATTCAGGGATTTCCTCATCTACAGTCCATAATATCATCAAAAGATTCAGAAATCTCTGCACGCAAGTGGCCAGGCTGAAAAAATTAAAACCTGTAACCCTCAACCCCTCAGGTGGCACTGCATTAAAAACTAGTATCATTGTATAAAGGATATTACCACGTCAGCTCAGGACACTTCAGAAATTTTTTTTCGGTTAACACAGTTCATCACTATACCTACAAGTGCAAGTTCAGACTCTACCATGCAAAGACAAAGACATATATCAACAACACCCAGAAACACAGCCAGCTTCTCTGAGCCTGAGCTCATCTGAGATGGACTGACGCAAAGTGACAATTGTGCCCTTTACATTTTACACAACGTCCCAACTATAATAGAATTGAGGTTGTAGATTTAGTTCTGATAATCCTTAGTTCTGCTCTGTATAATTGCTGATGCTTATTTCAGGGAGTTCTGCCAGGAGCAGGAGAGGATCCACCCACTATCGTCATCACTGCCCACTATGACTCCTATGGGCTGGCACCAGTGAGTCAGTCAGAAACATTTCATTAGGACCTGTCTATAACAGTTCACAACCTTGTTACGTTGTTTTTCCTGTCCCCCTTCTATTTTTTCAAAATTACAGCACTTGCAATCCAATACTGTCTTATGTCCATACACATAAACATTGTGTGCTTCTGTGTGTATCATAGTGGTTGTCCTATGGAGCTGACTCTAATGGCAGTGGGGTCACCATCCTGCTGGAGTTGGTCCGTCTCTTTCAAAAACTTTACAGCAGTTCCAGCACCAGACCACCGTGAGTTAACAACACTTATGGGATAATAACAGGAAACTTGAGTTAAAGTATGTCTCCCACAATGAAGGAAAACTCTATTACAAGGAAAATTCGCAGAGAAGTAAATGTAAAATTAAAGTTCAGTTCCTTTATTAAACAAAATTGTATCACTTTACATACAGCTGTTAGCATGCATGTTTCCCCCTTGTGGACATGCAAATCTTGTGTAATCTGAGTCCATTATTGAATCAAGTTTTCAAAGTAAAACTGACTTTAGTGTTCAAAATGTGTTTGTGTTAAAAGTTAAGGAGCAGTTAATGGGAAAGCTTGGATAAATTACTGTGTCAATTTCTTTATTTGTCAACTCAGTTTTCATGAAATCACTTCATTATTTTCCCCACCAGTCACAACTCACCCAAAAGTATCATTTTTTTCCATGACGTATTCACTTTATAATCAATTCAGTTACAAATTAAAGCATTGTTGTAAGGATAGGTGTTTTTGTTAATAATGCAATGAAAATTCTGCTGAAATCTGTTATACTGTATTAAATATAATGTATACAGTATTCAGGTTATTCATTTCTAAAAGGATAGAAAAGTAGATATAGCAGGAAACAGAGTGAGAATAGGGAGTAACCCGGGCTGACAGCTTAAGTCCCTAATCTCCTGTGGCATGCAGCCACGAGGCCATACCTGCTCCTCAATTTTATTATTTCCAGTTTAATATTTTCAGTGCAAACTGATTCTAAACTAGTCAACAGTTGCTGAAATAACAAAGTTTTCAATTCTGACACCAAACTAAATAGCATTGTATTTGACCCTAGCCGTGTAATACTGTGCAACATTTCAATTGCTGGATACTGCATACTGTGTTTGTTCCCTTCTTCAGTTCTCTACATTTTTATTTATATTCAAAAATTCTTACTTTTGTGCTGTGATAAGAGCCTGATTCTTAAAAAAAAACTGTCTTTTTCATCCAGAACAGAGCTGCACCTTATAAAAATCTACTTTGGTTGAAACTGCTACACTGTGTAGAAATATGTCTTCTTGAACGTACCTTTATCTGTATATCTGTAGCATGTTATACAGAAAAAATATCTTTATGGTTATTGGTCAGTGATACATAGAATGTTTGAATGCAGCGTGTAAACAGTCATTTCCCTTTTCAGATATCATTTAATGTTCTCCTTAACTGGTGGAGGAAAATATAATTTCCTCGGCACAAAGAGGTGGATTGAAGAGAATCTTGACCATGCTGGTAAGATCAAATACAGGGTTTATTTTTCAACATTTGAAAAGTAACATATAAGTGCTTACAGAACTAAATATGACCGAACAGTTTGATTTACTTCAGCTATACTTTTGTCTCCCACCAGAGTCTAGCCTGCTCCATGACAATGTGGCCTTTGTTCTGTGTTTGGACACATTGGCCAACAGTGATGAACTGTACATGCATGTGTCCCGCCCTCCAAAACCCGACACTCCCATGCATGCTTTCACTCAACAGCTTGAGGAGGTAACACTGCTGGGAACAAATCATTAGGCAAACACGGTTTCTTTGCCTTTAAGTTTGTGATCCCTCTTTCAGGTGGTGTCGTCAAGATTTCAGTGGGTAAAGGTGGGAATGGTCCACAAGAAAATAAATCTTATAGAGTCCTCTGTGGCCTGGGAACACGAGCGCTATAGTCTGCGCAGGATACCGAGCTTCACTCTGTCACACCTGGAAGACCCCAAATCTGAGCTCAGAGGCTCCATACTGGACACCATGTAAGCTCTATATTCCATTTAAGTGCTCTTACGCACAATTCTCAATGGGGCAACATACAAAAAGAATGTAGAAACACATCTCAGTTATATTTGTATCATGTTTCCTCTTGCAGGTCACAAGTGGACTTCAGGAAACTTAAACGTAATGGCATCATCATAGCAGAAGCACTGGCACGTTATATGTACAATCTCTCTGACAAGGTAAAGACATGCACCAAAAAAGAATGAACAAGTTTATTTATCTGCATTTTAATGTATGATTAATTTTTATTTTCATCCCCATCAAGGGTTCACCGAGAGATATCCAGCTTTTTAAGGGCCAGATGGTAAGTTCCTGCTTGATTATGTCACCCTGTGAGGACAAGGGCTGACCTCTAGTGGAAATTTGTCAGTACTGCAGGGTGCTTTTAAAAGCCTGAGACTGGGTTCAATTCTCATGTTAAGTTAACATTAATTCTGTGTCAGCCCCGTGATTGACTGGCAACCAGTTCAGAGTGTATCCCGCCTCTCGCCCTAAGCCAGCTGGGATAGGCTCCAGCCACCGTGACCCTGAACAGGATAAGCGGTATAGAAGATGAATGAATGAATGAATAGATTCTGTGAATTCCAACTTCATCCTTGTTTTTTTTTTTAAAGATGTCCTTCATAACTATTTTTTTTCTTTGACATTGTCCTTGCAATTTTAAATCTAAAGTCCTGTTGCAGGACTTCCACGATGGCCGCATGTCCCACCTAATGTCTGTCCTGACATCCGTCCCACGAGCCACCCAGCTGCTGGATAAGGAGCCATCTCACACTGTGCTGGTCAACTCACTGGAACATGAGTTCAAACATTACCTGCAGCAAGTCCACAGGAACACCTTCAGACAGGACAAGAGGTAGTACAAAGTATTGGTGGAGAAATAAAAAAGAATCTACTTTTAGGGCTGAAAATGAACAAATTAAAAAAAATCACAGCTCTAACACACCATATTTCTTTTAACAGGGATCCTGACATTACCTTTTATGATCAAATGAACCAGCCAATAGTGATGTACAGGTAAAAATGCACATTCACACTTTCTTTTCATACATGATTTGAGAGAAATAAAACACTTGAAAACTGATGCACATTTTTTCCCATCCAGAGTGAAGCCAGCAGCCTTTGATCTCTTTCTTGGCGGCTGTATTGCTGCCTACTTAGGGATTGTTTATTATGCCATTCAGGTTTGTGAACCAACCCCTTTTATATGCAAACAGCAATGCTGATTTATATGCTGTCTTTTTCTTTAAAAGCCCTGGACAACATTTTGCATGTCCTGTCTGTTTTCTCATTGTATCTGTCTGATCTCTTTTGCAGAACTTTGGGTTTTTCTACACAAAGCTCAAAGCAGCAGTGAAGTCCAAGCAGCAGTAAATGGGACTGCGAATGCTGGGAGAATGTGACAAAGGCTTTGAAGTTTGCATTGTGCTTGTTGGACCTCTGTATCACTGGCAAGACTTGAAAGTAATGCAAAAAGAATTCCCTTTTTCTTCTTTTGTACATCCAACGACATTCAGTCGCTGTAATGTAAACCATTTATTTATTGAGCTCGCTCAGTGTTGTATTTCAAGGAAATTTAAAATCAAAATGCTGAATAAAGAACAATGTTCTGGAAATGTCTCTGTCAAAGTGTATCAAAGATTGGAGCACAAAATAGAGATTTGATGTGATTTGATTCCCAAATGAAGGACATACCCATTGCTGCCACATCATTATCTTGATTCCTCTGCTCTGCTCTGCATCTGTTGACATGGATTTGACTGAGCTTAACATGGCTGTCCAACACGACCCCGGCACTACATTGAGATGATCAGCCAGTTCCTGTCACAGATAAGTCAGCAAGAGCAGTGGAGACACAAAGGCACCCTGCAGCGTTTGCTGAATTATTGATGCTTGTGTGGCATGCTGACAGTGAATAGAGGTGACCCTGGGTGCTGCTACTGGTGCTGGTGGAAGAAATCTCATCACTCCTCTGGTTTGAGCCACTTCTGCACATATTATGGGCCTGATTCAGCTTTAACTATAAAGCTTCCAAACAGCTGAAGGGCTGAGTGAGTGTCCGTTTAAGGTCAGTGCTAGCTGGTTTGTGAAAGGGCCCCAGGGGAAGGGAAGTAGGTCATAGACAGTGACCCCAGGTATGTGTGTCTCTGCAGGGGGCCTGGGGCTTAGTGGGATTAGTAGTTGAGTGCTCAGGTAGCACAAAGAGTTGTTCTGGTTCAGCAAGGAGACGCTTAACCTGTGGCTATGTCTAACATGTATAGATTCAACACAATATCTACAGGCTGAAACAGAAAAATACATGTTTATTTTCATGGACGTGAGAAGAATTAATAGTTACAAATGCCTCTGCAAGAGAAAACATATGACACAACACACTAAACTAAAGGAGCTTTATATGCCAGAAAAATGTCATGCATAACCCATTTTATTTATTTATTTGTTTGTTTGTTTATTTTTTTATTTATTTATTTTAAAAAGTGCTGCTTGGCAGTTTTGCAGGTAGAGTAAATGCAAGAGCAACTTTCAGAGGGAGGAGCCAGCAGGTGACAGGGGAGGAGAGGGATGCTCATAACTTTCAGGTGGTCAGATGCAAAGCAGCATAAATAAGAAGAAGGGCTGGTGAACATGGCTCCTCAGCTCTACCTCACTATGTACAAGGAGCAATTTGTGTCTCCAGGCAGAACCAAACGAGAACCGCTTCGACCCACCTCAGCCCACCGTAGGAACAACCCTCAGCCCCGGCCGGTAAGAGACAAAGTGCACTCAGTTTAAGATCAAATAAGCAGCAGTACTGTGTAGTGGGATTTCAATTTTTCCTGAGATAAATATTTTTCCATAAATTCTGACTCATCTTCATGTTAGTGGTTCAATCTTATGAGGAATATTTAAAGAAATGATCTAATTTTTAATGTGGGAATAAAAAAAATGCAAATCATTAGAAAGCACTAGTGAAAATTATTTTTCCTCTCCAGTCCTCTCTGTCACCCTCTCTGTTTGACACAGAGGAACAGAAATGAAAATATAGATAAAAACTCTTAAAACTAAATAAAAAAAATAAAAAATAATAAAAAAAAATAAAATACAATAAAATAAAAAAAATAGTAATAAAATAAATAAGAATAAATAATTAAATGGCATGCCCAAAAATTGAGAGAAACACAAACAAACAAAATCATAATGATAATCTAAGATTTCCTGTCAAACAGGACTAATTAAGTCACTTAATATTGGTGCTATCTTCACTGTTCTTCATCAAGAGCGACCAAGGAGTCTTACTTTAATTGGGAGCTAGTTGTTTACATTTGCCTGTGCTTGGTGAAAGCTGTGTCCCATCTATTATTCAGTACTTCCCCACCATGCCTATTTATTTACCCTGCCAATAG
Organism: Labroides dimidiatus; assembly: GCA_030710495.1. Taxonomy (NCBI): domain Eukaryota; kingdom Metazoa; phylum Chordata; class Actinopteri; order Labriformes; family Labridae; genus Labroides; species Labroides dimidiatus. The sequence continues at coordinate 21,719,886 of CM061143.1, read as the reverse complement.
AATAATCAGAGCTAAGAACAGACAACATTCAGTCTCCTAGCAGGAACAAAAAAAAAAAACAAAACAAAACAAAACAATGACTGCACTGTTAACATTTAATTTTAGTCTTAAGTGTATTATTTTGTTACAGATATACCAAAAATACTGAAAGTAGGATCACATTTTAACATAATTCAGAACTTTGTTCTAAAACCTCAAATTGTTTAAAGAAAATGAAGAGATTTAACACTTAAAGCTGTGTGCCAGACAGTTTTATTTTCTGGCCCATCTGTTTCTTCTAAGTGTGCGTCTTTCCTTTGCTTTTTCAGGACTTTCTGTTTCCACGGAGTCTTCAACCGAGCTATAAACCCCACCGCACATCAACACACCACTCGACCCCTGCAGACACTGGCCGTCCTCTCTTCCCCCCTGTCAGACATTTATCATTCCACGGTCAAGCAACAAGTTGTCCTGGCAGCTTTCTTAACACAGTGGAAACTGACCACAAAACAAACCACATGCCTTCTGTTGTCAACATTTCCTCAGTGCCAGTTCTGCCCTCTGCTGATGGAGCACAGACACTTCAGTCCACTGAGTTGCATGCTGGACCAGTGTTTCAGCTCAATGCAACTCTGAAGAATCCAGCAAGGTAGTGGATGAAAATTTTGATCTATAGTTCAAAGATATCTTTATAGACAGACATATATTTTAACAGATGTAGTTTGCATTTGGATGCATTGTCAGGGAGACCACGTTGAATAAGAGATCGACCTTTGATCTCTTCTGGTGGCTGATAGGCCTGAATAACATTCAATAAGTTAATCAATTTTATCAATTGATTCCACACACCCACTTACTCACCATGTGCACCTGGAGGCCATTCTTTCTGGCTTCACTGAGGATGGTTAAGTCAGAGTTGTTCTGATATTATACTACATTGTGAATCATATGAGAATAGAATAGAATAGAATAGAATAGAATAGAATAGAATAGAATAGAATAGAATAGAAGTTAAAAGTTTAATGCCACTTACATCAAAAATGTAGGTAACCAGTATCATGTTGACATTTCACCATTTCCAATCTGAAACGATTAAGATGAGAAAAGCCGAAGCAATATTTTATGTTGCATTCATATATACAACATAAAAACTGCAGATGCTAACATTAACATTGCTAATGTTAGCATTCAGTGCTTCCCTTGTGAGTGCTGTAAGGTATGATCAAATGGGTATAGCTTAGAATTTCATTACCTACTGAAAAATGCAATTTAACCTGCTAAGTAGGGGAGACCAGGGACAATCATCACATTTTTCAGACTTACCTCCTTAACTCACAGATTCCTTGAATACCACTTCCACTAGACTACTTTAAAGTTATCTTTTACTAAAATAGGATAGTATTGCCATGTTCCACTTTAAAAGGGACAAGATTTTTATCCAATATAGGAAGTCAGAGTGGTAAAATTTCTTCCACAAAGTGGAAAGAAGGGTAAAAGCTGGCAATGTTACTCAAGATTTTTTTGTATTTGATTCTAAACCTTAAAATATATACCTATGAATTAAAATTCTACATTTTTTAATGTGTTTAAAGCAAAAGTGTTTATTTTTCGTAGATAGCTGGATAACAACCATAGTGATGAAATATTGATTATTTCAAATAGTTTGGTCAGCTGATTACCAAGAAGAATCTCTGACCAAACTTTCATAAATTGATACAATAAAGATGTAGTAGTAGTAGTAGTAGTTCTATTCAGTCATCATACATAATACAGTAAATACAATTTTCACAGTCCAGACAGTTTAAATAAACCAAATAGGCATTCATTGAGTGGTGACTGAAGAGACTAACACAGACCAACAATACTTATTTTAACCTAGCCCAGACTTGAGTCACACAATGAGATCATGTGGAGATAATACTCATTTAAAAGGTTTTTCAAACAACACCCTCTGCTTTTGTTTCTTAAAAAATGGAGTATCCATAATGTCTTGAAAAAGTAAAACATGACTTCTTTGAATTACATAATGATGCTGTTTCAGCTGTTACACTGTTATGGTTTCCCTTGATTTGGCAACCATGATAACGCCGCTAGTAATACCCATGTCAGCATAGGTTGTTGATGTTAAAGTTTATCTTACAGCCAAGGTATAAATCTGCATAATCTTAACTTTAAAGATCAGATGAATACTGTAACCAAAATATAACTTTCATACCTCAAAATCAGTACATTGTTGACGACTCTGGTCATGATTAAGGGATCATGAAGTAGTTAGAAACAGAATCCTACTGAGTAAGCACTCTGGGTTGTTTCTTACAGGAGTAATTTACTGTGTTATGTTTGCTTCCAGTCTCCTCTACAATAAGCACAATAATAGGAAAGATGTAAAGTCCTTTCTACATGTAAAGTAAGAATCTAGATTCCTCCTTTTGATTGTGTAAGACAGGTGCTCCATGCTAACATAAGCCATCATCTACTAGAGATTACAATATTATAACAGCATTTGGGTTTAAAGTCACCGCAACTTGAACTGCCTCTCTATTTTACAGGAAAACTGTAGGTACTCAGCTTCGAACAAGACCCCAAACTGGCACCTCTTTGGCCCCTCGGCACCTGTTTGGGCAGACTCAACACTGGAGGTCTAGTTCCAGTAGCATCCTGGATTGTAGGTGTGTATTAGACTTAGTGTAATAAAAATATGAAAAGATTTCTCACAGTGCCATAAGAAGTAGGTCTATTTTTCCTCCCATGGTCTCTCTACAGTGGATGCTACAGCTGCTTCCATGTGGTGAAGCCCTACCAGGCGGGACACTACATCATACACCCAGAATTTGTGTCTGAGTGTCTTCGTTAGGACCATTATCTCAGCCCTGGCTTCCAAAGAGGGCACAAGGGACCCACAGAGGTCCTTCAGTGGGCTCAGGGGGTTCGCTATCCAAATGAGGAATTGTTAACTTCACTATTGTTTAATTCTCTGCTAATTAACCCAGTGGGACAAGGTGTAAGAATGAATAATTGGCTGTACTCTCAATACCATTATCTCACTACATACAGCGAGGACAGTTTTACAGCTCAGTACTACTTTATCAGCAGCAAAGATCTTGCCAGAGGAGGCTTGTGGGGATAACATCAGGCAAGGCTCTGCAGCCCTAATGTGCAGCTGTCTATGACATTAAAGTTTCATCACACTATTAGAGAGATAATATTCTACATTTGATATAATAATTTCCATTACATCATAAGTCTTAGAAATAGTACAGGAAACAATGAAACTTTACTCAGGGGTAATAAAGACGTATTACTGTTATTATTGTAACACCACTGTACCACATGATGATACTCTTCAGGGATATCGTGTAATGGACTAAATATAGGCCCACCAACAGTGCTTACAATGCCGTCACATAAAGAGTCCCAGTGAAATTTCACACATTTCAGCTTTGCTACTTGCCTTTTTCTTGCTAGAAAAAAACCCCCAATTTTGCTCAGTTTTCATTTTATTGTACAACCCGATTGATATTGTGTTTGGATGTATTCAGAATGAAAATAAAAGCGTGCTGTCACAACTGACAAAACTACATTTCCCAAGCTTCGATGGGCGTGGTCGAGGCAAGTACGTAAGAAGATGCCTTCATGCCTCCTCTCGTTGGTGTCCTATAAACTGTTGCAAACAAGTAGTGGCTGGAGTTGTTGGAGGGATTGCCGCTATACGGTAAGCATAAACTTTACCTCGTGAAGCTGAGAAAAGAAATCAGGTCATGCACAGACGATATGTACATTGTACTCTTTACAGGCAGACATTCTCAATCATTTTCCCTCCGTTGACCACCACCCACGGCGCAATACGACGACGTTTTCTATAGGCTTTGGACAAAACTGTAGAAAGTCTCGTCTGGTTCGGCAGATTTAATATCTTGATCCTGTAGAAGCTAACAAACTTCGTATTTCCATGCTTTAATTTTCTTTTGTACGCTTCAAGAAAGTTTAACTCTCAAACAGTCGCCTTTGAAATGATTAACAAACAGAAAACCGTTACTACTGATGAGAGCGCAAAATTAATACGTGTACCCTTGTCATGTTCGATCGCCAGGACAGTATGACGTAGTGGCTGCAAACAGAATGGTCCGAATGGTCCGAGTCGAATACACACCACATGCGAGCGCGTGCTTGTTCGTTGACTGCGCGCGTAGTTGAACTGTAGCAGTGAACATTTCTTGCACGTTTGACTGTGTCAGCACTTATTTGTTTATTATTCACCGCGTGTCAGATTAGATAGTGAATCGGGCTGAAATGGTAAATATGAGCCCATCTGCTCACGCTGCAAATATGAAATGTTCCAGTGTGTACTGCTGGTTAAAAGACAAATGTTTAAGTCAATTTTGTTTGAAGGTAATCAGTTCAAACATTTTATAAAGCTTGTGCAGGAATTTTGATTAGATATGTTATTAATTTTAAATCAATGATGAGCCAGGCATATTGACATTCATTTGCTTTATGTGTGTGTGTGTTAAATAACACACTGTCATTGGTACAAGGCCACGCTTTTCTTGCATGTCTGGAACAAGAAAGTAAAAGTAAAACAGTTACAGTTGAGAATAACTGTTTGCTGTACGGCTGCAACAGTAACTGTAAACGAATGACAGAAACAGTCAAATAGAATGCAGAAACAAGTATTTTGGCGTTCAGTGAAGTGATATGTTAAGCTCAAATACACTGATGTCAGCGTCTTTGGTTTTAGAATATGAGGCTTTTTAGGTCAGAAATGCATATAACAAAATAATTATTTAAAATAAATAGGATGATGAATATCAAATGCATTCCACTTATAAACTGATGTTTGAATTTTAACCAATACACAGCCATAGATCAGGTTATTGGATTAATTCTTCCTATAAATAAGTAAATAGAATTGGCTCTGCGGACTGAATCTCCTCCTGACACTCAGGGTCATTTTCCTTTTCAGGGTCCAGCAGCCTAAGTGGGTCTCTGTGGAACCAACAGTTAGTTCTTGGTTAATTAATGACAGGTTTATGTTATCACTCCTGTTGTTGGGGGAAATCTATATTAAGGCTGGTTGAACACAGAATTAGTCAATTAGATTGCTAATTAATTGCAAGCATTTTTTACGATCGACCCATACTGCCATGGCAGACCATGAGGGTCAATTGCAGTTAACACCAGTAAGCAAACAAGGAATCTAGAGAGGACTTGACTCCACTTGGTTGTGGGTGCTCTTTAATGTAATATATTCTAACCAGCAAACACCAGAATCACTGGCATCAACCAGTTCATTACCTCTGAGGGTATTATCTTTCTTCAGGGCAGAGAAGTTGTCAGTTTAAAAAAAAAAAGGTCTGTTTCAGTTAATTTATCTATACATATCAGCATTAATTGTGGTATCAGAGGGTCCACTGTCATATTTTAACATATCAGTATCAGTCCAATGAGCAAAACTGGGTCAATATTAACAACAGATATTTATATCCGTCTAGTTGCTGTTTGTGTATGTGTCAGTATAGGGTTGCTATAAATACTGGTAAGTTTGTTAAGGTAACTTTGTCAGGATGTTATTTTGATTTATGATTCTTTTTGTAATTTATGATCCAGATTTTCTCACAGGAGTTTTGTGTGTTGAGAGTTTAATCACTCACTTGCTACATAGTTTTGATGGCTGGTAAAAAGTAACACTGTTGGTTACTTGTGTTTTATGGTAGCCCTGTAACGTTCTTATTTGAAAGTGAAAAACTTTTGAAAATAAAGGGGGACATTACAAAATTCAGTTTGCACGATTTTCAGTCTGTACAAAATTTTATCATCTCAGAATTTTTTTTTAACATATATCGATATCGGTAAATATCGATTATTGACCATAACAGAAATATTAATATCAGATATCGGTACTGGTATCAGCCAAAGTCTCTTTGTAAGCTAGAGTAAACAAGGTTGTACTTAAGTTTTGTGTGCCTCGCTCTGCAGAGCACAAAGTTTAGTATTCTCCCCTCTCCTTCCTGGCATTGGCAGAGCTCTAAGGCCCAAATCCCCTTTTCTGCTCCTTTACTTCCGCCCATACTAATGAGTCTTCTTTCAATCGAACTCATATGTTAGAATTACTGCAGGGAACATCCACTTTATCCTCTTGTGGGTAATTGGCAGTAGATTTGTTTTGTTAAATCTCGGACACATCTTTCAAGTTTACATCCTGACAGCATAATACCTCTAAGTGCTGTGAAATCACTCTGTGCAGCAATGCAGAGCATGTAAGACAACGCTGAAATGTAAAGGAGGCTTTGAGCAGACAAAAAAAGATAGACTGGGAAACAGACCGATATCTCACCTGCAGATCTGACTGAGGCAGATTCTCTGGATGTTTCTAATAGTTAATTGATTTCAAATTTAATTTTTCATGACTAATCAGGACTAACTAGCAATATGAAGAAAATCTAATGAGATGCTCCAGAAAAATGCAGCATTTATTTTAAAGGCAGCAAAAACTGCCTGAGGCCCTTGAGAAAAAACATTACAAAGTTTATCTCTCTCATGTGACAGGCATGCAAACAGACGTGAAAGAGAGTCCAGAGTGCAACAAACCAGGAAGACATTTTTCTGAACTTTAAAACAGCAACTCTCTGATTTTCCCACTAAACAGCACAAGTCATGTACCAAGTTGTACCAGGAGGAGCGGGAGGCACAATTACAGATGTTATCCCCAAGCAGAAACACAGCAAGGACACTCGACCCTTAGTTGGAGCTGGCGTAATCGGCCTGGTACTGGTGATTGCAGCCGTGACAGCATGGTGTTATTACATAGCCTCTCTCCGCAAGGTAAGACTCAGCTGCTGGATCTGAATAAAGATGGCTACATTATCCGCAACCAGGGGGGGTCCATTGTTTTCCGAATGGATTTCAGGTTGGTATTTCTTCATGTTACATACTTAAGCAACATGTTTAAGTGAATTTAAAAGGAAACAACAAAAACTTGTGATGTGAATCAAAGAAGATAAGTTATAAATAAATTTACATTTATTTCTCTTTAGGTCAGGGACATTGGATTTGGATTCATGCTCCAAGGAAGGGGAGATTTTGAGCTGTGTACGCACAACTGACAGAAAACTCAACTTCTTCATCGAGACAGTACGACCCAAGGACACGGTACAGTGCTACCGAGTGCGTTGGGAGGAGCTGGTTCCTGACATTCCTGTTGAGCATGCCATGACATACAAGTTTGCACACTGGTATGGAGGTGCAGTGTCAGCAATTCAGCACTGGCCTATTTCTATCTCAGGCCAGCAAACTCCCAAACCCTTTGTTACGAGTGACATCTACTCAAACCGCAATGAATTTGGTGGCATTTTGGAGAGTTATTGGTTGTCATCCAATGCTACAGCCATCAAGATTAATAACTCTGTGCCCTTCCATCTGGGATGGAATGACACAGAGAAGACTATGTACTTCCAGGCAAGATACAACGACAGTCCCTTTAAACCAAACCCAGGAGAGAAACCATGTGCTGAACTTAGCTATAGAGTGTGTGTGGGCTCAGATGTGACGTCCATACACAAATACATGGTTCGCAGGTACTTCAACAAGCCAAACAAGGTGCCTGCCAAAGCCATGTTTCGCCATCCCATCTGGTCGACCTGGGCGCTACATAAGACTGACATCAACCAAGACAAACTTTTGACGTATGCTGCCAATATACGCAAGTATAACTTTAATTGTAGCCACTTAGAACTGGATGACCGCTACACTCCGCGTTATGGAGAGTTTGAGTTTGACACAACAAAGTTCCCAAATGCCTCAGACATGTTTCAAAAGCTGAAGTCAGATGGGTTTCTGGTTTCACTTTGGATTCACCCGTTCATTAACTACGACTCTGAAAACTTCCATATTTGTGTAGAACGGGGTTTGTTTGTCCGGGAGCCTACAGGTCGACTACCGGCCTTGGTGCGCTGGTGGAATGGCATTGGTGGCATTTTAGACTTCACAAATCCAGAAGCTCGTGATTGGTTTTCCTTTCAGCTGCGCTCTCTGCGCTCCAGGTATGGTGTGTCATCATTCAAATTTGATGCAGGGGAAACCAACTACTTGCCATGGAAATTTAGCACCAGAACACCAATAAGGGACCCTAGTTTTTTCACAAGGCGTTACACAGAAATGGCAATCCCTTACAATGATCGAGCTGAGCTTCGCAGTGGCTACCAGTCCCAAAATATATCCTGCTTCTTCAGACCAATCGACAGAGACTCTGTGTGGGGCTATGAGCTTGGTCTCAAATCTCTTATCCCCACAGTGCTCACCATCAGCATCCTGGGCTATCAGTTCATTTTACCAGACATGATTGGAGGGAATGCTTATCTTAACCGCACAGATGGAAATCGTGTGCTACCTGATCGGGAACTCTATATCCGCTGGCTTGAGCTGTCAGCCTTCATGCCCTCCATGCAGTTTTCTATCCCTCCATGGGAATACGACAGTGAGGTGGTTGAAATTGCTCGCAAATACACAGCCCTCCATGAGAGCATTGTGGCTCCACGGGTCCTGGAGCTAGCGGGCGAGGTGCTGGACACAGGGGACCCAATCATACGTCCCCTGTGGTGGATTGCCACAGGTGATGAGACAGCCTATAAAATCGACTCCCAGTTCCTGATTGGGGATGACCTCATGGTAGCCCCAGTTTTAGAGCCGGGAAAGCAAGAACGTGACATTTACCTCCCTGCAGGCCGCTGGAGGAGCTACAAGGGAGAGAGATTTGATATCAAGGAGCCTCTGCATCTTACAGACTATCCAGTAGATCTGGATGAAATTGCTTACTTTGTTTGGGTGTAGCAGGATAGGGATGTAAAGAAAAGCAGACTTTTTTAGCCTTACGTCCTATTTTCTTGTAAGACAAGCTTCACAAATTAAAAGTTTTATGCATGACAGGAAGAGAGACAGGAAGAGAATTATTGAGAAGAATAATGTGAAACTGCTGCAGTGAAAAAGCTATCTTTTATATATATTTTAACTAATGCCAGCTTATAAGTCTGTGAATCTCCATTTTAAAAATATTTAAGAAGTGTCCTTTGAAATAGGACTGTGTAAATGTTAATGACTGATACCCATAGCAGCCATAAATAACAATTATGAGGACATAATAAGTGGGAACACTTGATACTACAGTTGCAGAGTTAGATCTGAGTCACTTGGTCAGCCATCTGACTCATCACAACAGTTACACAGCAATAACTGCTGAAGTATTTCTTACAATAGCTGATGTTGGCCATCATAAGCGTCTGGCTCTGGAAGCAAACCCAGCATATATTTAAGTGCCAAAGGGTGTGTTTTAATGGTTATGAAACCAGCTTTTTGTTTTTACAAGATGTGCCTTACAGTGCTTCTAAAGCCACTTCGTTTGTGCTGAAACTTATGCAAGCACAGTAAAGTAGCATCTGTCTTAAAGGGAATATGCAAACTGGGTTAATATTGCAATAATTTAACCACAAAGCTGTGGTATTTTGGGGTGTTTGTGCTCTTTTTGTAGTTTAATTAAAGTCAAACAGGTATCACGTCATAGGAGGACTACTGAAGGGGTGTTGTTATTGTCATTATGCAGATAGTGGGCAAGATGAAATAATCTGTATTCATAAATAATTCTCTGTTTGACTGAGAAATCCCTCTTTCCTGTGACACTAATGACTCCTCTTCCCTTCTGCTGCAAGTTACCTTTCAGGAGGAGATTTTATGCCTCACTATCAGGATGAATGCCTGAAGTTTAATCATTATAAACAGCATGCGCTCTCATTTGTGTAATAGTGTCGTGTAACTACTCTAAGCCTAGAAGAAGATGCCTTTTTGTAAATAAATATTTGATGCTCTTCCTCAGGTAACAGCTTTTTTTCTGGGTAGATGGACAGTTATTGTCTATATTATGCCTTGCTGACTCTAAATGCAGGTAAACAGCCAGTTACATGATAAACTATAATAGATTTAGTGCCACATTATGGAAAAAAAAATTCAGGATGTTATTTGGAAAGACAATGAAGCGACAATGTTTTGTGTCTGTATTTTTTGTTCTTGGAATGCAGTGTGGAAGCCTGCAGATACATTTAGCAGCATTTAATCATCAACTTCATATTTGTAATTTTATTTATAATTTTGAGTTTTGTTAATTTAAATATTTTGTAAATACAGTGATACCTGCCATATTCTAACAGTTATTATTATATTTATGTGATGTGTTATTGCTTTTCATATATACTACTCATTATGCTATTTTATCCAGAGACTGGCTGTCTTAACTATTTAAGGACAATCACATAATCAAGAGGGTGTACCACAGATAACCTAAAAGAGCGGCAGACTGCATCTTGTTACTGATAGTTGTATATTGGTAGTAACAGTGAGGTGTTATGCACATTTTTTAAGTGACTTCATTGTTTAAAAAAAGGCCTCAGATTTTTTTAACCCTCAAATTTCAACACGTCTGTGCGTCCTTTCACTTGTGGCACTTTCCTTGTTGACCTCATGTTTGTTGCTCTTGACACTGTTTCATCACAACAACACGTCCTATTTATAGCAGTTCTCACACAGCATCTGGGCCAGGTCAGCCTCTGAGGCTATAAATGTCTCTGGCTAACTTTCTTTATGACAAGACTATCATATTTTGGACTGAATGTTTTTGCTTTGTGCTCTTTGGATGTGTTTTGACATGTGTTGTTTGCCTTGAGCTATTGCAGCTGAACATTTGTGTGCGACTGAAGTTTGGAACTTATTTCAGTAAGAGTGGGTATTTCATATTTTATGTATGAATGTGTAATTCAAAATAAAGTTTAACTTTGTTCTGCCTGGGAGCATCTTTTTTCTGTTTAATATGCATGGAAATGCAACAATCTCTGTTTTTCATTGTACTCATAGCAGATTGTCCAGAAACTTATGCCCAACTTAACTTACACCTAGTTTAAAAATGCAGAAGACGAAAAGACTCAATGACATGAAACTCAGGCTAGAAAGCTGACTATGCAACCATGAGCCACACAAAACTTGTAACCTGATATGAGTCTGCAAAGCAAGAAAGCTAATGTGCCTATCAATTTAATATATTGAAAGAGACACCCTTCAGGGACCTTTCTAACTTTTCCTACAAGACTCATCATGGAGCAATAATGACAAGGTGAAGAAAGGATTGTGCAGGTTATTTGGAGGCTGTGTATAGATCAATAAATCATCTTCTGGTTCATGATGTGAGGCCAGAAAGCATGTGATATCAGAGTGTAAGACCAGACAGTAAGAAGAAAACATACACTCACAGCAGTATGGGATAATAGCAACAATATTAGAATCAGAATTACAGCATTAAGTATGATTGTTGTTTGTGAGTTGAAGCAGCCTGACTGAGCCACTTCTTACAGCCACAGTCGATCTTTCATATGTTTAGGGAATTTATTTCATTTCACAACAGCGCTTCAGAACTGCTTCACTTTATTTGCCAATGCCTCATCTTTCTTCAGAATTGATCTGGACTTGCAGCCTGTGCGGGGAGGACATACATTCATTGATTAGCTGTCTGTGTGTTGCACCGATCAATGTTATTTGCCAGTTTGCTTTCTGCAATCATATTGTTTGGCTCCACCCGTCTGCGCATAAACTGGACAAATCATTTATGTAGAGCTTTAAAGGGACATTTTTTCACTGTGGATCGAGGGTGAGAAAAAATTACATTAGAAATAAAGGGACCAATTTATTCCAAAAGAAAGGGGGCTTGTTTCAACATGCAAATGTTTCATTTAAATCTGGGAGAAAATGCTTTACCAAGCAGGACACAATAATGGAATGAAGGTTAAAGAAATGTTTGAATCAAAGTTTTGAAAGATTTATGTATGATTCTAAAAAAGATTGTGGGAAAGCTGACAAAGAATCAAAAAAGATGCTGAAACCTGAACAAAGACTCAGAACATAGTTGTTTTGGCCATATAGTGCTGCAGATGTCCACAAGGGTGCAGTGTAACCACATTACCAAAATCCCTGACAGGACTGTGGACTATGGTCCAGATGTTAAGTGTGTACAACACACACACACACACACACACACAAACACACACACACACACACACACAAACACACACACACACACACACACACACATGCAGGACACAAAACTGGCAGAGCACCCCCTCCTCTTCCTTCCCCACCTGTGAGCCCACCTGTGTGTCCATCTGCAGAGGAGAGACGCCAGTTGTTCTGGTTAGGAGCCAGTGTGTCTCAAGTACCTGCCCATGTACTCCTTCTTTGGGCCTGTCTGCTTCTTGTCCTCTGCAGAAAGGCGTATATATATTACAGAGGGATAGAGAACAACCCCCCCCCAAGAAAAAAGAAAAAGAAAAGAAAAAAGATAACAAAGAAAAAGTAAGTAAAAGTAAAAGTAAACACTTCTTTTAAATTTTATTTTGATGACCTGATATCTGTAACAATAATAATAATAATAATAATAATAATAATTATTATAATAATAATAATAATAATAATAATAATAAAGAATAATCAAGATTGTGTGTTGCTGAAACTTATAGTATGTTGAACTATGTGATGCTAATTTAATCAAATTTGGAGTGAAAAATGACCACAAAAGGAGAAGTTTTAAAGAGGCTTTTACAACAAATTGTTCTTCTAAGATTTTATCCAGCATTATCATGATCTGCTTCAACTTTAGATGAGCATTAAATTACTGGATCCATCTCCATGATTGTTGTCACAATTTCTCAACTAAATATAGTGCAGACAAACAATGAATAATCTTTGGTGTTATTAAAGAAAAAAAAAAAGGTTCCTGGCATGTTGGAGCTAAGGGTGGACTGAGCGTTTATTGTAGAAGACCTCAGGGGAAATAACAAAAAAAACCTTGGCCATCCAGTGTGTGAAGTGAGAATATTTGTCCTTTACTCAAGATTTTCACTCCGTAACTAGAATGACCTCGCATCTGGTGCTGCCATGGCTTGTCTGACAGGAAAATGTCTGTCCTCTCTAGGTAACAAATGAACCCAACACCCCAGAGACCACTCTCGCATCTGTTTATCTTTTTCACCTGTCGGTTCGCTGCACTGCATCAGATTCACACTCCTCTGCAGCCTTTAAGGGTTTCAGATCACGCCTCTGGCATTACAGGGATGTAGATAGGCGGGGTTGGCTAGTAGGAACATTTGTGACTTTAGATGTGACTCCATACCTAGAAAGCACTGACATCTTCTTCTTACATGAACAATTTTAAAACAAACAGGACATTTTGTAACGAGTGAAACTTTTTTTAGAGCAAACAAGTGAAAGTGAATCTCTTGTTCTGGCAACTTAGGGGTTTGCTGCTTCCTTTAATTTCAAAACTGAACAAGTTTAGCTTTCAGATTGCTATGAACCACAGCTGACAAAAAAAAAACAAACAACAAAAAATCTCCACAGTTATATGTCCACCTTGAGTTGTGAAAAACACATTATCGATTTAACCCTTTTTTGCCCAACGTATCATCTTTGCGACAGGAGTTTCAGAGACCTCTATCTCATCAACATGATAAATAGTTTTTCTTAAAAATGTGTTGTATAAGAACTGATACATGAAAAAAAGGGCTGCTCTCATGAAATCGTCCACACACTTTTTTTCAGGGAAATCATTACTAATTTTCAAGAAGTTGCAGTAAGAACATCTAATTTTTTACTTGTTTTTTGAAACAAGTATCGCCTGCATTAGGAGAATGCATATTTATAGTACTTCATTGTTTATATTTTTATTAACTTGTGTTAACATTTCTGTATCGAATTTTAAACTCCAGGTAACTCACTTTTTTCCTGAATATTCATGTAACATTTTTGTAATCTACATTATACCAGTGAAAGTACAAATACACTACTTTCATGACTTAATAAATGAAATGCCAGTACCAATTCCCCTGAAATCACAATCACTATACAATATTCACCAAAAAGAAGAGAGGAAAAGAAAGTAGGATAAGAATCCAGCGGACAGAAACACAAATAACATGGAGTAGTTAGCAGAAGATGAGGATGAGGAATGGACTCTTCAGGACATGCATGATGATGAAAGTTCATGTAGTCATGATGAGGAAGGACATCAAGATGGTAGTGTAGCCCAGACAAGCAAAGATGATGAGATCCCATCAAGGACACAATAAGAAAGGAGTCAGTGAAGAGTGATGCAAAAAAGGAACAAATTCAGATGGAAAAAGAGAATATCAAGCTCCATCCGTCAAATTTATTGTATGTTTTGACAAAGGCACAGAGGATGGGTGTGACTGGACACCAAACAGTTTGTCAGTTATGAAATACTGCAGGAAACGGCAGAACAAACTAGAAAAAAGAGGGCAAGTCAGTATAGAGCAAGTTTTAGGCATGTATGTCATTATATACATACCAAGAATCTCTTGAGAGGAGATGGCACTGACCATTTTCCTCCATGGGAAACCAAATAGAGATGCAAGCACTGCACCAGCAATCATCTCTACTGTGGGAAGGGTAGGGTGCATCATTGCCTGACCAAGGACAGAAACTGTTATAGTGCCTACCACAAGAGTGAAAAAGAAAAAGCTGTAGAATTGTTATTGTGGAAAAAAAAAGAAAAAAACAAAACAAAAACCCCAAAGAGATACTCTGTTTAAAAATGTCATGGACAAAACAGTTTTTTGTGGATTTTGTTAAAAGGGTTACTAAACATCTCAGTTCCAAAAATATTGAATTTCTTGATGGGTTCTTTTTTATAGGGTTAAAAAAACAAACAAACAAAAAGCAGCCCCCCCCCCCCCCCCACACACACACACAAATCCTAAATTTTGTAAAAACACGCAAAATACGCAGCCACCATAAATTAAGATAGTTTTGGTTGTCAGATGATGAAATAAAGTTAAATGGTTTTAACTCCAGACTTTGCTCCCAACTGTTATCTTGGTAAAGACAAAGAATCCCCCTCTTGTTACTGAAGTAGTATGTAGTCTCAAATTTTTGAAATTAGCAACAGCTACACATCTACAGCAAAACAGAAAACTTGAGGCCTTGGTGAGGACACCAGGAAGGTAACTTCCTCAGAGCATTTCTGGGGTTAGAAGGTTGAACAAAATGTCAGGCACCCCGCAGCAGTTGCATAATTGAAACATTGCGTTGCTGTTTCAGCTATGCACAAGGTTGTTTGATTGATACCATTTTAGAGCACTCCTGTCCCCTCCTGCTCTGGGGGTTTACCTGGGGACAAACCATGGGAGGGGGAAAGGTGCTTAGGTGGCTCATCTGGGTTTTGGAGGAAAATTGGTGCCATCCATCAAACAGTGCATTTAACAAACGCTAACGCAGGCCCGGCGAACAAAGGATTCGTATATAAGGCAACGAATCAGGAAACATGTGAGGTGCAAGGACTGCTGAGGGTCTATCAATCAACCAGTCAGCTCCTTTATTTAACAAGCGAGGGCCACAGACCCTGAGGGCCACACTCCATATTCTGGCTGGTTGGGCTTGCAGTCCTCTCCTGTGAGAAGGAGGAAAAAAGGGGAAGAGAGGGATGAACATGAAGGAAAGAGGAGCATGAAGGGATTGGGGTTGGGGGTTGTGATGGAGGTGCAGGAGGGTTTGGCCTGTGTCCCCTGGTGTGCCGGTGCGCTTCATCTTCTCAGTGCAAGGGCCTGGAACTGCCGCTTGATGGGATTTTCAGCCCTGTGGCCTCCGCTGTCCCAGCATCCATCTGGAGGGCTGCCGTGTGCGTAGCGCAGAGCCAGCCACTCAGCGACACAGCCATAAAGAACAACCCGTAGGCCAGCCAATGCCACTGATCTGAGGCTCGCAGCTCCGTTCAGCGGACAGGCCAACACTCAGTGGCACACACTCCTGTCAGGGACATAGGCTTGATCCCTGAGCTACTGTGTGCTCAGTGGAACAGACGACACGCTCTGCAAGGCAGCGCACATCCAACCACTGACTCCTTCAAAGCCTCGAGAAATTGGAATGGAACAAGGACTTCACTATTCAGCATCCTTAATGGTGTGGAGAGGATGATATCCCCACTCTCATTTGTTCTGTCGCTGTGTGTGTCACAGTTTTGGAATATACAGCTCTCCCTATTTTTTCGCATTGGCTAGGTTTTACAGTGAATTCAGTATCAGATCAAGGACAGAAATGGCAGTGAAAGAAGATGATGCAAATTTTTCCGCAGTGGTTACACAAAATTCTATTTTCAATAAGTGTCGGAAGGTCTGTGGTAGCAAGACCTTTCCAAACCTTTCTAAACACAACTTCCTATCCATGTTCAATGAAGTCCTCTTTTCTTTCTTTCTTTCTTTCTTTCTTTCTTTCTTTCTTTCTTTCTTTCTTTCTTTCTTTCTTTCTTTCTTTCTTTCTTTCTTTCTTTCCCAAGGAAGTCCAATTAAATACTACAACACACAACATCCAGAACAATAAAATTGGCAATATATAATTGAAAATCAAGAGCAAATATGCAAAGACAATCATTACTGCGTCTCATTATTGGATCCAATTTATGTATGCCCCAAGGGAAGGAGTAGAAAATTATAGATTGCGACCGTGGAGAGCTGAGATGCCAGCATATTGGTGGTGCATGTGCAAGAGATCCAGTCTGATATATCTGATACATGTGTGGAAAGTTTGGATTGGAAATGTTTTGTTCCTCCTTAGGGCTACGCAGCATCATTAGCATATCTTTTCTCTCCTGACGACTGTAAATTTGCTGAATGCAGCCCTGCTGTGGGTAAGGTGGGCAGACGGCAGACTGTATAAATAAACAGAGTCTGTCTGAGGGCAGCACTGTGGCCCCCACCTGCCCACCATCAATCAATATTACAGCGGCCACTGGCAGCCCAATCGCCTTTTTATAGGCCTGTGAAATGATCAAACATCTGCTCATAACCATGCTTCATGTATAGATGGATCATACATATAATATCTGATTCTGCGTGGTATCATGATAGTCAACAGGATGAAACAATGACATTTATACAAAAGTGTGCAGAATTAGGGGGGTATAAGCAGCCTTGAGGCGGATTCCCACTATGACAAATCCAGCAGCAGCTTTCATAAAAACATACCCATACTGCTTCATTCACATAGAAACAAAAAGGAGAAAAATTACACATAAATTTTGGAAATCAATAATGAAAAAATACACGAATGAAGGTTATTTAATAAAAAAATATCTACACTTTAATACAATCACATGACTGGAGGATAAACATCATTTTAAAGTTTTTTTAAGAAAAAAAATAAAGCCTGAATTGCACATACCAAGTAAGAACATCTGGCCATGTAGTCAGCAAACTTTACTCTCAGTTTCTTGAAAAAAAAAAGAAGACAGAAAGACTCTTTTTATTACACGAAACTTTAAATAAATTTTGCTTGGCAGGTATTTTTCGCTCATTAAAAGCAACTCAGGCCTTATTTTGTAACAAGATCATTGTCCAGACCTGTCACAAGAATGTGGCTTTGAGTCTAAATAGACACCTGTGACTAGAAACAACCTTAACATTATCGGGATTTGAATTTTGCATTAGAGACAAAATAAATGCAAGGGGTAATAGCTACTTGAAGATTAACAAGCAAAACTTGGACAGATAACATGAAGTCAGGTAAAACAGTCTGGCCTTTAACTTTCCTTTCGAGACTTGTGTTAGTTTTGATATCCACAAGCAGCGAGTCCTTCAGTTTAGAAGTGTAAAAAAAGAAACATAAGAGGCTGTTCGTCTTCTTTTTCTTTGCCAAGTATCACACATTGTCTGCTTTTGAGTGAGCACCAACCACTTCCTTCATTGTTCACTGTTTAAAAGTCAGACATTGCAAACAGGATAAAAGTTGAGGCCAGTAACTAGTTTGGCAGCCGTAGTGGACAAAGGTTAGGGGGTCTCAGTCCACAGAGAGGGGGAATGAATCCAACTGGTCCAAGGTTAATGGTGGCTTGGAACAAAATGGATTCAGTGCCAGGGGCGTGCTGACAGGTGATTTGACATGAGTGAAGGTGGGCCATCAATCTCCTGTTGGCCCTTTTGACCCTCCCTCACCCAGCAGTAGCAGCTAGGGGGCGCCAGGTGTCATAGCAGCCTGACCTGTGCAGGTCTCCAGATAGCCCACCTGCTGTCCGCCTAAAGCTCCCCCTACGGCGAGAAGAGAGACTCCCATCACTTCACACTCAGCTGGCATAATGAAACTGTGATTGGAAGATAGTGAACTGTGACAGGCAGGGGTAGACTCAAAGTCTTTGACCAAATTCAAACCGCTCGCTCCAGGTTTCCTTTTACTGCACACTTTTCTCTTGAATCGCTCTGACAATTTAATGGTGCAAAAATGATAATCTGCCAGCTGAGCTTTGATACGCTTTCTCACTCTCTGTGGCTATTGTGTCCTATACTGCAGAGTGAAGAGATTTCATTCGACGTGGGGAGAAATATCAGGAAAGTTTGTTGAAATAAAAACTACTTTGTGTAACATGATCATTACAATGTGCATGTGCACTGCGCTCTTTCCCTCCTGTGTTGTCTGTCCCCCCGGGGAGAGGCTCGCTTCCACGTTTAAACCTGACATAAATTCCCTGTCACAAATCCCTGGGGCAGCCAGGCTTGTAGGCACAAAAGCAAATATTTCCGTTCCTGATCATGGCCAATCCCTTTTAACATCCCCAACCGCTGACCCCCCTCCCCCATCCCCACCCTTCCTCTGAACCTACCCCAGCACCGCAAGCCAGCCATTTGTCACAAAGTAATTATAGAATTATCGATTGGCAAGCAATTAACACCTTTCTTCCTTTTTTTCCCCGGCCCCCTCCATGCCCCCACCCCTCCACCCCATCCTTTAATTTGAACTCGGAGAGAGAAAGAATAAAAGGCTGAGGTTGGGGGTGGAGGGTGTAGGGTGGAGGGTGTAGGCGTGGGAGTAACACATTTAATCCTGCTGGCATTTCCTAGTTCTCCTCAAATTAATAGGGCGACAGGGACAAAATGGCTTTTCTCTTTCTTGCTCTGTTTCCTTGGTTATTTCTCTCCTTGTCTTGCCTGCTGATCTATCTTTAACAGACAGGGAGCTGCTTAGAAAAAAGCCAAAACACTCTATTCGAGCTGGGATGAATGAATACGCCATTAAACCTTCTTTTAAAAGAACACCTGACATGCTTGACAACCCCATACCTCCTGAAGTGAAAGCTTCAACTATACATTTTTGACCTTATAGGTAAAAAAAAACCTAACCAGCACTGACTGTTCTTGTCTCTCACTTTCATATTGAGCTGTTTTTATTTTTACCTTGTTTTCCTGTCCTGTTTTCCGGCTGCCACTGCTAGTATTGGTCCAGATGGACGTGCAGAGGGAATAGTGCTAGCAGTGCTGGCTGGCTGGCAGGTGTCTGAGTCAGGATGGATGTCATGGAACATCACCTTAGTAACATATGGACAGGGACAGGGGAGATGATTCCCCTTCTGGCAAGTATGATAACACATCTTCTCATTCTGTGTATCAGTCTCTTCCTCGCTACTTCAGTCTCTCCTATGACTTTCATATCCTGCTTCTTGAGCCCACTAAAAGGGATTTAATGTCATTGAGATTTATTTATTTATTTATTTATTTTACAATTTACTTCTCCCTTTTAATACCGAGATATTTTCTTGCATCTAAAATGGAGCATAATATGTATTCTTAAACTATGGATCAGACCCTGAAGTGGGTCACGGCTCTACTTTTAGTGTCGTCCTACAAAGTAAAAGTACCAATAAATATTAATGAGTCTGTATCCTAGGATGAGAGACTAAATTTCTAATTTGGGTTTCTGCAGTGGAAAAAGAACCCCTGAGTTACACGATTTAATTTTCCTCTGCCTTCTCGAGAAGGGGGGCAGAGCTACTTCTAAATTGCAATTCATGTCATCACACCAGCATTGAATAGCTTTCTTTTTTTCTGCGGGGCGCAGATGAGATAAAGCTGCTGCTGTCATCGATCACATCGCTGGTGACAAAATTAGTCACTTTGATAAAACCCCCAACAATATTTAACCATGCTTCCTCACCAACATGATAATAGTATGACCTAGTTAAGGAATGGGGTTTCACTTTTTGTTTGTAGGAGTAGGGAAATGGATGCCACAGGGATTAGAAAGTGAAAAAAACACTGATTGAATATATTAATAGTTTGAAAGCTTGCCCCCGTGCACATTAAAACAAATACCTAAGTATTGCAAATGCAATACATTTGATTTCACCGCAGGCTTCCGCTTTCCAAATGTTTCTAACTTAATTTGAGTGGCATTCATTTGACAGCAATTTAGGAACAATTTGAAGCCAATGAGGGACCCTTTCCGTTCATGCTGTTGTGTTGATCAATAATTCCCCTCAGGATGTTATTCAAACACACATACAGCAATATTCCTCCCTGAAAAGCACTGTGATATTGACCTGTTTTTCCTGCCCTGCAGCCCTTCTTATTTTCTCAAAGAAGTGGTAACCCAGGAGACCCACATTGTTGTGGCTCTCTGCTCGATGCAGGTTTTCTGCCTTTTATGGCTCAAAACACCCCTGGCTCTCTGTCACTGCTTCTTCAAAAAGCCCCTCACTGTTTTGCAAAATATTCTGCACTGTTGACATTTAGGAGAGTTTCAAGAGAACTTCAGAAAAATTTGTTTTTGGGGGTAATCTTAGTTTGTTAGGCCATTCTATTTTCATTAAAAGTCTCATTAACTTTTTAGGAATTCCTCTTAACCATTACAAAAATATTCATTAGCGTACACTTTTGCATGAAAAGGAGAAGATATATCATAAAGTTCACACTAATGGCTCAAACACACCAGATGCATCTGCAGTCCAAACCGATCCATTTCACGTTGACTGTGTTTGTCAGCTCACACCGGCTGCATGTTCAGTCTGGCAAGCTGCTGGACTGACAGACAGCTGGAGTCGCGAGACAAAGGAGTTCCCATGCTTCCCACTACATTGATCAGAGACGTTGTGCCCTCTGGGTGCAAAGTTGAAAAGCCAGCATCTGTGATGGTATGGGGGTGTGTTAGTGCCCATGGCATGGCTAGCTTACACATCTGCAAAGGCTCCATTAATGCTGAAAGGTACATACAGGTTCTGGAGCAACATATGCTGCCATCCAAGCCACGTCTTTTTCAGGGACGTCCCTGCTTATTTCAGCAAGACAATGACAAGACACATTCTGCACCTGTTACAACAGCGTGGCTTTGTAGTAAAAGAGTGCTGGTACCAGACTGGCCTGCATGCAGTCCAGACCTGTCTCCTGTTGAAAATGTGTTGCAAAATATTAAGCAAAAAACATGACAATGGAGATCCTGGACTGTTGAGCCACTGAAGTTGTGCATCAAGCAAGAATGGGAAAGAATTCAACCTCCAAAGCCTCAACAATTAGTTAGTTCACAAACGCTTATTGAGTGTTGTCAAAAGGAAAGGTGATGTAACACAGTGGTAAACATGACCCTGTCCCAGCTTTTTTGGAACATGTTGCAGGCATCAAGTTTAAATGAGTAAATACTTGGGGAAAAAAAAAAAAAGAAACGGCAAAGTTTGAAAGTTTCACTTCAATGTGTGTAAATGAGACTTTTTGTTGAATTTGACTGAAATAAATTAAGTTTGAAAAAAACCCAACACACACACACACACACACACACACACACACACACACACACACACACACACACACACACACACACATATAGTCTTTGTAGTGTATTTAATTAAATATAGGTTAAAAAGGATTTGATAATCATTGTGTACTGTTTTTTTTTTTTACATTTTACACAGTGTCTCAACTTCTCTGGAACTGGGGTTGTAGGAAACTAAAATGCATGCCAAATGAATGCTCTTAAACTTGCTTTTGTCATTATCCTGTAGTTATTTCTTATCTTGCTTACACCAACACGATGGACATTAAGCTTTCCATAACCATTGGTTTCTCCTTCAAATCAACACAAGTTAGTTTGACGATTTGTTGGCAAGTCAAATGCATGTATCTATTGGCAGATGGAGAGTGATCATCTCTGCTCCACTCCTGCATGTCTTGGCTCCACTAGCACTATATTTCACCACCAAATGAGACGATATTTCAGCCTCACATTTCACAACAAGAGCAAACTGTTGGAAACATACTAGCATACACTTAATGATTGCAATAACCAAGTGTTTGAATAAATATGGTGGGGTTAATACGGATGAGATGAAATAACATAAATTATGGCTCTGTATCTTATAGGTTTCCATGTAAGTCATGCCTATAAATCGGCACCCTGACTCATTGTTGCGGTTCATTATTGCTATTATTTACTAAAGTGCTAGTTTCTTGTTATTGCCAACACCTACTGAATGTGCAGCCATTATAACTTTCACCAAGTATAAGGCTCTTATCTTGTACATTAACTTGTTTTTGCATCTTTGCTTTGACAATTCAATGAAAAATATGAGTGCTCCTCTGGGTTTCATTTCAGAAGTTATTTTTCTTGAGTTATTTGTTTACTTTGGCTCTTGCCATTTTGAGATGGACAGGAAGTGTACTCATAGCTTATGTGAGCCTGCAGGCTGTGTTGAGGAGATCAATACCAAAAGTATTGATCCTGTAATACCTGTGTCATTTAGCAAGATATTGATTTTCAAAAGAGTGAAATAAATGTGGAGACCATGGAACAAAATGCTCCTCTGTTTTGAGCAAAATCACTGATGCCATTTCCATTTACTGCTAATTTTTTGACATAATTACCTGAAGCCACAGAAGAGATAAGCTGTTGTAATTCATTTTAAACCCACCCATGATGCCCTGATTTACCATATTGCCTCCCACTCAAGACATCAATATAATCTTCAGTCCTCAGTGGTCAGACCAAAATATTGTTTCAACATATCAGAATTCATCTGGGGTTTTAGCATGCAAGGGCCTTATCAGTGTTTGTTTGGGCCTGGTGTAAAATTTAAGTTGCATCTAAATTATCAAGTGAATATTAAAGTCAGACAAAAGAAACATGTACAGATTTTAAAATTCAAGATTACTCCTCTTAGATTGTTTTAACTCTAAGTCGAAGAATACCTATTTGTCGTCTGACACTCTAGTAAGATTGATGTAATCAGTCATCCTGTTTTTTCTTTAGCCATGAGCCATCCATCGCTTTGATGCTAGTCTATTATGCAAAAAATGTCTTTTTTTTTTTTTTTTTTTTTTTTTTTTAAGTTGCTGCTCATACCTGGTTTTAAGCTGCCATTGTAAGACTCTTCACATGGTCCAAAATGTGGCTTTTGGGTTTGTCACTAAAAGTATCATAGAAGGTAGAGCCTTCAGCCCTCCAGCCCCTCTCTTTTGGAATCAGATACCAGTCAGAATCCAGAATCCTGATACTTTTTCCACTTTTAAGAATGGACCCAAGATTTTCTTTTAGATAGATTCAACTTTAGGGCTGACTAACTCCTAGTCATGCTACTATAAGCTTAGACTGCTGGGAGACGCTGCACATAATGCCCCTGTTTCTATCTTTGTCTCTGTTTATATATTCAGGTCATATTAAAGCCTGTATCTAACATTAAATTTGCACATCCCATCCACATAACCTCATAATCCTCCCTTTCACCAACTCTCTACCAACACAGTCTCAGCTCAACACAAGTCTGGTTCCACTCAAGGTTACTGCTGGTTTATCAGAAGTTTTTCTTCTTTTTACAGCTGTGGAGATGATATTTGTTATGAATTGGTTCTGTACTTGAAGAAATTGATTCATTGATGTAAGAAACACACTGATTTTAGTTTTTATGTGTGGAATATGGTGGCCCCAGTGGACAAAGTTCTAGTTATTCCTTATCTAGTTCTGTACATTCTATACATGCATGTATTTATCATGTGAACTATCCCTTTAATGATGACTAAATGTTTTGTAATAGGATACCATTTGCTAGCCTTAAATCACTTTTCCGTTTTAATGCTAGCAGTGAAAAAAAGTTAAACATTTCATTTGTGTTGTTTTTTATTCTGAGAAATTTAGTTCTTAATGAAAAAAAAATCAGCTTTTAACAAATTACAAGTTAAACTCACAAGCATTGCATTACAACACTCCTCAGATAAAGTCATTTATTGCTTTTATTTCCACAAAAACCCTTGTTGCAACAGTCTGCAGCTGGTTGGGATGGCAAATATCAGCTAATGCTAGCAAACAATAGATAATGTTGCTAATAGCGGCTCCTGAGACACAGCTGCTGTATTAGACAATGAAAAAGCTATAATCAGAAAGAGCTCAGTTGCAATTAGCTACATTGTGAGGGTTAAGTATCAATGGCCATCACTTTGTCATTGCACTGTGTGGGTTTGTATAATGACTTCTTGATTTGTTTTGCATAATGATCAAAGGGAGACTACTGGATTAGTGCATTCACCAAACAAGTTGGTTTAAATACCATTTATCTTCTTTATATCAGTATAATGGGTTAGTGAGCTGCTGTCTTGTGGATTTGTTTAATGGCTATAAAAAAAGGATGGCGAGCAACAGGTTGGCCTTCTGGAGCTGGTGTGTGAAACCTTGGATGGAGAGACTGGAAATGTGGAAGAGTCTGTGGTGAAAGATTGGGCACCTGGCAGACAAACCTGAGGACCACAGCGCTGGTTTGTTCCCAGTTGGGCCAGGACCTGTGAGTACAAGGTGGACACCCTTCATCAGCTCCCACCCCTACCTCTTCACTTGCCTTTCAGCCTCTCATTTTCCACATGATTAGCTCGCCACCTGTCCTCCGGCTGGCCCTTGCCCTCTGGGCCGTACGCGTCACAGTACTATTTAGCACTGGCAAGCGTTTCACTAAGACATGCTTCATCACTGAAGAACTGATTGGATGAACTAAAAATTACATGTCAATTAGTGTTATGGAACCCATACTTGGTAATCTGTAGGATAGGAATAAAACTTTAGCTTATTTAAAGTAGTGGAAAATAGGAAAAAGAAAGCACAGAACATTTGAATGAGAGTAACTTCAGTTTTAGATGGCAGACATGTCACTGCAGTTCTTTTATGAATCAGTGGAAGGCACTGTTTACTACAGAATATCTGCTCAACAGCCTCAAAGCAGAGCTGACTGCTGAACAGGACTATCTCTTTATGCTTCAAATCTGATGACAAAGAAAATGTTGTCATAGTCTTTTAGTAAGGTTGCAATATTTCTTTGGTGTTAATGGCCAAAGATACTCAACTTTAAATCTTTTAGGATAATTATACTTTGAATCTAACCAGCAATAGCCTCACATGTTGTCTACATAAGTTATCTCTCATCTGTTCCAACTGTTTCAGAATCTAATTTGGACTTGGTCCTGTATGGTACAACAAACAGCTACATCCAGATTATGACAGAGGTGTGTTTCACATGCGGAATGAAACAGGCTGATCTTGTTCCCCTCCTCTGAATACATTTTCCACCTGTTTGAACCTGTTGTGTGATGCACAGTGGCATGGTGCGACACACCGTGTTATCCCTTGGTAGTTCAGGCCGCTGGTAATACATTTATGCTCCGTCAGAGCAAAGGATTGGCCCTGACCCGTGTTGGCCTCACCTCTGATGTTGGTGGCTTTAGACAGCAGGGACTAAGAGAGGGTTACTAAAGAGGGATGGAGGTCATCTCAGAAAAAGAGAAACATCTGCACTTAAAATCATAACCAGAACATGTATCATTAGTTCCTGGATCCCCTTGCTTGTTTCAAGCATGCACCATCTCTTGTATGAAATAAGCGCTATCACATATAGTCACACTGTGACTGTCATGTTTTTTCAACTTGTCTAAGTTCTTAAATCAAACTACTCAAAGCAGATCCAGGCCTAATTGAACACAGGTAAGTGTTAAGCAGTCGGGAGAAAGAGAAGGAAAGAAAGAGGAGAAGGAGGAGGAGGAGGAGAGGGGGGTGTCACACAGACCAAAGTTTTTCAAGTCTTTGTCCCTCCTTAATTTGCATGCCTAATGAAGCTGAGCAGGAGTTAATAGCGGGTGTAATGACTTCTGACTGGCTGGGCTTTGGGCTGCTGGGACAGAAGGGGCTTTGACTGGCTGACTGTGGAGCAAGGTGGGAAGAAACAGGTAGGGAAACACGCTGCTGGTGATGGAACAGGAGATGTCAAACTGCTCAAGAAAATTCAGTCTCACATGGTGATAATCTAAAGGTTTATAATGTGTTCTGGGAGACAGAAAAAATAAGCCAAGTTCATAACTTCACATCCCAGATGCCCTGAGTGTTTGACACTGTTTAAGTGACCGCATGATGAGACATACATTAAAAACACACCAGCTAGGACATGCTAATGTGTGAGACAAGATGAGATAACCTGTGATTCAAAATGGTCATGAAACTCACTCAATAACTTAATCTGGAGTAAGGAGTATTGTAGCTGCAGTTCAGTGCACTGTGCTTCTTCACAAAACTACATTCTTGTTAGCTTACAATCTTAAAGGTAACTTTTTCTACTTGAATAATTTCTTTGAGGATTTTTTTTTGTTTGAAATGCTTAGCCAAGTAGGACTGTCTTTGTCTTTACGAGGAAAAGGAAGAACAAGCTAACAGTGTATGCCTTTCTTGCACAGCTGCATGTGTTAGCATTGGTTAGACGTAACTAAAGGTTCATTCCACACAGTCACAGTTGGCAGTAACACCAATGCAAAAAATGTGCACATAAATATTATTTAGAGTTAAAATTCCCGAAAGATAACAAAGAGTAACATTATTTTGATTTAACAGCATGGGTATGGCTAAGTACTGAAACTCCCAAACAAAACTGAGGCCTAGCAGCGAGATGAGCTATGTACTAGTTTCAACATTTGCATTTCTCTTCTACCTTTTTAGTAATTCCCAGTCATCTTTATTCCAAGCCCTTACTCACGTCATGTCAGTGTAATCACTATCCTTAGATGTGCCCAAAACAAAACACTATTTATCTATAAAGGTCACAGAGCACTCTTTTCAGCAGCAGTTACACTCTACACATGAAACGCTGAGAATGGGGCGGTCTGTCCCTTGTTTCTGCCTGTGTTCTTCTGTATGTAGAGTGATAAAGCAGAATAGCAGTAATTATTCAACTTTTCATATTGAATTATTTTATAATTGAAAAAAAACAAAACAAAACAAAAACAAAAAAAAAAACCTAATTTAGTGCTTTTTTAAATACTTAAAGACGCTTTACATGTTGTGTTAGATAGGTAAAAGAAGGAGTTGAAGTCAAATGTTGTACGCTTTTCTGAAAAGGTAGGTTTTAAGTTGATGTTTTAACGAGATACATGAGCCCTAATTGCAGATGCTTGGAGGGAGAGAGTTCCAGGGAGTTTTCAAAAGCTCTGTCCCACAAGGTGCAGTACTTGACTGGTGAAGGGGTTCAGGAGGTTACATCTGATAATCAAAGGCGGTGAGATGGTGTGTGCTGTTTGAGAAAGCCGGTCAGGTATGAGGCAAAGAGATTATTGAAGGCTTTGTGGGTGAAGTGGATTCATTGCTATTTGTTTCTTGATTATGCTTTTTTTTATAGTAATCAGCAGTACTTTGACATTGTTACACATTGCATCTTATATACCAGTGTACACTGAGGTGCATTATTTGACAATGCGTTTTAACAGAGGTGTCCATTGCATTTCTTTCTTCATATCAACTATCAAATTTTCCCTCACCTATCATTCTGTTGTATGAAACATGTTGTTGAACAGTGGCGGGATGGTGAAACATAAAAACATTTCCACCTAGATAGAAAGCTTGATGTTTCTGTCTCCATCACCTGTTTGAAGAGCCTGCTCCATTTTAAACCAAAGATCACATAAAGAATTCATGCAGCAGAGACGGCAAACAAGACACCGCTTCTCTTTCTCACATTAAAGCAAAAGCTCAAAAGTCATGGCAAAAATTAAAATATCTCTTCTGCTCTAACATCGCAAATCAAAAGTATGGTGAGCTTCCATTCTAACAAAATTTTAATAAAGGTTCTTTTAAAACCGAGTCTGATCTGGCAGTGACAGACAGGAAATATTTCCACAGCTGCCTCAATCTTTTTTCTTCTCTCGTGTCTTCAAGCGTATGTGGTTTCCTGCTTTTCTGGCGCATCTCACAGAGAATTCAGGTTGGCACCGTCATCTGCACTGTCCATGGTGTGCCAACACTTCTGCTGGCTATAAGACACACACACACACACACACACACACACACACACACACACACACACACACACACACACACACACACACACACACACACACACACACACACACACACACACGGGGCAGCCAGTCCTGATGGCCACAGATGTAGCAGTGACCAGCCCATCTCCACCAGGTGTTGCTTTATAGCTGTGTCACTTTGAGCCTGACTCCATCTGCCACACTCAGCAGGCGAAAAAAACAAAAATAAACTGCTTCTCCCAGCATGTGCACATGGAAAAACACATAGAGACATTCATGTCACAGATGATCATGTGAATTTAATGTTTAGCATGACAAAGTCAAAGATACAGTATTTTTTTTTAGTCATTTTCCTTTAATTGTTTCTCGTGTTTAATTTACTTTGATGAAAGGTCGACTGTATAATGTCTCAAGAGCGCCAATACTTTTGATCACAAATCTCTCTGCATCCATTGGTGGTTCGTTTGTCTAAGACAGAAACCTCTCTTGGTTACCAACATACATTTCAATCCATTTCTTTTATACAGAAAAAGTGAACTGAATAAATTATTTAGAACAATTGTACAACATTTAGATTCCAAAAAGTGGCTTTTGTGACTGACAACCTTTAACTTTATTTATAAAAACTTATGATTATGAATCCCAGACACCACAAGTTGTTTGAAGCATTAGAAAAGCTTTGCTACTTTTATAATTATAATTGTATAATCATAATTAATCACCTCCTCCTCCAGTATCACAATAATGTTGTTTACTTGCAAAACCAAACCAGAGATTTGAGTCACATGCGTCCCATTGTAATAACATTGTTTGGGCTCAGCGATCCGTCATCCCACCAACAGGTAATACGATAGTAGAGGAAACAGGCAGCACAATTAGATTTGTGTTGAACAGTGGGGCGTGTTTTTTCTCCACCGCATGCTTGAATTTTTAATAAGAGTTCTATTTTGGAAAAACACCTGCCAGTGTTCCAGAGTCTGCCAAAGAGCAAAAGGTCGAGCCCTGAAAGCGTTGGAGAGATGGAGATGCTCATCACTGACTCATGCATATTTATACTTTATTTAATTATAGGTAATGAGAGGGTGTATTTGATCTGCACAGTGCTCTTAATCAAGAGCGAGGGATGATTTTCTAGTCTACCAAAGGCAGGCATCTTCCAAGTGCTTATGGTAATTTGATATTTGAGATGTAGACTAGAGGCTTATGTGAGACTACTGCTCAAAATTTTCCCCAGTAACCTTATAAATATACAAAGCTCCAGCTCTTTGCCAGTTTTTACAATTTATATTCTGTATCTGGATGTATGTAGCCAATATCTCTCCCGAAATTTCCACAATCTGCCTCAAAAGCAGATTTGGAGCATAAAATCATCTCAATCAGGGTTTATCATAATTTTCAATATGTTTCAATAATATGCTTGTTAAACTTTTAACCTCTGCAATGCTTATGCCTGTTTTTGGAGACCAAATGTGGGTTCTATTAGTTTTATACTGTTGTTGCTCAAGATGTCATGAAAGCCTGTTATTCTAACAAAAATAAAATAAAATAAAATAAAATAAAATAAAAAGGCTCGAGCATTGATTGTAAATTTGCATAAAGCCCTGCTCCAGGTGACAGCAAACAGGTGTATGGTTTGGAACAATTTGTGACCATGTTGGAGTGCAGCACAAGTTTATCCTCAGTTGAAGGTGTCCAGAGTAGAGGGTGAGGGGGTGATGTCTGTGTTCATTTAAGACTCTGACATGTAGTGAGTGAAAACAAAACAAAGCTGATCTAACCAAGCTTGGACTGGTGAGTGACTTCTGGGGCCTGTACTATAAAGTGAGATTAACACATCTGGGATCTCTCTCTGTTACTTGGATTGACTTAACCAGACATTAGAATCCTGATAAGTGGTACTACGAAGCTGAATATCAACTCGCTAAGTGAACCCAAGGTTTTCCAGTCATGTGCACTCACATTAAAGGGGTGGTGTTTGCTGTCTGACCAATCACAAATGGAGAGACAGGAGAAACCAGAGCAGCCTACTTTACCATGGAGGACAATTATATTTCAGAAATATAAAGTATTCAAACACATCATCCAGGCCAAAAGCAACACTGTTGCTGCAGCTAAAGTCAGGAAAGAATTCTGGCAGAAAATTGCTGACTCTGTTAATGCTTAAATTCATGAGATTAAACAATATTAATTCATGGGACAATATAAAAAGACAGCCGTCTAATCGTTCAATTTCACTCTATTATGGCACAGACGTTTGAACTCTTCCTCAGAGCCCTTACTTCTATTTATGTTTTCCATTGTCTTCTTTTGAGGCTCAGCACCCCCCGCGTGAGCATGTTTTGTGTTGGTATATTAATTCCTCACTGTGACAGCGCGAGTTGTTCTACATTTCATAAATTCATGTTTCTATTTGCGATGCACCTGACTGTGATGCATTACATTTGGAACATACAGTATAACTCCATCAGTTGACAAATGTAACGTAGCCCATGTGATGAGAATCTGTATCTTTGGTACAAGATGTCATCAGGGACATCTTGGTTTCTGACGCTTTAACAGAGGGTTTCCTCTTAAAGAAAACAGGTAGGACTTTTAATGAATACAAAAGTGTGTATTTAAAAAATATTAACACAATCTCTATAATTAGTCACACCAAAAATTAAATAACAAACAATAATCTTTATTTATTTAGGTTTTAAAAATGGAAAATCTGTTTGTGTGGGAAAATATTACCAATATTAATCATTCACACAGAAATAGGAATACGACAGTGACCAAAAACCCAACAGCTCAGACAAACAAGATGTGGGCCAAATAAAGCTAGCCAAACTTAAAGTAGTACTGCTTGTTTTTTGCTTGAGACTTGAATAAGTAAGTGGCATCATGATGAAGTACTTGATGTAGATTGTTTAATCTGGATAAGCCATCACAAAGAAACAAACAAACAAAAAGATCAGATGGAAAAAAAATGGAAATAACCTGATAAGACTGTGGAGTCTCCAAATTGAATGAAGGGCTCCACTAAAAGATTGTAGAGAAAAGGATGTAAAATAAGGGTTCGAAGGGCCTTTGCTTTCTAACAGGTTTACATAAATCCTTTTGCTTTTACTGTCACATTGCTTATGAGAATGAAAGATTCTAACCACTGCTGTTGTACTTTTTTGGGGGGGAGAATTGTCTAACATTTAACCAGTCATCTTCCAAGCTTAAGGGAGCAAGCCTTTAAAAAACAAAGAATATTGAGGACTGATTCCAGAGGTGTGGCCCTGAATCTAGTTAAAGAAAAACATTTCACGCCTTAGAAAAATGGAAAATTGGGTTTATGTTTCAATGTATTCATCACACTTTTTGTGTGTGTGTGTGTGTGTGTGTGTGTGTGTGTGTGTGTGTGTGTGTGTGTGTGTGTGTGTGTGTGTGTGTGTGTGTGTGTGTGTGTGTGTATTTAGTTTTAAAATGACCTATAAAAGCTGAGGAAGAATGCTTTTATTTGAGAGTTCATCTGTTTGGTAGGGTTAAAATCTTTAACAGCTCCACATCTCATTGAGTTCATGCTCCAGGACTTCAGTTAGCAACGGATAAATGGCAGCTATTATGAACTCATCAGCGATTTTGTTGCATGGAAATGCTGACAAAGTTTTGAAGCTTGTCCCAGGATAATCTTTATTTTGGACAAACTATGGTTGCTTTCTCTAAAGCATAAAAAAACCTTAACCTTGATGCTTCAGAGGGTTTTTTGAGGAAAGTCTAAACGGTTGTTAGAGCTGTGATATCAAAGCTTTCAATTTTGCCTTAAGGCCTGTTTACTTATATTTTGATGGAAAGAAAGTGGAAAAAAAAAAATCAAAATCAAGACTTGCTGATTGTTGGTTGACTTGTTGGTTCCTGTGGCTTTCGAGCAGTTTGGTACATCAGAACAAGGAGAAACATGTGCTTGTCCCATCTGTTCTGGTTCCTCTTCCCCCATATTCTTTTATCTCTTACCTGCTCCCACTGTTAGAAGTGTTCCTTAATCCAGCTTTGCTTGCAACCTGTCTCTGTCTCTTTCTTTCCCCAGCATCTGTCCACGTGTCCGTCTGCCAACCCTACCTCCACCTTCCTCCCTCCACCATCCACCGTCATGAGGAGATGAATGGTGCTCTGTCACCCGCCAGGCTCTTCAGAGGGCCAGCGCTCTGTATGAGGAAAGTGCCAGTCATTAACGGGAGGGAGAGGAGGGCGAGCGGCAGGATGAAAAATGAGTTCATTTACGGGCAAGTCCTGTGAGCCGCGTAACGTCAGCAGCAGCAGCCCCCCCTTCACCTTCTCCTCCCTTCTTCCTCCCATCACTTTCTGCAGGTGCCTAGTGGGGGCGTGTGTAGGTGGGGGGTGGTGAGGAGGGTGGGGGGCTCTGAAGTTACTCAGCAGATTTCCAGCCCTGTAAAAAAAAAAAAGGTGGCCACTGCCTGTGAGAAGGAGCAGACACAAGATTAAAGACAGTGAGCTGGAGTGGGAAGAGTCTGGGTGCAGAGGAAACGAGGGGAAGCATTAGCAGGTGGGGGGATTAGACGGAGTCTCATTATTCAGACTGGAAGGTTCAGGATGAATTTTAGCCAAAGATTAACGCCTCTGGTCACAGCTAAGTGCTGCATAAAATCTCACACGCTAGGTCAAACTGTAGGTAAAAGTTCAGCAACTTTAGATGGAAAAGTTAAGGTATGAAAATTTTTAAAAATTTAATTATGGTGTCTTCAGTTGATTTAAAGACCAAAATTATTTCATTTTAGTCTTTAATAACAGAGTTCAACAAACGTTCCATAAAATTCCACGTGTCAATCAGCTGTATTAAGCAAACCAGAGGTGTTTTGTGACACACTTTGTTACATTGAGAAGTAAAACACAATTTCGAGAGTTGTACTAACTCTTCACTTCTACTTTGTTAAATTTGTGATGAGAAAAATTGGACTTCCACCAGGTGTCTGGTCCGCTGTGATGTTGCTCTGCATCCACAAGCATGTCTCTAGCTTATGGTTGGGTTTTTGAAATAAGGAATCATTTATATTGTATTCAGTGTTTATTGGATTTTAAAAAAATCATCAACTAAGTAACAAGAGCATTGATAGAATTAGTGTAGTCATAGGTACAATATTTGAATTTGAGTTTTTAATGCCATCAATTGTTAAGGGAAAGTATGACCACGACAGCTACAGACAGTGGCTCAAATTTCCTAAAGGCATTTGGTGTTTCAGGCAAGAGCGGAGAGGATGCCTTTAGCACAAGATGAGAGTTCTGAAGATAATGATGACGATGTGGAGTTTCAAGATGTTGCTGCTTTCTTTTGTGATCACACAGTCATTGTATATTAACCTCACTGAAAATACAATTATCATCTCTCAAATCTTGTATCCACCACTGATGCCAGTCCTGCAGAGTTAGACAGTGAGACAAATAGGAAACTGTTTCCATCTGCTCTGGGAAATGCCAGGCAGCCTGGAATAGAAGCAGTCTGTCCACTCTAGAATGAGAAAGGTTGGACTGAGAATGCAAACTCTAGTTTCTGCAACCCAATAAAACACTTAGA
Source organism: Labroides dimidiatus (assembly GCA_030710495.1). Lineage (NCBI taxonomy): Eukaryota > Metazoa > Chordata > Actinopteri > Labriformes > Labridae > Labroides > Labroides dimidiatus. The sequence continues at coordinate 21,686,223 of CM061143.1, read as the reverse complement.
AGAAATACTTAAATCCAAAAAGGAAAAACAGGAAGAGTGTGATCTGCAACAAATGAACAGCATTTTTTTGGGTGGAATGTTGTAAGAAAATAAACCTGCTGCTGTCAACATGTGATTATAAATAATGCATACTTGAATTTTGGTTGTTACATGAAATGGTAAAACCAACACCTTTAATGATGTTATTATTGCTTTTTAACTTTAAATTCACATAATTTAGAGGTTGGCTGCAAAAATGGCACTTGAATAAATTGAATCTAAAACAATATATATTTTTAAATGAGTAATAGATTACAAAAAGAATCTGTCCCAGCTTGTTGCAAAACTGTTTTACACGTTAAAGCATTTCACAGATCTCAGTTATTCTGGTTATAAGTTTCTATATGGATTCACTCATGCAGACATGCAGACTTATTCTGGTGCAAGCAAACTGTTAAATTTATGAAGGCTCACTGCTGCAACTCTTGCAGATGCTCAGGACAGGTTGGACAAATAAAGCCAGTAATAAATCTTTATCAACTAATGGGATCGTTTGGCTCGCATTTAGACCATTCATTTATGGACAGGTTAAACTTAATGGCTTGTATCAACATTATTGAGTCACAAAGAATTACAACTCATTTATTTATATTATTATTTTTTACACTGGCCTTGACTACATCCAAAATCTCCTTATCGTCAACGGACGACATGACACCCCTGCAAACAACACCTACTCTGACGTGGATGACTTCTTCGCATCCATGATAAAGACAGGAAACTCGCTGGCTGAGAAACTTGACAATGACCTCGCATGAACATCCACAGACAGTACAGATCTCTTGTTCTCCTTTCCCCAAATAAAAAAGCTGTCAGTGTGACACCACACAAGTCTCCAAGCTCCTGCAGCATGAGGAAGACTCTTTAGTCATGTTGATGTTCACTGCACTGCCAAAAGACTGAAACTGGAGTGCAAGAATCTGGAGCGCCAACTGCTTGTGCAGCTCAACTGTCACTGAACTGAGTGATCTTCATTCATGTCCTTTTCAACACTTTCATGGAAACACACTAAGTATTTTATTGACAATCTCAGACATGAAAGATAATTCTAAACATGAACCAAGTTTTTAATCCAGGGCAGTCCCTGAAGCACCTTTGTTTTCATGTCTCGATTTGAAGAATTTGTCTTTTGAGTGTGTTTTTGGACCATTGTTGTTTTGTCATTGCAGCACTTTATTCATTTTTATTTATTTTTTAATTTGCAGCACCACAGTCGTTGCATTTGTTTTGGACTTTTGAATGTGTTTATGAAATTATATCTATGAATTTGACACCTGTTCCCCCAAGTGAAGGTCATTTAGGTTATTGCAGGATGATCAAATGGCCAAGATCAAGATCTTTAATTGAGTTCCAGGATACTTTCTAAAATCGTTTTCATAATAACAGTGGTATCACATTAAATATTTATGCCAAAAAAAGGCAGCTGTAGAATGGGCAGAAAGTATCTTGTTCACTGCAGTCAACTCATAAATATCAACAAATGACAAATATAATATTTACAATAAATCTTTTTCCATGTCTAAAGCCAGAATGTTCCCCCACTTACCTATCCATCCATCTTCTATACTGCTTGTCCTGTCCATAAACAAGGAAGGTGAGCCAGGTATTTTGTTGTTTTGGAGAATGCACTCTGCACCCTTTTCATTTGGCTTCAGCAGCTGATTGAGCTATAGAAAGTACTGACATGGATGTATGCAGAAGTAGGGGCACATAAGAAGAAGGGCAGAAGGGTGGAAATAACTGCAATTCAGAAACCGAATCCAGTGTAACAGCATGTGGTTTAATGATCACCAACTCTGCAGCCTGGGTAGCATGAAAAATTTCATTGATGTAATTAAGTGATGCTAGTACTGATGTGATCATGAGCATAACCCTTATAAATTTATTCCCCACATGCTGTGAACACATATACAGTGTTGTAAAGTGAAAGTAAACTTCTTACCTGCTGTGAATGGAAATTAGATTTATGTTCAATACACAGCTGCTCTGCTGAAGTTACAGCAGAGAAATAAAGCTGAGAGTAAATGTAGTATCTGTGACAGCTGGACCTTAAGCTAGTATTGTAGTGTATGTTACTTTGACTCGTAGTACTTGTGGTACCATCCAAAAAATGGATAAAATCTATTTTGTACACATTATCATTTACTAATTACTGTTAAATGGCTGTTCAATCATGTTAAAACTCATAACCTCTTTATATTTTAAAAGTACACAATGAAAATGATATCAGTCTCAGAAAATGTTCTGCATTGACATGTTTACAGCAGTATTTGTCCCCTAGATCAAAAAACTCAAAAAAAGCTTTTGTTAATTTGATTATTAGAATGTCAAAATATGAGTACAATGTGATATGGTCCTTAATAATTGTCCTGTGGATAAAATATAAAAGAGCCAACAGGATAACATTTGAAATTGGATCCACTTTTTTCCCCTCTCATTTAGCTAAGTGACGACCAAATATCTGATGAGAAATGCCTGCTCCATTGCTAACAAATCATTCATACTGAGCATTTTTTTCTTGGCTTCTGGCTCTAATGCTTGTGACTGAAACCTGCCAAAGGCCTATTGAATTCACCCCCCTTATTGAACTCTGGTCTTCTTATTGCATTTATTAGTAGGGGAAGGGGTCTTATAGTCTGTTCATGTACACACAGCTTCAGAAATCAGACTATGCGCTTAGTCAGCATGAGACTGAACTATTGAAATGTATGTAAACAGCTTAACCGGACCAAATACGGACTCTGTATAGCTCGATTAACACACCTAGATAATGTGATTGCCATTGGACTGCGTTTGGATTTGGCAGGACTTGCCAGGTCTGGGTATGTCTCGGCGTTCAGCCAGAAGAGGAAGTAAATGACCATGATAAATAGGGTTGCTGCAACACAACAAACAAACACCATGGCACATACACAAATAAAAACAAAAAGACCTACAGCTGCATCCATCTCAGCCATCGTAGTTAGCATGTTGCTTTCTCTTTGGTTGAGCCGAAACTAGTTTAGTGTGTTAGCCGCTTTGCCCCCCCCCCCCCCCCCCCCCCCCCCAAAAAAAAAAAAAAGGACACAGTGCCGCCTATAGAAGCAGTGTGAGACGTTCTCGGCCAGAAGTCTGATTCTCTTTTCTGCGTGCAGGCGAGACGAGATCCCCTGCTATGACTTCACGATCAAGCTACTACCTCAGATGAACCGCTGTGTGCATGTAAACGTACTGAGTAGAAATAGGCATTTCAGTCAAATAGTCACTACAGTGATTTCTCCTCTTTTGAACCGCAGGTTACAAAACTGTGCCATTTAAAACCTATTCATTGTGTTTTAATTTACTGCCTTGGGTTTTAGTTTTGTTTCTGATTTTTCTGACATTTTATCCTCCATCATTAGGTTTGATAAATTGTTTTGGCTGGTGATTTTAAAATTCATATCAATGACATGTGTTTTAGCTTTGCTGCTGATTTTCATAGCATAACAGTCTTTTAACTCCATCCAGCATGTGTTTGGCCCTATATAACGTTCTTGTTCATACCTTTCATCTTGTATTAGTCTTGGTTTAAGCACTGACTCTGTCTGTCTGTAGGACCTACTTTTCAAGTGTCTAAATACCAGTGCCTCTCATTCATGCCCATACAGAAACTGTGGAAATCTACCAAACTCACTGTGTATTGCCAACACCTTAAGGACCTCTAAGTAAAAAAAAAAAAATACAACATGGTTTAAGATGCATCATATTCTGAAAAACTGACAAAAAACATTAAATGCAACCCAAAGGCCCTGTTCCACACATCTTCAGTATTGTCAAGCGTGTACCCCTTGTTAGTCACTGTTTCCTTCAACCATGATTGCATTACCTTCCTATTCTTCTTTATGGATGAGATCAGAAATGTGAGAGTAAGTATCACTCCTTCTTCAGGTCCTCTCTGTGCAAAACAGTCATCCACTACTTTTGAATAGTTTCTCTCATGTCTCCTTGCAAGACTTAGTTTATATGGTGACCAGCATGAGACCTTCCTGCAGCCCACTGGATGTTTTGCCAGATAACTACAGGCCAATCTCCAAATCTTCTTTCATATCCAAACTTTTGGAAAAAGTGGTTGCTCATCAGTTCACTTCCGCCTTAACAGCCCACAATATTTTGGACAACTTCCTGGCTGGTTTTCTTTACAATCTCTCAACTATGACAGCTCTTCCCAGAGTCCTAAATAAAATCACAATGTCGGCTGATGCAGATGAATGCTTAGTCCTGGTTCTCCAAGACCTTCGCTTGATGTCTATTACTGCTGATCGCAGTATTTTCATTTCATTTTTAAATAGACTCAGGAAATGGGTGGGTAACACTGGGGGGACCCTTGAATGGTTCTCATTTTATCTCTCATGTAAATGTTTCTTTGCATCACTTTGTCCCAACATGTCTTAGACAGCTACTGTCATGTGGTGTGCCTCAGGGCTCTGTGCTGGGACCTATCTTATTATCTTATGTATTCTGCCACTTGGCCATGTGATAAGACAGTGTCATAGAATCTCCTATCACTGTTGTACTGACAATATTTAACTGTATGTTTCTTTGAATAAATCTGATAACACTAAAATTGTCTGATCTGTTTTAACTGTTTGACGGCCATACACGACTGGATGAATGACAACTTGCCTCCGATGAGGGGCGACTGTGGCTCAGTGGTAGAGTAGTCGTCTCTCAATCAGGCTCCTGCAATCACATGTCAAAGTGTCCTTGGGCAAGACACTAAACACATTGAAGTTGCTCCCATTGTTGGTCAGTGGTGTGTGAATGAGTTAGGTAAAAAACTGATGGTTCCTAGCTAGAACTTCCTCCCATCAGTGTGTGAATGTGGTGTGGATGGGTGGATGAAACTAGCAGTGTAAAGCACTTTAAATGGTCAGAAAGACTAAAAAGCACTATATAAGTACTGGTCCATCCATAAGCACTGACTGATGAGTCCTTACTATTACCTCTGATAGATAAAAAATCTTGGTGTAATTTTTGATCGTGGAATACTCTGTGCCAGAAATATCAACTCATGGTTTCATTTATGTTTCCTCCACTTAAGGAACAGTGCAAAACTTAGGTCCATAGTCTTACATGCAGAACTAGATATTCAGGTATTAACCAGACTATTAACCACATCCGGTAAGAAAAATCACATTCCTTCCATTTTATTCTCCTTACATTAGCTGCCAATCCTTGCATCACCACCAGAACACAAATATCTTCTGACCAGGGTCTAGCTGTGGCCCATGTGGCTCCAACTCTTGGCCTCACACCCTAAAGAGCATAACAAAATTACTGTATATTAAGAGATGTCCAACTACTTTTCGCTGTTGAGCATATAAGCTTGCATTTCCTTTGTGATCCAGGTGCACCTGCACTTCTAAAAACACTGTATATTTCTGTTACTGTTCCCCCATAGATGTGGCTTTATCTGGCCCATTTCTCCTACTAATATGTCTCAAAATATGCAGAGCACTGACAGATAACTGCATGGAATATGTTGTTTGGGGATTAAAGTGTGTTGGTTGCACACATGCTCCACTCGATTAATCCAATCTTTTCTTAAATCCCAAGACATGCTGAAACGCCAAGTTAACTGATGGTCTGTGTGCTTACATCAAAAAAGTAGGTTAAAAACATTTGTTTACTTTTTGTGTACCCCTTGAATCCATGGCAGTATTCTGTAATGTCGCTTGTGTGCCTGACTGAACTTCAGTTTAAGACCAACACACTCATCCAATCCACTCCAGTCCAACTTTATTTGTTGAGTACATGGGAGAAATGGCTTTCCCTCCAGAATGCCATATTGTTGTATGTCAATACTAATTGGAAGACAGAGTTTTGTTGCAAAGAGTATTTGTCTGATAATGGAAATAATGAAAAAGCTAAAGATAACCTCAAAAAGTTTGACATTCAAATAAATGAATGAATGAATGAATGAATGAATGAATGAATGAATGAATGAAGGATGAATGAATGAATGAATGAATGAAAAAAAAGAATGATTAATAATCTAGGACAGTGTTTCTCAAACTGTTTAGTCCAAGTACCACCTCAGAAAATACCTGGCTGTCCAAGTACCACCAATGACTGATATTAATCCATTAGTGCAGTAGGACTGATTATCAGCTACACCTGTGCACAGCTCAGTAATGAGGGCGGGGTTAATTCTTAATAAGTATATTTATACAGTTAGTACATTAACACTGTGCAATAAAAAACTGTAAAACAAAAATGATTCTGTTCAAATGTATAGCACCGAAAAGTGAAATAAAATTTTTGCTTAAAAAATGTACAAAAACTGTACATAAATCCAGATTTTATGTATTTAAAGTCATTCTCTCACTAGTATATACCGTTTGCTGCTGCTAGCAGATGCTCTGGTGACCTGACTGTTGCTAACGGCGCTACTGTTAGCACCTTTGCTCGGCTCACTCTCCTCTTCTTTGGTTTTCATGATATATCTGTCCTCCACCCAATCAACACTTTTCTTCACAGACTGAAGCCACGGTATAAGTTTCGTAATTTGTCCACCTCCACCCTCCACCCTTTGCTAACACAGCCTGTACACCATGTGTTGTAAGGAATTGTCGGTGTAAGCAGCGGTAGCTTTGTTTACAAAACTTCAGCTGACATCATCGTCACATTAATGCTGGTACATTAAGACTCAAACATATTACATTTTTGTACAAAAACGTGTGGTGTTACATGATTTAATGTATTTTTATTTATATTTAATTCTGTGATTCCTCTGCATACCACTAGTGGGAGCTCGAGTACCACTAGTGGCACGCGTACCACACTTTGAGAAAGACTGATCTAAGAAACATGACTGTCAGGTCCAGTCACTGTTTGAATAATCTTGTTTGCTTGTGAGTAGCGAGCTACCGCTTCATAAATGTGCATCACTCTGAAGGTAACCGTTTGGAGACAGAGTAAACTTTCTATCACTGCCGTGCAGACTGAGCTTTCTCTATATTTACTGGCTAACAAAACAAATGAACAACCTGCTGGGTATTTAGCAGCTTTAGTGTCAATGAACTGTGGCTGACCCTCTGCTCAGAACCACCTGGAAGGAGAGCGCATAAAGAGTATTTCTCAGCTGGGATCCATTCAGTGTCTCATCATTATTTTTTGTGGAGATTCTAGTCCCTGCATGCTCCCTTTATCACCATTATTGTTGAGTGAACCCATATAAACTTCTCTTTCCTTTAGTCTGAATTTACAACACATGAGGTTGTGATCAGTAGATTTTACATTGTTTTGAAGGTTAGGTTGAAAAGGGATGTAAAGTGTAAATAAAGCATAGCAGTATGGGGTCTATGGATTAACTTCAGTGTGAACTTTTGCATCATTTCAGCACATCAGTTTGATGTCTGACAAGTTTTGATGCCAGCCAAATTTATTCCACTTTCAGAAAAAAATCACAAGCTAATGTTGATCTATATCAAATGAAGGTCTGCTGTTTGATTACGAGACTCATAAAGGTTTAATTTGCTTTCTCCTTCTGTTCCCCAGACAGTGAAGAAATAGGCAAAAAGAGATAAATGGAGGAAGACTTATTACACTCAGAGAAATGAAGGGCTTTTTGAGTAAAGCCACTGAGGTGAGAAAACATTGCAGGTGTGTTGTGCTTTGTGTGTGGTGGTGTTCCTCAGTAATTTAATTTCATACATCATAAATGCCACTTTGACACTTAGTCAGGCGTGTGGCAACATGAAAGCGGAGGCAATAAATTAAATCAAAGCGGTTTCCTTTTTTCTCTCTGTCCAACTTTGTCCTGATTTACTTTGCTCGGCTGGAGAAGGCCGAGGTGTTGAAGTGCTGATTAATGTTTCCCTTTGAGTGTTGAGCACAGTCATGGCAGTTTGTATTCGTTAGAGCAGACAGACTTATAGACAAAGACAAAGACAGACTGAAAACCTGTCCTTTTCTTTCCACCAAAGTGGGCTTGTGGAAGGCACTTATCAAACCAAATTTTAGTTTATTTTCTTGCAAGAAATGGCCGTTTGCACCGCCCTTGAATGGAGAAGCTAGACAGTGTAAAACATGAACAAACTTTTGGTGATGTCACCCTTTTTGGTTTACATCAAGCATTAGGAAGCTCAAAGATAGTGCTCACTGTATTGGAAATGCTGATCTCAGCTAACTTTTGGTTAAAAACAGGCATATAGAGGACACTGAAGTAGCTTGCTAGTTTTAAGAAAAACAGACATGCCTGTGTTATTTTCAGACAAGCTACTTCAAGAGGCTGCTAGGCAAAACACAAGCTTCATTTCATGTCTTTAAGTGACACTGGCTTTAAATCTTTCGCACTAACTACTTAATATAAACCTCAAAATCTTGGTTTGCAATGCGAAGAGAGATCGAATTTTCACTGACAGTTTTTATAAAGAAAAAAAAATCAGAAAACAAACAGCAAATTTACTAGCTAGACTCCTGCTTTTGGGCCAACTAATATATGGGATATATTTGCAAATGACAACGTTTTTTTCTCTATCTGTTGGCCCATCCTAGTAAAAGTAATTCCCCTGTATAGTCTGGTTAGAAACAGAAATAGTTGTGTCTATCATCAGTTTAACATTTTGTAATCGTCTCCTTTGTACAGTGTTAGACTTAAAGCTGATCTGATACCATGTGGTGCATACAGGAATGCAGGTAAAGGTGCTGTAAAGATCATCTTTTTGAATGAGAGTATGTGTCTTCTTGTCAGCTGTTCAGGACTTTTTAGGTGTTTCAGGTGAAGTTTTGGTATTGTCCAATTCTCATCCACAGCCGTGCATAGCTTAGCTTCAATGTTAATTCTCTGGTTTTGGCCTCTACAGACTGGAGTAGTGCTTACTACCGTCTAGAGATAGCTAAAAAACTCTCTTTTTACTCTACCTCATACAACCCCACTTCAAAAACAGAAACCATCTCTTTAAAAGAGAAACAAAGACAAGAAAATCTAGCCTTGATCCTCCTGCTTTCAACTGCACGATAAAAAGCTGCTCTGCTCTGTCCAAGCTTAAAAACATTACTCAAGAATCCACTTTCATTCAGATCAAATGCAAATGCAACACAAAGTTCAGCGCACTGGGACTTGTTGATACCTGCACTATAACGTCTCTCTTTCTCCATCTCTTTTCATCAGCATCATGCTGCTGTGATACACAGCAGCGTGCACTTGAATAGGCTGCACCACTGTAAGTAATTGTGAACGCTTCATGTTGCTTGACTAATAGCACTAAGCTTTTTGACAGTGGTCTTAAGTGCAGCGTAGATCTTTACTTTATCACCCTTGTGATCAGAACCAATTTTTGCCACTCTCCAGCTGATACTCCTCCTCAGCTGGAGTGGCAAACCTGTGTTTATGAGTGAATTTCCCCCTAGGGCTCTGCCATTAAGTGCTGCTGATTTCCTCCAGCACTGTTTAATTTCAGGCTCCAATTGGAAGTACACATTTAAAGTTAATAGGTAAGGTGGCTATTGATTTTAAGATAAATAACACACATAACAATAGAGGCCAGCTTTTGATTTTCATTTACCTTTTCATTACTTCATACCCCTCTCTCCTCTGCTTTTCTCATCACATGGCTTCCCTGCCTTGCTTTTGCCCCTCTGTTTCTTCTCTTCACAGATAACAACTCATCTTGTGTCTCCTTATAGTTTCTATTCTTTGCTTATTTCACTGGTGTATCAGTGAGATAGACCCGCTGTGAAGAGAATTTGCCCCTGAGCATTGAGGCCACATGCGCGATGGGGCTGATGCAGCTGTGTCCCGACTCGCGCGGCTGGCTGCTCCCCGCCTTCACCCAGTGGTCTGTCAGGCGGCGAGGCAGGGGAAACGGTGGGATAAATGATTATTTATGATCTGCCACCTCCCATCTTCTCTGCTATCCCCAGGCCCCATTTATTACTGCTGCAGGTTGTGTGTTGGGTAGACACACACACACACAAAGATGTTATATACTATAGTTGTGATACACATGCACACACTTTAGTTTCTCATACCATTATCTACATTTAAAAGTAACATAGCACAGTTCATCACATCATTTCTTTCTGTCAAACATACCAGAATATGTGCTCACATTGGCAAACTGCACCCCAGAAGAGTAGCAAAGACTTCCTCAGTTTCTGAGATTTGATACTTTCATTCCTGCTTCGCATCAAGTGGCACATGGCCGACGAGTCTCTGTGGTATTTGTCTCTCTCTTCATGCATCATGTTTTTCATAGTGCCAAACTTCGAGCAGCTGGACCTAATAAATCCCGGGAAAACCCAGAGAGCTCAAGGTAGCTTAAATAATTGATCAGACTGAGCATGCAGCCTGGCAGCCAGCTTGCCTAATATACACGGAAATCACAATAAGATAGGGAACACAATATGTCCGTGTTTGCTTGTGTGTTTGTGCACAGCTTTGTGTTTATTCTTTGTGAGGCCTTACCACAAAATCAATAACGTAGGAGGATTTTTGTAATACAATTTTTAAAGCAGCATGTAGGCATGAAAGAAGATCCAAACATACAAAGAGAGGCGACTACACTCCTGTTCTCTACCTTATAACACACACAGAAACACGCACGTACACACATGCACTCTGTACAATGATTTTTTTTCTTCTTCTTGCTCTCCTCTTTACGGAAAATGAAAGAAGCCGATGCAGTCCCAGAGAGGAGCTTTGACGCGTCAGTGTATTGGGCTGTGCGACCTGCAGAACACAGGCTTTTTCATGTTTTAAAACCTTCCAGTGACATTTTGTCTATAAAGAGGAGAGTTAGGGCGTACTTGAAATGAAATATACATCACATATATCAAGAACTTGTTAAGAGAATGTATATATAAGTCCCTGGGCTAAAGTGATATGTTACAGCAAGTCCATTTAGTTGAAAATACATTGTTGCACACTGGACACTGTAATTGTCCACTGGGTATTGGAGATCATAGTCTGTTGAGCCAATAGGTGGACCCTCAGCATGATAACTCACATTAACTGTCCACTGCAGACCATTTAACAGCAGGACAGAGAGCATGCTGTGTATGGATGGTGAATCAGGATATTGGATGATAATATACGAAAGGGAGGAGATGTGGAAAATGACGCTCCATTAGGGGTCCATCAGTGGTGTCTTTGACAGGGAGGAGGAATTGGGCTGCATTCGTCAAGCTCTGAATATGGGTGAGTGCTCTGCAGGTAAGACTTCAGACTCAACTTCTACTACCTGCTTCGTAGCACAACGCCTCTGGTGTCTCACGAGTTCATTTTTACCAGTCGGGTATGGTTGAAAATTGAGTGAACCATTTTCTCTTCAATATTTACTCATTGAAATTGAATTGTCTCATTCTTCAGGAGCCCATCAAACTTAAAGAGGAGCTCAGAAATTAGTTGTGTAACATTGAGAAACTATAGGTGCTCACCATTGCTGTATTTTTGGAAATTTAACATTATCTAAACATGGAGTGAACAATCGAATCTGGTTATTCATATCCAATGTCACCGTTAACTGCAATACATGTACTTCATTTTTTTATTAGGATTATTTTTAAAAAACTGGACAAAGGTTTTAAAAACTGATCTACATTTGTTTCCTTTTGTAAACAAGGATACTTGGCCAGGCTAGTGGTTTCTATCTGTGTCAAGTCTTAGTGCAAAACTTGTGCTTGATTGTTTACTCAAAATGTTCACTCCAGGTGTAGATTAAATGTTCAGCACAAGTTACCGTGGTGATTCATCCAAATTAAGTTACCTGGATAAGAGAAAATCCAGCTCGGTAGTTCAGACCTCTGGTGTACGGTTTGCTCTGCAGATAAGGACAATGTGAAGAAGTATGAGGTATGTACGGTCGACCAGGTGCTTATAAGTGTTTTTGAAAGTGTGCTTGATGAGACTGGAGGTTATTGCCAGAGTTTAACAGCCTTAGAGCTTTTTGACCAAAGTGAGTTGTAAGTATAATGGTTAATCTTCTTAAAGACACAATCTCTTGCCTGGACTTCATGCACCGCCCGGGAATCGAACCCGGGTCACAAGAATGGGAATCTTGCATGATACCACTACACCAGCGGTGTTTAGTGGTACAAGTCACTGCAAGCCATTTTTTAAGCAAATTGAAATAATTTTCCATAACATCTATTTAAATCTCATTTGCAACAGCAAAATCATTTTGTATGAAAATAATGCTCATCAAATTGTGTTAATAATAACCATAAATGAAACAATTCATTATTTGACATATTGGCATGGTTAGGAGACGAAACAATAAGCAAAGCTTATTAAAAACATTCTGCCTCCAAAACAATACCCACATATTTTAATTCAGAGTTGTGAAAGGCTTTTGGATCAAGACCATATTGTGAATATACAATACTGGTATTAAAAGTATTCGACTGGAGCCTGAGGGATCTTTGCAGACACTTTAATAAATCCAAAGTCTCTCTTTACCTCTACCGAAATGATTTAGTTTTATTTTAAAGTGGGAAAACAATGAAGTAACATCTAAGCTGTATGTAATTTGAGAGTTCTTGGATTTTGATGACGTTGTCTAGTTGCTAACCAATTCATTAATCAAGGAAACAAACCTGTACTTAACATCTCTGTCTGACTGCCGACTGCAAACCATAATGTTTCACTTTTGTCGAATGAAGCACAAGATTTAAAAACCCCACCTCATTCTGTCAGAGAGAATTAAATTTCCTCTACTTTTACTCTTCTTCTTATCCTCAAAGGTGAGTGCTGTACAGGTACTTCTCTTAAGTCACAAGCATGGATTTGTGTGTCAGAGTTCACCAAGCTAGCTTCAACTCGAAAAATGTCCTTCTAAAGAAACTCTGATGTTTGCAGCAATGAACTGATCTAGCTTTAATGGTGCAGGTGTGACAGTGCTCCCAGGCGTTCACAGTCATACAGCTTAGGTTTCCTAAATCAAAGTGATATTACAACAAAGCCGACATAATTGCCCATTTATGATATGCCTCAGAAGTTCTCCACACTTTGCGCTCTCCTGTTGAGAACACCTGGCAGTGAGTGATACAGTAAAGCAATCGGCTGCTGGAGAAAAGCCTCATTGTCACCTTTTCTTGTTTATATCCTCTTTTCCCACCAGGACGAGCCATCAATAATTACACACAAACTCCCCCTGGCTTAAAATCTTTCTCACTGTCTCCTCCCACTCCCACTTTCGGTCTCTCCTTTGATTTTCTCTCTTCTGCATGTCAACACAGTCAGGTCCCCTGGCACCAGCAGAGCTATCCGCTGTCGCATCCTCCCTCCCTCTGCCCTGTCCCATTACAATGACAATAACAGATAAGAATATTTATTATGTTGGCTCACCACTCCCTGTTCCTCCAAACATCTCTCAGGGGAGCGGCTTCACTATCACCCTCAAAAGCCTCATTCAGTTAACAGAAAAAAAAAAAAAAAAAACACATCCACTCCTGGCCTTGATGCTTTCCTTTATCAGCTCCATGAAAGGAGAGCCGGAGCATGAAGGCGTCTCATCTCCTCTGCTCCCTTTCTTCTCTCCCAACTCTCCCTCCCCACTTTTAATTTTCATCTCTCTTTTCCCACTCATTTTACAGAAAAAGGGGAAGAAAAAGAGGGAGGGGGTGAGTAAATGAGAGTGGGACGTTGGCTTGTGATAACTGCCATGCAGAATGGACATCTCCCTTGTTTATTGGCTTTTGAAATTCAATCCATTGTCTGGGACGGGAAGTGATAAAGGGAGTGGAAATACAGACGCTCTTATCATGCCAGCTCAGTGAAAGGAACTTTTTTTTCTCTCCTCCAGATGCCTCCGTTTGTTGTGGGGTACGTTTGTTGTGTGCGCATCGCCACATCCGAATAATGGATTCTGAAAAATGCGTTCATTCAGCTGATTATTCAGACCTGGCTATGCCACTTACTATTGTGCCGCATCGTTGTGTGTAGTCATCACATTTAGAAGAGGCACACAATTGAGAGTGGTCACACTTGTCTCTTAGGCTTTTCCCTGGACATGTCAAATTTAATGGTGGAAAATACTCTTGTTAAAAAGATAGTCAGTGCGCTGAGCTGTCGGCCACTCTGTTGACCACACTGACCTATCAGCACATTTCAATTAACTACAAGACACGTCAGTGAAGGCTGTGGATTTCTCAGTGGACTTTTAGAATGAGCTCTAGCAACTTGTAATTTTTCTTTAAGAGATTTTCAATTGAACAGTGAAATGTGCCCTTCATTCCCGTTTATAACCATCTGGGTTTCGTCAGTAGGCAAGATTTAATCCAACAATGTATACATATTATATATTTGGCAGTGTTCTCTTATAGGAAATATGAAAAATTTGGATAATGGCTCTCTTCATACCTTAAAAATTTAACCAGTTCTATTTGTTAGATCTGGACTGATTCACTACTAATTGGTAGCAGTCATGATCAAGACATAGCGATGTAGTCTGTTTGTTGTAGCGGGATAATTTTCGTCTGCTGTCAAGTTATAACTGATAGAAAACATTACACATTTTGGGGTGCAATTTTTGCATGGTGTCACAAGCTATTGTGCTGATAAACTGCTAGCATGTATAAAGTGCTAGCTGTAACCTCTGAATGTCCAAGTACAATGTAATCCAGTTGCACACAACACTGTTTATGAATTTATTTAACAATGGACACACTTAAATGTTGTTGTTGATGTGACTTCAATCTGATGAAACTTTACAGTGTGTGTATGATTAGCTGGATACTTTCGACACATTTAAGATTCTCAAGGAAATTTTGGTTTAAAGCTACAACTGTATAAAAAAAAGCATAGTTAATATACAGAGGTCCTAATCTTATTCATAAGTTAGTATCTGCTACAATACCAGTGTAGTAAAGTTAACAAGCTGTAAAGGGATGTGTTTTTAGATGAATGAATGATTAAAAATTGTCACCCTTGCTAGCATGCACCAGGATTGCAGGCCTGTTTATTATTATTATTATTATTATTATTATTATTATTATTATTATTATTATTATTATTATTATTATTATTATATTGGGGGCCCAGAATGCAGGTTTTATGTCTCAGCTATAACACTGCCACCAGCCAGGGCTGTTATGCCCTACTACTACCCAGATGTAAATGGTCACAGATCACAGATAGTATCAGATGGTAGAGTGGCACAGTGGGGCAGTACTACAGTAGATTGATGTAAACCTGCTTGGAGAAGTGAAGACAGATGTTGCTAGCCCTGCTAGCATTAATCATACCTTGCAAACCAATCGGTCATTGTTTCTCTGCAGACTGTGATCCCATTAGGTGGAGAATAATACATTAATTCAATTATGAGTTTTGTTTTCCAAGCATTTTCTTACTTTCAGACTTGTTTCAGATTTTCCTACACAGACGTGAATAGCCACATATTCAAATACTTTTGAAATCCGGCAACGACACTTAGGTTAAAAGGAGGATTTAGTAAAATGTATACACAGGTTCTTTAAAATCAGGTTTGAGCAGGGGTACAAAAGGTAAGACTCTTTGAAAGTTTACAATAAAAAATGTTTAAAGAAATAGACAAAATAAAACTCCTCAACCCCAAATTCTTTGATGGTCCAACTCCTTAGACGCCCTCCACATTGCTGGTTGTGGTCTCCCCTCAGTCCCTTAAAGAAGGTAAAACAAGTGGTCAGACACTTTCCACTTCCCGATGGTTCCCCTGACCCAAATCAGTCCATTTATAATCCACCCAACCATATAAATTTGGTAAAGAAAAGCAATGCACTCCAAGCACAGCAAGTTCACCTAATTCATTACATGCACAGTTTCAATTTGTTAATTAAACAAAACGCACGATGGCTCAGTGGTTAACTACAGGGCCTGGAAATAGTGTCTGCAGAATTTTAAAAAACACACCAGCACAAAGAAACAAATAACCATAAAAGACTTAAAAGAAACCCCCCATTTAATCAGTTAAAAGCTACAGAGATAAATGAACAAAACATAGTTGCAAAGCTCTAAAAAGTCTTTTTTTTAACCAATTAAAACAGTGCCTGGATAACGTAAAGCTTCTGTAAAAAAAATCCTGTGAGGGTACGTAACTGAGATAGGGGTGCATCGCTGTGGTCTAATATTAGTTTTACAGTGTCTTCTTATTTTGAATGACACACACATTCGTAACAAGAAGTTGTTGCCAGCTCCTCCATGTGGCCCCCCTCTTGATACCTCCGCGGCGACTCCCCACGTCAGTGTTCTTCTCCTACCAGGAAACAGCTTGCCCCCTCAATCTACCCAGGGTAGACTTGCCAAACAGTCACTGGCTGCTGCTCTTCAGTATGGTGGAATCTTCTTTGTTTCACGGTGGCTATTCATGTTGTACTCATGGCTTTACCCTTGCGCAATACTGCTGCAATTCCCTCTATGATCTCTTGTCTGTACTGCTTCTCTGCTTGCTGCCATTTCGCAGGTGAGTGGGCTCCATAGGCTGCACACACTGGTCTCCAATCAGACACTATGGGGGGTACTTCAGGGGCAATTGGAAATATCACTACAAAAAAAGCACACTTCATAAAAACACAACATGCATAAAAAAAGGTAGTGTCCCTAAGATCTGTACCTTTTATTTTTTTTTATTTCCGAATGATTTGCTTATACTGGTAGCGGCAAAGTTTGCCAAATCTCAGTGATTACTTTGTTTTTCCTATATATATCTTTTATATTTCTATCTTATTTTTGATAACTAATGGCTGTTTCGGCAACAACAATTGAGATATTCTGTGGGGAGAAGAGTTTATTCAAGAGAGGAGCTTCTTGCACTACAGTGGTGCAAATCTGGAGGATACCCGGTAAGTATACTGTGGGTGCAGCCTCATGTGCTTTACTGAAACCTGGATGAATCAAAACATCTTGTGTGGATCTATCTGGCTTCACTCTGATATGTTCAGACAGATGCTAAAGTTGGTGGCAAGATAAAAGGTGAGGGACTGGCTTTATTTGTATTTCAGCGATGGCATAATCCTGCTCACATTACTGTCAAAGAGAAGATGTGCTGTCCAGACACTGAACTATTGGTGGTTGGTGTGAGACCAAACTACCAAGAGAGTTGAGTTCAGATGTATGATAACAATCCTTGTGTACATTCCACCCAAAAGCAACTGCTGAAGTTCCATGTGATGTCAATGTCAAGGATGCCTAAAGAGGTGCTGCCTTACCAACACTGGGCAGGTCAGATCACAACCTAGTTTTACTGTAGACCTGTTACAAACCCTGTGTACTGAGACAGCCTGCAAATACACTTAGAGTCAGGAAATGGACACCTGAGGCTAATGAGGCTCTTAGGTACTGCATTGAATGCACAGACTGGAATGCACTGCTGGAGACAGATTAGAACAGCATGGACATCAACAGACAGGTTGATTGTTTTACTGAGTACATCAACTTCTGCAGAGACGCAATCATAGCATTAAAGACTGTTTGCTGTTTCCCCAATAAGAAACCCTGGATTATTAGTGACATCAAGACAATCCTCAACCAGAAAAAGGAAGCCTGTAGAGATGGTGACAAAGAACTGCTCAAACTGGTGCAACATGAGTTGAAGAGGAAATTAAGGGAGGCAAAGGTAGAATACAGAAAGAAGACAGAGAGTAAATTACAACACAGTAACATGCGTGAGGTGTGGAGAGGAATCAAAGGCTACAATAAAAAGAAAAGACAGCCAATAGTAGGTGATGTGGACCGAGCCACTGAACTCAACAAGTTCTTCAACAGGTTTGAGACAGTGACCACTCCCTTTTCTACTGTTGCACCGTCCTCTTCTCCTTCTTTACGTGTGTATCTCCACCATTCCAGCTACGCAACGGCAACAGCAACAGCAACGGGAATGAGGTTAGAGCTCGGGAGACTGTGTCCAGGGAAGGTAGCTGGCTCACATGGTGTGTGTCCAAGCTGCCCAACTGTGTGAACCTCTACAGAGGATCTTCAACCTGAGCCTACAGTTAAGGCAGGTCCTGGCTCTGTAGAAAACATCTTGTATTGTACCGGTACCAAAGCTTAAATGTCCAGCCGAACTCAATGACTAAAGGCCAGTGGCCCTCACTTCACATACCATGAAAACCTTGGAGCAGCTGCTTCTATGCCTGCTGAGACTTGAGGTCAAAGACACACACGATTCCCCTGCAGTTTGCATATAAAGAACACAATGGAATAGATGGTGCGGTCCTCTACATGCTCTACTGGGCCATCTCTCATCTGGAAGAACCTGACACTTATGTGAGAATTGTGTTCTTTGATTTTTCAACCACATTTAACACCATCCAGCCCATCATACTCAGAGACAAACTCAAAGAGAAAGGAGTGGACCCCTCCTTTGTCTCCTGGATCACAGATAACATCACAGCAAGGCCACAGTTTGTCAGATTTGGGAACTGTATCTCTGAGACAATAATGAGCAGCACGGGGGCTCCACAAAGGACTGTTCTGGCTCCATTCCTGTTCACACTGTACACAGCAGACTTCAAATACAACTCTGAGTCCTGCCACATCCAGAAATACCCGCTGTGGCTTTACGAACTTGCTAAATATTGCAAAGTTCTGTACTTATGGTGGGTTAAGATGAGATAAGACTTCTTATCTTGTCTTTACAGGTCTAGACCTGTTAACACTTGGAAAGCGTCTTGAGATAACGCTTGTTATGAATTGGCACTATATAAATAAAGATTGATTGGTTGATTGATTGATTGATTGATTTATTGATTGATTGATTGATTGATTGATTGATTGATTGATTGATTGATTGATTGATTGACGATCGAGCTAAGACCTTAGCTGGGCTACTGCTTGCATGTCAGCATACTGCCTGACACTTTCATTGACAGGAATACTTGCTTTTGAGGAATGAACTATCAATTTTGAGCAAGTGACATGCTTTTACAAGTTATTAATCCACAAATATCTAGGTGTACACCTGGACAACAAGTTGTACTGACCCTTAACACAAATATCCTTTGCAGGAAGGGGCAGACCCATCTCTTTTTCTTAAGGAAGCTCAGATTCTTAGACATCTGAAGAAAAATGCTGCAGATGTTATATCAGGCAAGTGTGTTATTCTATGCTGCAGTCTACTGGGGAAGCAGCATAATATACAAGGACAAACTGATGAAAAAAAGCTGGCACTGTGATTGGAACCAGGATGGACTCACTGGGGGCTGTGGTGGAGAGATGAACACAGAAGAAGCTAGAGGCCATTCTAAATTATACAAATCATCCACTTCCCAACATCTTTGTGGACCAGAGAAACAGCGGCAGTGGACGGCTCAATGCTCTGTGCTACAGGACTGGAGATACAGAAAATCATTCATCCCTGCAGCCATTATGCTGCATAACTCTGTAGCCAACAGGAGATGAGCTGACAGACTCCTGAATTTCTTGTTTTATTTGATTTTTTATAATTTCATCTGCCAGACACCTGAATTTCCCTTCAGGGATTAATAAAGTACAATCTATTTATCTGACTTTTTTTTAAGCATTTGAAAACACTTACAGAGTGAACTGTCATAATAAAAACACGACAAAGCCATTTGACTATCTTGTTCACAAACAATGGTGTCGAGACTTTTTTTTAAATCTTGATAACACCAACACTTTCATTGACATGAATACTTACGTTTGAGGACTGAACTATCCATTTTGAGCAAGTGACACACTTTTTTTTGACTGTGGTGCATATATTAATAGTGATGTGAGAAATGCACCACGGCGACTAGGAAAAAAAATGTAATAACAAACTACATCAGCTATTTCAAACTGCAGTAAAACTGTAAGTAAATAATTCTGGATCTCAAATATATAAAAGGTACCATTGCATATTTACATCATCCTAAAACATGTCTTTGAGGTTTACATGATGCCATTACTATGCAGAGATGAATATTTAATAACTCACCTGTGGGGATTGGAAACAAAAGAACAATACACCATAAAATATTCATGAATACTTTTAAATAGATGCTCTTAGAACTGTGTATGAGTGTTAATACCAGTGAGTACATTTAGTTTGCACAACATTTAGGGAACTTAAAAGACAGCCAAAAGGACAGTCATCAAGAGAGCTCCTAACTGTTTAAATCAAATGGGATCTGGAGAATTACTGAAGGCTTGATTTGTTACCCAGAAGCCCTGCTGCCTCTTTTAGAAAACAATAGGGAAATTATGTTTTTCTCTTCCCAGTGGCTTTTACCCCACTGATGAAAAGTTTGCTCATTTTTTAGTGCTGATTCATAATTTAGCATTTAGTATCAGCATCAGCTACAGCGTAAAGTATACTGTACTGGTCCCAGTCTCAGAGGATTCCCAGCATGCTGTGTCAGTTTGTGCGAGATCACTGAACCCCCTGGCTATTGGAAAACTATTTATCTGGTGCTCTGTAGGCCTTCTGATAAACAACCTTAAACAAGGAAGAGAGGACAAAACAGCTATCAAAAATGTCTTGTTTTTAAAGGAAACAAGTGAAAGAACAAAAACATTCATTTCTTCAACAGCCTGCTTCACCTGCTATTCCTCACATGTCTGCTGTGGGGCTCTGTCGCACAGGAAATCACACCATGCTTGCACCTCTCTTGCACCTTCCTTCCCTCACACTCTTCCTCTCCTTTGTCATTCATCCCTCTGATCCATACTCGGTCAACAGGGACACTTTCAGGTCCTTTTTCCTTGTGCAGGCCCTTGACATGTCACATTCAGCGGTGTTCAAAGATCAGACTGACTGGGCGTCTGACTATGAAATATGATATGTGATGGTATTAAAGTGAAATACACTTTGGCTTTAATTCATCTCAAACAACGTTTTCAGACACTTTCACTGCTAAAAATGAATGATGTGACTCTAGTGATGAAGCTTAGTAGGTTTCATAATCTTGAAATAATAAAATTAATTGCTTTAGCACTCAAACAAACAACACAGCAAAAGCATAAACATGGAATTAAGGAGTGTTGATGAGTTTTTTAATTGGATGTTAAGAGGAGATTTGTACTAAAATCCCTGGACACCTTACTGGGCACAAGGTGTAGTGTCACGCTGTCGTAGAAAATGGTACAGTGTTAAGAAGACTTAAGTATTAATTACCCTATTAACTACATAGGATTCACTGTCTGTATCAGGTCAGCTTCTAGGGTTGGAGCAGCCTGTGGAATTAACACAGGCCTGCATTAATCCCTGCTTATTTTCCACATCAGCACAGGCGCATCTGAAAAACATGGTCCATTCAGACGTTAATTACACAAAGTTCAGCCGTGTGTGTGTGTGAGTGCTGAGTGTGTGTGTGAGGGAGGCCATTTGTTTTCTAGATGACATCAGCTGAGAAACACATTAATCAATTAGTCTTAGGTGATAAACACGCAGAGCGCACCATCACGTTTCACATGGGATTCCCGGGTTTCAAGGTTGTTGTTGTCTGCTGACGAGTGAACACTCTGTACACACCCAAACACAAACTGTAATGCACACCCAGACACACACAAACAGACACACACACAAAGATCTAATTAAAACCATTGTTGTGAACAGATCTGATTCCATTTCAGTGTGGTTAACAGTCTTTCATGGATAAGTAATGAGCTGCTGCAGACCGAGGGAGAGCACTTCAGCCCTTTAACTCCTCATCTCATCTGCTGGACTACAGCTCCTCCAGGAGTGGAACTGTATCAGTATGGCATTATAAGTGAGAATAACTGTAACCTGTTCTTCCCTGAGTCCCTTTTTTGAGATTCCTGCTTGAAACTGACATGCTCAGAATAAATAAGGTATATTTCTGAAACTATAAGCTCTATATCCATTACCTTGGTACCACGGTAAAGGCAACACTTGGGAGATTTCACCAGAGGTGTAAGCATCACCATTGGTGCAACTCGGGGCTCTAAATTAACACCCGCCAACCTGCCAAATGGGGGTGAAAATTCAGTTTGGCAGATATAAAAAAAGACTCATTAACCAGCTTGGCCGGTGAGAAATGAAGCACTTTACTATCTATTTTGCGGGACGTGCAGCGTTGCAAGACGTACGATAATTATGGTATTTGTACGATAATTTAGCCCTCTGTACGATGTACGATCAAAAATTTCAAAAAAGGCTAAATGTACTATAATTTGACAATTTCATGTGGTTGTTACAGATCTACCCCAGTCTGATGGATTTATCTGTAAACCCTAAATGCATCTTATATCATGTGACGTTTCCAGCCAATCATAGTTTAAGTGTCATTCATCTCAGAACGATTGACAGCCAATCACGGTTGTAGGAGCTCCGTCAGGAGGAAGTCAGTCAGTTGAGAGAAAAATGAGCAACGGAGCCTTGAGCTGCTGATCAAACGCTGCTGATGTGGGGCAGGGCGATGAATGCCCACAAAAGTGCCTGTAGGACACTAAACAGAGTGATCAATTGTGATTTTCGCGCAACAATAAGACAGTTGTTTTGATCATTATCAGTTATTTTGATTATTTTGTCAGCTGTACGATAATTTCCCCCAAAATACGATAATTTTGAGGCTCTGGTACGACAATTTTATATTTCCCAACTGGCAACGCTGGGGACGTGTGAGCACTGTTTCAATGTGTACGCATCTTCACACAGGTCTACACAGACGCTTCTCTCTCCGGTTGGGGCGGGTTGTTTCAGTCTCAACATGTCGGAGGAGAGTGGCCCTCTCCTCCTCTCTTCGCATAAAGTGCCTAAAGTTGTCTTTGCTTCACCTGAAGATCTATTCCTCAATCGTAGGAAGCCGTTTTTTTTAACCAAGATGTAAACATGCTTTTTAATGGCGTAAAAGTCTGTTTTTTTGGCTTGGTGTGTACGTGGCTTCTGATTTTTCTGCAGCCAGCCTTAAGTGGATTCTTGATGAACAGCAACTTTTAGCACTTCCACATAGGCTTCTTCTTTTTCTACTGGATGTTGCCCCGGGGTTGTGACATCATCTAAACTCACAAAACAAGAACATCTAGCATCATTTGGACACTTTTTCAGGTCAAATCAGGTAAAACAAAAACTGAGACAACTGAATTTCAGCTTCAATTCAGTGTTCTGGTCTTAGGTGTTGGACAGTCTTGCTTTCACACTGTCACAGCTCGCTACTGAAACACATGAATATCACAGAGCCATTGTTCTTGTTTTAACTAACACCTGTGCTTTTCCTTTTTCCAAAGGTCAAAAAGACTGCCGTGAAAAAGGTCCATAATCATGTAAGATGTCCCCACTTTTGTCAAAAACAGTTTGTACTCGCCCACACACTCATGGGAAGAGGTTCAGCGAGGCAGCAGTAGAAAAAAACACAGTGCGTGGGTGGACTGTCACAATGAGAGAAAGTGACACTTTGTTTAATGTGTGACCCCTTTTGACCATAACTATAGAGTACAAACTGATAAATATTAGCTGGGACTCTTCACTGTGTGCTGTTATTCCTGTTTGCTGGAATGGCAATATGGAAAGACACAGGTGTTAAATAAAGACAATAGGAAAGAAAAGGAGGGAGAGAAAGTGAATTTGTCCCATTAAGAAGGAAGAGTGTTTCTTATTGGGCCCCGGCACCCTGGGGATGGACCCTGCTGGGACTGATTGGAGTGAATTTTCCACCAAGCCATCGACAGCACAACCGTCAGAAAATGGGACAATAAAGAGGGACAATCTCCCTCTGTCTATCTGTCTGTCTGTTAGAAGAGATAAAAAGTGTGTGAGTCAGCCTGTGTATTTGTATGAGTGTGTGTATGTGTGTGTGTGTGTGTAGGGCCTCTTCCTTTAACATATTTTCCTCCCTGTGCCTGTCAGAGCAGCAGGGCCACTTTGATCAGAGTGTTATCTGCACCGCTGCGGCCTAATCCGTGTATTTGCTCCGAGTCTTAGCTGGATCACCGCGCTCAAATCAAAGCACTACAGAGTCAGACTGGGAGAGAACGGAGACATGCAGGAACACACGCTTTCAGACCCTCACAGTCATACTGTATGCACACACACTGATGCACACTTAAAAACACCCACAGAGGGCTGTGTGTAGCTAATGTGGTCACTGGACGCCACATCAGTGCTTTGTTGCTGCCTTACAGAGATTTAAGTGCATGAAAACATTAGCGTGATACCTCTGAAACTTATGTTGATTAAAGTAAAAAAACAAGAAAACAAACAAACAAAAAAAACATAAAAGGGGGAAAGCAAGAGAGAAGTTTTGTGTCCCTGAAAATACAAAGCGCTGCTCATAACATCAAAACCCATGCCACATCACAAGACAATCAGAATGTGATTTTGTAGCTTGTAACACTCAACAGTTGTTTTCAATTTGTACATTTAGCATCCTAATGATACTTAAAGCATCAAACCATTTCCCGCTAAAAAGATTATTTTGCTATAAAATAAATGATGTAAAATATCTGCAGTCTTATGAGGATTTAATATACAAGTTACTATTTCACGCTTGTCTTTATCTGACTGATGACTGCCGGTGCTCACTTATTGTTTTAGCTGGCATTAACCTCTTCTTCAACCTTGAATTCAACTCCAAACCAGAAAGTTTCCCCCCTCTGGCTCATGATGATAGTCCAAATTGAAGGATAAATAAAAGCAACAAAGAAGAAAACCAAGGGTACAGTATTCAGCAGCACAGATTAAAGAACAGTGACTAAAAACAAACTCATTTAGTAAATAGTCTATAAATGTCATAGACGTGAGGCAGAGAAGATTATAATATCAAACAAATATGCAAAATCATTTCTGAAATGCCCTCTATTTAGTAGATAATCCCCATACCCTTCTGTTTGACCTCCCAAAGGAAGCAATACACACAGTGAGATAGAAAAACAAAGCAGGGAGCGAGGAAGCAGAGAGAGTGAGATAATGAAATAACTTATGGAGATGTGCCTCCCTCTTGGGGATAGGGAGTGAATGAGTGAGTAAGGGAGGTATAGAGAGAGAGAGGTATAGACAGACAGAGAGAGAGATAATTGTTCTGGGCTCACACTACCTTGAGTTCAGGTCGGACCGAGGGCAGGAGATGTTTTATAAGACCTCCTTCTGTTGGACACAAATAAAGACAAGATGGAGGCCATTACTCGCAGGACGCTGGGGTGAAGTTGGGGATTTTCTGCTTCAGTTGAATATTCAATTTGAGGCAGAGTCTTCCTCTAATTACAAGTTAAATCTATGGTGGTGGAAGGCTTTAACAGGTCTGCTCAAACTTTTTTTCAAAGATGGGAAAATTGACTCAGTAACTTTTAGTAATTCTTTACCTGGGTGGCAGTGCTGCACTAAGGTTCCTCACTCATGTAGCTGAAGTAACCACCGCGTTGTCTTTCAGTAAGAGGGTGTCACTCCAACTCCTGTCGTCCACGTGCAAAAGTGTCTTTGGGCAAGACAGGGAACCTGAAAGTGTCTGTGGTGTAGCCTCTGTCCCAAGTTAATGACAATAGTGTGAATGTGACATGTAATGTAAAAGTGGTTTGAGTTATCAGAACTCTAGAGAAAACAATTTATATACCAGAGCCAGTTTACCAATTAACAAGAAAATCTTGAAATACACATAAAAGGGAAGGTACATAAGGTGCTAAAATCCAATCATTGACTTTTTAAACTCTGTTTTAGATAAGTTATAATTTTCTTCTCTTTTTTTTAACTTATAGTGTGCAATCTTTCAGAGCAAAACAGGGAACTGTTACTAGAGGAGACAACATGCAAACAAACATGCAGGTGCCCTGACTTGGAACTGAAAAAAGGCAAAATTATCCAAAAAAGAACGAAACACTGTGCATGATGCATCATGTAAACATATTGTGCATTATATAGTCAAAAGAAACCACAGTTTTCATCATACAACAGCCAATGGATTAGTGGCTACTTGATTCAATATTTTTATTTTGTTGTTGTAGAGATCATAAACAGTATCAATTCATTGTTAGGTTAAGCCTTATTTTCATGCATCCATTATGTTAACCACTTTTCCCATTCAGGGTCATGGGGTTGGAGCTAATTCCAGCTGTCATTAGTCTCAAGGTGAGGTTCAACCTGGACAGTGAAGGGTGTCACAGTGGGGGGGAAGTGGGACTAACTACCTAGGGCCTAAATGAGGAGCGGGACCCTTAACGGGCCTGAAATAAAATGTTTTCTACCACACTCTTCTTTTTGCATTATAACTGTAATAAGATAATCAAAATTAAATAAATAAACAAACATTCAGAATTCCTTTCTGGAAAAAGGTGAGTCTCTCTCAAAGGCACCTCTCCATCCTTTCCGATTGCACAGAATGGTTTAGTCCTGATCTTTTAGTTGCCATGTCAGTTTATCATAAGTGACTTTGGGCTTGTTTTTCTGTAAAATTTCTTATTTTGGCTTCTTGGCTTTCTGCTTGTTTGATCCTCGCCTGATTCTTCCCCAGCTCTCCACAACAAGAAACACGCTCACGACAACATATGTAACTTAAAGTTGAGTCAGTTAGCCAGGAAATTTGTAGGCATATATTTTTGTTAGGAAATAAACAGTTACCTACTCCAGATTTAGATCTTTCTGAAGAAATGTTACATTTACTCTTGTGACTATTTACATTTTTCAGGGCTGTAAAACCAAGTTATAGTTATTTATGTCTTTTAATGGGTTATTGGGTAATGCAGGTATAAAGTAGGCTGTGATGATGGGGCACAATGAGATATTTTTTCAGTGGGCTCAGAATTCTTGGCGACGCCCCTGTGGGAAGTTCACCAGCCAACCACAAACATAGTGTTTTAAAAGATTTAAGTCCCATCTGGCTACTAATGTTATTCTGCCTAACGTCTGTTGAAAGTTTCGACAAAAGAGAGATTAATTTTAAAAGTTCAGTTAAAGAAAAGTTATTTTATTAAAAGTTATTTTCTACAAAAAAAATTGACCAATGTAGTGTTTTTGTCTTCCATTAAATCTAAAATAAAACACTGATCAAATGGTGATCATAATTCCAGTCACACCTGTTGGTGGAAATCCCATGTGCTTCCTGGAGATGATGAGAGCTGCTCTGAGAAGAACTTTGATGCTGAGATATCTGAGCCCCGTGAGACTTCCATGTTAATAAATGAGATCTCCTGCAAAGCAATACTGCTTTAACCCTATGTATTATGTATGAGGCGGAGGAGAACAGCTCTAAAAAGGAGGAATCATCTAGGCACACATAAGTGCCAGAATCCAATCTCAGCTCCATTAGTGCAGGACAAATCCTATACAGTGAGAAGGGGTCTCCATATGTTTCCATGAGGGAGCTCAGGAAGCCATTATGGAAATGAAAGGGGACAAATCACACGATACAGATCACTGGGTAAAGCAGGAACAAAACCATGGTGCGGTATACTTTGGATGGGGGAGGTTCAACAAAAGAAGAGCTGAAACCTGCCCGGCTTGCTCTGTAGACTTCTAATAAACTCTCACAGCGAGGAGGACACTGGGAGAATTCCATTAGTACACATTTGTCATCCGCTATCTACAAATTATGCTGTTTTGTTGTTCTGCAGATCAGAGATTATCGTTCTGTCCTTACTTTGTCATCACACCGGCATCTTCCACATGACATACTAAGGTGTGAAGCAGCACGGCATCGTATTTGATCACATGTCGGCTCATTATCACCATCTCTTGATCTTTCGCTGAGGCACGAAAACTCATTCTAAGAGTCACAACTACTACAGAAGGTTATGGTGGGAGACAATTTGTCTGTGTTTTCCAATGAGTTAGCATCCCCTCCAAGCGTATGCTCCATCACTGTAGATACAGATCCTTACAAACAATCTCCCAAATGCTAATTGAGGTAATTAAAGCCGCAGCATCCAGAGGAAACAGGTGCAGGTGGCAGACATTATTCATGTCCCCCTTGCCCTTGGAGGTAACCCTCTCAATCTAGTGAGGTAAACAAGACAGACAAGGGTGCACTTTTCTCTGTTTTCTTTGTTAAGGTGAGCACACAAGCAGCTATATTTCCCATGGTGTTTTTGTGTCATTGTTACTGTGTACGACAACAACAGATAAGTAATCGTATCATATCACACCTCCATGCCAATATCTTTTCAAACACTCTCTATTTTTCTCTATCAGAAACTTTCATCAACATTTGCACAGGCGTTCTGGAGGGAATGTACTTTCTTCAGTTGCTACACTGTAGCCAGGAGTCTAAATATACGACCACCAGCAGCAAGAACATTCCGTTTCCAAGGAAACGCAATGACATAATCAAGAAAACGACATGCTGCCTGGACACTCTTGAGTCTGAAACTTTCTTAAAAAAGAGAAACAGTGAGGTAATTTTCAAAGCCATTATCACCTCCCTATTCGTCTCAAGAAATGTCCCCCAATTTGTCAGGACTTTTATTTTGGGAAATGTAAATGCCCTCGTCTTAAATGTCAGCGTTAGGCAGTGACGGCAGTGGGTCTGACATCATTACGAAGGCCTTGTTTGTATCAGACAGTGATTAGATTAATACTCATTAGAGAATATTTGCGCCTGCACACTTCCTGCCCCCCAGGCAACAGGATCTATGGCAATTAAAAATGGAAAAGTGTCATCCTCCATCAGGCTGCAGATGTGTTGGCCCTTGAAGAAAACATGCAGACACCCTGTGATTTCTAATAAACACATGAGCTGAGAATAAAGAGTCCCTGATCAAACAGATACCAGATTAAACATAGAGACCCTGATTAAAACCTATAATACCGTCAAGTTTTGTCTCACTGCTTTTTATTTCCAGCACAAGTTTGCATTTCTGCTTCGAAAAGAAATGGTATGAAACATTATCAGCATTTACTACAGAAGTCTAGACTCCTGAATAATTGTAATAATCATGCCTGTTACAGTTCCATCAGTGTTGTGTAGTGACAGAAATGGAGAATTCATGAGCATTTATTTACTTTCTGTGCTGATCTCTCTCTCTCTCTCTCTCTCTCTCTCTCTCTCTCTCTCTCTCTCTCTCTCTCTCTCTCTCTCTCTCTCTCTCCCTCTCTTTGTCACGAAAGGCCTTTCATTTCCTGCTTTTCCCCAAATACTTATTTTGTTGTATTTTCAACTTAAATTTGAAAATGGGAACTAATTAAAAATTTTCTTCCTTCTCTGTTGCTTCATTGGTGTTAATATGAAGGTTACCGTGAAAGCAAAGCAAAGATATAAGATACACAATTTATAAAAACACAAGTTGGTGTAGACATTATTTTGACTGCAGCCTGCTTACCGTGGTTCTTCAAAAGTGCCTTAAGTAGGCTGCTGTATGTAAATGGATCATGAAACCATGAATGCTGCATGTATGCATTTGATCCTCATTATGTCGTGTTTTCCATCTCCAGAGACGCCCGTGAAAAATAATGATCTTGATGACCGCAGCATAATTAGGACTCAGAAAGTCACCACTGCCTCCACGACGCCGTTGCTAACTCTATCATTATAATTGAATATATTCAGGCCTCTTTTTGAGTCATTTTAGCTGCGTTTGGTGCTCCATTAGCTGTGGGTTATGATCATTACGATAAAAAGAGGTGACTTTAACATGGCCGTGTTCTGAGTGTTTGGCCTAAAGGGGCCAACTTCAGAGAATCATCCCGCTCTCAAAGACTATGGAAAACTTTGTGCTCGGTCTGAGGCGACTTTAATTATGCCCCTCGTAAAGCCTCCCCCTCCTCTTTGCAACGAAGGAGTCAAAACTCTGATCTCATCTGTCTGAAAAAAAGGGTCCTCAGATGTTTATCATGGGATGGCTGCTGGGTGCTGCTGCTTTCTGCGAATCAGCTGGTCTCTGTCTGTCTCTTATTCTGTCAGTCTCCCCTTACTGTCTAATTATCCACTGTGCCAGCCTCTCTGCTGTGCATTCTCTTCCAATTTCTACTTACGCTGCTCTCTCACTGTGTGCTCTTTTCCTGTACAGAACTGGGAAATCAACTGGGTGAGGAAAACTGTGAAGATGCTTCTTTAGAAGGATCCTAGAGTTCTTTAAGCACAATCCCAATTGAATATTATTTTCCCTTCTAAGGAGTTAATATTTCTTAGAAGGAAAAAACAGGTCATTGTGCAGAAGGTGATGAAACTGCTTGGTTTATAAGTGGCTGAAGTTTTTATTGTTGTTATTTTGTAAAGTGCTGTCATTTGCACCTCTCAGATCAATATGCTTTTAACACAATGTCCATATTCACCTGAGTGCAGGGGACTTAAACAGAGGTGTTACTGAAGTCAAAATGGCCCCAAAAGTCACTTGTGATCAACTGCAACTCTTTTTGAAACTACCATCAAATCCTCCATAAAATTGGCTCGGTCAAAGCGATAGCGAGAGAGTGACCTCTAACCAGGCAATTTCAGATGCATGAATAATTAAAAGAAAATTTAAGAGGAAAGAAGCTCGGCATGAGGAGACACTGCATGCATTAAGCAGACATACTGCAGACTGATAGCTATTTTCAAACCGATTTTGGTGCAAGTTGAAGCCTGACTGTTTTATCAAACCTTTGCTTTTTCACTTCATTTATTGCTGTCAGTCTTAAGGCAGTGGTTCCCTCTTTCCAGGAGTGAATTAGGTTGAAAGTCAAAGAGGCTCAGGTTGTTGTCAATAGTCATTAAAGCTGGCCACTGGCCCTGGGTTAAGACCTGTCCCACTCTGCTGTCAGGCTCAATACGGTACAAACTCAGGCATCCCCATCATTTTTTCCTACAGCTCAAAATTGCCACAGCTTCTGATGAAAAAGACTTCCTTTGACCAAGCTGAATGTCAAACAGGCTAACAGTAATGCATACAAAGCTCTGTTTCTTTGCTCCTATGTGACAGTGATGCTGCCTGCTGGCACAGGGAATGGAGCTAAAAGCTTTGGGTGGCAGAGTATTGTTTTGGA
Source organism: Labroides dimidiatus (assembly GCA_030710495.1). NCBI lineage: Eukaryota > Metazoa > Chordata > Actinopteri > Labriformes > Labridae > Labroides > Labroides dimidiatus. The sequence goes on along the minus strand of CM061143.1, from coordinate 21,655,402 downwards.
ACACAATGTGGGAGAGAAAAGAATAAAAACTGTGTCAAACACGAAAAACTAGAAATCACATTTCTGGGTCGTGTTAGAAGTAGCAGGAAATATCTGTCTTCTTGATTTCTTTTGTTTGGTTAGTCCATCATTTTGGTTCAAAGACTGAAGTTGCTGAAATGTACTTAACGGATCACATAATTCACTAACATTCATAGGCTTTGACTAATCAAAATAAAGTATTAATACAGCTGTAGGATTATTAAGAAGCTGAATATTGATATCAACAATAAAGTAAAACTCAAAACATACTCTGACCTGAAAGTGTTAGTAATTCATGTAGACAGTGAACAACTACTTCATCTTTATCTTTTTATATGAGTAATCTTGTCATTTCTCTTGTACTGAGCTCACACAGAGAATGATAAGTCATAATCATAGTTGTGGTCAAGTCTGTGAACCTAAATAAACCCTTAATGTCGTCTAAAAAAAAAACAAATCTAAACAGCACCAGGGAGGATAAAGTTGTCCTTGACTGTTCACAGGAGCAACAGACAGCCTCACAGAACTTTGATCATGGCTGTAAAAATACAAAGTATTTTCTTACTTTTACTTGTAAAGATGATGTTTAGTTCAGTCTATTAATGTAGTAAACTGTGATACAGTGGACACGATAAAACAGAAAATACTGCCTCTGCAGATGGAAATGGTTCACTCGGAGGTAAAGATTCCACCTTTAAGTCATGACACAGAAATGAAAACATAACTGTAACTATTATACACCATTTCTAAACCCTGGTTCTATAAGTTCATGTCAAAGTTATGGGAGTTTAGAAGTGAAAGTTTAGAGAGCAGATGTGAGCTGAACTTGTCTAATCAGACCTGCAGACATACGGCAGTGATGGGGATCTTTGTACCAGCTCTGAGGTAGGTCTACTGGGCATAAAAAGACCTTCCTCCTGCTTCAGCAGATATAATTAGCTTTGGGTTGGGGATGAACCAGCAAACTGTGTTCTTTTAAATCCTTTTCTTCTTGTGTCCTTCCCCTTCTCTTCCTCCCAACCTCTTTTCTCCTGCACTTTTTCCTCTGAATTGCTGCCAAGCTCTGTTTGCCTCAGTAATTAGAAGCCAGAGCGGGCTTTCACGACTCCATTATGAAAACAGCAAACGCTCCAGTGGTTTATTGATAAAGCATTACACTCTGCTGCAATACTGTATGGAGATGTACAGGGCAGCCTGCAGCCTTTTCATCAGGTGGACCGCCGAACAGGCTCCCCCGGTATCAGATGAAATATCGTAATGATATAATAGTCCGTTCACACACCACATATAATAATATATAAATAAAAAAAATACAAGACTAAAATGTTAGAATACAACACACAAGCTGTATCAGTGAAATCTAATGCAAAATAACAACAACATGCTCTGCCAAATGGAATAAATGACCACAGGAAAAAATATAGCCAATCTAATCTATGGCAGAAAGAGACAGTTGAAGAGGTAATTTTGCTCGGCAATATGCGAGGACGGCGATTTAAATGTGTTGTTGGCGCTCCAATCAGTGTTCCCAGGGTGCCGTGATATTTAAAAGTGACACGGGTGACCCTCCACATTTGCGAGGTGTCATCATGCATCAATCGGCAAGGTGTATATCAAAGCTGCCTGTAATGGTGTGTGCATTGGAATTTATATTTCCAATTAAATCTGCAAATTATATGATTATCCGCTGCACCGTGCCGAGGCCATTTTGAAAAACAGATTGTAGTGTTCATTTTGTTTTTCTGCTGAGATAATAGTGCCGGTGGCAAACCTGCTTGTGCACGAGTATATGAATGTCTGTGGCCTTATTGCACCCTTAAGACAAACACAGATGTGGACAGAGAGAAACATACAAACCTTCATCCTCCCACAGAAACAGACATTCTCCTGTGATAAGCCAGAAGATTTTTTTTCTTTCTCTGTCAATTAACTTTGTATAGTCTATGTAAGTTCACATAAGCTGAGATCCAGCACTTGCTGCTGACTTTAATTGCCTGTGAAAATGATATCAGACCAAGGATCTGCCTGATAATCCTACATGTCGATCTGTCAGACACATAGTGCACCCGGGCCTCTCTGACAGCCAATACTGGTCTCTGATACCATCCCAGGCATGTAGACATACACCGGCACTCCACCACACATATACAACAAACACACAGAAACACCAGCACTCATTGGATGTGAATTATTGATTTGAACATGTCAGCTAAGAGACAGCGCAGACTGCCACTGTGGGAAAAGGAAGGATATTTTGCTGTTGCTTTATGTGCTCAGCTACCAAGAAAATGTTCGCCCTAAAGTTTCCACTTTCTGACTGTTTACCAAGCGACGCCTAACAATGCCCAAAGACAGAGACGGGCAAGGGGGGTGGGGGTGGGGGTGCAGGGTTATGGAGGCAGGATGAGCTGCACGATCATGACGGAGGGAAGATACTGGAAGACTCATGAGACTTAGAGAGTTGGAAAAGAAAGAGCAGAAGAGAGTCCAAAGAGGGAGAGAGAGGAAGAGAGAAGTCAAAACTATCCCTCACAGGCTATTTGTAAATGCATCTCTTGGGTGCTATTCTAGCTTCCAATATTTTATCCTAAGTAAGATGCTGTGGGAGAATTAACAGAGTAACCATTTCCTTCTCTCTTTGTTCAGCATTGCACCAAAAGGAAGAAAGAGTTTTGGTTATAATTCTGAGGCAGAGGAATATTCCAAAAACAAAACTCAGTTGAACCCTTTTGAAATGCATTGTTAATCAGACTATTTCATTCCAACATGCAATATTCATTATCAGTGTTTAAGAATAACAATACACACACACACACACACACACACACACACACACACACACACACACACACACACACACACACACACACACACACACACACACACACACACACACACAAAACAAAACAAAACAAAACAAATGCACATTATATTAAATGATACCTGGCAAGTAAGAAAACCTTGTTATGGCTAACAGTATGATCCTCTGCCTGTAGGATGGCCTTGTTTTCAGAGACTTATCTGTGTTCTGGTTGCAGAAATTTGAGAGAGTGCAAAGCACTGTTCAGGAATGAATACTTGTATTTGCTGCCTGACACAGCTGTCTCTCAGACTTGTTTGTATTGCGTGAGGTTGATTAAAAGTAACCTGAAAACGAATATTTCCAAGAAATTCTTTTTTGAACACCTGTTAAAAATGTAACTTCATGATCATAACACTGTAAATCATCAGTTTTTAGCAAGTATGTCTTAAACTATCCAACGCTACATGGCTGGTTTCTCATCTTCTTATATAGTAGATGCACTATTCGTTCAGTCAGTCTTAACAGCTGTGGGTGCTAGTATTGACTAATCCTCTGATCCTGACTCCCTTTTGTCACCATCTTTCAGAAAACTCAGATCTCTGCTTCCTAGCAGCAAGAAATCCTTCTTTAGTCTCTAACTTTAACTTTTTGCATTTGTTTTTTGGTAGTTTTTTGTTGGCTAATCTGAGTATTTAGTAAAGTTTAATGCAAAAGAAAACAACACACTGAGCTATTGTAAATGGACCAGTACTCATATAGCGCTTTTCTAGTCATTCTGACCACTCACTGCTAGTCTAATTCACCCATCCACACCACATTCACACACTATATGGTAGAATGATCCATCTATTGTAGGGACCATCAGTTTTATCTAACACATTCATACCCATTCACACACCTGACCAACAGTGGGAGCAATTTGGGGTTCAGTGTCTTGCTCAAGGACACTTCGACATGTGACTGCAGGAGCTGGGAATCGAACCCTCAACCTTCTGATTGAGAGATGACAACTCTACCACTGAGTCACAGCCACCCCCACTGAAAGACCATTAAAAAAAAAGGGTCAAAAAGGGAAAAGAAGATTTCTTAGATACTTTTCTTTAATCACTAAATAGTTTTACAGTGTAGTCTATCTAGTCTGTTTTGCAAGCTGCTAAAAACAGGAGCTTTACCAGCATAGAACACATATGGGTATAACTGGATCCCAAGTAGAGTGTGTTCAAGTCAGGGCCCTGATGGAAGGGGAGCAGTAGGACTTTTCTGGGATCTTATGATGGGTTAGAAAATATTGTAATATCAATTGATTTAAACTTTTTCAGGGCCTCAAATCCCTGGCAGCACCCTTGTTTCAGTGTCACGTATCAGGTAACGAAGAGAAAAGCTTCATTCAGAAATGTTTCTAAAAGAAATCAACACACTTCTTGTTTATGCAGCATAAGTGATTTATCAAGAAGATCCATGTGACTAAATGAGAAATTGGGGGAGAAAAACAGCTTGCCATCCTTCATGATGATAATCTCTTCCATGCTAATGCACATCTCAATATCCCAGGCAACACGAGTCAGATTGTACTTTCTGACAAGTATGGATTGCATAACAGCATCTGGCTAATCCTCAGCCTACAGCTACACGAGCATTTCCCCCCCTCTAATGAGATTTATGTGCTGCTTTCTTTGGACTTGTCTTTAGCATTACCATTAGTTTGTTTGGTGATAGATGTCATTAAAATTTCTTTCCTAGCCCCCCCCCAAACCCTGATTACCATGGACACAAGTAGAAGATTAGCAAACAACAAAGATTTCGCAGGTAGATGAGGATAAACCAAGCAGAGACGAACAAAGCTGATTCAGAGTACTGTTGGAATGTGCCACCTTTTCATGCTCCCTTACAAAGCGGGTCATGTAATGAATGTAATCTGTGCTGCTGTGATACACCTCAAACAGTGGATGGTATGTAGCTGGCCTTGGACCATCATAATGAATGTATAAACCAGGTAACTGTAACACTCTGACATGTTTTTATCGTTTTGGACTCAGTCCAAGATTGTGGATTAAAAAGAAACAAAGAATTTGAGGCGATTGTACAAACTTTCAGCTGTAAAGGTGTTTGAGGTTGTTTCAATGACACTGGATGAAAAGTGTAGGACTGACAGGTCTTTTTCTTTCCTTTTGGGAATATCTTCAGGGAGAGCTTCTATGTCTGTATAATTTATTTGAACAACACTGGAATGAGACAGAGAGTCAGTGCTTAAACTGAACTCTTTTCTTAACTTTTACTTCAGATCCAGCTGGAGTTTGGAACAAAAATAAAACAGTTAACTAAGTATAGACTGAGTTTTACTCTAACTAGAGTTTAGACCAAATTGCAGTGTATGGTACTGCAGTTATTGGCCTTTTGGGACAGAGAGTCACATTCCAAGGTCAGCATAATTAGGGAGAAAATTAAGAGTACATGGTACACAGCACACAATGCACTTAAGAGGAGCAATTATTCCTGCAAGCAGTGCGATGAGAGAAAAGTTCACAATATAAACTGACACAAACAGTAAATTAAAACTAAACTTATTAACTAAACCATAGTGTTGTTTTTTTGTACTTTAACCTCTCTTATCACACAAATATAGGAGCTATTTTTATGTGTAGGAAATTTCATTTATTGCTTGTATTTAAAAAAAAAAACCCCAAAACTTTCTTACTACCATTTCTTACCATTTCCCAATTCCCAATTCCTGATTTATTTATTTATTTATTTATTTATTTATTTATTTATTTATTTATTTATTTATTTAGTTAGTTAGTTAGTTAGTTAGTTAGTTAGTTAGTTAGTTAGTTAGTTAGTTAGTTAGTTAGTTTTCCTGAATTTCCCTTCAGGGATTAATAAAGTACATTGTATTGTATTGTATTGTATTGTATTGTATTGTATTGTATTGTACTGTGTTGTATTGTATTGTATTGTATTGTATTATATTCTATAAAACCAACAGTTTTTAGCTGGCATGTTTAGTTTTTTTGTTAGCTCAAAATGTGGAAAGATTTAATATAAAGTTAATCATATCAACTCAAACAACTCCTTGTTACAACCTTCAAAAAATAGATGAAACCACTGTGTTTCATAAAAAAGGGTTACTTCTGAAATTGTGTAAAACTTTGCCTTGGCAAACATTTTCATGTCAGGAAATCTTTTGTTAGAATAAGGCTAACAGCTGTTTTGGGGTACTTTACGATTACCAAATCCATTCCCTCAAAGGAAAATTAACCCAGCTGTGTCAAATGCCCCTTATTAGTAAATCTCCATAACAATGATAGTTAATTAACAATAGCAAAAGCAACGCCATGGCCAACCTAACCACTCATCAACTCAATCTGCAGAAAAGAGTCCACCTCTGCCTGTTGACTCTATGACAGAAGTCAGAGTCAGGAAATGATGACACTTAACAGGCATAATTAAGAGCAGCGTGAGGAGCTACAGTACCCAAACCAACTCTGATAGGGAAAAGCGGAACAACATCCTGTTCTGCAATCCAGGCAAAGATCACAGAGCAGCTGAGTAATCCTTGAAATTGCAGATCACAACAAAGTAAACTTCTATCAAAAGCGGTTGTGATTACTGCAGCAATGATAGGAATTGTGACATTTTGCATTATTTAAGTTTTGATGTGTGTAAACTACAAAGTTCACACAGTTTTTGAGTAAAACCTTCATTGGAAATGTTTGTGTTTGGTGTTACTTTTAATAAATGAGCAGGCCAATGTTTTATCTTGATAGTGAAGTGCAGTCTATAATTTACTGTTGATTTGTCCTGAAGAGAGGTTGGTAAAAATCTATTGCCTACCATGAATTACCTACCATGAAATCTACTACTTTATTTGATGATTTATAGATTGATGATTTTAAAACTGATAAAATCGTCTTAGTTTCTTATTTATTTAGAATTTTTAAATTTTGTATTTTTTTTTTATTTAGAGGTCTGGTCTTTGCATAACCTCCCATTTACTATACATATCCTTTGCCGAAATATATCCCTCTTGCTTTAAAATACTCTGTATCCTTGAATTTTGTTCAGTTCATTTACAAGTGAATGTACTGAGAATGATGACAATCGAAATATATTCAAGAATTATTTACATTTGACAACTTTCATCAAAACATAGGAGGGTTTAGGGAAATTGTAAAATCACATTTGTTTATACATTATCATCTAAAGCAGGAAAATGAAGATCCAATTATACAAACTGGATTTGAAATAACAGATATGATAACAGCGGGGTTTTGCTGTTTAACACAGCTCTGTCCTATCTCCTATATGCCTTTTAAGTTTTTAAAAGACACTGAATTCCTTCTGTTGTGTTTGTTTATGTACAAATCATCAATACAGCAGAGAACATTAAAAATTACCAAAATATGCTCTAAATCACCCTGGATTCCTACTGTGCCTCTATGAAAGGCTGAAATCTTTGTTGTGAGGTCAGTAGGGTGAACTCCAGCTCCTACAGTCTTCTACAGAACTCTGCACAGATCTGGAAAGTACTTTCCTAGTCCGTTTGTTCAAAGCCCAGAGTTCACGGCTCTCAGGCAGCAGAGATGATGTCAGGTGTGTGAAGTCAAAATGGTTTTACTTCAGTGCTGAGAGTGGAGAGCACATACTATTCAAACATGCACCCTTCAATAGCCTTCTTGCAAGGAAACATCTTTGAAAAGTGTTTTGCAAAAGTATAGTGCTGTGGACCTTGCAATTAGAGCTAACCCTTGCAAAATGTGCTTGGCCCTGCTGTGAGTGAAAGGCAGACCGCCTCGCATGGACCTTTTACTCTTAGAGACGGATTACGGTGTATTAAGCCTGGCTAGATATAAGCTACATCTGTCAGTGCAGGGCATAGCAAGCTTTAGTCTCATGCAGAGCCTTTTCTCCACTTCTTAGCATTCAACTGTTCTCACTTGATATGAATTTGTAGAAACAGAAAGTAAACTAGTAACATCTTGGGTCGTTTTAGGTAAAGCAAGAGTCATTTTTTCTTTATCTAAATCTCTGCAATAGATAATCTGACTGTCACAACTCACAGCTGAACAGGAGCACTCAGATTGTGCAAATTGATAAAACTCAAAGGAGGAGAGGTTTCAGAGTGAGAAATGTAGGGGGCAATGGGTGCTCTGGAGACTTGATAGATTCAATTTTATGGCTAAGAGAAATCTGAAAATTCATCACATATGGGGTGAAGTTCACTGCAAACCTGCCTCATGTACTTTCTGCACTTTTTTTTTTCTTCAGACTGGAATAAGTATTTAATAGCCCTCTTTACTCAGGGAAAGAGAAGGAAGAAACAGCAGGACTGACCCTTCTCTTTGCAAAAATCGTCTCTTTCATTGCACTGTTTGGTTGTGGCACGAATGAATAAGAATCTAACTGGTTTGATTGGTGCTCTTGTATTCAGGGCCAACTTTTGACTTTCAATCTTGAGGCATTATTACAAGGAGAGGAGAGTCACAGCAAAAAACAGAAAAACAGACAGCTGTGTGTGCGTCAGATCCCATCACAATGCTCTTTGATCCAGAACATGACTTTCTGTGATTAAGCAGCCATGCACCATGCTATTGTATCTGCAGTAAATAGACCACCAGGGTTGTAGTTATTGCCAGCAAAGCATGTAATGTGGCATAGAGAAAGGGTTCATGGCTTGTAAGCATCTAGGAGCAGCTACTACACAGCCTGAACATTATGATTGCATGTGATTGTCATGTGTCTGTGTGTGGAGTGTGAAGATGATCGTTTACTGAAGGGTAAACATCATCTCAGCAGAAAGAAGTTAATGAGAATGTCATCCAATAGTACCCCCTCCTCCTCTTCATCTCCATCTCAACCTGTTGGTATGACTTTTGTCCTCTTGCTTGTGTAGCCATGGAGATGTGTTGTGTCGTGGAAAAAAAAAATCACCAATTCTCAAGCTATTCATTTCAGGCTATCAGTTATTAGCTGGTGGATCTGACTGGGAGTTGGTGATGAGCAGCCCTGTGCTGAACATGTTTGCTTTAGTGTCTATTTAGCACAGTGAGACGAAGAGAGGGAGCAAGTCTGTAAATAGTTTGAATGAAAATAGCTATCTGTGAATCTAGCTGTGAAACAGTACATGGGTCTGCAGTCCTGCAGCTTAACTACCAAATGTGTTAAAGTAATAACCCTCTTCAGCATAACAAGAATTTGTCTGTCATAAATAGTCCTAGAAGAAAAGGCTGCTTGATGGCAATTTTTTCATTCGTTCTTTCTTTCTTTGTTTGACAGAATTCAAGACTTAATCATGTATAAGATAAGCTCAGCAAAGAGATATACCAAAGACATGCAATGTCTACAGGGTAGTCAAATCAACACAAACTGAAAGTTGCTCACAGGAGCTTTCGCCTCACGTGAAACTGAAAGGTCAACCATGTAAAGGACTCTGAGCAAAATATTGCAACCCACTGTCATTGCCTTTTTCAACCATATAGAAGAGGTTAGGATCTTCCTCACATCCCTCTTCATAACACTACAACAACAAGGACATAGTTCCAACCTTTGTCTTTACCTTTACATCGAGTAGTACTAGATTTATGGTGGAAATCATGTGAAGCTCGCTTTACCAAACACAGATCACTGTATAAGGATGAATATTCCCAGGTCTTGTGATAAAGCATTGAGAAGTGATCTTTTATTAGCTACACACCCCACGAACACTGAGGTGACTATAGGGAGGAATATTCAGAGAAACAAGTAAAAGCACATGTAGCACACTGCATCATAAATCTCCAGAGTGAAAGGAGGGATTTAATAAGGTGACCGTCATTATGTCTGAAAGAGGCCCTGTTGTGCTGTGCCTTAATATAATTGTTGCATGCATATTAAAAATAGTTGCCGCTTTTTAACCTTGTTTTGATAGCTGAAGTAGCATCATTGCAAAGCCTGAATATATTTTTCGTGTTGTGATGGGATAATAACACGCACTCCTGAGCATCAGTACAGAACAGGGACTCTGCTATGGAGTCCAGAGGGTTTAATAGAGGAAGCTTTTTTTAGACCTTTAAGTTTTGAATTTCTCATATTTATAGAATAATGTCATTTTTTCCCCCCCTTACTCCCTCGCTGAGTGGTGGCATAGTGTACTCTCCTTGCTTTGTTAGGAAAAAGTAAATGAGCATGCACTGGCTCAGATTGCTCCCCTGTGTATTCTGCCTCCCTTGTGATGAAGAATGAATCAGTCTATCTCAGGAGCCTTGCTTGCATTTATTATACATTATCACCTGGATCAAGGTGATCATTTTTCACTGCCACAGCTCCCTCCTTCTGTTTGACATTTCTCTTTTTCTTTTAACAACCTTCTCCTCTTGATTGACACTCCTGCATCACTTTCAAAGTCAGTTTGAGTTTCATTTGCATGATATGTATGTTTTAATCCTTGCAGGCCAGCCTGCCTCTGAATCTTTTTTAAAACTCCTCTCTGTGATAGGCACTCAGGTGTGTTCGGGGACGGAAATCCTGTCAGAGTGAAAACGTTTTGCTGTGTGCTAATCGCTGTGGGGGTTTCATACGTCAGTCGCAGCACCCCTGACGCTATTGTTGGTGTGTCTAATTAACACTCCTGTGTGGTGCTGATGCTCCACACTACCTGTGCTGAGACACCTGTCCTGTGACAAACCTAGCGTAGGAGAGGATGATTGTCAACAGACATTTCAGACGGGTAACAGCTTTAAAAATCACTAAATCACAATGTTCATTTAGATTATTTAAGGGAAGGACCTAGCAGGTGTTTTCAGGTGGAGCCAACAGTTTTAGCAGAGTCACACAGAAGGTAAAGGTGTTCAGGGCTCCACATGCAAAATGAAGTCTGGCAGACAGCAGAAATGAAATTGGTTATATCTGCAATTTAATGTAGTTTCTTAAAAAAGTTGTCTCCTGCTGGCAGAATATAATGACGATCTCTTGCCATGAGGCTTGTCAGGGAAGACGCTTGTGAATTTGCATTTAAATTTTACAGCAAGCCTTATCATAATCATCGTGCTGTTGAACAAGATTAACCGTAAGAGTACAATGGAGAGAGGAGGGCAAATATGTTCTGCGTGTGTGCTCATGTAAATAGCCTGGATTGTTATCAGGATTTTTTTTCAATCAAGTTCTTTTTTTATTATTATTTTTTTCTATTTGTTTGTGTGAGTGTGTAGATATGTGTATCTGTTTATGTGCCCTGTGTGCTTTCACTAGTCATGCCAGCTTGCTCTGACCTGGCTGACCCCGTGTCCCTGGCTCTGCTCCAGGTAGCCTGCAGTCCAGTCCTCTCTGCCTGCACAGTCTCACACAACAGCACCGCTCACCACTCAGCTATAACCATTTTTCTGTTGGCATGAGTTAAACTGGAGCAAACCAGCTACCTGTACCTTTTTTCAGTCTTTACTGAAATTCTCAGATCTGTGTTTTGGGAGATTTTCTTCAAAGCATTTAGCTTGCTGTCTGTCTTGACACTGTTCTCCAGTCTGCTGATGTGTTACTCTGAGCTTGGATGCCATTTTTATCATTTTATAATATTTGATCTGTGTGCCACATTCAATTAGCTGGGGACAGTTTTGTCTGCAGTGTTTGGTACCTTCATATTTATTTGTGTTATACCTGTGAGTAACACCAGCATCGGTTTGTGTTTTTGTACAAGCACATTAACATAACCATGCACAGTGAGCTTCTCATGAGGATTCAAAGACTCTGACTGATGGAGGTTGTTAAAGTCACACCCAGTGATTAGAGCTTAAAGATAACCTGCTGGCTGCAGACGGCATATTCACAAGAGTAGTGATGTTCTGCAAAGCTGTCTGGAGCAAATTAAAAAGTTTTGTATTTTTCTAACAGTCAGTAAAGGTGATGAAAAATCAAAACAAAAAAATGTGCTGTCTGATTTTCACAACCATGAGTGTATTGTCCTTTAATTTAAAAAAAAAATAAAAAAAATCTCAATTTGGTTAAAAAAGGTTGAATCTCCGTAAGGAGTTTTTAGCCATATATGAAACAGACTGAAACAAATAATGCCACTGTATGACTTACAAAAGTAGTACAAACTATTTGCAAGAAGACTGGGTAGTCAGCTCAATGCCTGTAACACTGCAGCCAGGTAGATGTGAAATGAGCCCGTCAACAGCACAGGGCCAAAACAGCCCTGTAAATATCCCACAGCAAAGATTTAAGGAGAATGAAATGTTTGATTACCTGAAGGTAGTCAGGGGGGCAAAACTGAGAAAGCAACTTTGGCGGACACCTTGGGGTACAGACTGACAACCTATCTGGTATTAATATTTTACCTCTTAACGTGTATTCCAGCCAGGTTGTCATCTTAGAAAATGTTTCTTTTTTTTTTTTTGTCCTTTTATTGACTGTTTTTCAAAAGGTGGTGAAATCATTTTTTTCCAAGTTCCTTTTTATTCTAAACTTCCACAAGTAATATTGAGCTTTTTTTTTTCTAAATTAACTTAATTCATGGTCAAACATGATGTTCAAATAAGTAATCAATAAATACCAATGAGTATGACACCAAGGGGGTGCTGGTGAGCCAGCACAGCTGTGATTTGGCATGAGAAAGCAGGCCATCGTAGATGATCTCAGCAGGTGTCAAAAGTCTAAACAAAAGTTCATGAATTTCACATAACAGATTAACTTTGTCTATTTATCTACAAAAAAAAAAAAAACCATTTGTATCAAGATTCAACCACCAAAGTTTGCTAGAAAAAAGAGGGGTAAACATTTTTCCAACTAGCTACACTAGCTAGTAGCCAAGTAGCTAGGCTTCTGTATTGAATAATTATTAGCCTACTTACCAGTTTTGTGTTTTAATCAAGAAAAATACCAGGGGACACAGAGTCAACCATATGGTATAAGGTCATGAAATTATAATACAGTGATGGAACAAAGTTTTTGGACACCCTTAAAATTGTACACAATCTCAAAAAAGCAGAATGAGATACTTTAGTCAGACCATTGAGATGAGATCATCAAAGAGATAAGAGCTACCAATATGTCAGCAGGGGTAACCAAATCCAACACAAACCAAGAACTCCACACAGGGGCTTTAAAACTGCAAGTGTTCTGTGCTTGGACGTGGTACTCTTCCCTGGCTTTGGCACGCTTCGGAGAGGTGTGCTTCAGCACGGTACACTTCATGCACGAGCACGTGGACACGATCGCCGCGACCGCTCTTCTCAACAGTTATTTAGCAAGCAATAACACTGGTGCGTTGGACCAAAACAATTTAACATGAGCCAAAAAGTCATTAAAGTTACAATCCTGTTCTCTGTGTCTCATGTAATGACTCTGATGAGATCACGCTACATGTAAACAGACGCTTTATGTTGATGTAGGTGGGCCCTGAGCTCTTCATCCAGATAGCACTTGAAGGAATTGACCTTTCCTAATTATAAGGCTTGAACTTCCCTAAAAACATGTCCCAATAAAGATACAAAGACATTAATGAAAGTTAAGCAGAAATCATTTTGTTTTAAAGGACCATAGTTTGTGGTCTAATCAAACCTGTTATAAAAGATAGTATTAATCTGACAGGATTATTTTGTTAAATAAAAGTATGAAATCATATAAATCACACATACCACACAGTACTGTCTTTATGTATTGTTACATTTTAAACAGTTGCAGTTACAGTGTATAATCTTGCTAATCCAATGGGTACAGAAAGTATTCAGATCCCCTTAAATTATTCACTCTTTGTTAAATTACAGCCATTTGATAAAGTAATTTAAGTTAGTTTTTTTCCTCAATAATGTACACAGAGCACCCCTTATTGACAGAAAAACAAAAATTTTAGATTTTTTTTTTACAGATTTATAAAAAAAAGTAAACCTGAAATATCAAACGGCGGCAAGTATTCAGACCCTTTGCTGTGACACTCATATGTTTAACTCAGGTGCTGTCCATTTTCTCTGATCCTCCATGAGATGGTTCTGCATCTTCATTGGCGTCCTGCTGTATTTAATTATATTGATTGGACTTGATAAAGAACACCACACCGCTGTCTCTATAAGACCTTACAGCTTACAGTTTATGCCAGAGCAGATGAGAATCATGAGGTCAAAGGAGCTGCCTGAAGGGCTCAGAGACAGAATTGTGGCAAGGCACAGATCTGGCCAAGGTTACAAAAAAATCTGCTGCACTTCCCAAGAGCACAGTGGCCTCCATAATCCTTAAATGGAAGACATATGGGATGACCAGAACTCTTCCTAGAGCTGGCTGCCCACCCAAACTATAAGGCGGATGCTCAATCAATTCAAAGCCACAATCATAAATGGCAGCCGTGGCAATGACAGACTTGTGAACAGGGGCATTGTCCTGGTGGAACAACACACCTTTGCTGAGTTTTCTGTGGCGCTTGAGTTTAATATTTTCTCTTTACTGCCTAAGAAGTGATGCATAATATGTGCCATTGATTGTTTGCCCCTTCAGCCAGAACAATATCATGGACATTATTGACCATTTCTGGAGTTGCAGCAGTGACAGGCCTTCCAGGGCAGGCGTCGTCATCAAGGCTCTGCCTGCCACGCTTAAATTCAGCCACCCACCTTTTCATTGTAGCATATGAAGGGGCATCATTCCGTAGTGTTGCTACCATATCAGTATGGATATCCTTAGGTGCTAGACCTTTCTTATGCAAATATTGAATCACTGCTCTTTCAGTGATTTTGTCCATTTTGCAAAAGTCACTTGCCTTGTTTACTTTAGAGTGCTACCTCTTCTGAAAAAGGACATCCCTGCTTAACTTCTTCAATACAAGGTCCACAACTTATCAATCTGCCCTTGTATTGTACATCCAATAATATTATGTCATTGAACATTTTAGCATACCCATGTTAGCACTTTGCTGAAATTCAGCCTCACAATGTCTCAGATGTTTAACCACAATAGAGTTGAGTTTAAATGCCAGGCTTTTGCTGCCTTGGGAACATTTGACAGCTGAATCACTTCAGTCTTAGCTTTTGAGTTGAATAATCTGTTGGCAGTAAAAAACCCCACAATAAATAATATCAATAACAATGTTAACTTCATCTCTAAACTTCATCATATCAGAATAGCAAAGTCAAAGCACCTTTGCTGTGCCTTGATCATAAAATTTACCTCCATAGTTATTTTCACTGTTTAAACCCTGCGAACCACCTGAAAACCTTCAGACAGATTGAATCATGAGTGACTGAGAGACAGAGCGTGGCAAGTTGCTCTCATTTGGTGGCAGCAAGAGATGAATCATTTAAAGTGCTTGTGTGCGGCCTGGCAGAGCAGTGTTTTCTGGCCTATTAGCTACACAAGCAGCATTAGGCAGATGAGGCAGACTCTCCTCATATCTCAGCACACGCCTGAGGCAACGGGCAGGGGGAAAGACTTCAAAGTCTGTGGATAAGGGGATAGACACCTCACGCTGAACTTTAGAAACCTTGACAGATTAAATTGAGCAATGAGACTGGGTACTAATGGACATTATGCTGCTCGCTTAATTTTTCTCAACATCTTATTGATTGTGATAAAGGTTGACAATGGTTAAACAATATACTTTAGACAACAGCCTTCTTGTCAATATAGAAAATAAGAAATATGTTTTTGGCAGTATCTGCAATTTACACACTTTGCACACTTTCTGCCAGCTGTGTGTTTGTGTATCATGTGGATTTGTCATGGAGAGAAAGACGCCATGCTTCTAAACAGACATAGAGCTGTGTGCAGGAATGGCATGGCAAAGAGGGGGAAGGGTGACGCTGTAGTCTGTTTATGTGAGTGCGTTTGTGGCAATATGTGTGTGTGTGTGTGTGTGTGTGTATGTGTGCGTGTGTCTGGATGGTTGTTGCTGGGGGGGTTGGTTGCCTGTGGGACCTGCCTCTCAGTGTAATTGAAAAATGTGACCTGGAAAATGTTTGCCCAGTGGAGCATGAAAGTTACCTCCACAGTGACGGTGGCATGCTCAGAGGCGGCTCACCTGGCCTCTGACAGGGAGAGCCCTGTGTTGGGTGGAAGCTCACGTTAAAAGCCACTTTATCCCTTCACCACATGCAGAAAAATGCATTATTTAGTAGTTCTAAAGAAGCTGAGATTGACCAAATAAATGCAAAAATCATCTGAAATCCTCACCTTTAAGATGCAAAGGGACTGACCTCAATGAGGATGCTTGGTTTGTTTCTCTGAAAGTGTTAGCACGTGTGCATTCAAATGCACATTTTTGAAGCAAATTTTAAAAAAAATCAAGGCTCACCCAAACATTTACACTAGGAAAACATGGCCTTACTGACTCATATGGAAATAATCAAAGTGATATATCTGTACTAGAAAAGCAGCAGAGAGCATTCTTGTGTCTCAGCATATCTGACAGTTATTAAGGCGGTGATAAAATGCAATCAAAAACCCAGCCTCCATCCTGCACACTCAGGGTCCTCCAAGTCATTTTCATTAACCCACAACCATTATTTCAAATATCGCATGCATCTCTGTTCCTCGACAGGTATGAAGACGCATGAGCATGGCCTCCATGCTTCAGTAATGTAGACAGACTAAATGAAAACAAAGAAGTGTGAAGTCAGCACAGGATGGGGGCATAATATCAAAGTACAGCACTAAGAATGGCTAAGCACTGTTTAACAAAGAAATGAGTTACAACCTGAGGTGTGGTTCAAGTAACAGAGAACCTGATCAGACACTAGTCAGAGACAAAGTACCAGCAGTGATGAAAAAAGACATCATCAGCAAAAGACTGAGTATGTCCTTGTAAACAAACATAAATGTAATCACAAACTAGTCAAATAATCTTCTTATCAAATGAAAGTAACGTATGTCGACATGTTCAAGTCTGAACAAATTTTTGGATGATATTACTTTGGAATGCCTTTAAACAGGTTTTAACCACTGTTACTGGTCAAATAAGAAATGCTGTAGACCAGATTTCTACCTATTGGAAGCACATCTCAAAAAGCTGTCTCAAGCTTTATTTTGTCATACCGTGACACATTGATAGATGAGAGAGAGAGAAAGAGAGTGATTTAGGGCCTTATCATACATCTTGCTCAAAATGCTTTGGTGTGCAGTTCAAGTGTGATTGTTATTTGCCATTGTTACACCCAGCGCCCACGTTGTGTAAATAGCAAATTAACTTGCACCCACATTAGCACCCATGGTTGTGTTTGTCTTGAAATGAGGTGTGGTCAGGCACAGAGCTTGTTAGTTGCTATCTTCAGGGCGAAGAAAGCACCCATGACATAGAACAATAAAACCCTGGAGAAAAGGCTAAAGCTTGTGGTGTCATGTTTTTGCTGGTGGTGAGCTCACAGTGCTCATGCCTTGGCTTATTACACACACTCAAAAAGAGGCACGGCTGTATTTCTACTCATTAGGAAATGTTAATACTTTTTGATATCAGTGAAACTGAGTATTTATTGGGACAGAGGTCTTGGAGAGGCCAGTATTTTTTCTTATTTTTTCCCTTTGTCTCCAATGTTATGGTATGGAGCTATTCTTGTGATTTTCAGTAGATAAAGACACCCTCTATACTGTTCCTCACACACACACTTTACCTCAGCCCTGTGTGGGTTGAAAACTTAAAACTAAGAGTGCCCTGATGTGCACTCTCCAGTGGTGGTTTTCTCTCTCGCCCACCCTGAACGTATTGTGTCTTCTTCAAGATCGGATCCTCAGGATCTTAGCTGTTCCTAGGTCTACGCACTTCTGGATGAAGATCTCAGATGTTGTTCCCAGTATCTGCATGAGCCATCCATCCAGCTTGAGTATAACAGCCCCCAGGGTCCCAGTCACAACTGGCACCACTGCTGCCCTTACATCCCATATCTTCTCTAACTCTTCCTTCAGCCCTTGGTATTTCTCCAGCTTCTTGTGATTCTTCTTGTTGATGTTGCAATTGTTCGATATTGCTACATCTATCATTATCGCTGTCTTCAGATGATTATCAACCAGCACTATGTCAGGCTGATTGGCTAACACCATCTTGTCAGTCCAGATCTGGAAGTCCCACAGGACCTTGGCCCGCTTGTTCTCCACCACCTTAGGAGGTGTCTGCCATCTTGACCGTGGGACCTCCAGTCCATACTCAGCACAGATGTTCTTGTACATATTGCAGCTACCTGGTTATGCTGCTGCTAGTGTAGTAGCACTCCAGCCCTGTTATTCATCCTACTCCATGTATGTCTTGTTCCAGTAGCCCACTTACCATCAGAGTGCCCATTTAAGCCCAAGATAAGCCCAAACGGATTGAAGCAAGGCTCATTGTTCAATAATCAATGCATCATTAAAAAAAACTTTAGAGAGGCTAGATTAAACCTGATATCCAACCAATCACAAACTGTTAAAAAAAACACCTACGCTCAATGCAAATATCCCACTATGACCAGCTAGCCTACACAGTCACCTACAAGTCAGAGAATGAATGGAGATGAGGACCTTGAGTTTCTGGTAAAAAATGACTTTGCAAAACTACCTTTTGAAGTTCAACTCAAAGACAAATAAGATAGCAGGCCAACATCAAAACTAAACTTGACTCTAGGGCAGAGCTAAGGGAAAAGTTTTCTCTTTTTGTGAAACTAACTACGCTAGAAACGAGTGGCTAATAGGAAGCACCAAGCTTAACCAGCTTTTCTGCTGGCCTTGCCTTTAATTTGACCAGTGTACTGGCTCCTTGAACAACTTCTGGAGCACCACAGGATTCATGGACCTTGCCAACCTCGTGTGGGCCATAGAGAGGCATCTAAAGTCCCGAGGTCATATAACATCCGAACTCAAACTTAAACTTTTCGGAGGAGTGAAGACCAATAAAGCACCGGATCAAGTGGCTGCAATAAGAGTAACGAGGCATAACCAACAGGTGGACACGAACCATGCCATTTTGAAGAGACAGATTGTTGCCAGACTGTACCTTGGAAGCCAGAATCTTCTGCCACAATGGACTGGCCAGACGCTCCAGCAACAAGGTGAACCTCATGGAGCTTGTGCAGGCTTTTGCTGAATTCGAAACCACAGTGGCAGAGCATTTATCATCAGCAACTACATTTACTGGTATCTCAAAGATAATTCAAAATGATATGATAATGAAAGCATTGCTGATGTCATTCAGGAAGAAATAGACAAATGAATAAATGCAGTGCCATTCATGGTAGTTGAGGTAGATGATACCACAGACATATCATGCCAGCTGACAGTCATAGTCCACTATGTTAATGACAGCGTCATCATATGTGAGCGGTTTCTTGGTTTCCATGACATTAGCTTTGACAGAGATGCTGAAATCATTGCTTTTGACTGGATCACAACCGAACCTGGTTCATGCTTTGAGTTTTCTGAATGATGTTTGGTCTTACTGAACCCCTTTTTCCAGGTGCTTCAGAGGAGAGTGATGAGAGAGTCAATGACACTTTGAATGCTTTGAAAGCAAAAGTCATCGAAAAATCTCAATCTGTTTCATGTGCTAGGTTTTTCCCAGTGGATATAAAGATTTTGTACTGGATATCAAAGATTTATGAGACACTTACCTCTTATTGACATTTATGCAGTTTCACCAAACTGAACATATGTACCACTTTGCAGATATATTCAACTGTTTTCAGAGAAGTGACTGCGTGGAGTGATATTTTTCTTAATTGCTTTGATAAAATTGAATCTTAATTGTTTTTTTCTCCTTTCTTTACCTCAAGTCTTTGCTTCTTCTTGTTATCTAGAATAATGAGCACAACGACAGTTGGTTTGGTGATAAAGGCTCTGACTTTGAATTGTTTGAATAAAAATACAAGAAAGAGAAAAGTACTTTTCACCTCTTGCCCAAAACTCCCACTCATATCTGGAAGTTTGACTGCTAAACTTTGCAGCATTCATAATTTTATACAGGGCAAGGAGACAGAGGCTAACTGAGCTTGTTGGCCTCAAACAGCATTTTAGTAAATGCTTCAGGGCCAGTGCGGGGAACAAGATAATTATGGATAGACTGTGTAAGAGCGACTCATGCCTCTATCCTTAATGAGGGAATTTGCATCTTCCATTAAATTGATGTATATGTGCATACATCACATTACAGAATATTTCATATAAACTGGAGGAGTGAATTTGTTGAAGTTCTGCCTCCTACATGGGCTCTGAAAGATCAATTGGTCTGTCATCTCAGGCATTTTCTCTTTTGGAGCATTAAGATATGAAAAAAATGACTTAAGTCCCATAGAAGTTGTTATTCAGGTGTTTATGTAAAATAGATTCCACTTCAAAAAAAAGTTCACATTCGACGTCACCAACAGTCCAGGCATCACCATCTACTTCTGCAACCCTTACGTGAGATAAAGGAACGCTATATCAGGTAATGTATAAATGAGAGTACAAACAAGCCAGTAAACACTGGGAATCTAATTAAAAGATAATGTTAGCCATTTTGTTTCAACCCTGTCCACCACCACAGACTATCTCTTAGCCCAAGGGCTCTCTATCTATGGAGGGCTATTCCTCTCCACTTGCAGGCTGTATCATCAGCTGGGCTTCTATCTCCCCTACCTCACCTCCTCCTGTCTTTTCCTGACTTTGTGGTATTTGTGCTGGACATCATGACTGTGTCGGCAGGATTTTGCTTTCCCTCAAAGATCAAATTCCCTGTTAAGTTCTTGCAGTGTGAAGAAGAAAACAGGAACTTGAATTAAATGTTATGGTTTATATTTGACAGTATACTGTAACTCTGATGAGCTTTGATGTAAAGTATTCCGAATTTATGATGTTCTTTTAAAGTCATCCTCAGTATAAAAACCAGGAACAGAAATACAGTATATTAAAATTCTGTGTCTGAAGTTCCCTGTGTTTTGCACCCCACTGAATCCGCCTCCAGACTCCCATTTTCTTTGAGGATGGCTAGACTTTGCGCAAACATGTCTTTGCTGGGAGGATGATATTTCTGACAGGAGGATTGACCAGCCCTATCTCCACAGCAGCAACTGCACATTCAGAGGCAACATCACCCCACAAACTGGCCGCTGGAGGGGAACTTGAAAGAACAGGAGGGGAAAGCACTGACGCACCTCTGAAGATGGTTCAGCATCGACCGCTGACAGCCCACTTCAAAGAGCTGGTTATGAACATGACAGCCAGCCAGCGCTACAGCCTTTGAATCCAGTGCACATTTTTATCAAGACTTTATGGTCTATTTAGGAGTGTTTTTTTTCCTTTTATTAAATATTTTTGCAGCACAGGGAATTAGATTTGACTGTACATCTCATCACTGACACGGTAACTCTTACAAGTCTCTTCTTGATGTTGATATATACTGTATATGACTTGCATTTTCATGAGTGCCTGATGTTATTCCACATGGCAGCCGTTGATATTAGCGCCTTTGATTCCTGAGGAGTTCTGAAGAAATGCTGAACGGAAAAAGCCCCCCAAGGCACGGGTTGTTTATTTGCCCAGAAATATATTAATTCAATCAATTTGCCTCCTCTCACACCTTGTGAAGAATTGTAATCGAGCAGATGGGCGCAGAGTAATCTCTGAAAAAAATCAAACGCCCCGAGACAAAATCCTGGCAAGTTTTATGCACAGGCATCATTTGGTGTTTATGCAGGCAGAGTCTGTGTGCTTCAGGGTGGAAACATTTTTTTTCTTTAAGAAAAAAACTTAATGAAAACATTTAACATTGAAATGATCAATAACATATATGGTAAACACATTTACCCTTAAATCTCTGTATTTAAAATTGTCCATATATTCTATCATTATCTATTCATTACTTTAGATCAGGCCATAAATTTCACAATCTAAATGTTCAGGTACAAGACAGAATTTTGTTTGAATCTAATTGCAGTAGCAATTCAACCATTAACCAACTCATTAAACCCTTACTGCCCGAATGAATTTACAATTATGTATGGGTTTTTTTTTTGTTTGTTTTGTTTTTTGCATTCTTACAGATTATAAATTGATTGGAAATTGGAAATTTGAATTTAGCACAAACAATATATATATATATATATATATATATATATATATATATATATATATATATATATATATATATATATATATATATATATATATATATATATATAGTTTTTGTTCTGTAAGTACTCAAGTTTTGACATCAATGAATAATCGTATTTATTAATTGTGATTTCAATATCAATCAAAATAATTGTAATGATTATTTTTGCCATAATCATCCAGCCCTGATATATGCATCATATTTACAAATTCACAACAGTTTTTAATGGTACAGCTTTAAGTCCTGTCATTTATGGAAAAACAGAATGGGATCTACTCTGCATTTTGACATGCATTAGACCCCAATCCAACCATCAATTGCTCTTTTCACCCCGTGTTCTGTGAATGCAATATTATCTAAATAAGTTTCTGCTTTCTGTGTTGCATGTGTTAGGGCTGCATGGACAGCATGGTGGTGCAGTGGTTAGCACTGTTGCCTCACAGCAAGGAGGTCACCAGTTCGAATCCCCGTGATTCTTAATTGCCTGTAAGTGTGAGTGTGAGCATGACAAGTTGTCTGTCTCTGTGTGTCAGCCCTGTGATTGACTTGAGACCAGCACAGGTTATACCTCGCCTCTCACTCTAAGTCAGCTGGGATAGGCTCTGCTAGCCACTGCAACCCTGAACAGGATAAGCAGTAAAAAATGGATGGATTGTGATTTGTGTTTTGTTACTTTCTTACATGGTGGTGTTTTGTCACTTTCTTTCTTGTGCTTATTGTTTCTTTAAATGATGTGATCATGAGTTGCAATCACTCCTATGTTTCTTTGTGTGTTTGATGGACTCCAGGAGGAATAGCTGTTGCTTTGGCCACATATAATAAAATTCTTTGTAAAACAAAGACTTAAAAAAACTAAGTGTACAAAGCACTAGTTGTCTTGGCAGTAAACCTGTATGAGTAAAAAATTTAATGTAACTTTGAACTTTACAAGTCTTACTCTGCTCAGTGGACTTGTTTTGACTTTTTTACGGGCTGAAGTTTGTGGTTCCTGTGGCCCGATCTGTAGTGGGACAGTGGGAATCTGTGCAGACTGGTACCCACTCTATGTGCATTGATATGTACCTCAAACAACTCCACTTAAAAGAAAATGAAACTCTCCCTCTAAGAATAGGTATGTAGGATAAAATCTCTACCCCCCCCCCCCCCCCCACAAAAAAAAGAAAAAAAAATCTTTTGAACTCTCCCTCTAATATTCTTTTTCCTGATCATTGATTAAGAAAAATACAAATACAATGAAAACAACAAGAAAGAATATGGTGTAACCTTTCCAATCATGTTTCCACTTCATGAGCATTGCCCTTCTCTCCAACTAAAGTCACTCTCAAGATCACTGCTGCTGTATCCAATTCTTTCACTCCATAAAATATCAGCCCCCCAGACACGGTCACACGGGCTTGTTTGTATGAGAGGTTGCTGATACGTGAGTGTGAGGCCATGTGGGAGAGTGTCTAAATGTGTCAGTGTGTGTGTGCCGGAGCATGTGTTGTTGCTTGTGGTGCAGTGTCATCCCGCCCTGGAAAATGACTTATTAAAATGAAATTACGCCGTGCCCTGACCCATGGCAAACGGCATGAGCCGCAATTTGTCTAGCAGTTGAGCTGTGAATAAAATCTGATTGGCAATAATTTGGCTTTGCTGTTGATATAGCATCCCATCCTCCACATCTTTTCTTCTATCTGCCATCCCCTCTAACCACACTCCAGCCCCCTAGCCCTTCAGCCCCCGGCCTTATCGTGGATGTGTTGATCTAAGAGTGAAATATTACTGATTTAGTGATGTGGGGTCAGCAAGCAGAGCGCCGAGATGACGGTAAGTGGGCGGTTGTGAGGTTGGGGAAGGGTTTTATGAAGCAGGGAGAGCTGATGGTAATGTTAAATGCCAAAACCGACCACCGTTTTCCAGTAAAAGGATGACTGTCCATGTGTGTCTGGATGTGTGTGAGGGGGGTAGATTTCTCAGGGTGTGTAAAGCTGCACACGCTGACCTGAGTGCGCTCGGCTATTTAAGCAGATGTTTTTTTTTCCATTGTGGATCTGTTTGTTCCATGTGTAGTTATTATGGCCAAATGATGTATTTATTTTAAAGCTATTTGCCTTGGTCATCCTTTTTAGCTAAAACTAAAACCAATTACAGGCAGCTCATTCCAATTTATCTTATTTGTCCGCCTTAATAAATGTCTTTTTCTGCATATGGACATTCACAAACACATACTGAGAGAGAAAAAAGAGCGACACATATGTGATAGAGGGAGTGATAGAGTTGGGTAATGGAGGCAGGGTGTTAAAGACCCCAGTGCAGCAGTGGCCTTGGACAGGTTGATGTAGTTGCAGCAATGAGCAGCTCATAAAAAGTGCTATCCGTAGGCTTTAGGAAGATATTCTATCTCTGTGCTACTAACGGCACAGCCTAAAATCACCTGCTCCATCAAAGTCAGGGCCCCCCTCCATTACATAAAACACACTGGGAAAACAGTAGAGGAAACAATGCAGCCAAGTGTGTGTAAGCAAAGCACTGTTTGTGAAGAGACATTAGCTTTATTTAGAGGGGAATTGGGAGGCTCAGAGCAAGGCAGGTGCTAATAGAAGAATTTAAAGGATGGGATTGTAAACTTGATTTCACTTGACTGATGATTTTTTTAAACAGTCACATGAATGTTTTCTTTTATTGGAAACTGGTTTCCTGAAACGAGCTGTACTTTCTTATTGGTCACAAGTCCACTGCATAGAACAATGGACTTACAAATTAGAAGGACATTGTGAAAGTTCTCTGCCCCCCAAAAATATATATTTTGTAGTTCTTCTGATTCAACTCAATATGAAACTATGGAAGACTCAACCCTGTGATGTAGCATGAACCTGTCGAGGTGAGGGTAGGAGTGGTAAAGGACATCTCTTAGTTATTAGTTAGCCTGCTACACTTTCACAGTGCAGAAATTGCTTTGAAAGTACAATAAAATATATCAATTTCACCTGGAGATGGGGGTGAAATTGTTTTTGCTCATATTCTAAATATGAACAAAAAATCAGACTTATCTGCAATGCAAGTGTAGAGAAGGTGAGGTTTTTGAAGGATAGCTAAAGAAGTGTTTGTAATGTGCCATGCACCAGTCTTAGAGGTCCCACCTAGTAAAAGACACATTTTGATTTACTATATTATGCTTTACCAACTTAAGGATCTGTCCTTACTAGGCCTACACCTGGTTTGCTTCTGGATCTAAGATGTCCAAATCTGAACTCAACCTGCTTCTAACCAAATTTCAACACTAAAATCTGGATTAACGTTCAAGGGCTGTTGCCATGTTAGAATTTTCAATAAAGGAACCAGTGAAGTGGTGAAGTTGAAGCCAAAACTGATAAGTTTACAAAAATGAATCCCTCAACAGTTGCTACACTGTAGAATGAGGTATGAAGATTTAAACCGTTACTTGAACCTTGCTGAAAGAATCTCTCATTCAGCTGTAAAAGTGGGTATTTAAAAAAAGTGCATTTAAAATGCTCTGCATAAGTACTACTAAAACTATTCCAAGAAACAGCATATTTATTACAAATTTGTGTTAACAATCACAATGCATCACCTTGAGACACCCAAAAACAATGTTTACAAGTGGTTTACATGGATTTATAACAAATTCAAAAAGGTTTTAAATGAAGGAAATTGTAAAGGACACTTTATTGTAGTTGTAATAGAGTCATCATTACTCGAAGAATAACAAATACCTAATGAATGAGTACTTACATGTAAATTCCTGTAAAAACTCAGGAGCTCATACTTCTGTTACTAGAGATTTCAGAAACACTGAGCAGATATATTTTTTGCACAAAAATGTGAGAAAAACAAGGCCTACTCGTTACATTGTTTACTCTGGTTAAGTCCGGATGTGTGGGCCCCTGGGAACACAGTGCATTCAGTGAATGGACCAGTGTCCTGCAGTCCCAATTAAGTGTGCACACAATTAAAGACCAAATATCTAAAACCAGTGATGCAGAAAGTAAAGCTACATTAGAAAAGGCAGAAAAAATAAATGGAGCTCTGAGTATAAATATACAGATACTAACAAATGTAAACACTTGTACATACACAAGCATGCAAGCAAACTGCCTTGACGGTAAATCGCGCAGAATTCACATTACATTAATACACATAGTAAAAGGCTACAGGGCACAATGTCATTAACAAGCACACAATGCATTCAGTTTACACAGAAAGAAAAATGAACATAAATGGACATTAACATAAATTAACAGCAATGCATACAAATTACAGTCATCTGTTAAGAAAGTCGGTTGTACATGGGTGTTATGAGGAGACAAACAACAGTCTTAGTCATGCAAAATCTCCTGCTTCTGTTTTGAGTCATGACATTTTATATGTTTCTGAAATGCCTTTGGGCAACTCAGCAGGGAGAGGAGAAGGAGATATATGCACTGTACGCCAACAACAACAAGAATAGAGGATTCTCAAAAAATAACAGTTTTGCTCCACCACTGTGTAAGATGTGCAGATTATGATTGTGAACTTCTTTTTTAAAAGAAAAGAAAAGAAATGTGCTTTCTCTTGCTCTCAATTTAGCCCACTGAACAGGTTTGGAACATAAAAGAAATCAACCCACATAATGATTGCTTTGATTATGTCTCCTGAGAAAGGATGAAAAATTTATGTTTGCAGAAATCTACTGTTTGCTGAGCAGCTGCTGAAAGTACCTCAATAAAGTGTCCAATAAGGTGTCTAATTGTGAGCTGTAAACCTTCAAATAATAATTTGGAAGCCACCACTATCACTTGCCCACACCCAGGTGTCAGTTGACATAAAATATCCCATCAACACTTAAATCTACACTGACCTATACGTACGAATTGCTTGCATTAAAGCTTTGAAAGCTCCTTGCTTTAAATTAAGATATCATGCTCCTAAATGTCTTCCACCTACTTGAAACCACTTTCATTGACTCTAACTATTTAGTGTTGAACCTCATGACTCTTTTAAAGGTCGTGCTGTTGTCATCTGTCACATGACAATGGGGGCACTATGCGTCTCCTCCTCGAGTCTTCCTCCAGAGACAGAGAACTTAAATTTCCTTTCCGAGCTAATAGAAATTTAACTCTGCCCATAACTCCGCCAAGTCCTCCAGGCTCGACACTCGGCAGGGCCCTGGAGGAAATAGCTTCAGATGTCATTTACTTTACTGTTCTCTTCTTATCTTTTTCATTTCTTCCCCCTTCCCTGCTCCCATATCTTTTCATGATGTTTGCTGTCATTGGCAGTGGCTTGAGTGGCCACGTCGTGGAATTATTGATTTCTTGCTCCCACTTCTCTTCAACCCCCTCCTCCTTCTTCTCCTTCCCTGTGTTGCATCTGAAGCCTGGGGGTTTGAGGCACAACCAGCCTGCTTCATGGGCAGCTCATCCCACTTTATTCTTCCAGGTCCTATGTTGTTGTTTTTTTCCCCTGATTTTCTTTGCCTGTTCTGACGTTGAGAGCACTCCTGGACCATCTGAGGTTTGCTTGAATGGGAGGGTTTCTAACATCATTTCTGTGTATCCTCACCTACATTCATCAAAGCAGCACAGACCCTGTTCAGGCACTTGGCTTTTCATTTAACCTCATCCGCTGATGTCTAATTCCCTCTGACAGCATACAAATAACTGTCACCTTTTGTCATTAGATAAAAGTGAAATGTGTTTTTGGCAAAATGTTGACACCATCTTTTTGTCCTCCTTGATGACGTATCTGTGGCTGTTCAACTCCTATTTTGATCTCTTGCAGACTGTGACAGACTAATGTCTGTTGGTACTTCTCAAGTTTTCTGCCTGGTAATAGGGAGTTTTTCTAGCTTCTTTTGCCAAATGCTTGCTCATGTTGTGTCTGTCAAAGTTATGAGACCTGCACTGTCATAACCTACAGTTAAGCAGTTCAGTTCATGTCTACATTCAACCACTTGTTAGTCTATAACACCACAAAACACTACCTGCTAATCTGTTGCTCGTAGGTTTAATTTCAACGGAAGATAGCGAGTTAAACAAAAGCTACAGCTAGTCCAGCCTGCTCTAGCTTTGCACCTGCATACACAATATCATGTGGACACATGATTCATCGGTTCTGCTTGGACTACAAAC
The DNA here is from genome assembly GCA_030710495.1 of Labroides dimidiatus. Taxonomy (NCBI): domain Eukaryota; kingdom Metazoa; phylum Chordata; class Actinopteri; order Labriformes; family Labridae; genus Labroides; species Labroides dimidiatus. The sequence continues at coordinate 21,627,465 of CM061143.1, read as the reverse complement.
GTACATTTAGACCCCTAATCAAATCAGGAACCCTCATGCTGTGAGGTATCAGTGCATACACTGCACTACCGTGCAGCCCTGGGTAGTGATATGTTCATTGTAATTGTCAGTCAAAAATATCTAGTTATTAAGGACAAATGAAAACACTCAATCACTGTCCATCAGATCAATAATCTGTTGACTGTGATGGAATATTACACTGAGCAGGATGGGCACTGTTTTGCCATTTATCCTAGTTTTTGAATCATGAAATCATAGCCAGGGTTGCAAAAGATTCCAAGTTTAGGTATTACAAAATAATCTCTTATTGCAAACTTTAGTGCACTTAGAGTACTGCCACAAGGATTTCTACTTGACTTTCCCGTGCTTAAAACACGTATCAGATGCTCTGACTGCTTTGTTTGATTGCTAATGTGTATTGACAATAATGTCTTCCCACCAAGCAGATGCCCAAAGTCTGCTGCTGAAGAGGACATTTGCATTGTTGCTTTACTAGCTCCCATTAGCAGTAAACAAATGCACCTGTCTCTGTTTACCATCTCTGCTATATTGCCTCTGACAACACACCGACGCCAAGTCATAAACACAGAGGAGGAGCAATTCATCTTTATTGCATGTAATCATTCTAAACATCCACACGGGCTATCAGTTCCTTTAAGACAGGTAGAGAGGTAGCCAAATAATGTCGCCTCTGTGTCTCAGCTTCATCGCAGGTCCAAAGTCGGGAAGGCTATGACAAGTTCAAAGTACAGGTTTATGTTTTTTCTTTCTTTCTGCTCAAATGGCCTGTGTGGCATCCCCCATGTTAGCAGCAGGTGCTGTGCTGTGCTGGTTACAGTAGTTGTGTGATATAATGGCTTTTATTAGTGAGCATGATTAAAGTCAGCCAGGAGGGGGAGCGGGCAGGTGCTGGGCTGATGAGCAGAGTGACAGTGTTAATAGACTGAGGCTCCAGGGAGGTGGCCCCCGTTTGCAGCACCGATCCGTCTTGATTTCTGCACATTGCCTTCTTCAATTACACTAAGTGTTTAGCTCTAGTCACCAACAACCTGGGCATGCATAGAGCTTAGCTGAGGGCGATGCAAGCACATACCGTGCATTATGCATGAAAATATAAAATGCAAGTCAGTCATGCTATCAATTTGAAATGTTATCAAGTTGCTCTCAAACTTTTTTTTTTTTTTTTTTTCCCTGAATTCGTTAGCAGCTGCTGCTGAAGTTGCCTGATTGGATATGAAGTGCCAGGCTGTAATCTGAAGCTGCTGCTGCACTATCTCCAAGATGTGTCCGAGCTCTTCGCTCAGCCAGAAGAGATAGATGATGCAGAGATAAGACATTGAGGGATACACTCCTTTCACAGGGGCACGGAGGGAATTAGAGTTGTCCTCTCCCATGTGAAAAAAAAGGTTATTATCTTCATCCTCTAGCCTGTGCACCTGACATCATGCAGCACCTTTACTCAAGATAAGACCTAATCTGGACTCTTGCTTATGTCTTTATTTACTTGTGTCAAGGTTGTGAGCTGCAGCACACACAGCACAGGCTGTTCTCGTACACTTAAACCTTGCAATACTGAGTTTGATGAAAGAAAAATTAATCAGTGCTTTTATGTTTCATATGTGCATGGTAAGGTAATTCTTTAAAAGGGTAGTGAGTCAGTAGCAAGAAGTTCAGTTTTAGAAAGCCCCCTGAAGTCACTTTATTGACTTTCCCAAAGTGAAAACAAGGGGAATGCAACCGCACATTAATTAGGACAAGCTGTGGGAGCCAAATTCTTCAGTGAAACAAATGTAAATGAAGCGTATATTTTTCCGGGTGACAGAGTGACAGTCTTTTGATGATTCTTTGTTCGCGCTCTGAGTGATCTGCTTGTGTTTGTCTTGACACAATAAACAGGCATCAAGAGAACAGCTGTCGACAGAAATGTACATTCCACCAGGTAAATGATACACATTAGCCAAAATGGCCTAAGCAGCATATCGTCTGGGAGCAAATGTGGTTTCCTCCTCAGGAGAGCTGCTTGTTTTGTGCAATGTTGATGACAGGCAGTGAATCTAAATTCCTATAGATTGTTTCTATAACCTTTCTCAACTGAGGAATAACAGAGACGTGATCCCAGCACCACTGCTCTTTAGATTGCTCCCTCGCTGTCACTTGACACAAATAAGACAGTGACGCCTGGGATGTGGCACCGCTTACCTCGGCATCGAGCGGAGGGGGAACGTGCCATCTTTTGACTCCCTGATGCATTCCAGAAAAGGTCAAACTGACAGTCGTCATCTCATCAATCCGCTGCTGTGACTCTGTCAATCTTCCCCAGGACCCCTCTGGAGGTGGAGAGCGTAAGAGAACAAATTTACCCATCCTTGATTCTCCACCACCCATACTTCGTTTGCCTTAGAGAGATGGGCTGAAGGAAGGGTGGGGGCGTTGACCTTCGTGACCGCCTTATCTTGTGGAAAGGTTACAGCAAGGCCTCTCGAAAACCAGAGGGGTGGGGAGGATCGATCTGGAGGCTTTCTTTTATTTATCTCGGCAGACATGCTGCTCCTGGTGTTCTTCTAGGCCAATGGTGCAGGGGGAGCGATAACGATCTATTAGTGTTGCAGATATCCTCCTTACCTTTCCCCTCCCCTCTCCCTGCAGCCCCCACCTCTGTCCCTAGCTTTCCCTCCGTCAGGCACCCTAACTCTATAGAAGGCCCTGGCCCTGAGCCAGAGGCATTTGGTAGAAAGGAAACTTGGAGGTCATCAGAATGAGATGGTTGACATCCTGGGGTCAACACGATCAAGCCGTGTCGTTGCTTAATACAGTGTGCGGGAGGGAGAGAAATCAGGCTGCCCTGATAGAAACTGCAGAGCTATTAGAGTGTAGGAGCAAAAAGAGAAGGGGAGGGGTGGAAGGGTGGGGGGGCAGAGAACATCACATACACTTTTCTGTCCCGTCCCCTTTGACTTTTGCAGCGCAGTGTATTAATGGCCTGCTCTTATCACCATTTATCATTTGAGCAGTGCAATATATAGGAAGTGGTTGCATCAGTAGAAGGAAAACAAAAGAGGAGAGATAGAGATGTTGGAGATGAGTGTGTTGCTGAGAGCTGAGGATGATTTAATTAAAGAGTTTCCTTTCCTGCTGTTCTCAGGTCTGTGTTTTGTTTGGAAGTAGAAAATGAAACAAATGACTCATTGACATTGCTGCTGACTCACACATAGCTCAAACTGTCTTAAGCCCCCAACACTGCTCAAACTCATGCACTAATCCAGTTTTAGAGGACAAACAAACACACAACCATACGTCCACGTTTATTTACTAAAACACCACTTTTGTATGGACATAACACATTGGCATGCAGTTAAAAACCCCCACCCGAACAGGCTCCAAATATTTCTCCATTACCCAACCATCATGGTCAATTAGGCCCCGCTTTCTCCACCTTTTATCTCCTTAACCAGGGTCCTCATCTGCTGCTTGTGTCACAGGGCCCGCAGATAAATAATTCAGCAGAGAGAGAGAGGGGAGCAGAGAATTTACAGCTCCCGTCTTTCCCAGTCAGGCAGTAAATTCTGAATGAGGGGAAACGGGAGAATATAGTAGGGGAGCGGAGAAAAAAGGAGAAGGGGAAGGGAGATGAGGGAGGAGAAGGGCTGTGGGGAAGTGGTCCCTCGGGGGCCATAGTCTCACACAGGCAACATCATAAAGTCACCATTAGAATGCTGTATTTATAACAGTGGGTTTGCCTCAGGCTGCAGCTGTGATACCAAGTCCCCCGTCCAAACACACACACACACACACACACACACACACACACACACACACACACACACACACACACACACACACACACACACACACACACACACACACACACACACACACTTACTCACTTTCTCTCTACGGAACTCACTAATCACACAAGTACACCCACACAAACACACTAGGCAGTGCTCATATCCACATGATAATGTCATTTTCTTCAGTATTAGCAGAGTCTCTCCATAAAACACACACTGTGTCCTTCTCCTGGCTCTGCTGTCCCTATATGTGGTGTTCAGCAGGGCGCCCACATCACAGAATATCAATGGCTTAATGAGGCGAGGGCTCTTTCTGATGTGCCGCAACATTGACTCTTTGGGGGGAACACAGAGAGTGAAACGACTCTGTGAAGAGATAACAACACCCCCCGATGGACCGCTGGCCAGCTCCGAGCATGCTCAGTAGTGCTTGACGTAATAGCTCCCATAATGATACAAAACATCTCAACATACAACCATCTTTGTCAAGACTTTTTCCAACTTTATTGTTAGTTTTGAATGGCTGTTGAACATTTGTGGCAGGGTTATCTTTAACCAAAATCTAATAAATCTTGGTGATTTTATTCAAAGGAAAATGCCACTGTTTGGACTTCTTGGGTCATTAGTTGTATCATTTACTTTCCATTTTGCATTATCCTTGGGCAATTTGCTGCTTCTTCACTGCTGGTTCAGTCAAATCCATTAAATTGATGTTTTTGAGGACATGTGATCCATAGCCATATAACCTCATGAGTTCCTGCAAATTATGGGGAAAAAATTAATTCAAGTTTTCAATCCATACACAAGGGTAGAATTATGTAAGATGACATCAAGTGCCACATATGTGATTCAAATTATTCATATGTGATTTCAAATTATTTTAACTCACTTTATTGATAAACCTCCCCTCGCCCCCATATCTTATACCATCTATGTCAATCTCTCTCTGACGCCTTGAGATAGTACCTGTTCATCTATTTTGAGTATTAGTAGATCTCAGTTCAACAGCAGACACACTGATGTTTTACACTGGTTTACTTCAACAGCATAAAAAGATTAAATAATAATAATAATTACAAATTGTTGTGGTTTACCTTCAGTTTTTAGGTTTTAAGTTGGTGGAACTAAAACAACATGAAAAAGATTTGTAAAAAAATAAAAAATAAAATAAAAATGCAAACTTTGTCAGGTAGGTCCTCAAGAGAAAAAAGAATAAACTTCAAAATACTTGTTTGTTGAACTGCAGTCAGTTAATAAGTCCTGATGCATTCCAGGGCCTGCTTTCAGCACAGACTTTTTCCTGCAAACACCAAAGCCTGCTCATTAGTCAATACCACTCGAACATAAAACGTTTGACAAACAGAGGCCAGGGCATTCAAATCTACACTTTTGGTCGATTCTTATTGACTTTTGTCCAGTACCGGGATGATGATAGTGAAGAAATAACCAAACACATTATCTGTCTCACTCTGAATTTTCAATTGATTCCTTACATAAAAGAAACATAATAATCACCTGTTATATATAAGACAATGCTGTAGACAAAGAGCCACGTCCAAATTTGACTGACTTTTGTCACATAGCTGGTGCACTGAAATGCAGGAGAAGCATGACAAATTTGTGCAAGGATAAACATCTCTGAATTGGATTTATTTACTGTTGCCGTCTCCTCCGGTCAAGGAGTAACTTTGAGTTACACCTGCAGTGGCCAATCAAATTTCCACTGGGGCTTATCCCACCCAAGCCTGTTCCACGGGCACATTCATACTGAAAAGGCATCCTTGTCAGTTCTCCACCTAAATCTAATAAACATCATCCCCTGATTTCTCTTCAGTAGCATTTCATGTAACATACTTGTCTTTATCTTACACATGCCCACGCCCATTGTCCCTATGGCAGGTCCTGACCTATCTGAGTCTCTTCTCTTTGCTTTTTGTTTGTGTTATTTACAAAAATAATTTGGGGATTTCAACAAATGTTCTCTTAAACAAGTTCCTAATGTGTTTCTATTGCACATTTTAACTGAATAAGCTTCTTTGAGAAAGTGAGGATAATGCCATATTGAATTACAGGGAAGTTACAAAACAGCCATTAAATAACAAAGTTGAGTCAGAAGTGTCAGGGGAAAGCCAAAGGTTAGCGAAAATATTGAGCAGAACCAGTAAACAAAACAGAGTAAGCACACTGAATCCTCTGTGCCTTTTCATACACTCTGTAGAAAAGCAATAAGAGGAGGTACAGTACCTTTTGTTTATCTGTCCCGCTCATGCGTTTATTGTCAAACCTTGTTTAGGAATATAATTTCCCCTTAACTGGCCTTTTGCTTTCTTGGCACTCTTCAGGCGCTTTCATGTCAGTGGGCTACAGTGGAGGGGGGGCTGCTACCTTGGAATAAAGTCCTTTTATTTAAAGCTAGCCAGAGGGGTCAGAGGAGCTGATCTGTCATTGGCAGAGTAATAAACAGAGGAGGAGAGTTCCACATAAACATCTCCAACCAATATGAACAGCCCACTACAGGAAATGAAAATGTGGCCACAGGAAGTTAACCCTTCATGGCCCAGGAGGGGCAGGATACTGCTGCACTTCAGTGTGTTCACTGAATGCCTCTGTATCCTTTGTGTGGGTTATTGTGGGGGGGCATTTCCTGAAGGTGTCTGAACATGCATTAATTGGTTGTCATGGAGAGATACGGCTAAATGCGAATGGGGTGGCAGTGTCGAATGCCATTTAATGAGGGAATAAAACAGTCTCCCATTGAAGGCAGATAGGGAGAACAGTATTGACCCGCGGTGGTGCTCGTGAATAACCAGTTGTCTCCCTCAATCGATCACGACACAATGAGGGACAACGTGGACGACGGGGTAGCATGATTTGTGAATGACACAGAAGGTCGACACATGTTCAGTGTAGTGATCATCCCCCTACAGAATTTATGCAATTTTGTCTTTTAATCTCCAAAAGAGCACTTGACTGTCCAGTTTTCTTCTCCATGACAGAGTCCTCTTTCCAGCTTCCACTGTTCATCCATGCATGGTCATTAAGCTCCACGCTGTATGATTCTCAATGAGGCAGCGCAAGTAACCAAGTTGACCCTTTGAGGGCACCGCTCTGACTTGTTCCTCTTTCTCCTTTGTCTTTTTCTGTTCTCACTCGTCTTATTCCCCACAGCCTGCCTGTCAAAGGGCCAAAGCCTTGGCTGCTTGTTGCGCATGCTAACATCCCATGCTGAAAGATGGGACAGAGAGCTAGGGCAAGGGAGTGAGATGGAGAGGGAGACAGACCGAGGCCGTTATAGCTATGGTCGCCAACCAACCGACAGACTTTGAGAGTTGAGTGAATAAATGCCCTGTCTACTTGGGACAGGGTGCACTCACTCTCGCAACCCGGCACGCATGCATAAAACCCCAGGGGTCGGGGGCAGGGGAGTGGAGAGAATCTCTGCAGAGAGATTGATAACGCCCCCCCTGCTTCAAACAGCGGACAATCCAAGCAAGCCCAATGTGACTTTTAAAAACCCCAATGAATAGTGCATGGAGACGGGTCAAGGGCAAGAGAGGTGGAGGGAGGGCTAAGGAGTTTTTCTTATCAATCAGGGAGTCATGGGGGGAATGTGAGAAGACAAGCGCCATGCGGGGCTTGTAGGGGGTTGGAGGGGTTGGAGGAGGGTGTTGCTGGGATAAAGGTCCTTTGATAGCCGTGAAATGGAGAAACAGATGCAGAGAGGTGGAAAGAGCATTATGGCTGGTGATAGTAAATACTCCAGGGTATTGAGCCTTTTAGGTTTATGTCAGCGGTGTCATGTTGAGCTAGCCTGACTGAAGTTAATCTGGGAGTTTTCAGAGGGGAGGAAAAAGCAGAACTATCGAACAGAATCCTGTCATCTTTGAGGCCATTTATCACATTTTTGATTAATGTGAGAAGATTTTTTTTCTTTTTTTACTGTGGGTGATTGTGGTCACTAACGTGTCTTTGAATAGCTGTGACATGGAGATAGCATATATACTGCTTTTGCCTCGCATAGTTTGCTTAAAATGAATATGTATTGTATGTTTTTCCACTTTGTTTTATTTTTACTGTTGCATGGCACACATAACGGTAATTAAACTACCCAAACACAAAATACCCACATTACACACAAAAACCAGAAATGCAATATTAGAAAAGCACAATTTTTGAAAATCAAAGTAGAAAAATCAAGCTTTGGTATCTTTAGTATTCTCCCCCTAACATTTTTACCAGAGACATAACACCCTGAGTGCCTACAGTAAAAAGAAAAAACTCCTGCGGCACCTTCTTTCATCATCTTGATTGAAAATGATGCCTCCTATTCAAAACACCACGAAGAAGAATAACAGGTGGGAAGGGCTTTCATAATGGTAAATCAATATAGAGAATCTACAGCACAGTTCAGCCTAAATGCCATCCCACCCTTTGGCCTCTTATCACCACCCAATCATAGGCAATCAAGCTCCTTTAAAGACCCTGATGAGCCCCATGCTCGATGAACCCTACATACACAGACAGCACACACACACACACACACACACACACACACACACACACACACACACACACACAAAACACTGTCTGCAATATTGCGGCAGAGATTAAAGTCCTATGAAAGGGGCAGAGACAAAGGTGACGTCTCCTCTTTTCAAATGGCGAGAGCGTGGCTTGACATGAAGCGAGCGGGTGAGTGCCTGGGTGAACAAAAGGCTGGCGCTGTGTGAGAAAAGGGCAGAGGCGGGAGCAGGGCAGCAGTGATGGGGGGGCAGGCCTTTAATTAAAAGGATTATATTGAGGTGCACAGTGCTGCAGAGGAGCTGTCCACTGGGCCCAGATTGACTACAGTAATGAAACCCATCCCCGTCAGAGGAGAGGGAGAGAGAGGGAGCGAATGAGGAGGTGGGATTAGAGCACCAAAAGAAGTGAAAGGAGGGGGTCGAGAAATGTTAGACGAAAGAGTAAATATTAAAAATAAACGCATTTAATGAGGGATGATCAGGCAGAATTGTAAGATGGGAGTTTAAAGTAATAAATACACAAGGTCATAAAGAATAATAACAATGAATGAACTGTGGTATTAAATTAGAAGTTCTCGTAGATTAAAGTCATTACAGATACGCTTCCGGCCAAGAGAGAGTTCCCCTCTTTAATGTAAATGAATGCTAAGTTTGGCATATCCATCCAGTGCCTCTGCTCTCATTAATTTTTATCTCTGCAGATATAATGAAGTCATAATAGCAGGGAGTCTGATGAGTTGTCAATTAGAAACCTGAATGATCCCTGTCCTGAAATAAAAAAGGTCCCAGAGAGAAGGTTATTGATTCTGCAGTTCTCTTTAACTCAGCAGCAGGCTTCATCCATCAGCTCCCCTTAACTCTCACATGTATGTCCTCAAATCACACCATAAAGTCATATTAATTATATGTAAAACAGATCGGCTACAGGACACCTGCCACTCAAAACATGCTGGTCTTGCAACCATTTGTTACATCCGTTTAGCATTTAAATTATAACATGCAATAAAATCAACATAACAGAATAACTCAGGAATTGTTCTGTCACACATGGCTTCTCACAAACTTTCCAGCATGGAGATAAGTCCCTTGTGTCTGCCGCTGACTGTATTTGTGTTATCGCTCCAATCTGTTGTGTTGTGAGGAACTGCATGGTTTCCCACCGCTGCTGACCAAGATTAACATTATCTCTGACCGCCCTGCCAGAAAACCAGACTGTGCACTAAATGACTTAGATAAAGGCAAGACAGGAAAAGTACAACTTTTGGCACCAACTGTCTGTTACATTGCTGGGTTTGTCATTTTCATTATGTATGTGTCTGACATGCTAAGAAGCATCAGCCTGAACAAGGGTGTAAACAGCGTTCATCTAGGTCATACAAAGATGTTTTTTACATATGTGTATATATACACACACACACACACACACACACACACACACACACACACACACACACACACACATATATATATATATATATATATATATATATATATATATATATATATATATATATATATATATATATATATATGAACAATTTTATTGGTCCATCCATTGTATTTTAGAGTCTATGATGATCACTTGATGACTGGCGACCAGTCCAGGGTGTGCCCCACCTCTGGCCCTAAGCCAGCTGGGTCCATGATGTGCACCATCCACATTATAATAAGTTTCACATCAAATGTGCATTGCGCTAAACGTTAAAGAACATGGCTTTATTAGAAAAAGTATGAAGTAGCATTAGCCCCATGCTATCTTTTCATTATTTATTTTGTTTACTACTGTGCTTGCCTCAGTTTATGGTAGTGTTTTCCTTGCCTGTATTACAAGCAAAAATAACTCATCGGAGAGCTCTTGCATTGCCAAAAATGAATACCCTTAACCCTGATTTGAGAAGCGTTTTAGTCCAGACTTATTATTTTACTTATCTCATCAAAACAGGCTTGTAATAGCCTCCAATCATGTTTCCACAAGCAGTTAGTGAACTCATGTATGAACTCGGTGCTTAAAAACAATCAAGGCCTAAATATGATAACAATGCATAGGCATAACAAAGTCTTGAATTTAAACATAAATGCAAACCGTCTCCTTCAATAATTGATGCAGGTTTGAGTAGGTCTTGAAGTTTCCCAGCAGGGGGAGCACAGCACTTCACATCTTCATATTCCTGGCCTTCCAAAGCTGAGCCTAAAGCTAGATACCTTTTGTTGTAGCTTTAGCTTGAATAATAATAATAATAATAATAATAATAATAATAATAATAATAAGTGCAGTGATTTATTTTTTGTGGTGACAAAGGAGGAATAATCTTTATACTTATGGATTACTTGTACAAAAAAAGTACAGTAAAAGTGTTACATGACTTAACAGCAAAAAAGTAATTAGAGTACACTGTTTTACTTAGTAACTTGGTACCCCAAGTACTGTAGATCAGTGTTTCAGAGCAAGGACCCCCCCCCCCCCAAAAAAAAAATAAATAAATAAATAAATAAATAAATAAATAAAATAAAATAAAACAACATAAATAAATAAATAACATAACATAACATAACCTCACGGACCACCAAGCTATATAGCCCCAGAAAAACAGCCTAGGTAGCCAAATAATGTAATATAAACTGGCATCATACATGTACTGATTACTAGTACTGACACTAACTCACTGTCATGACGGACCACAAGGAGGCGCTGGTGGACCACTAGTGGTCCACGAACCACAATTTGAGAAACAATGCTGTAGATGATACATTTAAAAGTGCAGATTAACAGTTAAGGAAGCTATGCATGTTAGACCCAGATTAGACATTTCAGCAGAGAGTCTTGACACTCCATCCAGCCTATTCCAAGTCCTTGAATGCACCGAGTGACCTTCATATGGCACCTGCAGAAGACACTGGAAGCTTTAAAGTCAATAAAATGTTTATAAATTCACAGTTATAAGGGCGTGGAGGGAATTTAACACTGAAATGCAAACATACCAATGAAAACAATCAAAATTCTGTAAAATGCAACCATGTTTTAAATCAGCAGTGAATAAATCAAATTAAAGCTTTTCAAAGAGATGTTGATCATTAAAAACATGTAAAAGAAAAACATGTTTTCATTTGAACTGTTGAGCCAGAATTGCACATTTTTAAAATGTTATAAAACTTATCTACCAAGAACAGTTTCTACTTGAAAGAATATAGGAACAGCAGCAACCACAGCACAACCTTCAGGGACTTAATATAGAATAATATGTAATATTATACATCACTTGCATTTTAAAAGGTCAGCTGCAAATTGCATGCCTGTCACAGACAGAACTGAACCATGTGACATAAGACTTGAGTTTACCTACCATGCTTTCCAGATCCAAGTACATGAAAATGTTCTCTACTTGTCATAAGACAGTTTTCAAAAATGGAAAATAAAACTAGCTTTATGCATAGATGTCTTTTTATTTGCTACAATCGTTGAAGTCATCTTTTGCTTGCGGGTCTTTCACATTCAAGCTTTAAGAGGGTGGGATGAAACCATTGTGTTGCCAGAGTGACAGTGCATTCTTACTTTAAAGATAGCAATAAATAAGCTAAAAAAAAAAGTGGTAAAATGTTGCTTATGTGTTGGCCTAGCATTGCAGAAAGAGCGCTCCTCAAGTGAGCGAGCATGAAGAGGTATGAAATGAATTTCATACCTTTTCCTCCTTCATCATTTACCCAACGTTTTTTAGCTGGTCTCCTCTGCTCAAGCTATGTGTCTCACCATTACAGAGCTAATCCATCCATGACAATGTTCAATTTCCTCTGGGGAATATGGAGTGCAGTGGGGAGAATTTGCAACCCTGGGGCCCATCTAAGTAGCATTAACGACAGCGCCCACATCCCTCCCAGCCTGAGCTTTGTCTGGAAAAGAGAAACTCATTTGACCTGAGTGGTTCGATTTGGGAATCTGGCAATGCTGCGATACAATCTTCTATTACAGACAATTTCTCTGATGTGATGGAGGCAAGAAGAAAATCTTTAGCCAACAGCTGCTACAGGTGCAGAGACATTTTGACAAATTACACATCTGCATTGTCATCGAAAGAAAGTACATTTTGTGTTCAGAGATAATTGAGTGATTAACTTTTGCACATCGTAACCACACCTACAGGGAAAACTTGCTTTGCTTTGCTTTTCTCACTCCATGTATACTTGCAGATATAATAAGCTGCAGACAAAAATAATTCATCTTGGAGCCTTAATTAAATAGAATCTTTCTGATGCTGATCTGTTTTAGTGTTGTGTGTATGTGGAATCTCTTTTTTCCTCTTTGATTTTAATGACAGTTAGAGATGAGCTTCAAGCAGTCAGTTCATATAATAATACAGGAGACCTGGAATAGGGTACACTGAGAAAAATAGCAAACATGTTTAATTTTTACATGGCTGCTTCAAGAATAAAAAAGTGTTGTGTTGACTTTGTGGGATGAAGCAATTATCTGACACCAAGCATTACCCATAAGGCTGTGACCAGAACCGTGACAGAGGTTGGCATGAAACTGCATCTATGTATGTTTACTGTATAATAACTCAAGGTACCATTTTTGTCTTTCCTGTTTGATCCTTTTAGGATTTTACTTATAGATAAGTCACACAAAAGTCATAAAAATACCATAACAAGAAATGTGCCACACATAGTGGAACAACACCTGCAAGCAACACTTCACAAGAAGATGTAATGGACATCAATCTGACCTCTAAATTGGCAGATAGTCAATCATAGTTTGGTATTTTTGGGTGGCCAATCAGAATCAAGCACTGATACTGACTGAGCTACATTGGTATATCAAAATATCTAACTCAAAGAACACCCTCCTTGCAAAGCAATGATACAGGCTTTAAATTTAAAATTGAAATTACAACAGTCTAAATCCTCCATCCTGCGGAGTTTTAGTGTTTTTATTACCATAATATAACTGACATATTTCAAACCATGTTGTGCTGCGTTTCTGTAGCTTCCAAAATGTGCATCTGTCTGGCCTTCTGTGTGCCTGCTCAATACACTATCGACAGAACAATCATTCCACAATCATGCTCAGCACACCATCTTTATTACTGATTATTGACCTGGTCATCACCGCCCGCATGGCACCTCACTCTGACATCAGGTGCCAGGAAAAAGAGAAAGAGACAGAGCCTGCAGTGAGAGAGATGCTGGGTGTCTGTCAGCACTCTGATGAGCTGATCTACTGCTGAGTTTTGGATTGCTGAGCTGCTGACCTACAGGTGGCAATTAAATGTCAAGACATTTGGATTCCAATTCTGCTCTGTTGCTGAGTCACATAAGTCATGCAGTAAATCCAGACGTGTCAAAGAACTTTGATAGTTTCTATCAGATGCATGTTGTTGACTACATCAGGTCCCCAACCTGACCAGACAGAAATGTCCTTCTCTTATTTATCACACGGTGCCCAATGGACTGGAAAAGAGCAGCAAGAGAAACTTCAAGAAGCTGCAAACTTTTCTGCAGTACAGGCAGTTACTGTACCTCTTATGTTGTCTGATGTCCGGTTTTGCTATTGTAAATGCAGTAAACACTAACTATAAACATGCTTGGGGATGGTCAAATTAGGGCTGTCACAATATCTGGTATTGGTGATAAGTGTCTTTGAAAAACATTATTGTGCTGAAAATAAGCAATAAGGTAATGCTGGTACTCAGAGTTGTTATTATATAACCTGAGTCAAAGGTGAGCCCCAGTCACCAGAAACATTCACACACCACAAATTTTAGCAAGTGTTGTGATACTGTTATCACAATATTTTTGGCCATAATAATCCTGGTATGAAATCAAAATATAACAACAGTCCAACATAAAATAATATACAATTTTACTTTACATATTTTATGACTTAAAAAGATCAGAATAAGAGTAGCCTTTATTTGCCAAGTCTTTAAAAGAATACAAGGAATTTGACTTTGGTTTGAAGTGTGCTCTTGCTGTACAACATATATGAATAAACACTAAATATCACTAATAGAAAGAGAGTAATTAAAAAGAATATCAGATAACTGATCATATCACAAAGTTATCTAATAGGGAATATGCCATACAAATCTAATCTAAAACTAAATTTTTAATTCAACTGTTTGCTTCCAGGCACTTTATTCATATCTATAAACAGATTTTTACTTTTGTTTGTTCAAATCTGTCCAACAAAAAATAGCGATAAATAATGGGATTTGTAGTATTTACAGAAAAGCGTTCCCTTTCTCTCTCATTTTTTGATTGTAAAATCAAAGCTGGCCAGAAAAAAGTGTCTGGAATGAATTTTGTACAGCTAGTTTACTCACAAATTGCAGATGCTTCAGTCAAACCAGTCTCGCTTCAACAGAGTGCTGAAGGGTTGTTTAGTCCTTGGAAGAGTACAGTATGACTGCAAACAGCTCTGTTTTGAAAAATGCCTCTTTGTCTGAGGAAATCGTCCCTCTCGTTTTCAACAGTTTTATATATTTATTTTTAATTCGGCTGCAGAAAATTTCTGGGAAACAAAAATCAAAAAACCTTGACAAACTTAAGGAAAAAGGTTTAAGGGGCACATTTTTAAATATGATTTAAGTAAACTGTTTTTCAAGGATAATTCATTTACCTGCACTATGAGACACACAGAATCCGTGTCTATGGAGAGAAGTACAGTGAAGGCTTTGTGTGTTTTCCACTTGTATCAGTAGTTAATTTGAGGTCTGTTGCTGCTCTGCAAAGACCATTCCAACTACTCTGGTGTTTACTGCAATGTAGCACACCATAAACTCAACCCTCTTCCAATAAACAGACATGACGACCATGAAGACACACACACACACACATCCACACCCACCCACACACACACACACACACACACATACACACACACAGAGGCATATTCCAGATATTGATATTGTGTGTTTTTTCATTCTCATCACATATCATGTGTGTTCTGTTGGAGGCATAAGCTGAATGTCAATGAAGGTGTGCAAGACGTTCTGACATCTGCTGCATCTCAAGGTCAGTATCTGAATCAGCACTACATTTCAGTCCGTGAGCCTCCATCAAGCAGATCTGTGCCTTGTCCTGACTGTTTGTTTGACACTCACCCCACTTTTAGATCAATAATCTTAGATTTATGGTCCTTTCATATTCTCAGGTGTCAATTCATGTGATTAGCTTTTGAGGGTTTTAGCATCAGAGCTCCCTGTAGCATAATCAACCTACTGCCAGCCGTTGATTGAGCTACTGTGGGTAAAAACAACTCACTAACTGCTTGTGTCTATTAATGCTGTCTTCCTAGCCCAAAGCCCTTTTTTACTTTGAAACACTAATGCAGTTTAGTGTTTTCAGTGCAAAACATGTCATTTGTGTTAGCTGCTTTAAGTCCATGTGCTCACAACGCTTTTTTTTATTTTGTCGCTAATTCTACTTTTGGAACAACAGTACAAGGTCCAAAAATTCATTAATGAAAATAGAAATGTAATTACAAAATAAACAATTTAGAAAAGGGAAAAAATAGAACAAAGAACTATCACTATTTACACAAGAACAAATAAGTACAAGAATATGCAATGAACAATGAATGCTGAGACGACGTGCAAAATTTTGAATACTGGATGTATAAAGTGTGAGTCCAGGTTAGTTATGATATGTTGTAAAGTCTTATTGCAGTTGGGAGGAATGACCTGCGGTAGCGCTCTGTCTTGCAGGGTGGGAGTCTCAGTCTGCTGCTGAAGGAGCTGCTTAAGGCCCCCACAGTCTCATGCAGTGGGTGAGAGGGATGGTCCATGATGGATGTAAGTTTTGCCAGCATCCTCCTCTCACCCACCTCCTCCAGGGAGTCTAAAGAGCAGTCCAGGTCAAAATTGGCCCTCCTGACTAGTTTGTTCAGTCTCTTTCTGTGCTCCCTGCTCCCCAGCAGACCACTGCATAGAAAACTGCAGAAGCTACCACAGTGTCATAAAACGCCTTGAGCAGAGTCCTGCACACTATGAAGGACCTCAGTCTCCTCAGCAGGTGGAGGTCAAGAATACCTCTCCCCTAAATGACCAATCAATGAAAAGCAATGACAACATACATAGGAAATAATATGAAGTAGTTTTGGTATGAAAATCCCTCATTGGTCATCTAAATAACCACTTCCTAGGAGCACCATGCACAACTATCCTCTCCCAAAGGCTATGGATCATCTGAAAAGGGTTTAAAGATTCCGAGACGGATTTCTCGAACACACTCTAAGGCAGGGTTATTCAATTAAAATTCAAGGAGGTCCAGTCAGAAAAAAAAGTATTGTATCAAGAGTCCGGAACATCATACTGTGTAAAACATTCTATATATTTTTTGTAATGTTAAATTAACATATATTTGACAATGTGTATGGTGGCCTAAAGTAAACAGAAACATTCATAGCAGACAGTGAAATCATTATTATCTTATTAAATTTAAGAAGGGCTGTATTTAAAAATAAGAGATAATAAATCAAAACAGTTGTTTAGTAATTGTGCACTGTCTCGGAGCATCAGACAGTGATTTTGTGCCCTCAAAGACTGCGTAATTTGTGGACGTTATTCTCTCAAACTCAGGCTCACTCATCTCTTTGTCCTCTTGTTCTGTGTCGTTTTCTTTATTTTTTATCTCTGTCATCCTTTCTTCTAAACTTTTGCCCACATGCAGAGCGGCAAATATTTAAAGCCAGGAATGCAAACCTTCATTGGCTGAGAAGCATCACATGTGATGGCTTGACTTGAATGCAATTGGTCTGTACGTTTCCAGCACTACTCTGCCAAAACTGTAAATGCTGTAAAAGCTGTGCTGATGAAAATAAAAATGTTTCATCAAATATAAAATCCCCTCGTAATTTACCGATGAGGGTTCTGGGTCCACATAGCATGGTGTCTGGACCCAGACCCGGACCTCGGTCTACCATTTGGTGACACCTGCTCTAAGGAATCTCTCTCTCTTTAGTAGCAAACATGTTATTCCATCCTCTCAGTTTCCATTATGATCATTTTAAAGAACTGTTTACAGTTTTAAAGTGTATAAGCTTGTCCATGATCTTTTGAACGGTGCAGAAGGACAGACTTTTGACATCATTACTTTTTGTACTGCAAGATGCTGTTTCGTTGTAATTCATTCTAACCACCATATTTGAATGCTAAACATTGCCTGCTTTGTAGCCAGTGGGATGGCTTGTGGTCACTAAAACTGAATAATTAAAGTCCAAGTTGATTATTAAAACCAGTGAGTTTATTGTAAATACTTTACATCTCCAGCAATAAATAGGAAAGAACGGCATGAAATGATCATTTAGAAGACTAAGTGAAGGGCTCTAATTCCACATTAAACAGTAAGCCACATTAAGTGATGAATGCACTGTATAAACTAAGCTGTCTTATTGGTGAGCTGTGCAAGAAGAGAAAAGAGATGGAAAAAATGAAACAAAAGTTGACTTTCTTTTTTAATGTTTTTCTACAGCATACTATGGCTCAGCAAGTTTGAAAATCTCTCCTTGAACAGACAACAATACAGCAGAAATTGGTAACAAGTTGTTGCAAGTGTTCAGATTTGTAAAGCACCAGTCCGCTCTCTTCACACTCCTGTATAATTCCTTACCTTAGTTAGACAGTCTGGTCTAGACTAGACTCCCTTATTGCAGTGCTGCCGTGCTGTCCCTTCTGACCCACTGAGAAAAGTAAAGTGCATTACACACAGATAAAGGTGGTGATAGAAAGGAATGATTCTTATTGGGTGTATGTGAAGGTACAAAGAACAAGTTTGTCTGTGTGTCTGTGTGTCTGAGTGTGTGACAGATATTCAGCTTTCTGTACCCTCAACTTCACTGTTTCAGCAATGATTTAGAATTCAATAAAATTATGGACCTCTCAAAAAAAAAGTGCTCCTTTGTATATGCATCAAGGGAAAACTTATCATGGAAATGAAAAGAGTGCATTGAAGCAGTGACAGTTTGGTCTGTGCCTAAATACTGTGCCCTTTAACTAACTGAGCCTGTTACAGGAATGCATGGTTTGTATTTTGAAGATCATTTGAGACACAGTAACAGAATAATCATAAATTTGGATCCCGGATTTTTCATCACTAAGATTTTCAAGAATGAAAACAAAATATCAATTTGTGAGAGAGGTTTTGGAAAGCCTTGGGGGCTGAGAGGGGAATGAAGTAAGGATGTTGTCTGTAATGCTAAAACGTAAATAAAAACAGAAGACAACAAATGGAAAATCTTGTAATATTCACTCATTTTGAATTTGATGCCTGCAACATGTTGCAAAACAAGCTAGCACGGGGCAACAAAAGACTGGGAAGATTGAGGAATGCTCAGAAAACACGTGAACAGGTTAAGTGGAAACAAATGAGTGTCATGATTGGCTATAAAAGGAGCATCCCCAAAGGGGAGCATGGGGCAAGGTTCACCACTTTGTGAACAACTGCGTGAGCAAGTAGTCCTATAGTTTAAGAACAATTTTTCCCAGTTGACAATTTCAAGAAATTAAGAGATTTTATCATCTACAGTCATTTATATCATCAAAAGATTCAGAGAATCTGGAGAAATTGCTGCAAGTCAGCGGCCAGGCTGAAAACCAACGTTAAATACCCATGACCTTTAATCCCTCAGGCAGCTCTGCATTAAAAACCAACATCATTATATAACGGATATTACCAAGTGGGCTCCGGAACACTTCAGAAAACCATTGTTAGTTAACACAGTTTATCACTACATCTACAAGTGCAAGTTCAAACTCTACCATGCAAAGACAAAGACATGTATCAACAACACCCAGAAACACCGCCAGCTTCTCTGGACCCGAGCTCATCGGAGATGGACTGATGCAAAGTGGAAAAGTGTGCTGTGGTCTGACGAGTCCACATTTCAAGTTGTTTTTGGAAATCATGGATGTTGTGTCCTCCAGACCAAAGAGGAAAAAGACAATCTGGACTGTTATCAGCGCAAAGTTCAAAAACCAGCATCTGTGATGGTATAGGGGTGTGTTAGTGCCCATGGCATGGCTAACTTGACCATCTGTGAAGGCTCCATTAATGCGGAAAGGTACATACAGGTTTTGCTTTCATCACATTTTTACTCACTATGGTCTCATTTTTATTTGCAAAGTGAAGTCCTGCACCTCTATAGATTCAGGATAATCGGATAATCATAGCTATACACTGATGTAACTCAATTATGTCATCACGCAGTGCAACAAAATTTAAAAGCTATAAACCATTCTCTCTGATTTGATCATTTTAAAAATTGAAACAACAAATTTTCAGATACCCCCAGGCAAGGAAAAATATTGGTAGGGGCACTACATTCAAAGATTCTACAAATTTTGATGTTGGAAATTTTTTGGCTCACTGTGTTCTCATTTACCACTGCAATATGAAATCCTACACCTCTAGGGGTTCAGGCAAAATTCAAAGGATAGTTGAATTCCGAATAGGGCCGTAAGGGCGTATATCATTCAGGGCTTGCTGAAAGCAGTAAGGAGCATATCTTCCAGAATTTAGCAAGAGCGAGCATTTTTTTCTGCAAATTTTTAAAGAAGACATGAAAATCAAAGCAATGTTGATTTAATTCTCCCTTCTTCTCTGGTCTGTTTATTCATGTTGCTGACATCACTTGTGATACATGCAGGTACCTGCGGAAACTTGACAATCTGACAATCAAGTTAGTTTACTCTTTTTAAAAAAAAAAAAATTCTTGATTGTAAAAATGATTTGTAAATGCCAGTCATTCAATCATGCTATTGGATTTGGGATCCAGAGGGTATATTTGGTATCAATGTGAAAATTGGGAGAAATTACAAATTGAGAGTTCAGCAGGAAAACAGGTTAAAAAAACAGGACTCCTGCAGAAATTGGGAGTGTAGGCAGGTTTGTAGTGGGTGCATGTGCTCATGGGAACAGAAGTCTTTATCCTGGAAAACACTAGTTTTCAAGAGTACTCATAGACCCGTTAAAGACTGATTTGTAACAGTGACTTGAAAGTGAACAACAACCTGAAATATGAAAAAAAAAAGTAATAAAACCATAAATCTAATAACTGTTCAGACATGTAACAAAAGTGTGGAGCCTAATAATAATAAGAAGAATAACAAGAATAAAGCATTAAAAAATATATGTTGTTGCAAAAGTTTTGGGTCCAGCATCTTTCTTACATTTTGCGTTTTATTTCATCTTTTTTTATTACAGTTTAGGCTCAGCACATCTGTTACATTATCAATCAGTTATAACATTTTGCATTTCATTACATTTTGGGTTGTTGTTACATATCAGGCTCTAACAGAGCCCCTTTAAATGCGCTGTGGCAATTTGCAGTGCCAGGGAGACATCAATCAAAGTGAATCTAAATTACCCAAACAGTGTTGCGATTTGTCTGAAACACAAAATAAGATGATTTTACAAAAAAAAAAAAAAAACATTTTAGTGTATTTAATGTTTCTATGTTCATATATGCTTGGTATAACCCTAAACTTAGTGATCATTTTTTGGTTTAGACAACTTCCAGCTCAACAATTTTAAGCCAAACGCTTAACTGCTGTTACAGATTCCTTAGAATTTGTTGATACTGACAAAGAGCATCAGTCTTGAGTTTAAGTGCAACTTGTTTTCTGGTGTTGTTTTCTTTTTCAAATAAGTAACTGGACTTATTGAAGCAGCAGTATAAGTGTTAAAATCACCCTCTTAGCTCAGTATTAAGTTTAACAACATGCACATTGTCTGCTGTGAGAGATTTCTACCTCGAGTGAAGAATCACTTTCTTCATTCGTGGCAGATTTTTCTCCTCAAAGAAAAAAAAAAAAGCTTTAAAAAAGATCCATGAAAACTGCATTCCACCCAAGAGTGCTGGAAATGGGTAGGAAAAGAATTTGACACTACCAAATAATGAGGGGAAATATGCATGCTGGCAACTCCAACTAATTAGTGTGGAACACCAGGATTATGAGTGATATAAAATGCATTAAGTGCCAGCAGAGTAATTTGTGATGTAAGACAGTTTGTAACTTTAAGGCCTGTCTGTTGGGACCTGGTAGGGAATAAATGGAAATCATGTTTGCATACATTAGTGAAGTAAAGTTTCAGCAGCAGAGTGCTGGGCTGTTTACACATCGGCTGCTACCGGAGAGCTGCCATTAGCATTGTACTGCAGCTGTCAGAAACTCTTATCCAAAAGCCAGTAGTAAGGCAGATACTTGTGCGTCAGGCCCTCAGAGAGCCATAGCCCACAACATTACTGTCTACAGCAAGTCATTGAATGTGCCACACAAGGCTTTAAGTTCTTGGCCTTGAAAGATGGTTGCGATCAATAATGTGTCACCTGGTCGTTTAGGAGGGAGACTGGGAGAGCCTGAACTTCTCTTCTCTCTTGTGTTGCTGGACGCGGACATTCATTACTGTATACATTAGGGCGGTAAAATATACATGGGCAAATGGATTCTGGATCTGTGTTATTTGTACAAAGCCACAGGTGAAGTCCACAATAGCTTTGACCTTGTGCCATGCAACCTCCCCCACTCCTCTTACAAACAGATAACCCTGCTTTTTTGTTTACGGTGTTCAGCATGGGGATTTATTGCAATGGCAAAGAGTAATTGTGCGTATAATGTCAAGGACTGTTGTCAGTAACCATACATCATGCCTACATATGGTATACATGGCTATGTTAAATATACATGCTCCCATGAAATATACATGACCAGGGCATGCATACAAAACCTCATGGCTGCAGCTTGAATGATTAGAAAGCACAGAGCAGGAATTCATACATTAAATTGAACCTCAATGACAAACTATATGAATGTCTTCTTTTTCATCCTTTCATTTTTAGATTCAGTTAAACCTTAATGTCTGCAACTCTAGATTTATGTTGAAAAAGAAAGAAAGAAAGAAAGAAAATCGTTTGTTGAATTTTCTGAGCACCTAACATTTTCAAATATGGATTGAAGGAATGATTTTGGGAAAACAACATAATTTAATGTAAATGAGTAAAACAAGATAAAATGCCAGGCTTTCTGCGGACAGCGTCAAATATCAGCTACTCTCAAGTGATCATTTTTTATCAAATTTTGATCAACTCAGTCGTTTGGGCTCTATTCAGACTTTTTAAAAAAGAAAAAACAGACAATAAAATAACTGAACTCATAATCTGAGCTTTTGCACACAATTTTGCCATGTGTGCGTGTGTGTTTCCTTTTCAAACACTCAGAATGCATGGGGTTAATATATTAAGCAGGAGACAATGCGTGCGTGTGATGCAGAGAGTTAGTGGTTGGTGGAGGGTTCCTTATTATCAGGGGATGAGAGTGCTAATAAAACACAGGAGCTTCTGAGGTGCAGAGGTCAGATGCACATGTAATGAATGGAGAAATTTAACTCATCCAATTATAGGTAGCCAAGGCAAAAATCCATACTGTTACGCTGGGCACAGCGCCCAAATGCAAAACTAATAATGTCAAGCAAAGTCCCAGCTTTGTGTAATGTGAGAGTGTGTGCATGTGTTGTGTATCCGAATGTGTGTACAGGTGTGTGTAGTAACACTATGAGTGTGTGCAGTACAAAAGATTTACACTGAAGCCAGAGTGAGGAGGATGTGTGCAGTGGAGAGGTGAAGGTGTTTTATAGTGTATTTGTGTGTGTCTGTCTATGAGTGCGTACACACTGACACGTGTATTTTTGAGTTCAATTTTCTGCAGCAGCTGCTTACAAGAGCTTCTTATTCAGAGCTGCTTTCATTTTCCTGGAGTCTGGTGCAAACTAAAACGAGAGGTCAATATGCAGAAGTGTAATAACGGACACATATAGTAGTTTGTTGGATATGTGCTGAAGTGGGAAAGGCTTATGATTATTCTATTTACTGTTATTGATTCATATGTCTTTAGGAACATGCAGTTGACATTAATCATGCATCTAGATGTCAGGATTAAAATCAGATGCTAATCTAGTCCATGCAAAATATGTTAGCAATTAAGATCCCCAGCTTTGGCTCGATGTGAATGTTGTACCTCCAGAATACAAATATACACAGAAACATGCAGAGACCTTTGACTTAATGGCCAACCATGTAAACAAAGGCTCAAAAAGGGCAAGCTCATTATTAGGGAGACACTTTGATTTAATGAGCAGCACGTTGATTAAACGATCAAATTTATTTTTCATGAGAAGAAATGAGGAGAGAGAGAAACAAAGGGGGAGAGAGAGGAGTTAAAATCATACTTTGATTTGCTTCTTTCTACTTTATTTTGATTTCTTTTAATTGGGAGCCTTACCCCCTTGGAGGCAAAGTCATTAGGCCTTATACATAACCATTGCTGCCACATTAAAATCACATTACACAACAACGATAATCATTGCATTCAATTACACATGGTAATAAATACCCGACGCCATCTCCAGTAAATCCATTAGCCTGGGAGACACAACACATGCACACAAGCTCAAACATGAGCAGATGACGGCAGCCATTAGGAGATCTCGGTGTTTGGACCTTTTGTTGCCGATACAGCTGAGCTGCTGGTGACACCAGTTGTTTACATTGTCTGACAAGAGCATAAGGGCGTGTCAACGAGATGTGTACAGTCACATCGGGCATTCATGGTGCATACATTTTAGAGCAATTCTATTCCATACAGCGCAATACAGCAGAGGGTGTCAGAGATGGAATAGTAAAAAAAGGAGACCTGACTCAACAAAAGGTCAACAGCTGGATTTTAAATGGCTTGCACACTAGGCTTCAGTCCACTGATCCCTTAGGAATACATCAGATAAGTATCATTTACTGCAGCTCTACAACACGTGTCTGCTACATTACTCTTTAAGGAGGAAGACTAGATCTCATCAGTCATGTACAGTAAGCTCAGTAAGCCTTTCAGATACATGAATAGAAAAAAAATCTAAGTATTAGAGTGCTGCATGTAGTGAAAATATGTTACTCAAGAGAGAAATTAAAAGCCCACAAAGACAGTGGCACAGTTTATGAAAAGTTGTCTTATAGCTTCATTCATGGATATGTGACAGCAGTATGCAGGTTCACATGCTGTGGACATTTTAGTGCTGCAAGCGTGGAAAAAACAACAGCCCATGAGTGAAACACTAACAGACATTCACACATGATGAAGCTCTTCTTGGTGCATTTCATTTTCATTTCTGCTGTCCTTTTCTGCTCAATATTCCTCCACGTTCCCCTTGCCTAACAAAGCTCACCCTGCCGCGCTCCACCTCTCCCTCTCCCTGCCTTCAGCCCGCCTCTCTCCCCTCTCTTTGCTTGATGGCAGCCTCACTTGTAATTAACTGTTATGTGGGGGATTGATTGCGGACAGCTTAGCATTGACCAGCTTCATTATGGAGTCCCTTCAAAGTGGGATTCTGGGCCTGCCAATACTCCTGAGTTTATTTCAGTGAAGGGATCAATAGCCAGCGTATTAAAAGCTTTATTTGGGCTTTGTCTGCCCCTTGAGTACCTTTGCCCTGGTTGCTCTGTGGATCTTTCTGGTACCACCATAATGGCTATTCTGACCTTTCAGGGATGGGTGGGCGGTATGACTAGTGAGGGCTTGTGTAGCAGGTGTACAATCTCAGAGTAGGTGTAAACAAAATATAAAAACCTATCAGGCTGCCAGTTATGATTTAGCCTAAAGTGAAGCATCCTAGAGCTGTTTTCCTCCAGACACCAATGCTGAA
This sequence comes from Labroides dimidiatus, assembly GCA_030710495.1. NCBI lineage: Eukaryota > Metazoa > Chordata > Actinopteri > Labriformes > Labridae > Labroides > Labroides dimidiatus. The sequence goes on along the minus strand of CM061143.1, from coordinate 21,602,471 downwards.
AACACTTGGATGCAGCCCAAAAAGCCATTCTAGTAACTGCAACTGCAATAGTGAAAGTACCATTCAGGTTTTGTTTTAATATTTGCTCACACAACCAATACAAACAAACAAAAACCCTCTTTCTTTCTCCTTTGAAATACAAGAAGTTATTGCTGTTATTAGCAACTGTAATTTTACACCATCAGAGAACAAATATGTGCTTTGGTGTCTGTGTCTACGTCAATACATCATACTTCTTTTTACTATAAATAAAAAATAATAAGTTAATAATTTTTTAAATAAATTAAAGCTCTAGGTCTACTAGGCCATGACCGGCAGTGGAAACAAGTTGTCAAGGAGGCAGCATGCTGAGCTGCTGCTAGCTTTAGATGTTCAGCCTGTATCATAGTTAGGAGTCCCCAACTGCAAACAATTATAATGTATATTCTATCATATTAATGTAGGTTTAAAGATATAAAACGCTTAAATACTGATGATGACTTGTTTATTTCATCACACTAGTACTTAAGAAGAATGGCACCTTCTACACTGCAAAAACAGACATCCAAGCAAGTGTGTTCTTGCCTTATTACACTTGATATGAGCCACATTCAACTGACAAGTCCAGGAACGTGTCTTATTTCAAGATATTAAAAGACAAAAATAAGGTCTGAATTACCTGCAGCAAGTTAAAAAATCTGCCAGTGGGGTGAGAAAAATTTACTTGTCAAGTTTAGAATAATGTCTAAATACAAGAAACTTTCACTTACTCCACTGGTAGATTTTTTTTTACTTGTTACAAACAATTCAGAGCTGATTTTTGTCTGTAAATATCTTTAAATGAGACATGTTTCTGGACTGGTCCGGTGAATGAGGCTAACATTAAGTCTAAAAAGACATTTTGACTAAAATTAAGACAAAAGCACTTGGTAAGATGTCTTTTTTTTTTTTTTGCAGTGTAACACTGAACTTCAGCTAACTGAGGGAAAATGATTCTCGTAGTAATCACATATTCTACATACAATTCAGATAAAATGAGGCGGCCCATATTTGTAGACATATCTCAGCCGTTTTATTTAATTTTTTATTTATTTATTTATTTTTACATTAATCCAGATGTTGTGCTTGCAACAGTAAATGGTTGCAACACGGATGTGCTGCAATGTCTCTACTTCTCCAGTGAAGTACAGCAGCAGCAGAAGCCTGGCACCCTGTTTCAAAGCTTTCACTACAAACTGCATGCTACAGCACTCCTCCATGAAAGTATATACACATTGTGGTATCCAGGGACTTTCCGTCTGATATGTGCTCACCCCCCCTCCACGCATGCACGTACACACACACACACACGCACACACACATGAGGTGGCCCTCTGATGAGATATCATTTTGTCATTTAGCATGCTGTGTACAAGATGCATCTCCCCCGCCAAAGCGTCAGCAGCAACCCCAGCTCTGTCCTTGTCTGGTGTTTCCCTCAAGGCTACACACACAGCTGAAGAGCCACACACACCCTTGGAGATGGAAGGCGCATGGCTGCCATGTTATAAATGACTCCAAGAATCTCTCTTTTTCTTTCTTTCTTCTCTTTCTACTCTTCTTCTTCTTCTTGTGCACTTGCTCAGTTTCTCTTCCTTTGACGTGCACACATTTTTTTTGTACACATACACCAGTTGTGGGCTGTGCCCATTACACAGATAGCCTCTGCAGATGCCACATGGATAGAAATGAAGACCTTGCTCTGGAGTTTCTGTTTTTGACTCTGGTTTGATCTAACCAATAAAATACCAGGTTATCCTTTTCGTTTGCTTCATGCTATGAGAATAATCCTCACACAGCAGTATAGCGTCTTCCTCCATGACTGATTATTCGCTCATTATGAGCATCTCTTTCAGCTCCTGTAAAGTCATATTCTTTAGAACGTGAGATATTGTGCTGTCTAAGTCCTACAGTACCTCACCGGCTCAGCGGTGGGTCCCCCTGTGCTTCTACAGAACTAATGGCCTGCAGACTCAGCACTGGGGCTGCAGAAAGATGAATAAAAAACCCACAAACGTACCCCACTGATACCCTGGACAGTGCTGGTGACACTTAAATAATAAGCAGTGCTTAGCACTTTAAAGATATTTTTTTCCTGCCCATGTGGGGCCCAGGTCAGCTCATTAGTAGAGCACAAAACAAAGAAAGCACATACACACAGATACGCTGGAAGACACACCGGGACATGAACCTCATATGAAAGGGGGGGATATTATTGCTGTGCCTATAATCTCTGATTACTTGTCTAATACAATCAGTGTCACATAACAGCACTGATTACTTTTTGTAAAACTGTAATTTCAGTGATGTGTTTATACAAGATTATGGCAGAAGCTAAACTTGTTAATTTGAAAAATGAGACAAATCTCGGTTTCTGTGAAACTCAAATAACAGTATTTAACTACTGTCACTGTCAGTTGCTTTGAAATCATAACAAAGGCCAATGGTTTACCTGAAGTCCCCACAAAGGACCCTCAACAGAGCTTAGAAGTGAAAATCAAAAGGATGCTATCCTTGGGAAGACTATATTAAAATCACAAAAGAGAAAAGATCACATAGATGCAGCAACGACCTGCAACAGTGTGCCGGAGGGCAGCCAGCGGGGCTGAGCTCTTAATGGTTCCTTCATGCTTGACACATTTCAAAACAAAACAACTAATGTTCTCTGGATCAGGCCAGCAGGACGACATTAGCAGGGAAAGATCTAACAGTCAGATAGGAGAGGAGATTAATTACAATATGCCCTTATCACGTCCTGTGATGAGACACTAAGCGGAATCACAAACATTGTTTGTGAGGCTACTGATGGCTGGCAGTGGGTCCCTGCAAGCTGGGAAAAGAAATTCTTCAATGATAGCAAATTTGACAAAATAATACTATTGTGGGTTGTAATTTGTGGCTTAGTAGATAGAGAAACCTGTAGAGAGAATTTGATAAGTGGGGAACCATCTGTCCGACAATAATGAGCAGGCCTTCAAAAAAATTCTTCAATCTAAAAATAAACTTTAAAAAAAATACCCTGAATGTGCCTCAGATCAGGAGAGCCATGGTTTCCAAAAGAATTTTACGAAGAAGATAATCAATCTTTTAAGTTTGTTTAATCTATTCAGAGCTATACATACTTGATAGGCTGAAATAATTCAACACAAATTGCCCGTTTTCCGGACTGGAGAAATGTCAATATTCATAAGCAGTCTGTTCTAAGATCTCCAGATGGGAGGAGGGCTGTCAAAACAGGCTCATGTCAAGATGAAACACAGAAAAGAGATCTATTCAATTCTGACGTTTCATTAATGAATAATTTTTTTTCCCCATGCATAAATATTAATAGATAAAATTAATTAGTTAAATCATTGATGTGGAGGAAAATCAACAGGGAAGCTCTGCAATTCAACTTTGTGCATTCTGATCTGGTTTCATTATCTTTCTTGCTAATTAATTTTGAGCATTTCTGCATTTTTTGCAGGTTGAATGCTTCTTACCGCAAACTTGTATACAGTTACGGATCTTCCACTCACCACATGACTCATTCTCTTCCAATATTTAATGGACATACATTGGAATGGTATGCATTTTTGTGCTTAATTATTTTTCTAACCAATTCTAATCAGTAGCCAATTCAAGATGGCTAACTCTCAAAGCAACCAGTGCTCCATTCTGCAGTCTCTTATCTTTCAAATTCAGCTTTAAAAAGTCACAGGGCTGCTTACCGACTTTGCCTCCCTCAGTGTCATATTATTTTACATAGATGAGCTCGGACATGTACCAAATGAGCCATCCTCTCCCCGAAAAATTGCTAATAGGGGAATCATTAAAGACTACTCTGTTGACCTTTTAGAATGCTGGCTTCCAACTCCTTACTCTAAATCCCCTGCTTATTGACTTGGCAGCTTCTTTAAATGCCCCTCTTAAAGGAAAAGTGCATAGATTTTTTTTACTCCCCCATCTCCTCCCCCTCTTGGATGCTTTTCACCCTCGACCTTAGCAGGAGCACCATGGGTATTAATGATGTCTACCAATGAAGCAACTTGTCATGTTTTACCATCCTGCTTGATGCTTGAGCTCAGAGTAATGTACATATATACCACACACCCCAGTATGTTGTAAAAACACAAACAGGCCTCCCAAAGGTCTCAACAGGTATCCAAAAATATGCTTTTGACCCCGAGCTCTTATTCTCTAAATAACACAACACTCACTACTCCTGTTCTCTCTCCTCTTCCTGCTCTGATAAAGGCAGCTGTAGCCTGAGGGCTGTGATGACACTGAGAATAACCACTATGTATATGACACTTTAAAATTCACATAGGAAGAGGAGGGACGTACATTATTGACTCAGTAATGCAGGAGTGCAGACAAACAGGTATATAGATGTGATGCAGAGGAGGAAATGTGTTCTCCTCAGGGGTAAATCCAGAATGAATTGAAGCAAAGTAGTTAAGCTGCACATATACCATTTAGAAACACCAGCACAAGCACATGCTGTAAATGCATATGCTCCTGAAAACCAGATAATGATCCCTTCATTTGCAATACACTGTTATTTATGGCAAGGTCCTTCGTAGAATGATGCCCAACTGTGTACAATGAGACCCCCAGATGAGAAACATTAAGAACTCATCCCCTATTTCATGTCTTCTCAAACATGTTAAGCCTCATGTTGTCAAACTCATTACACTTTGAGCTTGGATACACACAGGATAATGATGATATCTTACTTGTTCCGGCACGCGACCACCTGACAGACAGCAATGCTCCTTACTCTGTGGTCCACCTGCCCATTCATCACATCTCTCTGCACCTTGGGTTGAGCATTTCACTAATGATGCCAATTAATTGAAAACATTAGTGCAAAGATTCTCAGAGATTAACGTTCCCCAAGTCACGTGAAGGACGGGGGGTATTCATGTGTGGATATCAAAGGCAAATCAAAAGCATTATAATAGGTCGGTACCCGGTGATTCACAGGACAATGTTGAAAAACTGGTTGAAAATCCTCATTCTTGAATCAAGGTTTAAATGTGCTGCATAAGGTTTTAAGATCAAAATGTTCTCACATGTTTTAACTTATTCAGTGCAGTAGCTTGATCAGTGGCCTTATGTCTCAAAGTAGGACCCAGTAGGCACCCTTGAGCATCAGTTTGGTTGAATGACCCAGTTTAAGATAAAAACAATAATGTCCATTTAATTTGTTTTTGTAGGGGTGCTCACACTCTAATGCCTAAAATACACCACACGCTCCATTGTGTGTTGACTATGTTTGTCATCTCACACTAGCTGCGTGCTCAGTCCAACAAGCTGCAGGACTGACGGACAGCTGGAGTCGTGAGACCGAGGAATTCTTTGGGCAACTCACGATCCCGGGAGTATCAAAGTAAAAACAGCAGCTGGGCTGCAATGGAGCGGATCCAGTGTGACTTGACACTGTGACTTTAATGGAAACCTATCTGATCCAGTGCCGTGACAAAAAGTTCCCTTCTGTTCCCAACATTTCTTGTTGGGTAGGTTATATTCTCTGTCCATAGCATCTTAAAATCACACTTTAGTAAAAGTAAATATATTATGATAGAGTATTACTTAAAGAGGTAAGTCACCCCAGTAAATAGTACTTAAGTAAAACCCACTGTCTTTCAGGGGACTTTTTTTAGAGTACCAGAAGGTGAGCCTCTCCCAAGAGAACATCATTTATTCTGTGAACCCCCTCCACCATGAAAAATATTTTAGTAAACTCTGTTTTCAAACCTTTTAGTCTTTCATAAGTTTTAGTGTGCTCTGTGCGTTTCCCATATTTTTTGGTGAATAAGACATCTTAAAATCATATTTTACTGTGCACGTCAATATCCATCCATTCAATGTTTACATTTATGTGCCTCAAATATGGCCGGCATCTGGGTAACTACCCTAATCATGACACCAATGCAAACACTGGTATCCTGCAGTTTGTGTCAAATTGTAGTGGGATGGTTGTTTCATATTGTTAAGCTGAAGAAAAATAGAGCTTAATATTTATGATATATTTATTTATGCACAAGATACACACACAATTAGCACACTTTTTATCCACTCTTAAAATTATTGTGAATTTATTTAAAAATGAAATATTCCAATATGTTTGAAGCCCCATTGGGTCCCATAAAAACCACATTGGAGCATTTTGATGGAGCCATTATGTTTTTGTTTTTTTTTTTGTTGTTGTTTTTTGTTTTTTTATTTATTAAAAATCATCTTACTCAGAGCACATGGTGTCCCCTGTATTGCTAAGCACTTCTGGCTGGTTTTCATGTGGTTTGTCATGAATTTTCTGTCCTTCCTACAGGAAAATACATGACAAACCACATTGATTCAAATGATATGCATGCCCATGCCTGTTCTAAATGCACACGCTCTGTCAGAGAGATACAGCACATGAGCGAGTGGGGGCTTGGCAGGCAGGCGGTGTGGCACATGCCTGGCAGACAAAGATGCTGATAGCAGGGGAAGCTTCCAGCCTTCTAGCCTCTGTATCAGCCAGGTGTCCACTGACGAGATATGAGGAAGGAGAGGCTGGGGGTAGGTGGAGGGCTGTCAGAGCCAAGGTAGAATGGGCTGAAGGTGTAGAGAAAGAGACAACACTAACAGAGAGATGAGCAGGCGTGAGAGGCTGCTGTACATTCAGCTGTGCAGCTTGGATTCAAGATGTCAAAACAATTACGGAAAAAAAAATACTATCTCCAGACCTTTTAAGATGCTTTGTACCACATGTTTTATGGATGTATTCACACATTTTAATGAAGAATATGACTGATTTGATTCACTGTAAAGACCTGGTACTGGTATAAACATTCCAAGCATGACCTTTGATCCTTAGACCTGAACTCTTACAAAAACCAATAAAAGAGATGAAATTGTGGTAAAGTCAGGCTTAGTTTAGCCTGATTAAAAATACAAACTTTATTTCTATAAAATCTGCAACCTTACTTTTGGTTTATTATCATTGTACAGTTGTTCAGGACAGAAGTGAGCTGTTAGCAGGAAAAGAACAAGGACTTAGATTACACTTTGCTGTATAAAGGAATGCATCTTCCACTCACTAGTAGGATGGTGCCATTGGTCTGGTTGGGCCATCTATTGCAGGTGAATGTAACACCCTCAGCAAACAGGAGTTTATCCTTTAAAACTTCTCTTCCTTCACTTTTGTTACTGTGCTGGTGTATCCATAACTGTATCACACAAGTCTGGATGACATGTTGCTGTATCAATATTTGTCCCACCTAGTCTTTACACTACTGGCTCAGCACCATTCAACAGACTGACCAGAAACTAGTTGGTGATCAGCGCTGAGGAGACACTAAGGTCCCTCAGAAGGCTGTGATTGTCTGCTCACATTTGAGCTGTCAACCGTGATGATATGTTAGTGTTGTGTAAAATGGTTGATTTGCTGCCCTCAAATGGACCAAACTGTGGCTTAAGAAACATGCGCCCGTGGACTGAAAGTAGACCATAGTTATTGGATTTTTTTTTTTTTTTTATTAATTTTTTTGTCTGGTTAAACATCAGTCTAAAGACTCTCAGGTTAAGTCAATTTGGAAGCTCCAATGGCTGTAAAAGCAATTTTACATTTGGTCTTTGTTCCAGCAGTTACCTAAGCAAGGTCCCTGTTGATGGCTCACATGGTTCATCTTTGTTTCTCTGAAAACGGATTTGAACTAGTTCTAAAAGTTTTTTATCAAGCTTTTCTTTGTTTGTCCACAGAACTGTTTACTTGCACCTCATTAGGACAAGAGAAAATAGTGCATCACTTCCATATACTTCCCTCTGGCTGACCCACTGCTGCTGGGTGGCGAACACTGATTGTGAAATTTTTGGGAATGTTGACTGGACACCCGTATTGTTATACTGAAGAATGATGCAAATGTAAGGGCTGGTATCAGTAGGACATAGTCTCTGTCACCATTGTAAGAGCTGATTATGTAAAAGAGAGGGACTGAAATGACATTAATTTAGCTGGAAATCCACAAGACAATAACTTTTAATGAATAGAAAGTTTTGTCTTGGTGAAAAATATTTTCACCAGTGCTCCAGTGTTCCAGCATGCAGCATTGTTTGCAAAGCTTTTCTTGCCCAGCTTGCCAGCTGCTCCAAGCAACCCAATTACTGGGTAAAACCCTGGCTTAGTCTTCCAAGAGTTCTGCACTGCATCCTGCATCCATCTCAGACCCGAGAGAGCTTCCTCTCGCCTCTCCACCGACGTCATTTACACTTCCCGCTCCTGCCTGGCTTATGTTGCCTTCCCACTGCTCTATAACGCCGGTTACAGCCCCCCTGCCAACCCAGAAACCCAGGACATGGGCAAACTGTGTTCTTAGAAAATGGAAACAGCGAATATGACGCAGCAAGACATCTCATTACTGCAGTGGAAGCTTCTCCTCTGGTGTTTGCCCAGAGTCAGATCATAAGACGAGGATGGAGATGGCTTGTATTTGGCTCAATCTTGGTTTTTTTTTCTGAAAGAAATGGAGAGAATAAGGAAAAGAGAGAGAAAACGAGGGAAACAGGGATGAGTGAGTGCAGCCAGCAGAGGTACTGTAGTGGAGCATTACAGGAAATGAAGTTGCACCACAAGCAAGGAGAGGAAGAAGTAATGTGGAGAAGGGTTAGGTGTGAGGGCAGGTGGAAGGTGACAAAGCCACTGAAGCTGAGCAGAGGTTGAGTGGGGTTGAAGCCACACTGTAAGCCCTCCTTTCCCCTGAGACGGGCAGAGTTAGAGGGCCGAGATGGGACTGGGTTACAGGAGAAGGACCTGGGGCCATTTCATTACAGAAAGTGTCTGTCCAGAAGATGGGAAAAGGATTATCCTCCAAACAGGATTTATTGGAGGGGATAATTCATTGGCTGAACCCACAGTGGGAAAGTGCCATATAGGTTGAGGTTACAATATTGCTTCATTCACAGCTCCCAACAGCCTGATTTTCAGCCATGAGTGTGTGTGTGTGTGTGTGTGTTTGTGAGTTTGGAGACGAGAGAAGAATTTGTGAGGAAGTGGGTGCATTTGTGTGTGTGTGTGTGTGTGTGTGTGTGTGTGTGTGTGTGTGTGTGTGTGTGTGTGCGTGTGTGTGTGTTGGTCGTCTGGTCAGGATAATACAGAAGTTTGGTCGCTGAAGGCAGTGTGACATGATTAGTTCTTCGTCTTACTGGCTGCATTATGAGGCAGGAGATGGAAGGCAGGAGGATGTTTTTGCTGATCTCACAGATAGTAGCAATAATGAAAGCAAACTACCTGTCGCAATCACTTAGGTGAGAAAATGCAAAGAAACAAAATGCACCTTTCCACATTCATAGGAAATATGTAAATTGTGCTTATTGTATTACCCCATTCTCAGCCTGTTAGAAAACAGCTGAGGTGTGAAAACTAGAAAACAAAATATGAATTGGGACTCATTTGCCTGTCTGTGTGCCTGCAGGGCACTTGACAAAACAATGATGGAGACATGGAGGAACGCTGGGGAGATTTGCATTTAACAAACTGGTGTCTCCTGGCCTGTCATGTTGTATTAATGCACGAGGAAGACACAGATTCTGTCCCTTCCTAATGTGGTAATAAGACAACTGGCTCCACAAAGCAGCCTTCTCATTCTCTGGCTAACTGAGGGGGGGTTGCAGTTTGAAGCATCAGCTGGGAAAGACATCCTTACATCTTTATAATCATTCAATTTACAGCATGACCACTCTCACTGTCCTTGGTCAGAGCACTCGCTTTGTCCATTAAAAAACTAGACTGACCACCCGTGCTTGGACTGTGGAGCTCACTCTGCTCACACGGCTGTGCGCATCAAAAATCCAGACATTTGCATCTTCCTCTTGCCCTTTCATATTTTTCTAAGGATTGCAAAAATGAGTCTGAAATCATTCCCTTAAAAGGCTGCTGATTGGGGTGCTGGGGTCTGTAATTTGCAATTAACGAACGGGCTCTGGAATTTGATTTGGGTCAAGGTCCTCATTTGCATACTCCTTCCTGACTAGTAGAGAGACTCTGGAGGTGCTCCGCCTCGATGACGGTGTCTCGTTGTCTGATTTATGTTCGGCAGTCATGGTGAGGGGGAAAAAAAGAGCGGAGCAGTGCTGCCCTGCTCTGCCTCAGTGTGCTTCTTGTGACTCGTCACACTCTCCCAGTTAATGAATTCTGAGCGCGAGCTGTGATTTCTATTGGTTCATCTCAATTGCCTGCTAATGGCAGGGTCGTTAGGCCAGGGAAATAGCGAAGTCCACCTCCAGTCTCCAGGGCTAGTTACTGTGAGCAGACAGAGCTATGAGCTGTGACCTGTTGAGGAATTCTGCACTGCAATAGAACAAGTATTTATGATGTTTTACTTAATGCATTTATTTGGTATTGATTATTGAAAGTTATATAAAAGAAAATTTGCTCTAAAACTGAGAGAGAGACACTTTTCCTTTCCTGCAGTTTTTCCATTTCAGGTCACCGTTTAAACCATACTTCCTTTGTTTTCTATGGAACACTATCAAACTTTGTACTCCACAGTATTAAGGATTATTCTACTTTAAAGTAAAGAAAATGGAACCCCCCCCCCCCCCCCCCCCAAATTAAAAATTTTCAAGATTTTATCATTTTAAGCATATAAAGTAAATGGAAAATGGTCTGCACTTTTATATTATTCTGCAAGTCCTCAAGAAAATTAAAGCACTTTCCAGTTCATGCAAGCATACATTCTCACACACATCAGCAAATTAATATGGTGTCAATTATTAAGTCCAAGACCAGCCAATTATGCACCTTGACCTTTGCAGCAAATTTTAAGTCATTTGATGGGCTTTTTGTTTTTCCATTTTTATTCCCATTAAAGAGGGCTGTCAAGAGCAACAGTATAGAGCAAGACTTTGGCTTCTGTACTTTGGGTGTGGGGCTTTTACCACTGAGCCTTACTTACTCAACCCCAGTTTGAGTTGTCTTCCAGCCTTTTCCATACTTTGGTATATACCTTAGAAGGAAGTCTGTAATTTAACTGCCAATATTTGGATGAAATGGACTGTGTTTATATGGCGTTTGCTCTAGTCTTTGGACACTCATAGTGCTTTTCATTTGTTCATGCTGATGGCAGAGGCTATGGTGGCCTAGAGTGCAAACGTGCTTCATATACAAAAATGTGCTGCATATAAAACAGAAATACTATTAGAAAATGCTTCAAATACAGAAAAGTGATGCAAATACAGGAAAGCACTGAAAATACAGAGGAATGCTGCATAAATAAAAACAACTTTAAGAAGGAAACACTGAATATTCACTCACACAACGGAAATGCTCCGGGCCTCAAGGGGCAGTGGTGAGTTTTCACCTGAGAGACAGACAATGGTGAGGGGAGTAGTGATGGGATAAACACTTCTTTTCAGTGTGCTGAATTATTAGTTCAGTAAAGTGATTTGCTCAAAAGATTTTTTCACCAAATCATTCAGTACTCTCCGAGTCCCCAGCCTCAGTCACAAACACACTGTACTGACTGAAACACAATCGAGTGTTAACCCCCAGGATCCCAATCCTGCCGGCAGGATCAAAATACCACTTATTTTTAAATGACTGACATTTATAAACAGTTTGTCCAATCCAAAAACTAAAAAAATGGCATAATCATCAGATTTTCAAGTTTCTGAAGGTACCTGAATGTTTCACAAGTGATTTTTAACAGAGCAGAGAAAATGGGAGAACTTCATCAACATCGCTTTGATTCTCATGTCTTCTTTGAGAATTTTAAGAAAATATACCATTTTCCAAAGCTAAATTCAGTAAAATTCAGAAAATTCTATGGTACTTACTGCTTTCAGCAAGCCCTGAATTTTTTGACATACACCTTGGATTCGTGCTTCAAAAATTCTTTGAATTTCGCTTCCCATGGCATTGTCTTGCAGGCATAAAGTTTCTGCTCAGAGCCGTTCAGCACTCTGTCTCATTATTGCCAAAAACTTATTTGCAGATCGTCATGATGTCTCTGCAGTGTAGACTGTAAACTGTGTAAACAGTAGTGATAGTAAATTCTGATGACGTTATACTGCTCAGGACACATAGTTGAGTTATCCTGAAGCCAGAGAGGAGCAGGACTTCATACTGCAGTGAAAAATGAGACCACAGTGAGAAAAAAAAATCCAAACATTAAAATGTAGGTTCTGTGAATGTTGTGCTACCACCAATATTTTTCATGTGTTCCTTAGACATAAGGCTACCTGGAAATGTGTTGTATACACTAATTCCTTATTTTTTTCAGTTTTTAAAAGAATAAAATAAGAAATTAATTATTTTCCTCTAATGATTTATAGCTTTTAAATTTTGTTAGACTGCATGAAGACATAATTAAGTTACATCCGCCTATAACCATGGTTGTCCATACTCTGAAGCTGTCCATTTTGGCAATCTTGGTTTCCGTGTGGGAGATACTCATCTGACTTCATCTAACTTCCTGCAGGTAAATGAATGACAAGGTATACTGCAAAAAAAATTATCAAATGTGGTTTATCATGTGCAAAAGTTGTTTATGTGATTAAATAAGTCCAATATGCAAAAACAGGTATGCTAACTGAATTATTAGTTTAGCTATTTTCATCACTAGCAGAAGCACTAAACAATAATTATATCATGAAACCAACATAAGGGCTATTTCCCCAGCTTTGACACAGAAAACTGGAAGTGCAGCCTGAACCCCAGTTAACAGAGCTCCAAGGGGGAGACAGAGCAGAAGAATATCACAGGATTAGACAACCCAGTGATACCTCTACAGGGACAGGCCGGAGTAAAAACTTACCTTTATCAGAGACAGGCTTGTATAACAGACTGTCTCGTGAATGGATGTAGCCTCTGTGATGTCACCTGTCTGTTTTGGCCATATTTGAAGTGAGGCGGGCTTTGAGTCTCCACAGTATATTGGGCACCTGGCGGTCACGTGAGCTGAGCTGTGCCTCTGATTGGACAAACCGGCAATCTTAATATTGTTGAAATTGCTGAGTTAGATAAAAATCCAGTGTGTGCCGTTAGCGAAATTAGCCATTCAGACAGGAGACATTTTTTGTAACAGGCTGTAAACATGTTTATTTCTGCTGTGAAAACAACCTTTTTTGGCTTGGTGAGTTTGTGACCTCTGGTACTTCAAGAGCCAGCCTCAAGCGGACACTCGAGGAACTGCAGATTTAAGCACCTCTGCATTGTTTCATTGTCTATTTTGAGACCAGAGGTTGCCGCTTGGCTCACACAAAACTGGGCTTAAGACACCTCAAAAAACGTATATGACAAAATATTCATGAATGGTACGTTGTTTTTTCCCCCTGTGTACTACATTTTACTGTCTCTGTAACTTATATTTAAGATTTATATTTACATTAAACATTTAAAATTTATATTTAACATTTAACAGTAGATTTAGATTTAAATTTAACTGTTAGATTTAACTTTTTGATTTAGATTTAATTTTCAGACTTAGATTTAAAACTTGGATTTATATTAAATATTTAGATTTATCATATGGATTTTAATTAAACATATCAATCCAACAATTAATGTCAACTCACAAATAGGTCATTTTCAGTATTTGGTATTTTGCTCCTTTTTTATGGAAAATGGGCCACATATGGAGAAAAGGAACTACATTTTGAAAATAAATCTGTTCAGAAACTGTTGTCTCCTTTTTACAAATGGCACTCAATACTCACTTGCAGTGCATTTCTGTATTTGCAGCATTTTCTGCTAGCATTTCTTTTCTATTAAGTAGCGAGTTTTTGTATAAGAAGCGTGTTTGCACCTGTAGACCTGAGGCTGCTACTTAAAGAAGCCATCATTAACCGGTCTCATTCACATGCCAATGGAAAAGCTACAGGGTTAAGTGACACTTCAGTGTGTGGACATCAGGACCTGGGATTAGACCCCCAACATTCTAATTGAGGGACAACTAAATGACCGCTTATCCACAGCTGACCCACAGCTGACCCACAATGATAGGGCAACCTGTTTTACCGCTGAACTAGAGACTGATTATTTAGTTTCACTACACTCCAAATGTATGTAAATTACAGTGCTTCAATTTCACACTATCCATTCATACATTACCTTCACCAATTTTCCCTTTCAGGGTTGTGGGTGGATGGAGCCTATCCCAGCTGTCTTGGAAACCCTGGACAAGTTACCAACACATAGAGACAGAAAATTGTTCACATACACTAAGCCTCACGGATTAACCTTTTGAGCATGATTTATTTTTGGACTCTGGGAGGAGCCAGAGAGAACCCACACATGTATAGCAAGAACATGCAAAACCTACTAACCCAGGAGATTGAACCTCCTAGCTGTGATGCAGCAGCACTGACCACTGCACAACAATGCAGCTTAATTTCACATTATTCTCCAGTGAAGAGAAGTGTTTGTTGTTGTTACAGGTTATAATTTTGCTCAGAAATCAATGCATCTCTTCATCACCTTGCATCCTGTGAAGTGTCTTGAACAATGATGACTAGTATTAAAAAGATCTTTAAACCATCATTCGTGTCAATGTACTCCATTGGAGGTGGAGTCTTTGAAGATTCAGGGCAGTTTTTTGATTTAAATCTTATTTATTGGGTGTGAAAAACAATGTTTTACTTTCATATACTCCTGAATCAGAGGTGCACCAGGCTATCATAGAGATATCAAAGCATCACCTGTTCATCAGAACTGACATTTTAATACTAGTTAAGTTATCAGTAAAACTTAAAGTTAGACATTTTGAGCTCTCTGGCTGACAGCATCATTTTTGACTGACTCTTATGAGCAGGCACACACATATATACACAAATACACACTCACACACATCCTCCAGTGCCCGTAAGCTGACTGTCAGGTGTAATTCTGTTTCGTGACAGAACTATGAAGTCTTGTGTCAAGATGCTTGAAGTGGAGCAGCTGAGAGAGAGATCTGCTCCCACGCCGATAATCTTTGGGCCTGTATTTGAAGTGCACTCAGGGCCTGCTGATGGAGTAAGTTCCTAACAGCAGGGGGTTGGACAGGAGGTTGTTGCCCTTGGGAGTGCCTGGCTTTCATTCTGAGGACTATGCACGGCATCCACGGCATATCCTCTGTTTTAGATTAACATGAAGGTTGAAATGGAAACATTTGTAGAACATTGTGGCATCACAAAAATACATTCAGGATGTGAAATGTCATATTGTGTTTGACACAGTATACAGATTTTTGTTCAAAATCTTGCTTGATAAATTTATGAGTACTGAAGTTAAACAGATTCAAAGAAACTCATGGACAGACTTGGATAGAAATAAGTTGACTCCATGTGTCCTAAACATCGGCTGAATAAATAATGAACATCCCCATTATGTCTTCACCAATCACTACTGTACACTACCACAGCCTCATCAGGAACCACATTTTTTTCCCTCAGCACTGCTTCGTCCTTATCCTGAGTCACATGACGCTGAGATTTCTTTTTACAGCTTTACTTGAGTATTAAGATAATATTGCTACCGTATAGTGCTGGAAAGTTGCATTTTCTAAAGCTGGCAAACACTCATGAATCTACATTAACTTTTCCTTTTGGTTCTCGAGGCAGGGAAAACCTGTTTTGAAAACAAGATGTAAGAACACTATAAAACGATAGTATACACATACAAGCAAGGATTTGTTGTTAAAACAAAAACAAAAAAAAACAGGGTCAAAATTTAACCATTAAGATTTTGCTTTTGCAAATGCAAAAACAGATCAGCCGAAAAGGACACAATGCACAGGTCAAAAGAAAACTGCACATTAGGAATTTTATCAGCTGGAACCCATTTTTACTGCATATCTATGAGGAGAAAGAGATCATGACTTCCATGTTTTTTTTTTTCCAATCATTGTTAAATAGTTAAATTTCTGAATAAAAATAAAGAGTCGTGTCAAGATACTCACTTCAATTAGATAATCAGGGGGAGAGGAAGCAGCTTACAGGTTATAGGTTACAATGCTTTTTCTCAGCCTTATTAGATATACTATATATCTCTACTGCATTAAGTTGTGCGACCTGCATAATAAGTTCAGCTCACGTATAGTTAAAGTCGATGCAGTAGCCCACTGTGTGTTCTTCTAGTTTAGTTCCTTGGTATTTACAGCTCCATCTCCCATAGTTCATTACCGGTGACTGTATCTGCAGAGCGTGTTTAGTCGGGGAGCCCGTGCTCTGGCAGTCCCCAGGGTGGAGTGTGTTTGTTTAGGGCCACTGCTCGGCTCGGACACTGAGATGCAGATGGTGCAGGGAGCCGGCCCTGGAGTGCCTTTGGACACGCTCTGGCAGAGTGCAGGGTCATGTTCTCTCGCCGGCTACAAGACAGGAAATCCATTTAATTACCTGTGAAGCAGAAGATGGGGTGTGGGGGCCTGACAGAGGAGGACTGTGTTCCCCGAGCACTCTGCCAGAGATGGGGGGAGAAGAGAGGGGGGAGGGAACAGTGGGAGTGGGAAAGGGGGAGGAATGAGGATGCAGGGATACTGTGAAGAGAGTGAGGAGAGGCAAGCAAGATTGTGGCTTTGAAATTCTTCCTAAAGCTTCTGTAGTGAATCAAATTGCTCTTTACCCAACTTCATTCTCTGAATCTCCCATTTTTATTTATTTGTTTATTTTATTTATTTATTTATTTATTTATTTATTTATCTATCTATTTTTTTTTTAACTTTAAAAACCATTAACATTCTTTGTCCATCATCCTCTACATCTCACTTATCTATGCACTTTTTGACAACCCCCCACTGGCATTTCGGAACACAAACCATGGATTTCATTTCCCTTTGTCAACTTTGTCTTTGTTCTTACACACTTACCTAACCATGGTCTACTTCAGAAAAAAAGCTGAATCTTTAGGAGCAGACCTGGACTTTGTTCTGGCCATGTGCTGTAGCTCTAGTAGTATCATTCGCTGGTGTTCAGAAGCCACTGGTTTTATTCTGGTTAGTATGCATTGCAAAAAGGGGTTGAATGAAATCCCATAACCCAAGGCTATCATTTATTGACAAGATGTGTGCATGTAAGTGCAGGCAACAATCTTTTCTTACAAGTCTTCTATAAAGGTAGATTCCATTCTCATTTGCTTGCTAGTCCAACTGTGGATTTAAAAAAAAAATCTCAAAGAAATAAAACTGTGCAAACACTAGTTGACCATCACTCCAAAATCTGAGGAACTGTGTGTAAAAAAAAAAAAGTAAAGTTATTTCATAATGATTATTGTTTTTTAAGACTGATATGAGGCGTGGAGTACTTCCATTTCAATGACTGGATATTCATCCTTTTCCTGTTAAAATCATACCCTGAGGTATACTCTGTATATCATATCTGTATGAGCAGCTCAGTTGAGTTTTGCAGCACAGCAATCACTATTTTTGAACTCAAAAAGTATATATTTTCTTTCTTTCTTTCTTTAATTTGTTTTAAACTTTGCATGTTTTTCTGTTTAATAGCTTGTCTGACTTTCATGGAAATCACTTGGACTGGACTGGCTCCTCTGTCCTCTGAGGACTAGCGTAGCTATCAAGCTCTGAAAGTTAGAGTGTAACTAATATGCTAGCTTGTAAATTTAAATATATCACTTGACTCTGGTTTACCAAATTTGATATAAGTCCCAGTAATGTAAGCATAACCTTCTTTGCATTATACAGAAAAGACGAGTACAAGTAGTTCAGTCAAAAATAAAAGCATATAGAAGAAAACTTTAATGATCCAGGGCTAAGGCATCAGGAACCCCTGATTTCCCCTTCCTGGTCCTCACTGCAGGACATATTCCCCTTAAAAAGCTGATTTTTTTGTGTCTCTATGCTGTTGTTGCATCATAACTGTCCAGGTTAAACAGCAAGAATGGCAACAGCAGGCTTTTCCAGATTGAAGTCTAGAACTGTCACATCTGAGGACAAGCTTGGCCCCAAGCCCAGTCCTGGGAAATTCACCATGACACCCGCCTGGCTGGTTTTTACCCCAGATCTGTCCCTTCAAATGGCAGAGTAGAAGGGTGTAGGATCAGGAAACATTAATGTTATCTTACACTTTTTCACACAGGGGGAACTTGAACATGACTGAAAATATGGCTTTCACCCACCAAGAAGTCAAAGAAAAGAAAAACCCTTCTGGCTCAAATTGGAAAATGACATGACAGATCCATGAACAGATGAAGAATTTAACAGAGTAGATACACTACCCTCAATAAATTAGGGCTATCGCTATCTATAGTGCTTTTCCTATTTGGTCTGAAATTTATTGAAATGAGTATAGTTCCCTTTGATATTACTGTTGATAAATGAGAAGAAAGACCATTTTCAACAATTTAGACGATAACAAAAATAGTCCCAAAAAAACAACATTGACAAAGTCAGTAGCGGGTGTTTCCACCATTTGCTGCAACAACAGCTTGACAGCGACGTCTCATGCTCCTCACTAACCTCATGATGTTGTTCTGAGGCAAGGCTTTCCAGTCCTCCACCATTGCTTCACACAGTTCTGCCAGGTCATGTGGGGGTGAGGTACGAGCATCTAGTCTCTGCTTCAGCTGGTCCCAGACGGCACTCTGACTTCCTGGAGTCGAGCAGTGACAATTCTAGCATGATGTGGTGGAGCATTATCATCCTTGAGCAGAAAGTTGTGGGTGTGCTGGTGAAATTGGGGGATGATGATGGGTTCTATGATGTCTCTGAGGTAAGAATGTGCAGTGATGGAGCCATCTACAGTCACCAAATCTGTTTTGCGCTGACTGGTGATGCCTGTTCAGACTGTTGCACCTCCTCCACCAAAGTGAACCCTGGGGACCATGTTGACTTTAGTGTATCGCGCACCTTGACTTCCCCAGCAACACTGACGACCATCATTTCTGTGCAAGGCGACCCAACACTCATCATTGAACAGGATCGTAGACCACTGCTGCATTGTCCAGGTCAAATGGTCTTGTGTCTACTGTAAACGGTTATGGCGGTGTCTTGGTGTCAGTAGCGTCACCTGTAACAATCGTCTGGCTTTAAGCCACAGTGGTGGAGTCAGTTGCAAATGGTTTGTCTGGAAACTCTAGTACCCCTCACTTCTCGTATACAGGCCTGCAGCTGTGTGGCAGTTGTATAACAGTGTCTGAGTGTATAGGTCCTTAGGTACTGGTCATCATTGCAGTCCATCACTTGTGGGTCTACACTCCTGGGTCTGTCACGAACACTGACAGTAGTTCTGCATTTTGCTGCAAGTCTGCTGATGACACTTTGAGACACACCAAGTTCACAAGAAACATCTGACTGCCTGCTACCGACCTGAAGGCGTGCTATGGCCAGGTGGTGCTGCTCGTCCATTAACTGACGTTGTGTGTTCATGGCTGCTTGATTGATGAACCTGGAATGACTTGAAGAATGTTGAAATTGATGCCACGTTCTTTTTGTATTTTTTGGTATTGGCCTCAATAAGGTGCTCTGTACACAGTGAGACCATGATGTGGAAAACACAAAATGAGGTGTGTCCATCACACTCTAATACAATTGCCTTCCTATCCCAAAAATTACTGATGTGAAACAAATACCTACTTCTAAGATGTCTGAAGACTCACCTGTTCAGGAAACACTTTGGCACTTAATCTGACCCTTCTCCTCTTTGTCCTCAGTGGTTGAATCAATCAGAAGGTCTCAGACTGACCTCTTGTTGAACAATATTGCCAATATTGAATTTTAGTTGTGGCTACTCTAATTTGATGGAATACTACAGAAAAAAGGGTTTGGGGCTTCTTTGGGCACTTGATGGCAGGGTACCTGTGGCCCAACTAACTTGAAGCTCTTCTTCGCACTTACTCAGGTTTTCCCTTCTTGTTTAAATTCTTTTCTTGGGTTGTGCATTGCTTTGGAAAAAAGCATCTGCTAAATAAAACTGTAGAATTAAAGCAATTTCTATAATAATAATTAAATTATATAACAATATAAATAATAATTGAATTATAAATAATAATAATAATAATAATAATAATAATAATAATAATAATAATAATAATAATAATAATAGTTAATTTATATAATTAATGATTATTTTTGGCCTGTGTTCTGTCTTTTAGTTTAGTTTTTCTTACTTGGTGATGGAAGGAGGGGATTGTTTTGAAATGTGTTATTATCTAGCTGCTCATGTTTCTTGTCCAGTTTGGCCTATTTTAACCAGCTTACCTTTTGTTCCAGCAGTTACCCTCTGAGATGAGACAAACAAACTGGTTTCTTTTTTTCTGCAATGAAATATGTTTGTTAAAACTCTTAGCCAGTCATTATCTATAGAGGAGCTTCACAATATGGGACATTTCTGTTATTTGTGGTGTTTGGTTGGGTGTTTCAATGTGCAACAATGTTTAAGAATTGTGCTCGCACACTGTATTTCAATAACAAAATGGAACAAGCTGTGTGGTGAAATTAGTAAAACTGGAATGACAGATGGACAGATATATTGACCAGTTAGCATGGAATACAGTAAACAAGTGCAGACGCTTAATTCTGGGATGTCTAAATCTGAAGCACGGCTAGAAAAGAAAGAGGTCCAGTAAGAGGTCTTTATGTGATGTTTTTCTATTCAGTGCCATAAAGATTTAGAAACAGGACACACAATGTGCCCTCAGAGGCAATAATGAAAGCATCTCTGACAAATCATCATGCACCATTAGCTGTTATGCTCTGAGGAGCCATTCTGCAGCTTGTAGGTAGTGTGAGTGGGGTACAGTAATTCACTGATCAGCTGTTCTTTGATATCCCGATGGATGTTTGAATTAAAGCCAATTTTTTTATTCTATTGTGAAAGTTCTGTTTGTAAAGCTGAGCATAAAGCAGGATTATTCATAAAAGATGTTTAGTGATCCTAGAATTACAGCTATTTATTTCTGAGTAAGATGAGGTACAGGACTTGGAGGGATAGATGAAGCACTAAGCAGGTTCAGAGAATTTTATCATGCCATAGTCTGCATGCATCGAGGGTTCACAGGTGTCTCTATGTCTGGATAAGTAATTCTGCATGCAGTACAACAGAGAGAGTGAACCGCTGAGAGCAGTGTGTATCTTGCTCTGAAGTAACCTTGTTGTTCTGAGCTTTCACCGTGAATGTAATGCACCTCTGTCCCTCCCCACCCTCGTCTTCCTTCCAGCCCCACCCCACCCAGGGCTTCCTTTATTCCAGCAGCTTTCTCTCTTCTAACCCTGCGTTTCTTACTCCTTTCCTGGTGGGTCAGCCAGCTAACGATCTGGCCGACTAAAGATCCTTAGAGACTCAGTTCAACTACAGTTCAGGCCAGGACTGGATGAGATAGAGAGAGAGTGAGGGAGAGAGAGGTGTATGTACAGTATCTATTGCCCTCATCTGTGTTTTTCATTCATTTTTTATTCTTGCATTTGCTGCTTTATAGTTATAGTCTAACCATAGTTGTTGGAAAAATGATGGTCAGCAGTGATGTTAATGTTAAAAGTTTGAGGCTGATGATTATTGTTTGATCCCCTTTTGTCCGTTTTGTGTCTTGGCTCTGAAAAATCTGTGGCCTAGAAATGTTTCTTTAAAGTCCCCATTCACACATGCACTGCAGTCCTGAAAATGTTTCTGTATAGTCCAGTAGGGATGCAGGTGTTAATGCAAATGAATTACTCTGACTTTTTCTTTTTTTTTTTTTGTTTTTTTTTTTTTTTTTAAATGTGAGCCAATGCAATGTAAAAGAAAACTGACTGCAAGAGAGTTTACATTTTTCAGCCTAGTACAATTTTTGCTTGCTTGGGTCTCCCTTTGATTATTTTATAGTGGTACTTGTATTGTTCTCATGAAAGTTGTGGCGATAACCAGATACGGCATTATGGAGGACATCTTCAAGTCACTCTTCTCAATTATACTAGACTGGTGTTATCTCATCTATAATAGTGTGTCTGACACTAAAATTTCTGTTTGACAAACTTTATTATGGTGGCGGTAACTTGCAGTGTCAAATTCTGTAGTAAATGTTATCTGCAGTTTTGGTAGCTCTGGCAGCTTGTGCTACAGCTGCCAGACAATGCCCTTTTAGGTACACTAGCTGCATTAACCAAGTGTAGCTAACAGGAACTGCCAAAACAGCCACGTTTCTGCTTGGCCGTTAGAGTTACATTTTTAATTCTGGTAGGAACAGGGCAGTGACGGCTGATAAGGGAAAAAAAATCCCTTTCAGAGAAGCTCTTGTAGTTGCTCCTGAATTATGCTTTTATATGCTGTATTGATATTACTTCTTTAAAGGTTGTGAATGTATTCATTATTAATATTTTGCCTTTGCTTACCTTGCTGTTAATGACTATGGTGTTAAATTTCTAACACTTTAAAGAGTACGACTAGCTTGCTCTGGCATCCTGTTTTGTAAGACCACTATTCAACTATTTAAAGAACACTTCTGTGAAAGCAGCAGAGGTGAGCTGAAATATTGATATACGACATGAGTATCATTTTAACTCAACTTCTTGACGTATTTATTTTTAATACGTCTTTAGGATCAGCAGTGAAGTGATGTGGCAAGTGAAACACGTCTTGTGACATTAAAATGCATAGCTGCTGTCTTGGGAGATTTTACTAAAATCAAGTCAGCTGCCTTCCTGTGCCTTTTTCCCAGCTTGTGACTCAAACAGTGTGCATTTCCCATCCAACTGTCTAAACAAAAACAAAACATTCCTCTGGCGAGAAGCAGTGCGGTCTATAAATCACTCACAGGGAGCAGAGAGATACTATGCAAGGTGTTTGGAGATGATAGTTGGCTAGTGGGAGCAGCAGAGCATGAACTTGGGTTTTGTGAGAGATGTGGAGTTGTGAGACTCCTGTCCTCGGCCACCTGTGTGTATGCGGATAGCTGGGTGTGAGTATGTGTTTGTGTGCGTGGTAGGTGGGGAGCAGCGTGGCAGGTGGCAGGCTGCCTGTTTCAGGTGAGGAAACTGTTACCTCCAGCCTGCACCCTGGGCATCAGAGTGTGTGTGCATCTCAGTGTGTCTCTGTGTAAATCAGAGCTCGTTGGTTTTGCCGGGTTTCATGTCACAGTTCTCTGACAGCCAGTCTGCATGACAGGTTTTAAACACATGCATGTGGAGCTATTACTATGTTGCAAAATACATTTAGATAAGAGACTAACAAATCCCGAAGCACACCACATGACCTTGCGTATGCTGATGGCAGGTGGGTGATAGTGTGTGTAGGACTGATCGAATGACAGGGGGTTAGGGAACTCTTTCTGAGACTCTATCCAGAAGGAGGCCAGCCGAGCTCATCATGTTGAAAATAATTAATAATGCATTTAATAAATAGCTCCTGAGCCAGCCATGTACTCTCACCATCTGCTCTTGTATAATTCCCTCCCTTTATTAATGCCAGATAGCCATTAGACTACTATGGAGATGACATAATAATGCATGGCATCATTCACATGCTATTTGTCTCTTCAAATTCCAATCTGGAGCTTTTTCTTTTCTTTTTTTTCCCCCAAGCTTTCTTATCAATGCAGTGATTCGACACATAGGTAAGGGGTTTACTCGCATCTTTGTTAATTAAGCCATTTTAATGGAGGTCTTGAAATGAGCTGTAAATAATTACAACAATTTGACATTACACTGCCTGTGTAGAAACGGTATTTGATGGTTTAGAAAACTACTTGGTCATGTATGATTATGTAGTATGGTAAGTTACTCTGACGGAAGGTTATCTAACAAAGCTGTCAGCCAAATAAATGCAGTGTTTCTCAGATATATCAGAATAACAGTCCCCATGGCGTGGTAATCCAATATGTTTTTGCTCGGCTAAAAGCACATTTTTGCAATTCTCTGACTGAGCTACTTGAACTAACATGAATCATTTAATGTATGCACTTTGGTTTGAAGGCTAACATTGATTTTAAGTTCCCAGCAAAAGGCCAAAATGTAACTGAAAATGAGACTTGGTGAGTGCTGCTGAGTTGAATAAGGACACTCTATTCATGTATAATGTGCGGCTCTGGTGGTTTCATTGAATGTTGAATACTGTCTCAGTGCCCTGCTGTCAGAACATATTCCCCCAGTTAGCCTTCTATGCACTTTAAAAGACAACACGTATGACATTCTACTGACACACATCTTCGAACCTTTCCTTTCTTTTTAATATTGAACAATGAACAAATGAACTGGACTTATATTTTACCTTCATTTCTTAAATCCTCTGGATTATTATTTTTTCCTTAAAAAATCCTCCTTGACTTACAGCTGTGCTTCAATCTTGCACTTTCTCCTATCCTATTCCTCCAGAGCAAAGGTGTGGGGTGATGTCAGTTCAGTGAGGTGAACTTTTCCTCTCCAAAGGCGAGTGCCAACACAGTTTTGACTCGCATATCACAGGCGATGTCAATCAGTTCATCAGTGGGTTTTGCTTTCTCCCTTGGAGCCTTTTGTTTCTGCCCCCATGTTCTCGGTAAAAGCAGAAATCTGAAAGGTCTAGCTCGCTGCTCTCTGCATCAGGGGGCAGTCAGTCACTTTAGATTAGACTATGGATGGCAGGTCAAGGAGAACAAAAACTGTCTCTACAGGAGTGATGCAGAAGAATACAGTTCTTTTACATTGCACATCTCTGAGCTCTGCACTGTTGAAAAAAGGGTGAGATGTTGAAAAGAATTGCTTGTATAACAGCCACAGGCAAATTTTTTTTCGAT
Organism: Labroides dimidiatus; assembly: GCA_030710495.1. NCBI lineage: Eukaryota > Metazoa > Chordata > Actinopteri > Labriformes > Labridae > Labroides > Labroides dimidiatus. Next base: position 21,577,813 of record CM061143.1, on the reverse strand, counting down.
TAAAGTGGATAGATTTGTGCATAAAAGCAAAGACAGGCTGCAATGAGGAGAAAAAAAATAACAGTTTTGTGTAAGACAATATTAATCTTTTAAGTGATGTTTACCTTTTTTGGAGCAGTGAACCCTTCAGTCAGTCAGCAGTGAAATAGACTTTTGTAGAAATGTAATAAGAGGAAGGGGAGGGAAAAAAATCACCTCTGACTTCATGCACCTTTTTGAAGTTGTGAAAATCAATGCACAGGTAGAGTTGTGAATGCCATGTTCTGGTGAATGATTTATACCATTTCTCAGACAAAGAAAGTGCTAGAATCCTCTTGCCAGCACTTCCTTCCAGCCTCTTTGAAAGCTTATGCCTTTGTAGCTTTTGCAACAATATGTGCGTCCAGAATATGTGTGCCATAAATTAAGGTTGACTGGACAAAGCTGGGATTCTGCCCTCATGCTACAAAGGGGTATTATTGTGCGGCAGAGAGGCGCGGGGAAAGCGAAGTCATCTGCATCTGGATGGAGGAGGAGAGGGCTCAAGCATTGAGTCTGAGCCCCTCTGTGGCTGCTGTGGCCAGGCCTGCTTCTGCAGATAGACTTGTTCCAGCCCGCAGCCCTCCCTGGCTCCTTACCCTGCCTCAGCCCAGGAACAGATGGAGAGAAGAGAGCAAAGGAAGGGAGGGAGGGAAATAGCTCCCTGTTCACAGCTTGGCACAAATGTTAGGTGTGGGTGTATACAGTTGGTTTACTGTACACCCAAAGTGGCCGTGCTGTTTAGAGAAGCTTTAAAAGTTTAGTGTGGTGGCTCTCATGCAGATGTTTCGAGGCTACCAGAGAAAGGGGAAAGGACAGAGTATGTCCAATATTGCTTTGCATATTTCTCTCATACTCAAAACAAAAGTCTGATGTTTTAGGAAATACACTTGCTGTCTGTCTTACTGAGATGGAAACACTTTAGACACTGAGATTCTGTTCCAGCACGATAAAAAGCTCCATTATCACACCACCTTTGTAATTTTACTTCAAACCCCCACAGGCATAATATCAGTAATTGAGTGTGTGTGTTATTTTACATTGCATTACAGGGTTGTAGAGGCACAAGAAGTTGGCTACAGTTGGCTTAGATCATCAGACAGAAAGCATCCAAATATCTGCCCAGTGGTGCTGTGGCTGAGAAAAGTAGACAATCTGCAACTGGCTGAATGATCTTCACTGGGAGAAACAAGCTGCAAAAGATGAAATGGTCAGTCTTTAAAAAAAAAATCATGTGCAAAAGTCAAAAGTAAACAGAGACAGTGGGAAAACACTTCTTAGGGAAATGTGCTCCAAGAAGCCAAAACAACTGAACAGACTCAAAACATGCTGCAAATACTTGGAGGGAGGCTTGAAGGTGGAGGAGCTCAGGCCTGGGTGGCTAAGTTTTAATGTTGACAGGACCGAGAAGTCACTGAATCTCTGTCATCAAACCTTGACAAGGAACGCCACAAGTGTCGTGTGTCTATGCTACTAATGATGTTTGCTCTCTCTTTACTGAGATCATTATTTACCTCCTTGGCTTAGCCTATACAAACCTTAATGCTTCCCTTCAGTTTTTCCCATTTTTTTAATCTACTATGATCAATTTCATAACCAAAGTAGAAACAGTCAAGAAGTTAAAAGCTTCTAGATGGCATGACAAAAACCAATGAGTGATATAATTGCTTCATTCACTTTTGAACCCATCATTTAGTTCTCATACTTGAGTCTTTAATGGGTATCAGATGACAAGGAGAAGAATACCATTTGAGCTTTGGAAGTGATAGAAGGTAGATTTTTGATTTTTAGTTTGACTTTTAATGTAATGCCCCCCCCCCCCCCCCCCCAGTTTTCAGATACTTTTCAAATCTAAGCTACTTGTTGTAACTAGACATTAACTGCAGTGGTATCAAACTGATCATCTAATTTTTGGCAGGAGAGCATATAAGCACATTTCCAAAACTGTCAAACTATTTCTTTAACTTTCTCTCTAATTAGCGACTCACTTGAAAGTCTGACTTCTGAATCTTAAAATTCGCTCCTCTTCCTTACCCTCCTCAAACCAGTCCCTTCTGTCTTACTGAGACCACCAGTAATGGGCCAAATGACCTCTAGTTCTTCTAACTCTCCTTCATTACACTCAAGCTGCTGGTTATTGGACTGGGGAGAGGCTGCGATGGCAATGTGCCATGGTACGAGGGGCACACTGATGACATTAAACTCTCAGATCAAGCCCTTGTGAGCCTCTTCCAGCCAGAAATCATAAACGGAAAACCATTTGCATATTTGAAACCCATTTACATATTTGAAACTGGAAAGCAATCACCAACACACACCATTTTTCAGTCACCAATAAAACCTTCGTTAAATGAACTGTTTAACATCACAGCTTTCCAGGGTAATGGATGAAGTTCTGTGTTTCCTGCACAGGCATGAAACAGTGGATATAATGAAGCTGTGATGCAAAACCGAGGAGTCCGGGTGTTCTGTCTGTGTCTGGGTTGATGTGCCATGGTGTGCTGAGGAATAATAATGTCGCAAAGGCATAATAATTTATAATGTATTTCAGAGACTTCAAAAGACACAGTCCTTTTGGAAGAGTCATGAGCTAGGAAAGTTGGAAGAATAAAGAAAGAGGAATAACACCTCCCGCAGTTCTGCATGCTATGAAATGTGCTGCTAACAGCCGCACTGGGCCAGGTGAGGGAAGCAAAACAGTGATGCATGTTGAAGCAAATTGATCCTATCTGAAAGGGCTCAGAAAACTTTAGCCTAGATCAAAGCTCATGCTAAGGCGCTCAGATCATCCTGTGAAAAGGCAGAGCGCAGGGGAAGAGAGAAAAGAGGGGGAGTGTCTTGTCTTGTCTAATTATACATTTCAGACAGCTCGCCACCAATTATCTCCCCTTCAGTAGCATCTGCCCTTCGCATGACCGCAAAGCTAATGTGTGGCAAGACCACCGTTGGGTTTGAAACTCAAGCTTAATGTATGGTAAGCTGCTGGAAATTCCCCAATATGTGATGATAAAGAATTCAAGGTGAGACAAAGGGTTGGGCGCAGTCTGTGAAGTTAATTAGTGCAGTTTAACCAAACCTGCATATACTAACAACTCTGGCCCATGCAATTCTTATAAATTAGAGCACCTAGAAACTCTCGGGGGTATTTTTTGATGTAGGCAGATTTCATATAATTCTCCACAGAAAGCAACAGTCCAACCACAGGTTTTAGTTTGCCGTAGGGAGCTGGTCAGCCAAGTTTGAACAGATGTGATGTTTCAGTTGTTAGAGTGACCACAGTTCCTCTTTAAGACTTGGGGCAAGATTCTGTTCAAGAGGCAGTGAAGCGCTCTGCTACCTTCATACAGGTCTCACAAACTGCCCAGGGCCTTTTCAGAAACTGCTCACAACAAAAACATTGACATAAACAAGTTAGGAATGGACAAAGAAAAATTGACAACAGTGACTTGGACTGGTGAAACATGGTTCAGGGATCACACAGAGCTGGTTGTGAATAAAAATTGTGCTATATTCACCATACAGAATTGACTGTCTTGTTTTAAAAATGAGGATGATGTGGAATTGAGAACAGGGGACATATATGCCTCATCAGGTGTTCCAAAACTGACATTCAGAGCAGGAGAACACTTCTTAGTGCTAAGTCAATATCTGGCACACTCTCTTAGAAATATTTGGAACTGTATTTGTGACATTTGACAACCAGTAGTACATTAGCAAGTAGGGGATTTTTTTCAAATATATATATTTGTCTTAGTAGAATTTTTTCTTGATGTTTTTTCATCCATTGCTGATACTGGCAACAGTTTTCCATTAAAGTATCATTTCAGACTGGGTAATTCTAGAGTCATGGTTTCTTGAGCAAAGAACAAAGAGGCAATGAGAGTTAGATTGTGTGTATTTGTTATTTGAACATTTAGTGGGAAACTGGAGCACATATGAGTGTTTGAAATCTGTCTTGGTCACAAAAGCAGTCTGAAAATCACTTTTTTTAAGGTCATAGTCTTGAGATTGAAAGCATTTTTACTCAGCCTCAAAGTGAGTGAACAAGTGATTTTAAAGCACGATCAGATTTAAATTTGTCATTAGGTTTATATTTCTTCTTTTCTAAACATCCTTTTGCTGTCCCTGACAAGTATTTTTCTTTGCCTCTTCTTTTGTGATTTCTTTGGGACCAGAGCTATGCATAATTGGGCATAACTAGGGTGCTGATATTACTTTAAACCTGTTTAGAAACAATAAGATGACGATACAGAGACACATTCATGAAACCCATGGACTGGACACACAGAGGTGCTTTATATTTGTCCTCCTTAAATGACTATGGATGTGTGCTGTTGTTCTCTTGTCATGGTTACAGCCAATGTAAAGTGAAAGCCAGGCTTCATGCTGTCAGCCTGGTGTGTGTCACAATTACATATTAGCAGATGTAGGATGTGAATCACACAAGCGGCATCAAACACTGATCAACACAGTTTTACTGGTTACAGCTTCCTCTCAACATTTGATTTATTTCAGCCTCTTATCTCAAAGGCTTTAGTGTTGCATCTCTTTGAAATAACTGAAGTCAGTCTGATTAGAGAATTAGCTTTTATTTCATTTTGTTAACGCTTAATGGATTTCAATGTAAAATCCTGCAGTACAAGCTGTGCTGCTAATGTCTTAGCGAGGAGTCGAGACCATTATAGACTGGAGAGTTGGAGGAGCTGGAGTGAGTTTGCAACACCCTGAACGGTGCGACTCGCTGGCTTGGATAAATCATGCAGTTGGGGGTCTGTGGGCTTCAGCAAAGTGAATCAGCTAGATGCAAAAGTGTGTATAAGTGCATGTGTGTGTGAGTGAGTGTTTGTGTGTGTCCATGAAAGAGCAGACCTTTCCCACACGGCAACAGGCTTCAGTGGAGCAGACAATTGCAATGTAGCCATGTGAGAACGGGGCAAGATGGAGTCACTTTTTGCTGAAGGCTCATAGAAAACCCAACAATTTTGATACGGAAAGACACTCTGCCAGAGGCTGGACAAACGTTAAGACAGTCCCTACAGAGGTTCTCATGTATTTGTGATGCATATGCCAGACTCTGCTTAACTTAAACATAACCTCCGAGTATCATGTGCCATGCATGAGAGTGTGCAGTGGAAACATGTGTTAACACTCATGAGCGTGAATGATGGATAAGTTGACTGTTAAATTCATGTGACCATCTTACAGCATAAATCACAACACTTGTCACAAACAAGCTTCTCTCTACCTCTCTGCAGAGCAAGGGATTATATAGTAATACCCAAAATGGGGGGATTCATTAAAATATGTCAAACTAATTCCTATGTGAGGTTTAAACACAAACATATGAAAATTAAAATATATTTCTTGTCATATTCTTTATCTTTTAGAGGAAAATTAAAACAAAGTCAGCATGTGATTTTCCTTGGACACAGACCAAAGAGATATTATTCTGTTGCTGTGCCAAACATCAGCCCTTTATTTTAGAGTGAAATAATAAAACAGCATTCACATCAGTCAGACTTTGTAGAGATTTAGCACTGCTAAGGGTTTATGCAATGTTTGGAGGCTCTACTGTAAAACAGAATGGTAGTGTTATTTGGTACCCGAGGGTTTCTGCCATTTTCAGACATATAGATCCAATGTGAGGGCACTGAGCCATGCTGTCAGCACTGAAGGGCTGCTTCCTCTCGCATGGCAGAGCTTATTGGTGGCATTAGGTCTAATAGCCATCAGTGCAACCTTTGTGCCTTCACTTACAGCAATTGCAGTGTGCCCTAATGATAACATAAAAAGTCAATGTACAGAGCAAGCATGGGTGGGTATGTCGAAAAGGATTGGATGCTGAGGAGAGTTCATCGTGATCATGGTAAAGCTTCCAAGTTCCCAAAGAGACAGAGGAAAATGAGACGGCCAGGAGGTAAAAATATTTGTTTTAGCATGTGTTGGAAAATTAATCATATAATTCACTTTACTTTTCAACTTAACTCCAGCAAATCCTCAAACAGTGTCCTTTGTTGTCATGTTCTTTGTTATTGCATATAATATCAGTGGTACAATGCATGTGTTCTGTCATAGTCCTCTATCCACTCATCCATTTAATGTTAACTGTCATGTGGATGATGTATTTACTTGGTAATCCTGACTGAGGGATCAACTTGATATGTCAAGCGTGTTCTAAAGGTTTCAGAGGTCTTACATTGTAACTCGGTCTGCCATTCCAGGCACAAATGTGACACAAATGATGAAGTGAATCATACTAACAGCCGCGTGACAGAGATAATGTGTGGGTGCACATGTCATCACAGGAACTGTGTCACTCAAACAATGACTGCGTTATATAAAGAGGATTTAAGAAGATTCAAAGTGCGTCAGTACATTTGTCAGCTATCACTGCCGATCGGTGATTGCTCCTACATTTCAACAGATTGAGATCTCAAAAAATGATTCCTGTTGAGCTTAAGCAGAAATAAGATAAATCTGTTGTTTCTTTTTTAGTTATTGATATGAACTGCATGAAGTTGTCTTTTTTTCTCTTGACACATCTTTTCTTTTCAAATATGCTAATGGAAAATCTGGCACTATAAAACCACAGACAACAACAACAACATACATTTTTTGACTCCTGCTCCTCTTTTGCATCTTCCCCTCTCCCCCTGCTGCAGATAAAGCCAATCCCAAGTTTGGCTCTTGCCACAAAACGTTCTGTAATAGTCTAATTGTGGCTAATGGTTTGTGCAGCTAATTAAAGTGTATGAATTACAATAATCAGTCAGCTGCATGTAGGCCATGCCGCCTCACTATGCTCCTTCAAGCGAGGAAGGCCAAGACCAGGGAGTTAGTGGCAGAGGTGGGGGTTGGGTACAAAGGTAAGATGAAAGTGATGAAGAGGTGAAGAGAGAAATGCTTTACAAAGATGCCAAAGGTCCTGTGCCCACATTGATGGATGGAAGGGACAAAGAAAAGCAGCGAATGGGAGGAATTTGATGGCTTTTCAAATAGATGTGCGTGTAAAACAAGACAAAGTGGGGAGAAGACCATATATGAACATAGACTACATGAGTTAAAACGGGGGAACAACAGCAACAAAAAACATGAAGCTAGTTCCGACTTCAAATATTCTTTTCTTATCAAACATTATTTCCATGTATTGTAATCAGTACATTACAGTCATTCAAATAATGTCAGTGGTTTTAAATGTTAATCACAGCGTTTTGTTTTGTATTGTATTGTATTTGTATTGTAACATGCAGCAATTCCAAGGAGTGATGACATAATTTCCTGGTGGGGGCCTGCAGATGGATATTTGGGAGATAGTGAGGCTGAAAGTTGAGTGTGTCAACAGAAAAATAAAGGGGGTGATAGCAAATTTTGTAGGTTAGATAGACCACAAAATCAGGAGGGGACAGTTATCACAATTTGACATGATTGTAAGAATGACTGTAAAATAAGAACAACCTGAGTTTGATGCAGGTGTTACATTGTGTTTTACTGATTTGAAGGTAGGTGAAGGACTGTGACACCAAATTATTTGGATTTTTTTTTTTTTTACAATATAAGCAAATCAATTTCAATTACTAAAAAACTAGTGAACACTGACCAGTTGTCATCTGAAGTGCGATGGTTTATTGACCCTGCAAGCACCTGCATCTCAGGTACTGATTGGGACTAGGAAGAGAGAGCACATCTCTCAAGTGTTAGAATGTCTACACTGGCTAGTGGCTAACCATAAAATCAAGAATAGAATTGAACATCCTTCATCTGACTTACAAAGCTCTTACGGCATCGGCCGTCCTACCTTTAAGAGCTCATTGTTCCATATGATCTGTTGAACCCTCATGTTGTGTTCATTTCTTGTCACATATCTTTGTGTTCCTGTTCAAAAATGACCAGTCCATTAAGACTCATCATAAAAACTGTAATAATACAAATATTAAATCTTTTTTTGTGTTAGGGAGGTTCCTCTCTGGATTGTTGCTGTGGACCTGCCAGACTTCAGCTGCTACAGCTTTTGTTTCTCCATGATCATCATTATCACTACAATGCTGAACTACGAACTTTGCCTATGTCTCTCTGTGTCTCTCTCTCTCCAACATGACTCTGATTCTGCCTGAGGTTTCTGCCGCTAAAAGGGAAGTTTTTCCTTGCCAAACTTGCTAAATGCTGCAAAGTGCTGAACTCATGGTGGGTTAAGATGAGATTTCTTATCTTGTCTTGATGTTGGGCCCATTAATAAAATAAAATAAAAATTTATTAACACTGACATGTCCTCTTTATGTTTTTTGGAAAGTGTCCTGAGATAACATTTGTCGTGATTTGGAACTATATAAATAAAGACTGTTTGACTGATTGATCATATAGATTACTGGTATCATTTGTAAGACTGTGTCTGAAAGCCATAAAGAGCAACCACTCGCTGCATTTTCTTAACAGGAACAAACTGCCTTGTGTTAAATGCTGAACTGCAGCCTTTCTCTTGGTTTAAGTGCACATAATGGTAGTACTTAAGTTTTACAGGTCAGCTTTCATTGTGCACATGGCCTTTTTTCTGACTGTTACATGTTAAAAATGAGCATTGCAGTCATAAAGAACACCATAGTAGTACATATAGAATGTGCAGGAGTACATTTTACACACTTTTATTTACATTGTAATGTCTATAAAACAAATACTTTATTGTTACAGCATGACCTGAAGATTTGTTTCATCTATTTGTCTGCAAAAAATAAAGTCTTATAAAAAAGGAAATTACTCTGATGTTTGTCCATGAAAACAGGATTGTGATGGCCCAGCCTGGCTGCCTCTGAAGAGAGAACATCTGTGGAGCAATATGGGAATGCAAACAGTGTGGGCAGCACATAAATAAACTCTCACATTAAGGCCTTGACAGTCAATAGCGATCTATAGGTGCAGAACAAAGACACAGAGAAAGGCAAAGGAAATGAGAGCGACTGATGGCAGAACACACACGTGGAAGAAAGCGAAGAAATGGAATGAGGAACCAAAGATAAAGCATGAGGGACGTTGAGGAGCTGCAGGAGGAGGAAATTTATAAATCCTGATGGACAAAGAGCAATGAGTGGGAAGAGGGGAAAATTGTGATCGCAATTTATAGTATGATTTTTTTTATTTTTTATTTTATCAAATGAGTGATAGAGGCTCACACTCCATTGTTTAGTCTTGTCAAATCAAATGGGCATTTTAGCAAGTTGTCCAAACAATGACTGGTGAAGGAGGAATGGAATCAATTATTCATGATGCAGAGAGCCACTTATTACACGATAGTCCGACACACACGTTTTTCTCTAGATGGTGAAATGACTTAGTAACCAGGCGATTCATTCCCTTTTAATAGGGTCTCAATTGCAGCAGCCTCACTCAGACAAATGAGCAAACAAGTCGGAGAGTGACAGTGATATCCATTATATGTTTAATTATCTTCAAAGTTCCAGTGAAGGGCATTTCTTTGGCTAATGGGGAGACAGTGCTAAGTGTCAAAGCAAAGTGCTCCTCAAATGCTCCAACAAAACTGACTAACTGCTTCGATTTGCAGGCTCTTATTTGAATTTTGACAGGCATCGTTACATTCAGAAAATTGGTACAATCAGCGTCCTTGTCAAAAATAACCAGCATTTGTTGTTATTTGTTTCTTTCTTTTTCTTTTTTATTCTTTTTTCCATTTCCAAGTCAAATTCCCTTGGTGATAATTGGACTGAGTCCCATTAGTTGGAACTGAAACTCGGCATGCTGATTGGTATATTCAGGGTGAGATGATTGAGGCAAAGATTGGGGCCTGGACTGAAATGTCACTTTTAAGTGGCTCTGATTGCATTGTTGTAAAGAGAAAATTTGTGATTTTTTTTCCTAAAGCAACAATTACACTGAGATAAGCCACAGATCTCTGACAACAATTCCAGAATGAAATGCCAGTGTGTTTATATGTGCTGAAATGAGGATGAAGCAGTTACACGAGCACTTCTTTGAAGACTTAGTTTATCTGAGACAAGTAAAACTATTATTAACTTTATCATCTTAACTTTTTAATTGAAATGGAGGGAAAACCAGCGGCTTTATGGGACGGGTATAAATAAATGGCACGAGTAGTGGCGACTCGACAGCATAGACATCCCAAACACTTAAACAGATACTTCGGAATTAGGACAACACACCAGCTGACATGATGCCATCATTCATTAACTGAGCAGGGTGATAAATTACACCTATTCCCCTCCCCCTCTCTCATCTTTCAACTCTACGGCTCCATAGCCCATCTGGGGGTTGGCAATAAGTTACTGCGAAGGCCCAGAGTGACTGAGACATGGCTAAATGTTCTTCTTTATTTGCAGGCAGACATTAAGCCGAGAGTGAAAGGAATGAATGGGAGCATCTGTCGATGTGTACTGCCATGGTGGTGACTGGCCGGCAGCCCCTCAGCAGTCTCTATCTGCTCTGCTTTGATTTTGTTATATAAGTGAACAGAGCACTTTTCTGTTTCCATGTGCTGTGCGTTAAAACATCTCAGTCTTCATCATAGTTATTTTGCATGAATGTAAAATCTTGCATTTTACAATTTTTCAGAAGCGAGTAAAGGACAGAATAGAGGTAGATCTATTCAATACAACTTTATACATCTATAATTCTGCATGACACACCTTGCTGTTGTTCTTTGCAGCCACATGCTACTGGTTTACCTTTACTGCAGTTATAACTGTGAAGCCCCAGGTGCTACTTTTACCCAACTCGTAGAAAAAAAGGTCAAAGAAAGATCAGCAGTGGGACACAAAATAAAATCCAGAGAATTATTATTATTATTATTATTTTGTTCTGAGAGAGGCTCTTTGGTGTTAACGCCTGGTGCTGGTTGTGCAACATTTAATTCAATCTACTGAATTAGAGATGAACCATTAATCATGTATCAGCAAATACCTGCTGTCTTTAGATAGCTTAACAGAGGTAATCAGCATGAAGACAGACCTTCATTTTCAAAAGTGCAGAAAATATATTAACACCACTGATATAATACCAAAGAATTATATGTATATATTAGCTACTGAGCATGTACTCAATATGTATAAAAGCTGGCTGATGATGTTGAAAAGGTCTGTGTGGGTGAAGCTCCCCCAATTCAAGTGTCAAAATGATCAAAGATGAGGCTAAAAAGAGAGCTCAGTTGATCTCTGGTGCCAAACAACAGTCGGTGATGACGTGAAATTTGCAGCATACTGAAGCTTTGCAGATATCTGCTACCTGGCACCCCTGCTGCTAGCACTCTCATCCCAAGACATCAGTAAACTGGAAACATTAATACGAGGCAGACCACCATAGAGGGGAACCCCTAAAGCTAAAAAGATTCTACATAAAACAGCACATTTCTTACAGAAATATTAATGTTCAGCCTTGGACTCAAAAATACCAGTGTGTGTGTGTGTGTGTGTGTGTGTGTGTGTGTGTGTGTGTGTGTGTGTGTGTGTGTGTGTGTGTGTGTGTGTGTGTGTGTGTGTGTGTGTGTGCTGGGTTAGGCATGCTTGGATGGGACCTTTTAGTATCAGGGTTTAGGCAAGCCACAAGTGGTCGTTCAAGGGAGTGAAACCCCTCCTACATTTCTTTAGTTACATTTTTCATCCCAGGGAGCTTCCAGTGTACAAATTTACATTCTTATCCAGGGATGTAATCATGATTCAGTTATTTTGTTAAGCAGAACTTTAAATGTTCTTTTATGTTTTCACACATCCTATCATATTCAGCCTTTTAAGCCACCACAGATTTATACCGTATATCTTTGAAATGTATCTTTTGTTTTATACGGGATCTGACCTTGTCTGCTGAAGTTAAGCTGGATATAAATATGACATTTTCAGTTTTGTTTTTCTTGGTTAAAATCAGAAGGTTTGAAGCTGACTGGGGACAAGAGGGACATTGGAGAGGAGGGAAAGGACTATTCAAGTGGCTGCAGTTGATGCGAAGCATCAATCTTTCATATGCTTTGAGGCCACTTCAAATCAATTTCACCCCAGCCGCTTCCAGGCTAATCATGTGGCAGAGGGCAGGCACTGTGCCAGGTCTGTCTGGATAGAGGAGCCCAGACAGAGAGACAGACAGACATGGAGGCAAACAGACACCCAGTCACATAGACAGATAAGCAGATAGACAGACAAACATCCTAAACCTGCACTGAGCCAGATATGGAAGAGGTTGATCTCAAATGACAGGCAGTCAACCATTCCTGCCTCAAACAATATTTGCACTCTGTTTTGGTTTACAAATTTATTCCACTGTGTATGCCGGTCTATTCTGAATATTGGAAAACTTCTGTTCCAAGGCTGTGGAAGAAGGCTGATAAATATACCAGGTGAGTATCTAGCATAGCACACTGATCTTTTTTTTTATCCCCATTAGAAAAGTTAGAAAATATTACAGTTACCTTTGTGAATTCATAAAAGAGCTCATAAGGTTTTATAAATTCAAAGCATTTACACACACCAGTGGAATGGTTCATTATGTGCAATCCCAGAAGTAACTGATAAGTAGTGCATGCATATTCAAAGGTGACTCACAAGGCTGTGGAGCCCACCATGATTTGACACGGCCATGCTGGGCTGTTGAGTTAGTGCTGCATATGTACACAGAGCACGCTGGCTTTGTTTATTCTATTGACTTATTTGGTCTGTCCATCGACTGTGTTGCCTGTAGCCAAGGCTTGCTTTTCTCTCTTTAAATCACCAGCTCCTAATTATCTGTCACATTTTCTGCTATCCCATGCCAAAGACACACAATGGCCGATAATGACCCCATAGACAGCATCTATCAGGCACTCAGCCATTGATTCTCTCCTCCATTTTCTTGCCGTTTCCTCTCTTGTTCAGTGGGTCTCTGCACTCCTTGTCTTGTTCAACCAATCCCCTCCCCTCCTCTCACTTTGTTTTTCTGTCGCTCTGTGCCTGCTGCTGCCACACCACAAACCTAATGCTGAGTGCTTGAAGCAGATATGCATCATCTTAATGTATTGTTTTATGGAAATGCTGCTCATCCCTCTTGTTTTTGTTCTTGATCAATAAAAATGTGTCAACACCATTTTTCAGAAGCGGTCAGAATTTATGAAAACGCACCAAAATACATAATTAGGGCTCCATGATCTGGATTTTAAGTTTGAGTAAGAAGTTGCCACATTAAAGTCTGAAAAAGTGCCTCAAGAAGAAGCTGTTTAAGTGCTGTCACTGGCTGACTGAACAGACAGCAGGGAGTCAAAGTGGGTGACGGGCCAATGTTTGGCCAGAATGGACTCCTTTATGACAGTAATGTAGTTGGAGTGTTAGCTGCCTGAGGGCTGCAGAGAAACGCATTCCCCTCCTACAGTTTCAGCTGGCATCTGTCCCCTTTGTGTGCCTCACCCACAGCCACCACCCTTCACCTCCCCTCCCTGCTCGCTCGATTGCTCACTCCTGCCCCCAAAAAGCTTCACCCTGCCGAGAGCGCGGGAGCTCAGGTCATTACAGCAAACTGTCACAGCTAACTGTCACATGGTGCAGAATGCTAGCGTCACTCTCCTCATGTCCTGACGAGCTAGGCTTGTTCCTGGTCCAAACATAGCATCCTTCTTCACACCCATCCCTGTGACACCGCCAGCACCAGTCTGAGAGCAGTCATCTTGTTTACCTGCTGAATGGGAGTGGCAAAAGGTTAGAAATCACAGGCCTTGAGGTCTTTTGACTTGTTTTTTTTTATTTATTTTTTTTAATTTAAATTCAGCTCAAGTAAAAAACAAAATTTAAGTAATTACTTTTACTAATATGCATGCACATAGATGTAGCATGCACGGATTGGCATTAATTTACAAAGCTTTTGCTTTTCACCAAGAAATAATGGAAGTCAGTGTAATACATAGCTTGGTTATCTTCCAGTGTTATGACACTGATTTAAAAACCCTGTGAGAAACTTTTATGTTCAAGTCCTTTAGACTTATTCAGTCATGATCTCCAGAGATGTAGAAGCACCATGACTCTTGTATAGATGTGTGTCCTGTGAAAGCATGCTTCCGTAACAGAAGCAAGATGAATGGTACACAGATCCTTTTTATTACGTAATTACATTACGTAAAATGTTCAACTGTGATGAGGACGTTAAAAAATGTTGCATACTCTGATAAATTATTGTTGTTTATTTTTCTTTGCTTTTTTTAGTTTGCAAAAGGCTTGAAGTTATACTAGCTTGGTGTGCTCTGTTCTCCCAATAAATGCCAAAATAAGGTATGTTTGGACTAATTTGTCCTCAAAGAGTCCTGACATTCACATCCAGTATGAAAATTTGTCTAGTCATACTTAAGATTATAATCCACAGAAATAAATCTCCTCCTGCTCTCTTATTTACTTTTCACTGCCAATATTAAACACATTGCCACTACAGGGTGAATGTCAATTATTAATTTAGCTTTTTTCAAACTGCATTTTTAAAATGTGTTTCATACATTTTAGTGGGACCTCAATGTCAGCAAATTAAAAAGGCTGGGAAAGTTGTTTATCTTTTGTCCTTTTTTTGTCTTTTCAAGTTGTACTGTAGCTTACTTTTCACCTTTACAACTGGATACAGAAGCCTCCCTCTAAAGTGGTGTATTCTTGCAAATATGAGTCATTGTTGTCCGTTTATCAAAAAAAAAAAAAAAAAAAAGAAACACTGTAGGAAAGTATTGCCTGAAAGCCTGAAACAGGAAAAGAGAAGTGTTGTTTTTTACTAGAGGGGTTATAACAGAGCAGATAGCATCTATCAGCAGGGTGCCGAGGAGAGGCAGAAGATAAACTGAGGAGCACCTGAGCACAGATGAGGCTTGACACTTTAGAGAAAGAAAAAAGGAAAGGACCACTGACAGAGGTAGTGACTTACCCCCCCATCATATCAACACAAAAAAGTAAATGATGATTATTAGTGTTCATAGCTTTTGCACTAGGTCTGATCCAGGGTCTGCAGCACTCAAAATATAAATTACTTTCATTATTTTAGGTAACAAACAGAAACAGATATATATATAACCCCCCCCACACACACACACACACACATATTTTCATCTTTAAGTGAAATTTGTATGTTTCCTTTTTAAAAGAACCCGAAACATGTGTACTCAGTGGGTCCGATCAGTGGAGCAGGCCATTGCTGGTTAAGTGGGTGGGCATACATGTGTGAATGTGCACACACACATTCAGCTCCCTGGGGCCCTCTCTCTGGGTGAGTCAGTCTAGTTGCTGTAATCACTCTATTCACTTCCCACCACTCCAAACCTGATTTGGCCAGATTGTTTTGTTCCCTTTGTCCCTGCTTCTGCCTCCAACTCATCTCCCCTATCGCCTTTTTCTTTTGTCCCAACTCTTTCTCTTCCTCCTTTCAACATCCCTCATTCCTCGTTTCCTCTCTTTTCCCTTCAACTGTGTTTTTTTTTCCTCTTTCCTCCCCTCCTTTCTACCTTTTCGTGGTAATGGCAGCTGATTGATGGAGTTTGTTTAGTTTTAATTACACTGCAGGTGAGCGACCAGGCCTGCTCATGCCAGTGAAGCAGAAAACTCAACTTGGTTAGGCTACAGATTGGATTTCCCAAAGTGAAATACTGTGTAGAGAAAAGGTCTTCAGACTAATGTACTGAATTACTTCTTTGTTTTCTTTTTCTTTTTTTTTTTTCATTAAGTCTTTCTTATCTTCTCAACTTGACTTTTGTGGACAGATGTCATGTGCATATTCTCCTACACTTGAAATAAATCAAGACTCTCATTTCTATGAATTTGTTATTTAAGTTTATCATTAGAATTTTTTAGTATTTCCCTCAAAACGACAAAAAAACCATTAAAAATATAACAACCGTGTACACCACAGTGAGTGGGCTGCAGAGTAGTAGCATATAGTAGCATATATTTCATTTGGGTCATGGGGTATGAAAAAGTGTCAAATCATATAAGTTCCTTTTGACTTTGGCTGGGCCTTTCCTCTTGTATTCACTTATGAATTTTCATCTACCACATATTCAAATGCTCATCAAATTTAAACATATATAAGGGGCAGAATGCATGGTTGGTACATTTAAAATGCTATCTGAAATAAATAGATCATCACTTCAGTTCAGACAGAACACTGAAGCAATACATGCATTAAGTGCATTATTGATGCAGTGATTTGCTCATTCACTTTCTTTTTTTTTTATTTGATCAGCTGATTCACTTTAAGATCTCCAGATGGTTTGTTTCAGGATGTCTGGCTCAGATTGGATTTCATGAACTGTGTATATGTGTTCTTCAAACCACAGGGGATTTAGTTCTTCTGGCTTGTATAGTGCATGGTTTCTTTAGGAAGCTCCCTGGAGAACAGAACATTTTCTATTGAGGGTGACTTCACAACTGTTTGCAATAGAAACATAAGCTTCTTGACAAATAAGTCACACTGTACTCATTGTCAAAGGTAGTTCATCTGGTAGTTTTCAGGTAATTTAGATACCGTATATTCATTTCTTTTTAACACAGTGTCTGATTTTGAAGATGTGATCTTTACATCCAAAGTACTTCTCAAATATCCAACCCTGTGGTTATTATGAATGATGTTTACTTATGTTTTAGTAAATTCTCTATGAATTCTTTCAGGAAACATCTGGCCAATAGATTGTTACTTTTTCATGCATGCTCCTACCTCACAGCCGAGAGAGCAGTCACTTAACAATTACGTGCCTGCTGTCTTTGATTAGCAAAGCATTTCAGGACCATGGACAGAGCCTGTGACTTGCAGTCTGAGGGAAAGATTGTTCTAGTAGTGTACAGCCTCACAGCATTAGCTTGTTAGCAGAATTTGTATTACTCATTTAAGGTAGTCATGGACAGCTAACCTCCAGTGCCAACAGATTTAACCTCAGGGTAATCAAGTATGTATGCAAAAACAAACAACACATATATGTGACAATTGTATAATGAAAAAAGGTCAACCTATCCAAGCCATTGCGCAACACTTAACACCATTCTACACCACTAACCATTTGCCACGGCAGAGCAATAAGTATCTGATATGCACACTGTACGAGCAGTAAACAACTTTATAATCTTGGAGCTGATAATTACCAAAGTGATTATTGTTTTATACAATGTTATGTGTTGCATTTAGAGTGCCCACAACAGTAGGTAATTATGTAGGTTATCACCAGTTACCATATTTTTTACCATAAATTAGCAAAAAAAAAAAAAAAAGGGAAAATGTACGGTTATTGCTTATGAAAGAAAAATAATAATAAAAACACCAAGAGAAACACAGGGAGGCTTGAGACAGTTGGGGATATAAGAACTTATAAAAAAATCTAAAGTTCATAGTGCATTTTCTGATTTATTTACTTTCTTCTTTTAGCGTAGATAATAGTGTTTCAAAGTTCCAAAGTATGCAAAATGTTCTTTTAAAGTTATGATATTAGATGCCATTATTACCCAGATTCTTACTTATTAACAGGCAGCTAAATAGTTTATTATTTTTAGTTGGAAAGCCACACAAATATATTCCCAACAGTTTAAGTGACATGAGGGACAACATGATCACCTTTTACTAAACAACTGGCAGAAAAGGGCTCAACACATTTCACCAACGCCTGTTGACACCATGGCAAATGCTTAGGAAGGATTGTGGAAAAAGCTTGTGTCCAGGCAATAACAGCAGAGCATGATTGAGTGCGTCTAATTTGCAGATTACTATAAAACTTAAACCTGTAGTAATAATACTAACAATGTCAAAATTTGTGACATTTGTGAAATTTTGGTTTCAAAACATGCCCATTGCAAAGTCCAGGAAGAAGAAGAGCTGAGCAAGGATGGAAATGTCAACATAAATATTCCTGGAGGAGTCCTCTTCATCTTGTCTAATGTTGCCTTCATTAGATGTATCAAATTTAATCTGAAGTATAACAGACACACAGGGTAATTTTGTTCTTTTGGAAGTGCTACTGACAGTTGAATAGAAAGGTGTATTTCCCTTTTGAGAAGTAGAGATGTTTTTCTCACCCTGAAAGGATTCTAATTAACATAATCACATGTTCATTATATATTATTCCTTAAAATCCGAAGTTAAAGTTGCTTCAATGAATTTATGAACATTTTCATTTATGGCTGAGCTTTTTAGACATTCTAAAATCTTGACAGCTTGAAGCATCTCATTTAAAAACCTGACAAGGATTTTAGGACAAATCAATGCTATTCCCAGAGACTATAAACACATCCTTCGCCTTTCTAAGACCAATTAAGTAGAGCTACAGATGTAGTGATATGATGTTTGTGAAGAGAAAGTCAACTTTTAGACCTAGACTTTGAAAGCTGAAAGTAAGAACAGTAAAGCAGAAGTTCGAACTATAAATATTCTTTATTAGTAGAAGTCTTCATACTGACAGAAAATGTGAGGAAAATATTGCAGCATGCCAAGCTTAAATGGTGCTTATTATCTAGTCAATCCTCCCATCAAATGAAAGAAAAATAAGATTTCACATCTGCTTTTGTGTTTAGAAGAGGGGCATTATGTTATGGCATGAATCCAGAGTGGACTCTCCCAGTACTCTCTCCTACTCACTACACTAATCATTAACTTCTCCCCACTCACATCACTCCCCAGTCTTCTTTCCCTGACAGTCCAGTTCCCCAAACATGGTCCTCCCTTTCACTTCTACCTTATTCCCTCTGTTCCAACCATGCTCGCTTTCTCTTGCTTTTTTCCATGCTCTGATCTGGCCCCTAGATCTCTGCCGAGGGTCAGAAAAGCGAACCATTACGGAAATCCAGCAACCCAGGAGTCTTTCTAACTGCACCATGGACATGTGCACATCTGTACAGCACATGCCTGAGTGCTCCAGCTCCCTGTATTTAGCTCCCAAAAGTGCTTCCTGCAGAGCATGAGTAGTGTCTGCCTGCTGAAAGACATGGTGAGCCAACATGCTGTTTTTTAGTAAATGTTGAGTTCAGTTCTGAAACCATCCAGACATGGTGTAAAAGAAAACAAAAATGGCTTTAAGACTGGAAATGCTCTTCAAATTCACTCTTTTTTGGTTTTATTGTGTACAATATATTTTACTGAAAAAAATGTTCTGCTTTTTTTTTTTTTTTTTAAATTCAGGTTATTTGTACAACTGTGGTATTGGGTGGGCCCTGTGGTTATTTGCACTGTGCTTATGTGCTTAACTTATAGTCCTTGAAGCAGTCAAAAATTCACAACTTGAACTAATATCTAGGAGAATTAATTTTTTTTGGTCAAGCAGCCCTATATTAAGGCTCTGATATGTCTACTTATAGTCAACAGCTAAGCTTACAGTGCCGAGGACAGCTAGCAACCCATATGACCAGTCCTCACAGTTCATGCAAGCATGCCAGTCAAGAATGATAAATGGACTCATACTTAAAGAGCATCTTTCTAGTTTTTCTGACCACTTTACATTGATACTCTCTTTCACCCATTCACATCACATTCACAGACTGCTATGGTAAGGGACTATCGGTTTTAGCCAACACATTCATACCCATCCACACACCAACCACCCACCAACAATGGGTGCAGTTTTGTGGGTTCAATGTCTTACTCAAGGACACTTCAAGTGACTCCAGAAGCTGGGATTGAGGCCCTTGCCCTATAATTAAGAGACAATGATTGTACCACTGTACTACTGATCTACAGCCACCCCTCTAGAAGAAGAACACAGCACGAACAGGATAACTTTGCTGGTTTAAGCCATTTTTTTTCTCTTTTGCTTAAGTATTGAAGTCTTCCTTCTTGCAGTCTGTGGTAAAGCTAACATCATTGTGCTACATGTAACATGTCTGACAGTTACTAATAAAAGAAGACCAAACCAGTGCCCTTCATGAATTGTGTAACTGTAGTGAAAGGTGGTTAAACTGTAGTTGTTATAGTTGCAGCTTCTTGGTTTACTGCCCAGCCCCCTTGGGGTTTTGAACAGCTTTTCTCTAAGCACATATGGTTTGGGTACAGAACTTTGTTTTTATAGAGCCTAATGGTGGATTGTGAGTTATTAAAGTTTGTCAGGTCTCTTGTTCCCTCTGGTAGTTAAATATGTACTCCACTACCATTACCCAAAGCCCACAGCAGCCAGGGAGAGCTTGCTTTCTGATTGCTGTCATCAGCACTGAATGATCATTGACTTCTCCCTTGTTGGACTCAGGCGCCAGCCACATCTTGATATACTCATAACTTTATATTAAGTTTGTGAAGGCTGACTGTGCTGTGTTCCACTTATTTGTTATCAACCCTTCGCCTGCATTCATTACTCTCCTCTCAGATCTGATGATAGTGGACGTGTTTGGGCACAGCATCTTCTGGGCTCCACCCTTTCCGTTTACACCTTTCCAACTAGATTAAGAAGGATGTAAAAAGGAAAATTGCATGTAAGTTATTTCACAGTGAACTGGCTTGTGGTTAGGATAAATATATCTGCTCACATGTAGTAAACATCACGCACACGGTACAGTGTACTATGCGTCATATTAATATTCAGTGGTGACCTTAGGTGAGCTGGCGAGAAAACCAATGCCATCTTCACATCATATCACTCCTGCTTTTACAGTTTACAGCAATAAATAGAGAATATGATCAATGCAACTGAGGAGCCCATAGTTATAATTAATGAGCACTGCCCAGCTTCTGCAATTTGTCTGCTGTGCAATTGAGTTGTCTTATTTCAATGTCTAATTTGTTATTGCTCCAAATGTCTCCTACCCCAGGGCGATTGAGGCGTCTCGTTGTGAGCCGTCACTAGCTGGCCGATAAACACCTCTTTGAATGTCTTGGGCATTTTTGTGGGAAAACGTAGTGCGTGCTGTGATTTTTCATCTAAATGCTGTGACAGTAAGATGATTCCCTTCCTGGGTTCTTTGACTGATGGATTGCTCTCTATTATTCATGAAACACAGTCTGCAACAACACAGATTGTGAGCGTAAATAACATCTACAGGGGTGATATACAGTGGGGGGTAGTAGTGTTAGGTGTGCAAATCAATAAATGTAATGCTCAGGCACACTCAGGGGTTATGGTCAAGAAATATTGTTTCAAAGAAAACAGAAGCTGCAAATAAAAGAAAAAACCCAACAACATAGGTCTGTGTTTTAAGTGTACTAAAACAGATGTCTGTACAGATATCTGCCCCCCATCCTTTTACCTTCAAACAGCACAACATCAGAAATACCGTGTAACTAATGCAGGCTTGTTATTATGAAGTTCCATTTCATGCATTTCATCTGATTGGAAAAATCATAATATATTAGCTTTTAATTGTGAGAGGGAAACGAGCAAATTATAGATATTTGAAAAGCAGATCCGCACATCTAAACAGCTGTGACAGTCCAAACAGAGCCATAGAGCTGGATATTGCTCCCCTTGATGGAAACACTATTGGTGAATGTATCATCATTATACCGTCTCAGTCAACATCTCTGGTAATTTTATAAGCAGGCAGGTATCACAAAACCCCAGCCTAACTAAATTCAAGACAGCAATATTTCCCATAAATCATCTGGGGCAGGAGTCTTTGCCAGGCGAACAAAGCAAAGGATGAGGGGAAGGTAATACCCGAGCAAAACTGAGACGCAGACTCCTCTGGTGTGGAGCTCCTAGTGTTTATCAAAGATTTATAGGAGTTTGTGAGGAAAAATAATGATTTAAAAAAAAGTTTGTCTGTAGGTTTCATTAAGAGGCAAACATGGTGTCTTCTTGGAACTCAATGAACAGAAACATGCAAACATGTTGAACTCATGCATCATAAACAAATCATCCACCCTCATTAAAAAGTTGTAAGAACCATGAACATGAGGGTGAAGAAGAGTAGGCATTCATACAGACAAATGAAGAGGTTCAGAACCACCAGTGGTAATCACAGAGGGGATCCTCAGCTAGAAATCCAGGCACACCAAAATACACAAATACAGAGCCCTGTTTCATCTTCAGAGGAGTAGAAGTATTGATTGCAGCTGTATGTGTTCAGTTATGAAATGCAGCATGGCAGGCAAGAGAGGAGGGCAGGCAGGGTGGAGAGAACCTCAGGCTAGTATGTCTGTGTTGAAGGCATCATGGGCTGAGGTGCCAACAGGTGGCCACCATGCTTCGGGGTATGGACTCAACCGGTGGATGCTGTGCCACAAACACCCAGCCAAGACAAATGAAGTGTTTGATCTTTAGTAAGAGGCTGACAGGCTTAGGGCTCACACTTTAATGTAACACAACCAGTGAAAAGTTTTGGATTTATAATCAATCTCACTAACTTTTCAAAAATTATTTGGTCAGAGGGAACATGGTCAAATGTAGTAGGCTTTTGTGTCCTAGAAATGAAGGATTGTTAAATATGTCTCGGCAGATTGACTGCCTGCTTTGGAAAGTGCACCTAGATTTTGCACCAAGGTGTTATGATAGGCATGTACCAGGCACCAGGGACGGGGGGATATGTCTCCCTCAGATTTACAGTGAACCCAATCTGTCCCTGCCACTATCCCTCCAAAAGGCAACAAACATCACCGGTAAAACAGAGGATTAATGTTCCATTAGTTAGGCTAATTTACATTATCGCAGCGTACATAGGGAATACAGCATTTGATTGCTACGGCTGAACTTGCATTCATGGTGTACACAGATGTCGGAGTCAAAATTTAAATCATAAAGCCTCCAAAGTTGGATCTCCAACTCAGAGAGTTGGATCAATCTCACCAGCTCGACATAGAATACATGTTATGTGCTATTCATGTAAAGAGCAGTTTCATGTTTTGTTGTACATTTGTGAGACTGGGAAGTGCTGGGATCACTCAACTTTGGGGTGACGTTGTTCAGTGCTCCAAGTTCTGACTTTCAGTGTACATTGAAGGCACCATAGGGCACGGCTCTCTCATTCACTTCCCAGGGTCCTAAAGAAGAACTGGTAGCTGTCTGTAGTGTTGACATCTTAATGACTTAGTTGCAATATTTAGCAACTTTTCAGACCCCTCAAGGGACTCTTTTCAAAAAAGCAAGTAGCAACAAATCTAGTCACTTTTCTGGAGTTTTGGGGACTGATGTGAAAGCATGTATTGATAACCAACGCCCTCTGCTTCTCAATGAGCAGCCGATGTTGAGCTCCTCCTCTCTCCACAGCAGACCCTCCAAGCTGCATCCAGAGCAAATAACTGCAATGCAAATGAATCTTTCTCATGTTTGTCTCTTTGGGGTCACTTTTGCTGGTCCCAAGCCAGTAGGGTTGATATTTTAACATTAAAAACAAGAATCAACAGAAGAAAGTTCATTTAAATATATTTTTATCTGCAACAATGTTATTCCTCTCTCCTAGCGTCCATGACAATTAGATGCAAATGGCATGTTATGCAAATTAGATGATGATGTCCTTTAGCAACTTTAGTGACTTCTCAGACAGCCAATAGTGACTTTCCTTACTGAGGAGTTGGAAACACTGGCTGCCTGCGCTGGTGCATCAGACATGGAGTGAAAAAAATAACTCACCGAGTTGCTGTTTAAAGCTTGGTCCCCCCCAGTTCCAAAATCTCTTCTGTTGTTGTCCCATGGTTGTAGAATTAATGACCAAACTACGATCAATAAGCAGTCTTTTTTTAAATAGTATGGAAAAAAGACACTTTCATATCATCTACGCACTCAGAGACATTGATGACAGTGATAGTGATATAGAGGATGATATAAATGATGTTGTTAATGCTGAATGATATTTTTTTTATGATAATGATATTGATGACATTGGTAATCATGATGATAATGTGCATTGCCTCTGTGCAGTCTGTCAGCATCACTGTATGATTAAACTCAAAGCTGTTTTTTATATATACTGACTCACATTATTTCATCCTTGATCCTAATTTAAACACTAACTCTAAGCATTATGTTCTCTTGGAAAAGAATGTCTATCTTGTGTTTTATGGTATGGTCTAATATATTTTACGTTTAAGGGGGACTACATGCTCAGGACTCCAACACTTCAGATTGTAATTTACCTCCTGATTCCAGTGTGTTCAGGTTCAAGCAACACAAATCCTTTAATCAAGGTTATATTGTCTTAATTAAAGGGACTGTGTGGACTGTCTAAGTTATCCTGAAAAAGTCTCACTTCTAGATATATGCCTAATTCACAACTTAAAATGAGATAATCAGCACCAGTTTCTAAATGCTATTTCTTAGCTTCCTGATCAGGTCAGGCAGGACCAGATGGACTTATGGCACGTTGAAATCTCAATGAAAACACCATGCTGGCTGACGAAGTTCAGTAGTGAGAAAAGAATTCTGTGTTTTTCTCTGCCAAAAACAATTTCTATGATTTATCTAATAGTGATGGTGGACTGTGGAGCTAAACTGTAAGACAGGAAAGCAATAGCAGGGGCTGCAGGCTAAACCACGAGCTAAACTACAAACTAAAGGCTAAAACACAGGTTAAATTTTTGTGATAATGTTTATTCCAACCCACATGCAGCAGTTATACTGCAGTGATCTGATCAAACTTCAGAGTCTGTCAATAAAATGAAGAGTGAAGTTATGTTTGCTGTGCTGATGAGCAGGACATAAGGATTCATGCGTCAGCCTACAGATGCATCTCAGACCACCAGACTGAAAGGGGCAGCTGCCAGCAGCACTTGATATAGCCGGCTACTAAACTAGAGTACAAAATGTTTGCTTGTTGTCATGTTTCAAACAACAGCGCTGCACAACTGTTAATAAATGCCTCACCTGATTGCGCTGTATCCAGTAAAAAATTGTCTTGAACAAAGAAAATTGCAAACTCTATCCTTATTCATTTCCAAAACAAACACGTTTTGTTAAGTCATGTCAGTGTGCCAAATCCAGCCAAAAGATGTCGCTGCAATCCACTTCAAATGTCTACACAGCCTCTTTAAGTAATATAGTATTCAACCAGATAACATTTTGTGCCTCATGGAAGCTTACACCAACCATCCTTGACTCAATGTCTGGACATGAGCATCTATCTATCTATCTATCTATCTATCTATCTATCTATCTATCTATCTATCTATCTATCTATATATATATATATATATATATATATATATATATATATATATAGAGAGAGAGAGAGAGAGAGAGAGAGAGAGAGAGAGAGAGAGAGAGAGAGAGAGAGAGAGAGAGAGAGAGTTAAGAAACCTGTCAGAAGAAGAGTTTATAGTCTATAAACTACACACTATACATCTGGGATGACTACTTGTTGCATGCAGTTGACAGGTTTCAAGATACACCACAACCCACCGAAAAAAAAAAAAAACAAGATTTCAGATAATGATGCAGAATCTGACGAGCTCTATATCTGCAGCTCTTAATTGTTTGTCTTCTTTTTGTCAAACATGAACACTGTTTCCAGTTGAGGCACAACATGATGGAATACTTACACAAACTGCAGAGTGAAATTTGTCCTCCCTCTGCCCACTCCTCAGGCTTTGATATATAATTGGTGCTGTTAAAGTTGTTTGATTAATTCCTCCATAATTCAATCCCATCACCTTTGAGATCTCTTTTAAACACATTTATGATCAGTTGGGGATAACTACATTTGTATTTATTATTATTCTGTGGTGCAGAAATGGGCCAAAAAGCTTTAATTCCAATTGCGGTAAGTAATTTTCATTAAATGTCAATTTGTTATTAATTCAGAACAACGCTGGAATCAAATAGTGTTCATTAATCACAGTGCCGTCCGGCAGGCTGCTAATTAAAATGTTGGGGGCGAGCTCGTTATTCACTGGCAGACCTGATTGTTAATGTCGACTCATTGTCCTCCTCCACCATACTATCATTTATTTTCTTTGGTTTTCTTGTAAACTCTTGTTAATTATTAAATTGCTTTTTTGGACCCCCTGTGACACTTTTCAGATAGTCATCAAAGTGCTTGCCACAGAGAGGAAGTTGTCCTCTGGCTGGGGACAGATCCCCAATGCTGACCATAACAGGTGTATTTATTTGTTGATTTAAACATAAAGGGTTTAAATGAAGACCGTGTGAAATGTGTACAAGGATTTATATTTCCCTCAGATCCTAACATGTTTATCCTATCTGTCATGGGACATCAAGAGTTGTAGGCAAGTGTGAAAGAAATCATCATTTCAATGTGAAATACTGTCTGAATTAACATTTAATGAGTTTATCAAACTGCTATAGGCTTTTATAAAGCTATCTGATTATTTTGTCAAGTTTTGTAAATTTGACAAATTAGTACAGATTTCTGGCAATAAGCTTCAGGTTAAATCAAATATATGTGTTGCAGCTTACGTTTCATTCAGTTGGAAAGCATTTTCTCACATTAGACTTTAATGTACTGTTTTTTCATATGTGCAACAAATGGTCCTGGTGTGCTGCAACTCTCTGATTATCCTCAAATTTCTTTAAAACTGGTCAGCAGCATCGACTGACTGGCTGAACTTTTCATAGATAAAATATGGCCATGGTAAAAGGTTTTACAATAAGTGGTTCACCATGATTGAATAATTAGCATTAGGTGTTCAAACAGCAGTGGGCACAGAGGACCAAGGTCGGTGTCTTGGACTCACACCTCAACCAGGGATATAACCTGTTTTCCTACCCCTCAATTATGCATGTTATCCAGCAGCAGCCATATGTCTCTGTCAATACCTTTTCCTAGCATTCAGTGGCGGTCTGTGTGGGATTTGTGTGCGTTAAATAATGCAGTATTGAAAGGTCAGGAGGGAGACGAGGAGAGGGTCAATGCTTTGGTGAGTTGCACGCAGGGAGGAGGTTGGAGCTGAGGCTCAGAGACGCTGCCGTTAATTTCCAGGTCAGTTCCAATAATGAAATGCATACGGTAAATGTCAAACAGCACCCGTCGACGGGTAATCCACCTCATCTGGGGAATAATGAATGGCTTTCTTTAAGACCCCAACTAACTCCTGTGAACAAGGAAATCAGCATGCAGTTGAATTATTTTTAGGCACAAGCTGCCTTTTCCTTGTCTTTGCTTTGGCAGTTTCAAGTTTAAATAAAAAACAACACACAATGTATTTGATAGCTCTTCATTTATCTTTAAAGAAATGCCAGATATGAAAGGATTGAGTTTAAAGTCCCCATGTACTGTATTCTGTTGCTGTTATCTAAAAGTCATGACAAGACATTGTCTTTTTACATGTAAAACAAGAGTAAATGATGAGTTTTGTCCCAATGCAACATACTTCAGTTTAACTCTAAATAATTAAAATAAAATAAATAATTTCAGAAGGTTTTATGTTCAAGACTTTGTGCTAACATCAGAAAAACTGAAAATTTTAACCAAAACTAACTAGCTCCCACTCTAACAATACAGTACACAAATCCAAAAAGCTACCACTGCTGGCAGCCACGAGCCTTGAACTCTAAGTCAAATGAAGACCTAAACTAAGCTACCTTCTGTCTCCAACTACATGAAAAAATAAACAAAGTAAAACCCCAATTCCAATGAAACTGGGACATTGTGTAAAATGTATGTAGAAACAGAATACAATGATTTGCAAATCCTTTTTGACCTATATTCAATTGAATATACTACAGAGACATAGGATAGGGGCATGTTTCTGACTGTGTTACATCACCTTTCCTTTTACCAACACTCAATAAGTATTTGTGGACTGAGGACACTAATTGTTGAAGCTTTGCAGGTAAAATTCTTCCCCATTCTTACTTGTTGTACAACTTTAGTTGCTCAACAGTCAGGGGTCTCTACTGTTGTATTTTACACTTCATAGTAAGCCAGATATTTTCAGTGGGAGGCAGGTCTGGACTGCAGGCAGGCCAGTCTAGTACCCGCACTCTTTTACGACGAAGCCATGCTGTTGTAACACGTGCAGTGTTTCTTGGCATTGTGTTGCTGAAATAAGCAGGGACGTCCCTGAAAAAGACGTGGCTTGGATGGCAGCATATGTTGCTCCAAAACCTGTACGTACCTTTCAGCATTAATGGAGCCTTCACAGATGTGCAAGTTAGCCATGCCATGGGCACTAACACACCACCATACCATCACAGACGCTGGCTTTTGAACTTTGCACTGATAACAATCTGGATTGTCCTTTCCTCTTTGGCCTGGAGGACACAACAGCCATGATTTTCAAAAAATAATTTAAAATGTGGACTCATCAGACCACAGTATACTTTTCCACTTTGCGTCAGTTTATCTCAGATGAGCTCGGGTCCAGAGAAGCCGCCGGTGTTTTTGGGTGTTATTAATAAATTTTTACTCTTTGCATGGTAGAGTTTTAACTTGCACTTGTAGATGTTGTGATGAACTGTGTTAAATGACAGTGGTTTTCTGAAGTGTTCCTGAGCCCACGTGGTAATATCTTTTACACGATGATGTCAGTTTTTAATGCAGCGCCACCTGAGGGTCAAAGGTCATGGGCATTCAATGTTTGTTTTTGGCCTTGCTGATTACGTGCAGAGATTTCTTCAGATTCTCAGAATCTTTTCATGATATTATGGACTGTAGATGAATTCCTTGCAATTGTATGTTGAGAGACACTGTTCAACTGTTGGCATATTTGCTCATGCAGTTGTTCACAAAGTGGTGAACCTTGCCCAATCCTTGCTTGTGAATGACTTAGCCTTTTGGGGATGCTCCTTTTATACCCAATCATTACACTCGCCTGTTTCCAGTTAATCTGTTCACCTGTGGAATGTCCAAACTGGTGGTTTTTGTCTTTTGTTGCCCCTGTCCCATGAGTGAATATTTGAAAAAAAAAGGCTCATCAGTTTAAAAAAGAAATAGCTTTTCTTTTTAGTGTATTAAATTGAATATATGTTTAAAAGAATTTGCAAATCATTGACTTCTGTTTTTTTATTCACATTTTACATGACGTCCCAACTTCTTTGGAATTAGAGTTGTAATTGCCTCCCATTTTGAACTCCAAACCAGCACACAGGCATAATAGGTAGGCTAAGCTAAGATAGTTAAGCTAAGCAAACTACCCCTCACTCTCATACAGCACTGATGCAAGTTTTCATTTCTGTTAGGCAGAGGAGCCACTATAATATTCTGTCAGGGCTCCTCATTGTCTTGAAAGACACTTTGCCTCTTATCAACAACAATATGCAGAGCACACCTCTCTTAGTTTCATTGCTATAAATTATTGAAGTGATTGTTGGGAAGATAACAACAACCTCACTACCTTTAGCGGAAGACAAAAGCTATAATGAAAGAGGGAGAGAGCTCAAGGTGAGCGTGACTCACAGACTACATTATCTTTTGGTTGCTCTCTTCCAATGTCAGCTCCAAAGACAGATTCTCCTTTCATCCACGCCCTTGTTCAGCTTTTATTCGTGTGTGCGTATGTGTGAAGGTATAGGATATACTGGAATTTGTGGGTACGCATTCTGTGTGTGCAAAAGTGAGTGAAATCACAGGAGAAGCATCAGTTAGTTTGAGAGCTGTTGGGAGGGTTGGTGGGGAGGAGGGTGGAAATGACTAACGGCCTTTTGTGTAATTAATGAGGACAGCGTTGATTTCCACCGATAATTTAGCATGGTTGCCAGCGCTTGACTTCTGATCCCCATTTACCCTGGCTCTGTCTCTATTTAGATCAGCCTAGTGTGGGAGGAGTGTGTTAACCTTGGAGAATACACACACACATCACAGGCAGATCTACAGAAACCCACAAAGCCTTATCCACTTCCACACACAGGACCCCCCTGTAGCCACCCACACATACACACAAACATTTATACCCCTTCGTCTGTTTCGCTCTTGCTCTTTTTTTCCACACACATAGATCAACTGTGCACACACATGCAAACAAGAAAAAAAAAGCATTTGAAAAAGCACACACATACACACAAACACCCACAAGCACCTGAGGCAATGGAATAAATGCATCTTTAATGATAGCAGATAAGGACTTCCAACCAGGCCTGTAGTCATAGCTCAGTGATTTGGCTAGCAGGGAAAGGGATTGTGGGATTGAAAAAAAAAAGCCAATGGAAACTTCTGGGCCTCCAGGAGTCAGCAACCAAAAACCCACAGTCAGTCAGTCGGACAGAGAGGAAAAGCTTCGAGCTACTATTTCAATATGCTCTTAGATGCTAAACAGAAAGACTATTAAAACAACAGAAGTGTGTCTGTTGTGGTTCAAACTCGACAGTCAGAATACATTTGCAAATGGATTGCCTTAAAATCACTGCTGTTTTTTTCAGGATGACATCTTGAAAATGTAATATTATACTGTGCTTTTTTCTGCTTAATTTCTCCTGCTGATGAAATTACTAAACACTTTCGTTCGTATAAGTGCGAGAGCTTAGATCATGAGGGCTGCATTGATCCAAAATAATTAACATCCGTCTGGGTTATTGTTTTAGGAGCTTATTGTGCACTGCAAACATATGTTGGCTTAGGGCTGGCCATGTTCAGGCTCCTGTAAACCCCTGATTGACATGCAAGTGATGGCATTCTTTATTCATTCACTTCTATCCAAACATCGATGGCACCAGGCTGTATTGCGAGCCAGAGCTTAAACAAATGGCACGGCTCTCCCTCAGGCCTTACAGCTGACATTTCCTGAATTTATTATGCATGTGGATGGGCTGCGGGGAATTCAGGTGCAACTAGATAATACTTGAGCTTTAATAGTGGGTTTGCATGTCTTACAACAACACAAATGCCCATATGGCACAGAGGAACTTAGATGTGTTAGTGTTCAATATTCAAGGCCTCCCCATGACAGAAGCACATGCATACCCATACATATTTTAATCTCTTAATTTCACTGTTGCTTATTTGTAAATCTACTCTGTATGCCTTCATCAAAAAAAGTGTTGTTTTTTGTTCTTTTTTTTTCAAGAAATGTTTACATGACTGAATTGTGAAAATTTGTATAACATTTGTTAATAAACTGTGATACAATGTCCAGCATAAACCCAGAGTGTTACTGCTTTCAGGAATAGGACTTCGTGAGAAGAATATTTCAGATTTTTTTTAATCAAAGGATACTCAAAGCTCTGCAGTCTGTATCACTCACCAACCAGATATAAATGCTGCTATTTCACTGTTTCTTCACTTGTTTGAGGTTATATTGGAAAACCAGAAAAGCAAAACAGAACTGAGTATTCAAATAAACTTTCAGGTTTGACTATTTGTTACTACAAGATGACAAGCCCATGTTTGCACAATACGTTTACTGTCAAAAAAGTACTATATTAGCTGTTAAAGGGGAAGACTGAATTAAAATAACTAGACAGCTACTTCTGTGTTAGCTGGGGAATGTACAACATTTCTAGCTTATAAGTATCTCATAATAATATCAAAATAAAATGCCTTACAGAAAGCAAAGTGCTAATTAAGTCTCATTGTAGCAGTTACCCTGACATTGTATTTGGCATTCCTGACTAAGTAAACCCCTTCACCCCTTGAGCAATTGATAGCCTCGTCTCCAAGCCAGTTCAACTGTCAGTTCCTCAGCAACGTGCCAACCTGCCAGGATCTTCTGTGGATGGAAAACTCACTACTGACAAGTACCTGATACAACCCTGCATGTACACAAGCAGGTGCTGTTAGAAACACCACATGGAGCCACTGTTTAAAGCTAATAAAAGATTTTTGAGTTGTGCCTACTTAGCAGATTAACTTTATAATAAGTGAACATGTTGATGAAACCTTGTTTTCCTTTGTTCACACAGCACATATCTTTGTATTTTTTAAAAACGATCAGTCATCCTGTCATAGAGGATTCATTTGAGTGCCTCCAAATCTTCCATAATTGCAAACAAATGTTTTGTGACGGTGAAAATGAGCATAACTGCAAATTCCTCTTAAACACATTATGTTGGGGCTTCAGATTATAATTTAACATCACTCTCAGCTGAGGTTCTTGCTGTTATAGTAAAATAACTGAATGAAAGTGCAAGTTTGTGTGTGTTTGTCTCTTTTTTCAGCTTGACTCACTGAGCCGACATGTCAGTGCATCCATCACAGAGGTCGACTAGTTCTGGGTAATTAAACTTTGTGCACACTTGTGTTTGAGACCTCAACTTCCATCCATTATTCATGTTGTAGGTAAGTTTTTGGGCACTATTTGCAATGAGCTCAAATCTCGTCACTGGAGGCCCCCACTGGTTTAAAGCAGGGTTCCAACCTTGGCAGCATTGTTGAGCGGATGCTAAATTAAAAAAAGAACCAACCATTCTGCTGGGCAGTGCCACGCTGCCCTGCTCACTCACCCACTGCTGCCCACTCCCAGCCTGCAATGCCAAAATGATAAGCCTCTTATTCATATGTAAAACAGGGGTACTGGGGGTCACCCAAATGATCCTACTGTTGGACTTCTGACGAGAGTGGATCAAAATGCCGCGTGAAACTCATTAATCAGAGACAAGCTGGTGTTACTGTTCCAGGTGAATGCAGCTGAAATCCTGGCCAGAGGTTAAATATGCCCTCAAAATTCTGAAATATTGTTTCCATGAATCACTGGGAAGGTTTACTAGTGTTGAATGTCATCAGGCTGAACTTCACTGAACTCAGAGAAAAACACTGTAGATCGAGGAAAAAAGCACAAACTTCATGTAACTTTAACACAGGTGAGACATCTATACATCCTGTTTTCTGAAAAAAGTTTCTCTTGAAACAATGTGCGACTAGGTCTCACTGTTGTCAACATTCAAGAGATAAAAGGAAAGGTATATCACCAGTACATGGTTTAAATTTATACTCACTCTCTTCACACCTGCATTTATAACACAAGAATATGTCAACCATCAGCTACTCTATCAAACCAGCAATTATAAATCACCCTCAGCAATGATATGGCACTTCAAGAGGAAGAGGTGGTAAAAAGAGATGGATCATCACCAAAAACGGGAACAGGACAAAAAAGAAATCCTGTCAAGGGTATTATGGAAGCGTCTGAGAAGGAAGGCCATAGATCAAAGCGTGGGACGGCCATTTGTTCCTGAGGAATAATAGCTGTGATGTGTGTCGGACCCGCTGACCCGCTGGAACAATAAAGCCGAGTTGCGGCTGCCTAAGAGCAATGACCTTGTGCGGTTGAAACCTGCCCGAAACAGGGAAAGAAGAGAGATGGATAGGAAGTGAGACGCATGAGCAGGGAGAAACAATTACAATCTATATAAAGGCTGATTCCTCTCCGACACCGCCACTCACTCTGCTGGGGGGAGATTGTTGTCTGCTTTCTCTGAACAGTAGTGTGAGGAAAGTGGAGCTTTTATAAAGGATGAAGGTTGCTGAGGTGATATTCAAGGCAGGCCTCTGCTTTTCCTCTCATATGACCTTCTACCTCAGGCAAAACTACTTCTGCGGTTTGGACTTCATGCTGTATTTTCTTGCTGGGTTTGGACACTTTGTTCAAGTTATGAAGTTATCTTTGATTGACATATAAGCTGTTTTGACCTTAAAATGTGCCTCTTAAAATACCAACCAGTTGCCATACCTGACATTCTTATTTTAAGTACTAATTCTTTCATTACAGACTATGATAAAGATGCCCTACAAAAAAATTCAAGAAACAGAGGCCAAGAAGGAGTTCAGTGTTCGATATCAAGACAGAGGATTACTTTTGTCGCATCTGAAAAGTGTGTGAGAGAAATATCCAGTGTGAGGGAAAAATAGCAAGGTTCAAATCAAAGGAAGGAGCCATTCAGCCATCTTAGTACAAGTAACAAAAGGCTTTGCACGAGCTGTGGGCTTCTCAGCAGATAAAAGTCTGTCTGGGAGACAGGGCGTCAGACTGGTGTTCATTGTGCTATCAGGGGAGAGTGCAGACAGTGGTGTGAAAGGAGCCATCAAGGTTGAATGGGTGAGAAAAGGGGATCTGTAGGTGTAAATGAAAAGAGCCTGGATCAAGCATGCCATTGGTCTCAATAGGATGAAATGACAGCGCCGTGTGTGGAGGTAGTCTCAACATGTGACCACCAGAAACCGTGTAATCACAATGCCAGGGAAGGGAGACAAGAAACATCTCTATATTGACTGCTGAAGAAAAGTAGAATTTATAATAGATTTTTTTTTTTGCTGCTCTCAGAGTGGTCATAAAAAGTATACAGTTTTCAATTTTTCTTATATGAGGTAACATCACTTTTATCTAACTGGTCAGTTTACTGATAGCATTTTTTTTTTTTAAGGATTGCGCTTAATTTCAATTTATTTAAAAATGGAGAAAGGAAAGTGTTTTTGCAAGAAAACTAGCCTTGTGTTTGGTTGCTCACATGAGGTGGATGAACAGCACTGTTATTTAGATTTTGCTTTTGTATTGAACTGAATTGTATCCCTTTCTTAAAATATCTGGAAGCACTGAGTTATCATAACAGCCCCAAAGTTGTCGGTGGAACTGTCCAGAGAAAATTAATGTTCAACCCTAGTACTGCAGGTCGTCACTATCGTCACTGTCAATGCCTCTGCTGCCTGCTTGCAGTACTAGGGTTAATACCAGTTTTTTGTGTCCTACGAACATTTCCTGTTTTGTTAAGCAATTCACAAGGGGATATGGTAAAGTTGATCAGTACAACAAGTAGTGATTGACTCTTTACATTTAATTGTTTTTCACATAAGCAGTTAAGATGTCTTTAGGTGTCAGGAAGGCCAATTACTGATCAACTGCTGTCAGCTGATGTGTTAGAGCTAAAGAATGTTCTAGGTCACCAAAGACAATTGGGTGAAGGAGTTTAGGTCTTAGGAACTAGTTCTGTGATTAATCTTTCCCAAACATTTTACAATTGTAAATACCTGACTAGGCTATGTCACCTGACAGTTTGCCAAAGTCTAAAACATGTAAGTGCCTCACAGTTGACAGCCAGCATTTGCCAGCAGGCAAGACAGGCAGGCAACTGCTTGGGGCCCCAGAACCGTAAGGGGCCCTCAAGGGCTGACAAACTTTAACTCTCTGGTTACGCTGGCTGCTGTTAAACAATGGATGCACCTTTTCCTGTAAAAACAGGTTTTTAAATGAAAGTTAAAAAAAGAAAGTTGAGGAAAAAAGAAAGGAAGACTATGGTAAGTGGAGCAGATATTAATAAAATTAAATAAATAAATTAATGGATGTTTATCGGCCCCAACCTTAATAAATAGTGGGGAAGGAGCGACTCTTCAATAACTGTGTTATATTTTAGCATTCGTAGCAGTTTCTAACATTAAACGGCAGATAACTTTGCTAACAGAACAGATTCACTAGTCTACAGTTGAGCTGTGTCAAGCTCTGCTCTGCTGACCGTTGGCGAACAGCTTTTCAGCACCATGCATCACTGGAAGCTAGTCGGTACACCAACAGGCTACAGCCGACTTGCTAGCTAGCTCAGCTAGCAAGCTGGAAATTTTTTTTTACAGCAACTACTAACTGCAATCTACTGAACACTCTTTCTCAGCTGTTTT
Organism: Labroides dimidiatus; assembly: GCA_030710495.1. Classification (NCBI taxonomy): domain Eukaryota; kingdom Metazoa; phylum Chordata; class Actinopteri; order Labriformes; family Labridae; genus Labroides; species Labroides dimidiatus. The sequence goes on along the minus strand of CM061143.1, from coordinate 21,542,465 downwards.
TGACTTCATAATTTATTAAATTAGTTTTATTTGTTCTTTTTTTTTCTTGTTCATTATATTTTTGAAATGGCAAGGTTCACGTACAGTTTTTTTTTTTGTTTTCATTATGCACATTTGAGCTTTAGATGTCTGATTATAATAACAGGATAGTGATATACGCTGATTGGAGGAGCCCCCGGTGAATTTTTTGCCTAGGGCCTCAACAGACTCTCGAATCACCCCTGGTAGTTAAAACGGTTCTCACTTGCGAAAAGCACTTCGCAGAAAATTGGCCCATGCCCCAGATGTAAAACCTGTCTTCAGGAATTCACTTCACATGATATTTCAATAGACTTTGTGTCTTGCAGAGACTCATCGGCTGTATTTTTCAAAAGCATGTGCAACACTTTCACAGTTTCTGTTTTGTTTATGATGCAGCAGACCTCAGTAGGTCTAAGCTGCACTGCAAGACTCAATCATCATATTGTTCATAAACCTCACAATGAATCATGATCTTTTAGTCTCTGCAAAGATCAGTCAAAGAAGAAGATGTCTTTGACAAATCTTTGTCAGTAAGAATAAAGACAATTCAAGCTAATTTAAAGTGAACAGTCAGGGTCTTTCTGTCTATGACACAGAATGGCTATCCTGATGTAAATGATGAAAGTGACAACCAGGTCTAATATTCTTGTAATGCCCGCTAATCATTGCAATCTACATTTCAGCACTCAAGGTACTTCATTCATAAATCACAGGCACGTTTGTCATCAGTACAGTTTTCAGCCTCCATGTGAAACCACAAATCTTCCAAAGGCGAGCTTGAATTGGCGAGGATGATGGTGATTCACGCTTCTGGGGACATGCTCTCTCCCCTCGCACGTTCCTTTGTCTCCAGACACCAGGTGGTGTCACGGCAGTCTGCTGGCATGCAAATGTGTCCCCAACAACGCTTCAACTGTTACGATTCTCCCATTTGTCACAAGATATGTTCATTACCCACAGCTTTGGACCCAAAATTAGTGTCGGTACAAGACATCCCGGCTGTGTGATGAATCCACCCGCTGCCTGCCTTGTCACCCCCTGTTTCAAATCCAAGGGTCTCCCTCCTTCCCTTTTCCTTTGCTCCTTCATGTCCTTCACATCTCTATGCCTGTGATCTTTATTTTTCACAAAGAAATATTAGTCAACACGGCTGTGCTCAGCAAGAGCCCAAACCGCGACTCCAGAGGACATCACATTACCCTTCCAGATGGTGCGCTAATGTTGCAGTGGATATCAAGGTGTTCCAACTCATCATAATAAGAGGGATCCATTGGCGTAGACTGTCATTGAATAATAACCTTGCAACAATGCGTGGCATCTTAACAGAGGAACGTTGGTGTAATGCTATGGTAACCTTGTCAGGGGGACAACAATGTGGCACATGTTGATAGATGGAACATACTAAATGGTTTCATACATGTTTTGGTTAGTCAGAAATGTCTACGAGAGGTCAAGCGCAGTAATTACGTGCCACCTCATTTGAAGAGCGGATACTATTCCCATGATAGAGTTATTTGCATGACAGGATTGGGGTCAATGTATGCCTCAGTTCAGTCAGTTAAGAAAATGAATGCATATTTAGAGCTTTATTGAAGCAGATCTTTGCCAAAGCAGAGGACGGATTAATCATTACAGATATTTGTGCAACTGTGATGATCTAAATGTCCTTACATATCAGGGAGAAGCTCAGACAAGGCACATGTTTTCCTGCAGATTTGACTTACACAGGCACAGAAAGGACAAAGAGTCAAAAAGATCAAATCCCTCCATAAAACAACAAAGTCCCCTTCCCCTTTTCCTCCAGAACAGACTGAAACATTTTATGCCATGCCACCCATGTCATGTATTTATGATGAGCGTCGGGACAGTCCCCTGCCGTAATGAATGCAAAGCCGGGGCGCAGACATTCAGTCATGATAGAAGGACAGCGGCCCCGCCCTACAGTTGGAGAAGACAACAGCGTACTTCCCACTTTCACTTCCCCCTTCACCCCCTCCTCCCCCTTTGTGGTAATGGTTTCTCTGACCTCTGTCTTCCCATTACTGTACGCTTCACCCAACATCAACCGTCAGACAGCATCACTCATCAACACACATCAGACATTGTGAACGCACAGGTGCCACCTCCATCGCCTAACGCCTGTCACATTCACTGGTGACAGGTGGCATTTGTAGGATGATAGAGATGAAGGGAAGTATGTTTGGGATGGCAGTGATGACCCTGATGATGACCTAATTAGTAAAGTGTTTGTCATATCTGAGCCAGAAGAGAATTATAGAGGGTAGTATTAAGGTAATGAGGAGGCAATCATGTGATTTCTGTATACAGACATATTTATGAGGAAGCACTAGGTCAATTGTCCAGCAACAACATACAATTTTGAGACACTGGTATTATTTAATTTCTTTCAGGTCAATTTCTGACCTTTGGAGTTCAAGGGCTTCCTGCTCTTTAAAGCTTAAGTTTGGGTGACTTTAAAAAAACACAGTATCACAACCAAAGCTGTGTTTTCTCTTTGTTTGAGAGGAAGCTAAAATTTTTCTGTAAGGCCACCAGCACATACTTGCTCCATGGGACTTTGATTTAAAGCCCAGCAACCTTTCACACTGTGCCTATAAAATAAGGCTCACATAGATGTGCCAAATCTTCACAAACAACAATATAACCTTTGCAACCCCGAAGTGTGAAAGAGATGTGGAAAAAAAACAGCAGAAAGAAAACGGCTGCTTTTTCTTTATTTTGTCTTTTTCATTTTCATTACAAATAAATAAAAATACTTCCCCTTTTCCAGAGGAATACCAAGATATCTGCTATTTTGCTTTATTTATTTATTTTTTATTTTTTTTTTTTGATTATTACTGTTTTCTCAATAAAACTCTTGTGGCTCTTGGAGTAGCTGGTTGTTGCATGTGACATCCCTGATTCACTGATCTAAATTTTGTCTTTGGATGCAGCTCTGCTCCAGTGCTGCACAGCATGTAATAGGTTATGGGTTTTAATTTGGAGAGATAACATATGACTACACCTCCTGCACACATGGCCACTGCCATCCTATCAGGAAGATTCATGAACTGGGGGAATTACTGTACAGGCATTTGGTTTAACTGATGTCGTTCTACTCACTTCACCTGTGTGTGGCAGAAGCTCTCCTGCAGAAAGCAAGTCAAGAAAAAAAAAATTTCCTTCACTTCTTTTCTTCTTAATCAATATTACTTTCCCCCAGGTGAGGATTAAGAAAAAGGTTTTCGTGATAGTCATACAAATTCAATTTGAAATTGAATTGTTCTTCTCCCGGGCAGGTGCATTTTGTCACATGTTAACGTTTTATCACTGATGCCATCTTGACAGTTTCCCTTGGCAATGCTCAGATGGTAGGTTATTAACACACGCTGAGAGGGAGGAAAATCCATATTCCACAACTTGTTGTTTGTCAGTTTGACAGTTGTCAGCATTAACAACATCGTCAGCCTGCAGGAAATGTAGCAATTACCTCCAGACTTTCAATTAATGAGCTTTATGAAAACATTATTATTACTGTTACAGAGTCTTATCGGACCTCGCCAGGCTCCTCTTTTCCCTCCTTTTTTAGCTCACCGAGAGTCGAGTGTGCAATACATTTGTTCAAGCTTTTAAAGGTTTCATTTCATGTTTTTCGACAACATTTTTCCACATAATGTGTGTGTGTGTGTGTGTGTGTGTGTGTGTGTGTGTGTGTGTGTGTGTGTGTGTGAGTGTGTGTGGGTGTATGTGTGTATATTTCCACTAAATGGACTCAAACACACCCCAGGGTTTCAGTGTAACAGTATTAATTAAGAGTATCCCTTAAAAATATACCAAATGAATATAAAATCATCTCCTGAAAAATTAATAACAAGTAGAATTATATGACTTTCATCAAAGATTATAATTTACGTAGTTGTGTTTCCTATATTTAGAAGATCGGAATTTATGGAACAGTAAAACTGGACCAGTGTTCCTCTTCTGACAATTTAAGTGCACAGTCTTAAGCTCATGCTGCAGGATGTCAAACCATTTCTGGCTACCTTCACAGTGCAAACTGAGGGTGCCCAGTGATGTACAGAAGATGTTGGATTATCTTCACCTTTATTCATTCATTCATCTTCTACACCGTTTATCCTATTCAGGGTCGCAGGTGGCTGCAGCCTATCCAAGCTGGCTTAGGGCGAGAGGTGGGCTACACCCTGGACTGGTCGCCAGTCAATCGCAGGGCCGACACAGAGACCAAACTGGGATCCAAACCAGTGACCTTCTTGCCATGAAGCAACAGGACTAACAGCTGCACTACCATGCAGCCTTTTGGATTAACTTACTTGATTATTACAAAGGTTTCATATGACTCAGCCCAGAGTTTCTTCTTCTAGCCTAATCTCCTATAGTTGAAGTCCAAAAATCACAAAATAATATCCCAATAACTAGTTCATAGTTTATGGATATCACCACTGATATCATGTAGTCACACAGCTCGCGAGTGGTGTTGTAGTACTCCTGTGAATCTGGCTGCTTTGGGCTGTGCTGGACTTCAGTAAAGCTTTGTGGGGTGTGTTGTCAGATAGACAGAAACTGATTGGACGCAGCACACCTGTGTCGTGGAATCAAAGGGTAAGAGAGGCTCTGCTTTAAAGTGAGTCTCGGGCTGGAGCTGTTGGTCATTGCAGGGCTGAGGTAAAGGTATGTGAGGAAAGTCTCATTTTCTGACATCAGTAGATTAGAAGCCTGTTGTCCTCCATTCATTTCAGTTTGAGTGTAAGTTGCTGCAGGCTGTAGAACATGCAGCACATGCATTGTAAAGTCCCATATTCTGAGGTAGTGTGCTAAAGAATTCAGACTCAATACAAAGTTTTAAGTTTTAGCAGGTTCACCTGTGTACCTGACAATACCACATTTTAAGACCATGAGCATCGAAATGGATACAAATACACTGGCTATCATAAATGTTAATGCTGGGTGTGGGAAAGATGACCGCATTGTGTGAGGAAAAAAGGCATTTCTTCTGGCACGAGATGGCAGCACCTGCAGCCAAACAAACTTGAAGCCCTTACTAAGGTTTTTTTTACTCTGGTCTAAATTTTTGGTGTGTTGTACGTTGCTTTGGACAAAAGCACCTGCTAAATGAAGTTGTAGAATTAATGTGAATTAATGAAGTTGTAATGAATCAATTAATGTTACTTATTACTTAAAAAGTAGAACGACTATATCAGTCAGCTGCAAGTTAGCCAATGTCTGCACAGTAGCTTAGTCATATTTGTGACTAAGCTATGACTAAGAGTTTAAATGAATTCACAGTAGGAAATCAGAAAGCATTTGGTCAGTACAGCTTTATTTATTGGATCTTATGACAAAAAAAAATCTGCCTTTCCTTTGATACTTATAAAGCTTTATTTAATTAAAAGGAAAAAATTAAACAAATAAACAAAAAAAGGAGCCCTGCGATTGTCTGGCGACCAGTCCAGAGTGTACTCCACCTCTCGCCCTAAGACAACAGGGATAGGCTCCAGCCATCCACGACCTTGAACAGGATAGGTGGTATAGAAGATGAATGAATGAATGAATGAAAAAAATGTATAGAGTATGCACATATGCACTTGGGATTATCATGAAGGACAAACAATAGAAAACAGCCTCTGCCTTGAACCACTTATCTCAGTAGCACTAGCACCAATGTTTGCAGCTACATCCCATCATGTATTATTTGTACAGAATTTACAAGTAAAGGTAAAAACAAACACCAAACAGCATAGTTTGTCACCATATACCATGAACAAGCACAGCTGGTTGCCATGGGCGCTTTAACCCTTGCACTTCAGCATAGTGCATTGCATCACATTTCATCACAGCAGAGCATCCCCCTCAGCTCATATCTGACACAAGCTCCCATCTTACACAAACAACCAACTCTAAACAAACAGATAAACAGCTTTGTGCAGATAATTACAGCATGTGATATAAATAATTTGAAAGATAATCTTATCCTCTGATTAGAAATTCAAATTAAATGTTTCCCTGTGACCCACAAGAGGTTCTACATTGATAAAACTGCCAGTGGTTATGTAACAGCTCCTCAAGCTTTAACTACGGATACATTTAGGTGTTAATCTGCCCTCAAGCACCTGGTGCTAAAGCTTTTTTTTCTCTGTCTTTTATCAGCTGCCTTTTATCAGTCTGCTCAGAACAGGCAAAATACCAGACCTATGAAACAGTCCCCCCACATCTGCTGCTTCATATTCCTGGCTCAGATTCCAGGGTCTGCAGCCAAAGCCAATGTCAGTGTCTGAAGACTGCAGGTCTCCCATCAGCCTCCTCTAACCACAAGCTCTCCTGCTCTCTGAAACAGGCCCCAGATGGAAATGGTGTAAGACTGTGAAAGAATCGTGTTGACAGAATTCAGGACCCAGTTAAAGGTCTCACTTTGACAAGACGAATCCTTGCCTCAGGCCTCCTTCTGCTTCAACATCCAATTCTCTTTCTCCCCCCTCTATCTTCTTGCTTTCTCTCCCCTATGTCTTCTTGAGCACAGGTACTGGCAAAAATTTCAAGGCTTCTTATTTATTTATCAATTCATTATGATTTCCCCTCGCACCTCAGTCCCACAGAGGCTCTTTCTGGTGGAAAAGATACCTAAAACAGCCCTTATCTGAAGTCTCCTTTGTGCTCAAGTTCTTAGGAATTGTTTAACAGGATTATTACCCAGGTTACACAATCCATTATACATTCAGTTGGAAGTGGAAGAGTGATTTACATTAAGAATAAATTTCTCTCCCCTGTCTTCTTCATTTCTGACGTAAGTGTGCACACAAATGACCTCCACTCACAGCGTAGAGGGATAAGCCTTAGTGCTGCTTTACAGAATTAATTTGAAATTTGTTCAGATGAAGAAACCAAGAGAAATGTGGATTTAATAGACAGACAGACAGAGTTGCCTGTGCACATTAAGCTGCACAAAATGAAATATCTTGAGGTAAATTAATTGCATCGTTGCACTTTTCTGTCTGCACATAAGTAAGAAGTCGGAAGATTACATGTAATTTAATATGCAAATACATTACATGCTCAGGTGCCGAAACTAAGAACAAGACAAGATCGTGCTGTCAGACGTCGAATGTAAAGATCCATTGGTTCTGCCATGCACTACAGAGGAAAATCTTCAGGAATGTTCAGGTTTTTTACGAGTCAGGGAATAATGCACAGGAGAGAAAAAAACAAAGTGCTGACATGCTGAAAAAGGGTTTGCAGTGTTTTGATGCTGAGGGATTCACATGTAATTACAACTAAAACTGATATACCTTATTGCGTTCTAGTATAAAACTTAATTTCAAGTTAGCTTACCTATAAAAGCTTAATTAACATAGTTGATTGATGCTGTAAAAGCTTTCACACAACTGATAACAAGAGAAAACACAGGAGGAATATAAAAAAAGAAACTGTGTGTGTGGAAAAGCAGAGAAACCTTTCCAGCTGTTTGTGCAGAGGCATGCAATGATACTTGAGCCAGTGTAAGGGACTCTCTGCAGTGGAAGCTGCTTCCCCCTCCATGTGGTAAATGGTTTGTGACTGGTATTGAGTGATGCAGCCGCTCTAGGATGCCCAAAGCTAATGTGTTCTGCACACAGCGTTTCATGCTGCATGGCGAGCACCATTCAAAAAATGTCTGTGTGTGCACACAGGAGCACACAAGGTATAAAGAGAGATGTTGTTTGAGGCAGTTTGGGTGACTTTATGACATCTGTGCTGCATTAAATAGCTAGTGATCAAAATAAGGATGAGCTATAGGATGAATTCAAACACTCGTTTCAACTGGCGGATGAACAAAGTGTATCTTAAACACAATAAAACCAGCTTGGAAGGCTATTAAAAGTGCTGTCTCATGGCTTTGAAAAGAACTGGTAACATCAAGGCAAAGCCGTAATCTCAGCTTGCTGCGTGACATATTAACAGCTTGTTTTGAAGATAACATACTCAGGCATATTTTTACACAGTTTTTCCAGTGTCTATCAAAGAGTGCCAGGACTCTGCTTTCACTTCCTTCAGTCTTTAGCTGCTGTTTGACTCTGGTGACCTCACTAACAAACAATAGAGCGGCACTATGTGATCAGTTATTTCTGGCAGGCCTTTGACAACTGTTTTCATCTTCATGCCCTCATATTGATGAGTTAATGTGCTCTTTTAGCTTTTCATTTGAGCCAGCTGCCTGGCAAGGTGAATCTCCCCCAGGCTTTAATGGCCTGCTGTACAGCAGAGAGTCAATCCTTGCACAGACATGATAGATAAATCACAGAGAGACGGAGAGAGAGATGGAGCCAGGGATAAAGGTAGAGAAGCTCACTGTGGGAATGCTGCAGGTGTAGTTTTACCACATTTGGTCCTTCATTGCTTGTGTTTGAGCTGTGGGGGAAAGCTAATCCCTCTTTGTTTTATTATTGGTTACTGCACATCAAAATGTATGTTGAGAGAAAGAGAGGGGAAATTTGAGATGAAGGCCACTCCATTTGGCCGAAAAATTGACTCTGACATCCTCATTTTCTCTTCCAAAGGCTACAAGACCCCCATCATATTTTTGACAAAATTAATCTGCATCTTTGGAACTGTCAGTCAGCCCAGAAATGTGAGCCATGCCATGTAATATGACTGTCCTCTTCTGCTGATTAATTTGATGGAAGTGTTGTGAGAGAATGAAAATAGGGACATTTGACGGACATTTCCATTCATCTAATTGTTTTTTTTTCTTTTCTTTTTTTAAAGATGTCATTCCCACAGCTCCTTTTTTGTCCCCCTTTTTGTCACTTATGCTGGACCTAAATGAAGTACATTTCTACATTAAACCACTTGACAATTTTATCCTTGGAAAAAAATGTAGTCCTCTGTTTCCAATGACCCTCCTTGATAGTGACACTCTGCTGTGTCTCATCAAATTAATTAACTGTCTGATGGATCATAAATCAGCCAACACATTAATGTGGCCTTGTGTTTTATGCTGATTCAAGTCTTTTTTTATATTATATAGTGGAAAGTATAGGGTACGATTCCCTTTTTGATCAGTACTGCGTCAAAAAGAGCCACTTATTCAACTGCACTTTTGTCAGATCTGGAAAAAAAGTTTATTTAAATCTGCATGCTTGCAAGTTTTCTAGTTGAGAGAAAGTGGCAACCTCCAGCATTGATAATTATGACAATAAATAAATCCAACTAACTGAAATTCTTGAACTGTCTACTTGAGGCTGGCTTGAAAAGCCCAGGAATCCCCATTAACAGCAATGTTAAAGAGCCGAGTTTCAAAGCAAAACTGATTATGATAACAGGTACAAATTGGTTTTAATCTAGATGGCTTATTTCTTTATCACCCATCTATTTTGAAAATATTCTGGATACAAGCTCTGCATGGTTATGCATTGACTGAAAGGTCTGGGTTTGACGCCCATCTCAGCTCCACAACTTTAAAGGTTTCTAGGTTTAACATGTTAGATTTAGTCAGCTTTACCAACATGGTGTCATTTGGCTTCCAAACCTCTCTTCAAAAAAACAATGTATAAAGCCACTTAGACCACAATTGTGTTTCATGCAGTACTTAACGGGCAGCTGTGAGCTAAAAGCTTGGGTCAATATCAAATCATCTTCCGAACTTTTTGCGAAATCATTTCTTGGAGTAAGAGACCCATCACCTGCGGTAACCATAGTGAAAGATTTTATACTGGAGTTAAATGTAGTATTAGGCTGCATGGTAGTGCAATGGTTAGCGCTGCAGCCTCACAGCTTAAAGGTCACAAGATCAAATCACAGTCTGCCCAGTGGCCTTTCTGTGTGGAGTTTGCATGTTTTCCCCCTGCATGTGTGGGTTTTCTACGGGTACTCCAGCTTCCTCCCACAGTCCAAAAACATGCTCATCAGGTTAATTAGTGATTCTAAATTGCCTGTAGGTGTGAGTGTGTGCGTGAAAGGTTGTCTGTCTCTGTGTGTCAGCCCTGTGATTGACTGGCAACCAGTCCAGGGTGTACCTCGCCTCTTGTCCTAAGCCAGCTGGGATAGACTCCAGCCACCCGCGACCCTGAACAGGATGAGCGGTATAGAAGATGGATGGATGGATGTAGTCTTTTGGTGAAGCCTGGTTTGCTTTTAACTCCAAATGGCATTCTGTCCATGAAGTGTGTGTGACTCCATGATGGTTACAGACACGCTGACCTCTTGATGCCCTCTCAATGCACACAGATGTGAATCAAATGCTTCAGTGGTTTTCATAAGTTTCTAAAAGTAGGTCATTGGATTCTCTCAAACTTCAGTAAAAGGGCTTTCCTGCTTTAGATTAGAACTTCTGGAACCATTCAACTTATAAACTGGGCCCTATGGTGAAAAAGTACAACAAAATGGGGCGCAGATGGCCTAACAGTCTTGGTTGCACCCTATAGGGTTTGCCCTCAAGTGGGTGGCCTTGGTTCGAATCCGGCATGTGGCCTGTTTCCCCACATGACATTCCCCACTCTTGCCCTGTTTCCTACTCTATCTACTCTCTTGTCCTATCTCTGATTAAAGGCATACAAAGCCAGAAAAAAAAAAAATCTAAATCTCCCTGCAGGGGTGATTTTGGTGTCTATAAGCTTTGCTCATTTTCTCTCTTAACTTTAAGACTTTAACTAAGATCCAATTTTAGGCTCTATAGAACTGAACAATAAACATTCAGCAGAGATATTTACATGTTACTTTGGCAGGCATTTGTCCATTTTAGATGGGACTTTGGCAGGAAATCATTGCTCATGGGTATTTAATTTGTTAAAGTTTCACACAAAGCTGACCTCTTATTTTAGTCCAGCTTGTAACATTATTTTAAAGTTTTCAAGGGTAATGTGAATTAAAATCAAAACCAATACTGTCAGTGAAATAAATAGTTTTTGATGATTTCTGTTATACTAAATTCATACAACTCATTCAACTCTAATTCATTATTAGTTATTTATAAATGTGTTTGCATGTGTTCTGCTCAGTAGGAAGAAAGATGTTTTTAGTGGTCAACAAATTTGATTAAAATAATACAGGGTAGAAATTGACTGTACTTTTTTATTGTTTTTAACTTTTCTGTTTTGAATTTGCATAATGCAGTCAACCTAAAGGTTGTTAGAGCACTTTTTCTAGCCTTCCACCATATTGCTGTATTGCTACACTTTGAACTCTGAGCTGATGTTTCAGGTCTCTGCTCAAAAATTGCATACCCATGATAAAATGGGTATATCTTTGCAACCACCCAGGCTCTATTTGAATACTACTACTACTACTACTACTACTACTACTACTACTACTACTACTACTAATAATAATAATAATAATAATAATGATAATAATAATAATAATAATAATTTGGTGTCATAATAAAGAGAAAATTTGGGAGATTTGTTAGTAAAGAGAGTTAAGGCATTTTATTCTCCTTCCACTGTGGAGCTTGATATATTTTATTCATTTAGTTGTTATTTGAGTTGTGTTTGTAACATGTAATAAGGGTTTATGGAGTTGTGTAGCACAGATTCTGCTGTTCAATTTGATGTGCAACATCACTATATTCTTTTGTGATTAGTGCATTATTTCCAAGTGACATCAAAGTACCCCAATTGGGGGGCGTTAGGGTTCGAAGTGTTAGTTTGGATGATAACTGACCTATTCATATAAGATTTATTAACCGTGCCAATGTATGACATATCATGAGGTACATCATGCTGTTTACATGCAGGGCCTTCCCTAGGAGGACCATTTGAAGGCTATATTGTCACAGAAATGGCGGTTTTATGATTCTTAACTGAATGGAGTTCTGATCCCTTACGTGATGTGGCTTTATATACTAAAAGCTATTCTCAGCAATCTTTGCAATCACACTTTTTTTAGCTTAGCTTTCCTGTTTACAGTCCCCCAGTGACATGCAAATTAAAGCAACAGTGCATTGCGTTTGGTTCATTGAGCTCCTCAGTGTCAGCCTTGGGGTGAACGGCCAAAATGATAGCTGAGTGAAGATCTTAATTCAGACTAAAGAGCATTTTGTTTTCAGCTGGTTGTGTCATTGGTGTCTGGTTACTCTCTGTATCTGACTTTAATGGCTCTCTGGTCATGTGACACGAAACAAATGTAAGTAAATTATTTCTTAAGTGGGTCAGTGGTTCACTTAATGAATAAACTCTGTTCTTTGGTCAGCGGGTATTTAACCCGTTTGTGGGTCGCACATGAGACGATTGATTAGGTTCAATTTCAAGTCTGCTTTGGCAGGTCAAGAACCTATTTAGCCAGGGTGTTAAGTTTGCTCAGCTGGGAGTCAGGATAAATTTATAGTGACAGACGGTCTAACATAATCTGATGCTTTGCTTGATCACATCTACTGCTGCTTTAAACAGCTGAGACAGGTTAGTCAGCTTAAGAAAACAGTGACTTATGAAGCAGTTTTTGTCAGTTCTCAAACTGCAGATCAGTCAGTGATTAGGATGATGTTGATTTTGCAATTTTTCTACGGGACAGTAAGAGAAAAAAAAGGATGAACTGCAGTATGCAAGGCTAAATACTTTGTTCTATTTGTTTCATAGCTCTCAGGGGCAAGTGATAATTTGTCAGGTGTAAAAACATAGTAAGAAAGGTAAGTTTCCAATAAGAGCAAAGATCAGCCAAAAATGCAACTCAATATCCTGGAATTATTGATTATACACATGTCAGAAATATATTATTAGATTCCTTTTGTCTTTTTTTTATGGTTTCATATGCTGTAAAAACTAAATAAATACATAAATAAATTTTTAAAAAAAAATGTTTTTAACACATTTGATATTATAATATCAACAAACTTTTCCTGGCTTTACTATTTCAGATGAACTTCCTAATCCACTGCAAGAAACATTTCGTTGTTTTGTTGAATATTGTTCCTACCTTCATACCACTGTTGCTTTTCATCTCACAATTTCAGTTTTAATAAAAAGAATATGGATGATTAACTGGAACTTACAGCAGAGTTCAGAGGCAAGCTGAAAGGCAGGTGTAGGATTCAACAAGGATAACAGCGGTAATGGTCAAACTGAAATGTCACCGTTTAATTCTGAGGCTCTGATTCTGTGTGTAAAAAATGTGTTTCCAATAGATTAAAGAAAATCAAAAGAAAGGGCACATACACGCTGCATAAAGTCATCAAGCGGAGGCATCTGCTCTGATCTTAAATGGATCAGATTGTCAGACTCGGAATTTGTGTGATGAGTTATTTAATATGCCAGTTTCAATGCTGAGCCGAGTGAGGCAGGATCACACCTGTGACAAACCCTGCGTTCAAAAAACTTTATGATGCTTGAATTTTGCTTCTTCCCTTCAGAGGTGACTGTAGATTTTTCTGTGTTATTGTATTTTTGGTGCAATACCAGAGCTATGAGTGAAAAGGAAGAAGTAGAAAGAGAAGTGTCAGAGAAATCATGAAGGACTAATGGGCTCACACCAACTCTTCCTCCACTGGGATGTTGTCTTAATCCCAGAGTGTTTAGGGAGCTCAAACTTCAGTGTTGGCTCACAGAGACAATTCTTTCAGGCCCGATCCCATCAATTTCTCACTGAAGGGTCCCCATCCAATGTTCTCCCCTTTTGTTGTGCTCTGACTTGTGTCATCCCCCAATTTATCGCACTGTGAGCGGGCAGTTTTTATCATGAAAGCTTTCTCTCTGTCTCTTTCACCCTCCTGCTCCCTTTTCTCTTCCTCTTTCTCTCCTCCCTGTTCTGCTCTGTTTGCTGCTGCTGAAGTCTGATGGCAAGATCACAGCTCTGACACAATGTGGTCACAATTCACAAGACTGATTATCTGCACTGCATTTATAATGTACTGAAACCTGTTTCTTTCAACTGCCTCGACTAAATTTTGAGCTTGACAGATTTCTGCCATGAATGTAATCTCCCTGAAGAGATTCTACACTTCAAAAACAAAATATGTAGGCATGACATGAGTTTTAGTGTCATGATAACAGCTTGGGGTCTTAACAGTATCGGCCACTTGCGGGCTTTAGTTGTATGCAGAAAACTGTCTAGAGAGTAAATGAGGAGGAAGCAGTTCACTATAATTCAACTGTTGAACCCCTTGGTGGTCATCTAATGACTACTTTTTGTACATACGTACAGTTCACAAGAATGAATAATAGTTAAAAAAATTGCATATGAAAGCAGCAAACAATCAACCCTGGGCCCTGTGGTGAAAAAGTACAACAAGCCTGGTTTAAGCCCAAGCATATAAAGCTACACTGGAGTTGATTCATTTTACCATTTAACCCACAGCAATAATTACAAGGAAAAACAGAGAAAGGACTTTCGATGATATGGCAGATGGGCTGATATATGGCTGATGTTTGTTACTCTGGTAATGATGTCAATGCAGGAAATACAGTGGCACCCAGCAGACCATTTCATTACAATGCATAGTTACATCTGGGAAGAGATGCACTTCAAACTATATACAAAGGCATTGGAAGAGAGATAGATAGACCTATTTGGTGCAGAAGCATACACCAGGCTCTACACACTGGCATACAGCTTTAACTCATTTCTTTTACCATCTGTCAAAAAAGCTTGCGAGTACTTACCAGGAATTAAACATTGAAATTTAGTTGAAAACAGGTTGACATCTGACTGACTATGCTCTATGTTTAAACTGGATGGGCCGATTTGCTAAATTTAACTAAAACAACAATGTGCCTGAAAACACAGTTTTGTCTCTAAATTTTAAGAACTTATGAGGTAAACATTTTAAGAGGAATAAATAGGATAGTTAAGGTCATATACTGGAGTATTTTTTCGGCAGTAACTAAATTTTGGTCCATGCAAAGGTGTAATTTGATGCATTTGATTTGTCTTAAAAAATCTTGAGAATGAGACATTATGTGACATCATAGACAGGGGGAAAAGGGCGTGCATGGGCTCTTTGGCTGTAATTCCTTGACTGCAAAAGCAGAAGAACCCCTGGATGCTGACGTAGTTTATTGATACCTGATGGGATTGTCATTTTACTGAACAAGCTTGTTGTATAGCAAGTGACAGGCCCAAATCTGTGCCTTGAATCTGTGAAAAAGTTGTCTTAGCTGAGTGCAGTTAATTACCTTTGCTGTGTCCCAAAATGCATACTCCTGCATTTACACTCACTATTTTGAGTGCATAAGTGAGTTCACACTGACAGTATGAAAAAACACAGTGCACTTTGATTTCTCAGCTGGTGCACTCAAAAAGTTGAGTGTGGAACTGTGGACACTTCTCACACTCAATGGTCGCCATATCGGCTACATAGACGAAGGGGCAGGAACGGATCAAACTATGTTTGATGGATGTAATCATTGAATAACAGAGGAGCACCTGTGAATGATCATAGTTTCCTGTAAGTGCAAAGCTGCAGTGTTTGATTTGTGACATTGCCCTGTAAGATTTAGTGCTCCGTTTCAGTAAGTGCAGAGTGTACACAGTGCACTTCATGTGAGTGCAATTACTGAAGTGCGCAATTTAGGACACAGCACTGGTTTACTCCCCCCTGCCAGTGGTGTAAGTCATTAAAATAACTAATTTAGGTCATAAAGAGGCAACAATAGTCATTTAAGTGTTTTTTAGATCAAGCTCCCAATATCAAAACTCCCAATATCTGTCTAAGTGGTCGATGCTGCGACTGAGACAGATTCCACTGTGAAAACTTTCTGAATTGCACTATTTTTCAGCACCTTTTCTACCTCTGTCATAGATGTCTCCTGGAGGTCTGAATGGAAAAACATGCACTGGCATGGAAAGACATTCAAAGGGGAGCTAGCTATAATCAAAGTTCTAAAAAGTTGGCCTTCACTCTCAAAGGCTATATGTTGAGGCTAAATGAGACTGACAGGAGTGTTTTAATGTTAGTTTAAAAAACAAAAACAAAAACAACAGGAATATGTAATTATCTGTGATGGTAATTTGCTGCAAAACAAAATTACTAAATTGTTTGCAGCTACAGTACTGAAACAGCAAATATGCATGGATCTAATTAACATAAATGTAATTTGATTTACAGCAAAACCTCAAATGAAATAAATAAACAACTAGATAAAGAAATATCCAACTTAACAAAAAATAAACCAACCAAAATCGTTTTAAAGTTGCAGTCATGGATTACATTCTCCCAAACTGTGGTAATCACTCACAGCCAAATACTCCCCCACTTCGTTCCCCTTTCCACACCCCATTTCCACCCACCCAAAAAGATAAAATGACTCCCATCTTAAGACCACTCACGACTGATGAATATTCATAGCTCCCTGGTAATGGCCGTTTATATAATCAGCAGAGATGGGTTGGAGATGGATCTGGGTTAATTATCAAGAGCAGTTTTAATTGCATTCTTCTTCACTACAATGATGTTAGCGAATTAGCAACACACCCTCGTTTTCTTTTTGTATATGCGTGTGTGTGTGTGTGTGTGTGTGTGTGTGTGTGTGTGTGTGTGTGTGTGTGTGTGTGTGTGTGTGTGAAGAGGGGTGTGGGCGGAGCACACTTGGGAGACATCATGCATCCTTGTCTGCTACCCCAGCTGATTTGGAGACTGGAACCCGGAATGTTTCCTTTGCTTCTAGGACTTCAGTGGATAAGGAGACGGAGCCAAGCTGGAGCAGGCTGCAGGGCCTGAGAGGGGTCTGCAGAGATGCCTGCAGTAGTGAAGATATGAAAAACATGCTCCTAATCCTTCCTGGGGTCTCACCCTCTTAACCCCTCCATTGTTCCAGAGGCTTCTGCATTTCCTTGTGAGCGCTGCAGTCCCTACTCAGGGATGCCAGGTCCACTTGTAATTGTTTGCTGCGATGAAGAGGGTTGTGTGTAAAGACAGGTTTTCTGTAGTGTTGGGCTCTTCAGTTTGAGTGTCATTTAGTCTATAACCAAGGTATAGAATTGGCTGTACTCAGATCTTAAGGATTAACAAATACATTCATATCATGGATGTGCTCATATTTAGATGCTGAGGTTTAATGGTTAGTTTTTCTTCTAAGGTAGAACACTTGCAGATTTACCATTTTTCTAACGCAATGCCTGACCAGTGAGCTTCTAATATTAGCTTTGTTACTTGGCACAGCAGGTCAGTCAGTTATTAAATGTTCAACCCTGTAAAAGGTTGCTGCTGTCCGAACTGACTGATAGCTAACTGATGTTAGCTGCTCTTGCTAACTTGGTACTAGATAACTCTAGCGCTTATTCCAGGGAAGCCCACGGGTATTAGATACTCGGTCTTCAGTAATTCATGGAGTCACAGGTAAAGCTTCTCCTGCATGAAGGATCAGATCTCCTGAAGGTTCCCAGCATTACATGTTCCTTTCTCAAAAGCCTCTCAATACTCATGAAGATAAGCTTTCAAAGGGTTTAATGTTCTCAGTGATGTTTTCCCTTTTGGGGGATGGTTAATGTAGGTTTCCCACATCAATATGGTATAGCACCCACCTTCAGTTTATTGGCTACTGAAGCCATAATCCATGCAACCTACGCCTTTAATTTTACAGGAAAGCTAGTTTTCCTGGAATCTCCATGAACTGATGGGATCAGTTCTTTGAAGTTAGCCGGTCAGCCAAGTGTAGCTGTCGTTCCTTTACGAGAGCAGTTTATGCTAACAGCTTTATTTTTCTGAGTACGGCTCTATATTTCCTGAATCAGATCTAAAAAGTCTTTTCTTTCTTCTAGATTTCATGCAGTTGGTAAACAACCTCAGGGTGCATTAAAACCACCAACAGGAAACAAGGCTGGACAGGCTGTTCAAAATAGGAAAGAAAAAAAAGGAAGAGAAAGAAATGCACAGTCTGCAAGAATTATCCAGTACCATTTAAAAGTACCAAATAGTCAAGATAACTTGTTGGCAATCTTTACATTATTTGACTAGAATGGATTTTTGGCCTCCATCTCATGCTTGTACAATTATGACGAGGTGGATATTACTTATCAACAGTGCTGTGAATGACATGTTACTTATTGCAACTTTATTATATATGCTGACTGGGAATATATCAAGTTACTTTTCAAATTCAGTTATACATGAATTATTGCAGAGATTTCAAAAGTACTCATACTTGTTACTTTATGTAAAAAAGCCCAAAAATTCATGATCATAGACATAAGTATGAGTAGCTACAATCAGCATTCTCTCATTTATGTGGCTATAACGTGCATTTCCTTTAAAGCTAGTTGGCTTTATGCACTTAAAGTCAGCAAATGGCTTTAATTAAGATGAAACCGCTACCATACACAGGAATCCAAATTGGGTTAGGCGGGTTTGGGCAGATGTAAACTACAAGGATAAAAATGTGTTTTAAAGTGCATACTGCATTTCCCCTCAGCAGACTGACAAAAGAAGCTGCATCTTCCCCTGTAGCTCTCCAGAGCTTTACTCAAGTGTCTCATCCAACAACATTTTGGGCCACTGATGACAGGAATGTCAGGCTGTGATGAATAGGACCATTTTAGTTGGATGAGGAAAGGTATAAGCTCCTTGGAACAGGGATCAGGTGGTAAAGAGGATAAGGAGTGGCTGGATTCAGGGAAAGTACCACAACCCTTGGATCCTCCAGACGCTAACATTTATGACAGGGGAGGTTTTCCCTCGTCCCTCTCCACAGATTCACCAGCTCTTCCCTCAGGGGCATCAATCACCAAGCCCCTCGCCGCCACAAACCATTCATGTAGCCTGCCCCGTGCCCCAAAAAAGAATGGCCTGTCATTTCTATGGTTAAATTCAATCCCATCCACTTGAACATGCATCGACAGGGACCCGTCGAGACGAGAGCGTCATTCATCACGCCTCAGCTGCTGTTGTTGCCGTACATAGTGGTTTGCGTGTGTGTGCATGGCAGCGGCCCAGATTTGTCTTGGAGACGCCAGGGAAAGATGATGGGAGCACGACGTGATCGGCAAAGCAATAGAGCATTTAAGCTTGCATCAGACAGCGTGAGATTATGATTTCTTCCCCCTCTTCTTCTTCTGTCTCTGTGAGGCGAGAGTCGAGCACAGCTGTAGCTGTCTCGTCTTTTAGCCCCCCTTCTCCTCGATTCCAACTCACCCCACTGAGCTTCAATATTGGCAATTTTAGGGTCACAATGGGTCCCAGTGGTAGGTAAAATGGATGAGAGGTCAGGCCGTATGCCTGTAAATCCCCATGCGTGTTTTCATTTCTCTGTAATCGTTTAAGACAGCAAGCAAGGACTTAGATTTAAAGATGAGGCCACCAGTGGGTCTATTTGGTGCGATTTTGCTTTTTTCATCCCCATTTCATTTTGATGGAATGTTGGGAGAGGCTTTAAAGTCCAAACAACAGCTACTGTAAATCATATCTGTGTTTTCTAGCACTGAGTAGCATACCTCAGCACAATTATGAAACCCATAAGACATAAAAAAAAATGCCGTTATATAGTGAAAATTCTCTATTAAAACACTGTCAAACATATTCTGCAGTTGTTTATATATATATATATATATATATATATATATATATATATATATATATATATATATATATATATATATATATATATATATATATATAAATATAAGTACATTAGAAGTACATTAGAAGTACATTCTATTCTATTCTATACTAAGAAATAAAGTTAGCAAAGCAAATGAAAGTTTTCAGTCATAGTTTTTGTCAGCATTTAATCAGGTTTGATGTACACTCTACAACCCAAAGATGCTTCAGAAAATTTATAATTCATTGTCCTTGTTGTGTTCCCAGAACAAAACAAAGTGAATGACATTGAAAATGATTCTAATCGTTCCTCACAATTTGGGCACATTGTTTTGCCTGATGTTGTTCCCTCCACGAGTCCATCTGAATACTCCCCTCCATCATCATCTTCCTAATGAGTATCTTGTCTGCTGCTGGCATTTAAAGCAATGCCAGGAGATGGCATCCATTCTGATTGCTGCTATTTATTTGGACAGGCTTTTTTGTTGTTGTTGTTGTTGTTCTGGGTGATTGCGTAGTTGCGATGCTGCCCACAGTATGCAACAATTTCCTTGTCTGTTATGTGCCTTATTTGTTATGAGCCTGTGTGAGCGCTCAACACCACAAAGCATTTACTGATAAAAAGTTCAATAAACTCATTTCCTCCTCTTTTTGTTTACAAGCATGACTCTGCATACATCCAACCTATGCCCACAACTCCTTCATTTTCAAATGGGCTACCTCAACAAGGTAGATTTTTGTGTCTATTCCACTAATAATTGAACTGAGACCTGATTGAGATGTACAGAAATATAACCATATTTTAAAACAAAATCATGAGGATTTATTCTCCTGTTTAGCCTTTTTGGGATACTTTCTGCATCCTTTCAACAAAACAACCATGTTTATATAGCCTCTGTTGGTCTGCAAGGCTTAGTAGGTGTGTTTCATTCATCAGGGAATATTTCTCAGTGTCCCCTCTGTCAGCTGACTGGGGAATTTTCCCTCCTGCTAAATTGTTTGGCCCCTCAGGGGAAGCCAGCCACAAACAGTTATGCAGCTTTATTGGACTTATATATCTGTTTTATGTATTAGCCGGCACGTAGCTGTGAAATATTTACATTATTCTAGACACAGGCGAGGAGAGTTCGCAAAGTGCCCGCAATCTAAAAACAATAAAGAGCAGTCTATCTCTTTATCGCTGCCATTTTATGAAATGACTTGAGGCAGGAGATGATTTTATTGCTAGAATGTGGAGAGTCCTGAGCTTCCAGCCTCTTTCTCAGAGTCCTTTAACGCGGCTGCTTTTATGAAGTGCATTTTAATACTGCGCCACAAAAGAGGCTCTGACTTTTTAGGATAAGCAAGGCTGTCACATACTATTCAGCTAATAAATCATTCACTGGGCTTTTTAAAGTTTCCTTTCAATAGAAAAGCCAGGCAGGACAAAACAATGACACCTCCATGACTAAGCTGTGCTTGGTGATTTGTTTTTTCTTTGTTTTAAGTTGCATAATGGGGTCACTCTGAGGATGACAAGCTCGCTGATCAGTAGACTTTGCTTGCTGCTACATGAGGCCATTTTCCAACCCCCCCCCCAAAAAAAAAAATGATGATGCATTTTTTTTAAAGTTACTTTTTTAGGCTTTTCATGCCTTTAATGTGAGAAGACAGGAAAGTAGATGGAGGAGGAAACAGGGTGAGAGTTCAGAGTAACATGCAGGAAAGTCACCACAGGCCAGACTTGAACCCAGGCTGTCCGCTCCAGGGGTTTCACCATATGGAGCACAACCTAAACCACTAGGCCATCTGCACTTTGATGGTGCAATATTTTTAATGAACAAACTTTATGTTCAATTTCTCTTATATGGCTGTACAGTCACGCTTACAACTACAGAGGACCCTGTCTCTTTTTGCCTTTAAGATTCTTATTGATTACTTTTGTAATATTTAGGGAGAATTATCAAGAAATGTACTGCTAATGAAAACTTTATTGACCTTTTATATTTATTATTTTATGCATTTTTTTCTGTGGTGTATAACTAGAGTCCATTTTTTTCACCTGAGAGCAATATGGCTAAAGCAAAACACACACACACACACACACACACACACACACACACACACACACACACACACACACACACACACACACAATCATTAGTATTGGAATTTTAGAAAATGCTATACATGCTGCACCCAAGTGACTGCAATTTCTGTTTGCATGTGACCTCATGAAGGGTTTGTTCTGGTGTGACCCCTGAACAGCTTGGCCGGTCAGACCCACATATGTCTTCCTTTGAAGACGCAGACCAGACCGCCAAACAGATGCTGCTCTCCTGACCAGACCGGCTCCACACACCCATCATGCGATATGCTGCAGGGGCAGCTGGACTACACTGAGTGAGGTCAAACTGCACATGCACACACATATGTATACCGCTCTGTAGTTAATGCACAGAGCTAGGGCATATCATCGGATGGGTGCACAAAAGAACATTTCAAATTCCCTTTCTCATTCACAGTGCTGAATGAAACATGATGTCCAAATATTTGAAAAATACAAATTGTGAGAAGAATAGAGAGCGACACGTTTTGATAGACAAGACAAGTACAAACCATTTACACATTCCACATTTTTCTCTTTGTTTTGTGCAATCATGTCAACTGAACCATGAGGGAACAGTTCAGTGTGTGAGCAAATCAAGAATCAATGTAATAATATGGCCCATTAAGTTATGAAATGAGGTTCTTCACAAATTGTTTTGCTTCTAGTAGATTTCTCCAAACAGGTTCTTCTGTAATGGGCCACAAAGATAAACACCTCTATCAGCAGAAAGTCCACTTCAGGCTCAGTGCTGCTCTCTGCACTCTTCTTTATACATGATGAATCTGGCCTGAAGGCGAGCAAAAGATCAATCTTTCATGCAGGTCAAGGCAATGATGATCCATAATTGTACTCTTTGCAAGGCAAATTCTGGTTTCATTAACTTATAATTTTAGATTCCACTGACAAGTACTGATGGCAGATTTGGCCTTCATTGAAACTGTTCACCCACAAACAACCACCAAGTCAGAAATAGACTATATCCAACCACATGCAAACTCCACATTGCATATTTAAAGCAGCCGTACTCGTTTTCTGAAATTAATCTCATCAACATTGACTAAGTTAATGTGCCGTGACGGTTGTAATTATAAACATAATATGGAATGCAACCACCCTATTATGATTGGGGACACATGGGAATGAGTAAGCAATCATGTATGCAGCCTGATATTTTAAACCTTGTTTGGACAGACCATTCCAGAGAGGTGTTAGCACCTTGTCGCCACTCATCAAATTAAAATTTTGAACCTGAACAACATGAACAACGTCCCTGAATACCAAATGAGAAGGATAGAAACTGTCTTAAATAAGGACAATGATACCATAACATGTACTGGGTTTGATGAGAAGTACTTATTTTTACACAGAGAAATGTAGAATCAATTTGTTCCCATGCGATGGTAGTTTTTGCTTCTGACAACCTAAATGCCTTTTAGTAAGGTTTTGAATTAAGTTGCAAAAACATTGTAAATTCTTCCTTGTAATCCATGCATGATTGGTGGCATCAGGGGGAGGTTGCAGACCGGTGCAGATGGATGTAGAGGAAGAAAAACGCCAAAACAAAAATGGCAAGGACTTCCAGTACAGTTCCAGCACAGTACAATAATGATCCAGAATCAGTTTTGAACAGCAGGCGGCAACTGAGCCAAGGTTAAAACAAAATGATGTATGTAAAAGTTGGTGTTTTTAAATTTTCTTGCCATAATTGCAGAACTTTGTGGTTGGCTCTCAGTGTTGAATTTGTCTGAGTTGATTTGGTGAGCACAAAACATCAACCGTGGCCAGAATGTCGTTGTCACAAATACAAAGAAACCATAGTTTTCTTTGGTTCTCTAGTGATGAGGTGGCATATAGACATAGTGTTGGTATTTGCAACCAAAATCAGAGTAGTTAGGTTGTCTGATCTTAACCTTCAAAATCTGGATTCTGCAACACCAAAGCATAAACACTATAGCTGATGTTACTCCACTACATGAGCCAACTTAAATTGAGTTTGGCAGGACTGTGTTTTACTAGTATGTGGGCTGCTGAAACAATGCAGTGGCACTGTAGCCTCTACTGTCTCAGAACCACAAGGAATTGAGTGGGACTAATATGTCTAAATACAGGGAAGGTAAAACTTGTTTTTCATAAAGTGGGACCTTTAAAACAAATAATTTCTTTCCTGTTCTTTAATTGTTACAAGTTATTCAGTCATTTTGGGGTCAAGAGAAGACAAAATAAAAATACCTTCAGTATCAGATGTGCAAAACAGTATGCATATAAATGAAAGTCGTCACATCTGCTCTTTAATGAAATGGTCTTTGCAAAAGTCAAAACCTTCAGCTGCAATTAGAATTCACAAAATCCTGAACACATTTGTAAAAGGGGAAATGCAAATGCACTGTTAATATTCCATGACACAATGAGTTATTAGTCACAGATTATAAAATTTAAATCAAAGTGTTTTGTTTTTGATATTTGTTGGAGAAATTGGGGACTGGAAAAAGACTTGGTCAGCACTTTCCAAATGCATAGGATAGACTAATATATGATTTATGAGTACAAAAAGCAGGCTTTAGGTTTTAATCTTTCAGCTACACTGCCTCAACCAAACATCACTTGGCAATGTCAGCCCATGTTACCCAAGATTTAAGGCAACATTGTCTCTGAAATATGTTTCCTATCATGTCAGTGTAATTGTGACACAGTGGACTTGATTTCAGGCTTCAGGGATGCTCTAAAGCCTTTATGTAGTGACATATCACTGCCCTCAGCTCACATTCTATCTAAGAGTGTTTTATGGCTCAAATAGGAGAAAAAGGCAATAACGTTTTTAGTCTTAGAGGTTTAGTGGATCCTTCCATTAAGATCCAGTGATCGCTTGCTGAACTCAGTCCCAGAGAAAAAAAAGGAAAGAAAGAAAAAAAAAACTTCCCAGTGTTCACAACACCCCCCCTTACATTGATTGGCAATTAAGACCCACTGTCCAGAACATAAGTCCACATTACTGGGAGAGTGGAAAAAAACTGCATGTCCATTAAGGGTTCACTTTAAGCCACAATTCTCTCCCAGGACTGCTGCCGGGGCTTAATAATAAAGTTAGCGGCTGTCATAATGTACCCCCTGTGGATCACAGTTCATTAACGCAGCTGCAGCCTTACAAGAGTGCAGAGGCTGTGAGGTGGCACTGTATTGATTAGAAATCCCCAACTTAATACACATCCATACACATATGCACACAACAACACAACCTGCACCTGACCCATGTCAGTTGTGTATATACTGTGGCCAGCACTGACGATTCAGCACTTTTACAGCACAGTTGAGTTAAATGCAGGACAGGAGGAGGAGGAGGAGGAGGAGGAAGGTGGGTGGTGGCACTCAGCCAACCCATCAGAGAGGAGAACGTAGGATGGGTGGAAGGGTAAGAGTTGCAGGATGGGGGTCAGTGGTGATGTCATCTGATGCTTGGAGTGATGGATAACCTTACCAAGAACCAAGGGGCACTCACACACACACACGTTACAGTCACACACAAACATTTACAGTTTGGGGAATTATGTTTACGCTCACAAAGATAAAGTGATAAAAGTATTGCAAAAACATAAATATTCAACTACTACTGTAACTTTACCCTGCTCACAAATTCACATGCATTCTTTAAAACACGGATGCATGAGTACACACACACACACACATTCGCACAGAAGGACGCATCCACCCACGTACAAGCGCTGAGTTTTCTCTTGGCATTAAGGCACATCTTTTGCTCTGATGTCTTGTCACTTATCTTAAGCACTGGGAAGATGTGTGCAGCTGGGGGAGGGTGGAGAGAAGAGAAGAGAGAGAGAAGACACACAAGCCAGTTCCATTCTGCTGACTGCTCAACTTTAGGCGTTGGCGAGTAGAGATTAACAATGACGGAATGTACTAACATCCACCCAGAGCAAAGCGTGATTCACTTTTTTTTCTCAGTGTTCTTATTTAAAGTCATCCTGAAATACATCTCATGTGACAAAGAGCCATCAGGTCTTTGATGTGAATATGTAAGATTAATTACAGTTTTGCACACTCTTTACTTTATACATGAATTATCTTTTACAGGAAGACTGTGTGTTTTCGGAAAGTGCCTATGATTATTCCAATGTAAGAAATTAAACATGCTAGGAGCTCAAGTCTATAATATAAAAGGGGTATTTTGTAGACGTCTTATGCATTCAAAAAAAAATCCACAATGTTAGGAAGGCACTGTTGGTAAAACAGCCCGCCAGTGCTGGTTTTTGTCTTTAAAATGTTAGTGAATTAACAAGTACAGGGTCTCCTTTTGCAAGTTTGTGCCTGTCATCTGCACTTCATCTCTCCTCTCTGCACCTGTCCCCATTCACTTTCCTGGAAACATGTCTGATCCCATCACCTGAAATATTCATTTTCCCTCATCTCAATTTCAAACTCCAAATGCGTGTATTTGTTTCCTTTGAGAACTAGTTTGATGCAGAGGAGAGATTTGTGTCTTCTTTCTTTCTTTCTTTCTTTCTTTCTTTCTTTCTTTCTTTCTTTCTTTCTTTCTTTCTTTCTTTCTTTGCCACTCTTTGTCTTTCTCTGTCGATGTCACACTCTCTCGCTCCCTCAAGCGCTTTCATTCCCTCTCACTCCTTTGTCAACCTCCTCTTGCAAGAGAGTGAATGTCTATTTTAAGCGATGTGCCATGCAGCAACCACCCCCACGCAGACACAGCATGGAGGAGAAGACTGGCACAACTCATGCATGTAGAGTGTAACTATCCATGTGTGTTAAGTGTGCTACAGAGAGCATACTCCTTTTTCTATAACTAACAATACACAACCTGACACAAAACCATCAGCAGAATATCAAAAACATGAATAATGTAGCCGCCGTTTGCATTCTGTTTACGGAGCCAGTTTAAAAGCAGAATAATAGCGTTGTGAAATAGCAATAGCACCCTTCAAATATCAAAGTGCAAATCTATCAAGTTTCAATGTAAAACTTAAGGAATAGAACATAATAGAATGTACTTTCCTAATCCCCAAGGGGAAATTTAGGAAGTGGATGATAAACTATAATAAAAAATGGGGGGGGGGGATGACATGAAAAAGGCTATGACAACCAAGAAAAAAAAAAAAAAAAAAAAAAAAATATATATATATATATATATATATATATATATATATATATATATATATATATATATATATATATATATATATATATGTTCACTCTGTCTGCTTCTAGCAGCCTAGCATCCACTTTGGTTCCTCACACAGTCCCTGATATTATAGTTGATATTCAGTTATGAATGATAAAATCTTAACATTAAAAAACAGTTTTTTTCCCCCTTTTTTCTCTTTTTTAAAAAGAAAACATACAATTGAAAATGAGTTTGTTTGCAGTGTTCTGTTATTTTGATATCAATTTAACGGATGATATACTAATTCTTATCAAAGGTGCTGATGAACTATCCCTTTTAGGTGCCATAAGGCATAAGGATTATCAACAATTAGCTAGAAAAACCTTCAAACATTCAGTCGGAATTGCTCAAAAAAAAGATACACTGCTTTTGCTGAACACTCCTCCAAATATTAAACACATTTATGGGTGATCTACAATGTTTCTTGTGCAATATCACTTGTAGAGCAAATTATGATCTAAAGCTATTAACATAAACTTGTCAATAATTTGCAGTTCAAACAAACAGGTATTTTTGACTATATGACGCCTGTTGTAAACACAGTGCAAGACGACGATGCCTTCAAAAGAAGCTAGGGATTCTGCAACAAAAGCCTTGACAGAGTACACGTGCAGGCAACTCAGTCTTCTTTCTACAACTGGTTGATGTGTATATGAGGCAGGCTGCAGTATGTAAAATACCTGTGAACAGAGTCAATCTTTCACAGTAATTTAAACGTGTGAACATCTCGCTCCATATATTCCCAGTTTGAACAAATGTGTGCTTTCAGCTTTTTTTGTCTCTCATCTCCCAAACATCTCACCTCATTCCGCTACCTGCTCTCTCTCTCTCTCTCTCTCTCTCTCTCACTCTCTCTCTCTCTCTCTCTCCCTCTCTCTCCCTCTCTCTCTCTCTCTCTCTCTGATAGCTGAGTGTGAGATGACTCGCGGGACAAGGCAAAGCGCCGGGCACACACAGCTCTCAGGTAATGAGAAATGATGTTGGTGTCAACGGTGGAATCGTCCAAATCATCCCTGAGCTGAGTTACATAATTCAAATATCATTCTTTTACTCCCCCTCCTCTTTTATCCGTTATCACTGCCTTGTCCTCTGGCGCACACTCCCTCACTCGCTCTCAGTTCAAACAGATTTGATTTCTATTCCTCTATGTTCCAGTGACATCGCTGCTCCTCAGAGAGGCATGTGCTGGGATTGGAACGAGGATCAAGTCACCCATCATAGCAAAGCATGCTGGGAAAGGCCAAGAGGTAGAGAGACAAAAGTATACGGCTATGAGGCCGTGCTGCAGTGTAGCTTTCTTTTTCTTTTTTGGCTTTTTTGTGTTTTGTTTGTGTTTATTTTGCGTCTGTACAGTTTTATTTTTTATGTTGTTATAGTTTTAGTGTGGTTATGTCTGCACCTCTGCTACACTTTTTATTGTTTGACAATAAATGGTGAAGTAGAATACTTATTCACTGTCTTGCTCAACTAAGGTTCAAAAACTGAAACTAATCTTATGTTTGTTCTATCAATACAAAGCTTCTGAAAGACCTGGGTGGGTCATGATTTCCTTATTGAGAAAAAAATAAACTGTGATCCAAGCTGGCAGACTCCTTCGCATTGTGTCTTGTTAGAAATAAATGGAGAAGACAGAAACCTGTACAAGAATCAGAAGACTCAGAGCCTGTTTAAGCTGGCATATTTCATGAATCTGACACAGATTTCTCTAAGAACTTGCCCAATGAACGCATTTAGGAAACATCTTAAAAAGATGTTGGTGAATGAGGCCCAGTGTAATTCATCAGGGTCAGAGATGGATTTACCCCTGTTTAAGGTGAGGGTAGACTAATTTTGTTTGCTTTGGACAGGCCATTGCTTCCCATGGTTCTCAGTTTGTATTTAAAATGTAGAGCAGCAATGACAATCTTTTCTCTCCAATGATATGATTGAACAGCTGTGAATCACCAAAACAATGCAGATATTACCATATTTCCATATCGGAAGCAGATGCTTCAAACAGGGAATAGGCTGCTTTGAAAGCCAGTCCTCGTCAAAAAGCCTTTCAGAAAGCTCCTTTAAACAATGTATTGATGTGACACTGAACCCAACTGCCCGCAAGCACTATTCGTGGTCAGCTGTGGGGAACGGAAATGAAGTTCACCAGATTGCTTTTTTGGAATCTCATTGGGAAAACTTTCCAGGCCAGCGCTGAGTCTGTATTGGCCAGATTGAGGTGAGATAGAGTGGAGAATATGAGCACAGAGATGAAGTTGACCTGTACCTTTTCATTCCTGCCCTCCGTCTCCCCCTTACTCCCCACCCAGCCTTTTTAGCTTAGTGCTCAGCCTAGCACGCACTTCCTTGGCAAGCTGGAGGAAAATATACCGTTAACCGTGGGCATAGAGTCACTTCAGCTTCTGTCTCTCTTTGTTTTCACCCACTTGTCTTCCCTGTGATTCATTGTTCCCTTGCACACACTGTCTAGAGTACAGTGTTTGCACTTCCTGTCTCTTTGCACACATACAGGCACGCTTACGCACACACAGTCACGCATTTTCAGACATTTTTCATCTACTCTCTCTTTTCCTACTTCTCCCCTCATCACAACCTCCTCTTCTCTCCAGCCGTGGTTGGATTCTTGGATGTATTGGCATGTCTCCTTTCATCACCCCAGCATTTGTGAGGAGGATCGAGGAGAGTGTGCAGACCTGAGAGAGTGTGTGTTGAGGCGTAAAGGACCCTCTCAGCCCTAAGCCAAGCCCTGTCCATCCAACGGAGAGCCCAGACGGTGTGATTCAGCCCTCCTGAAGCCTGGCCAACTCTTACTCACACTTGCAGACAGATACACACTCTCAGAGAGGCACTCAAATAGAAAGTCACACACATCTACTCCCCGTCTCTTAAGTCGCCACAGTGAGAGGAAGAAGAGGAGCGGAGGGGCAGCTCTGTGGCTCTAAATCCTTAGGGCAAGGTCACCTTTACCTGGCTGGGAGCATACAGAAGAGATATGAGCACTCGAGAGGGTGCAGGTTAAACCTGGCTTCTAAAAGTTCCCTCAAAACATATTCAACTGCCTCCAGGGCAAACACATAAATTGTTGCATGTGTGCAGGGCAACTGGTATGTTTTTAGACTTGCATGCATGATTTAGTGCAGAATGCTGAATGATGGAGAGGGTCATACCCATGAATGTATAATCAGCAATAAGTTTGACTTGGAAATTTGTGCATTTGGATAATTGCATGACCCATAAAGCTGATGCCATTCCAAGGATGTTGTAAGAAATGCTCTGTATAACTGGAAATCTCATTCAGAAATCATCCTTTATGGAGTGCGATAGGATGTTGTTTTCTGTTCAGAAGTGATTTTCAGCTTTTGGAAGAACCTCAAGGCAGTAAAATCAATTTTAATAGCATTTTACTAACATGAGAAATCCAAATTAGAATTGAACATCCAATGCTTATCAATCACATCAGCTAAAATTGCTGTGAACAGTTTGAATAGCAGGAGACAGCAATCAACTGCCACGAGTTACAGCTGGTTCAAAAGGCAATCTTTTCATCTGTGTCCCCATCGTCCCACTGAATCAATTAAAGAATTTCACCTGGCAAGGTGGAGTATAAAGACCTGTATTCAACAGAGTTGTCACAATATGTGTTGTGTTCTGTAAGCCATTAGGACATCCACATCAGCATCAGTGGCCTCATTGTGTCCAGGTTGGTTAGTATTGTGCTAACATTAGGGGACTAGGCTTCTTGAGACTCACTATTTGGCATCTGAGCCCCCTTCCCCTCCCACCTTCGACTTCAAAACCCCGCCTGAAGGCATACATCGGGAAAAAACATAGAGAGGCTGACCTGCAGCAAGGTTTACTCTGGTTCAAATGTATTAAGGCCCTGAAGACTCAACAGTGGCACAATCCAGCTTAATTGTTAACTCTGGCTTATAGCCGTGATATTGCATTATGACCGTTTGGAAAAAGACAGAAGAAAGTGTGTGTGTGTACAAGCAGATTATCTAGAATGACTTTATCCAAAACAGTAAAATAACTGTACCAAACAGCCTACATCTAAAATCATATATGGTCCAAGAGAGACTAGGAAGAGTGAGAGTAAAGAAGAGAAGGGAAGGAATGGAAAGAGAGCGAGAAGGAGGGGGAGTGTGACAAGCGCCATAACGTCCTCTGAGATGCATTTGGACAGAGTGAGCATCTGTCAAAACAAGGCAGCCTCAACGGCCGCCTCACTAATGGCTATGGACGTGAGCGACAGAGGGGGAGGAGGGAGCGGGGTGGGGGGGGCTCGCACATTCAAAGAGACACACAAGACTGTTGATGCACGCACACGAATCACACACACGCACATCCACACAACAGCTGCAACTCCTTTTCTTGCTTGCAGCAAATCTCACCAATCATTTGATACCAAATTTCTGCAAAGCCACACTGTAATAGCTATTGAACTACTTTCATGTTAGGGTGTGTGCGTGAGTATGTGTATTTAGGAACTCTAGTAATTCAGTGTCTGCGTGCAGAAGCTGTGTGCGTGTGTTTACCTTCCAACAGTGTTTTTCGGTTGTCAGATACCCTCCACCATCTCTCATTGTGATGAATTGGGCGTTGTGTCAATCACTCATCTGAATTGTTTTTTTTTTTCCTACATCATTGTTTTTTTCAAGGCAATTTGGGCAGAGTTGTCTCTCTCTCTCGCTCTCTCTCTCTCTCGCTCTCCTCCTTTCTCTCTCATCTCTCCCTCTCTCTGTCAAAAACAACCATGAGCAATCATCTTTGGGCTTAAATCATGGTGTTGGCAGGAAATGTGACTCTTCCTGGCAGTTTTAACAATTCCATTGGCCGCACAAACAGTATCCTAATTTTAACAACATCCCCAAATTACCTTAAATCAAAACAGACTAGCTCTTGTACAATTGACATTGCCCTATGAGATGAACAACGAGCAAGATTAAATAAGGTATTATAAATCAGTAGTAAACTAGTACTTCCAAATTAACCCAAGGTATGCAGAGAAAGTCTGTAGAAAAATAAAAAACTGTATAGTGTTACCCAGATTGTAACCCCAGGCTACTACAACTGAGTTCACAGCAGGATGAATGCAGAAAGACAGAGTGCCATTAGAAATGCAAACTAAATTACTCAAACACTGAAAATATTAATTAAATCTTGCAACTTTGTTTATCTTACAAAAATGCTTCTGTGTCTGCATACTTTTCCCAGCCAAATCAATAAAACTCGCTTTCTTTTCTTTCCTGAGTAAATGTTCGATCGCCTAAGAAATTCAGAATCTGTTCAAATGGGGCTTAAACTACAAAGGAATCCTTGAAATAACCATGAAAATAAAAGCTTTTTGTATCACAAATGTGCTGCAAAGAAATCCCTGTAATGTTCTTTGATATAACTGATAGGAATCTTACCTGCAAACAGCAATGCAAAAGAAGATGAACGTGCTCCTTAAACTTCCAGTGAGTGGAGGCACACAGGTTTCTGCAAAAAGAAAAATACATTTCAGGTTTAATCCCCTCCAATGCAACAAAACAGTCTGATTAATTGATTTTTTTTCCTTTAAAATGCATTTAATCAGATGTTGTGTTTGGTTAATGGTAGAGGGATTTTGGCTGTTTTGGGCTGTTTTTGGCAACAAAAATGCACAATTTGATGTAAATTTATGCTAACATGACACCAATAACAGACAATTAGTCACCATAATAACATGCCCTCCAAACTTACTTATGAACAGTTTAGGACATGACAGTCAATGTGGAATTCAGAAAAGACAAGTATCTGATAGACTAGAAAGTGTCACACACTTAAATATCTAGACTTGTTTTATTTGTTGTTTTCTTGAATAGATAAAATTTTGGCCCTCTTGTCTTCTTCTAGATCATAATATGCAAAGATGCCTATTCAGGTCATCTTTAGATCACAGTGACATTTAATTCACACATAAAGCGTGAGCGCCGCAGTCCGTTAGCACCGCACACTATGCTGTACTTTGCTGCCACTCTAGTCAATCAGTGCATTCACACAACCCGCGCTGCGGTCCGTCTCCGACGTGTGCTACATCACTGGCACAGGGCCTGCAGTCATCAGCAGGTCAGGCCCAGAGGAAATCCAACACCATGAATGAGGACAGGTTTATATTGGAGGCAGAAAACCTTATAACTACATATGATACAAAACATCCTTTCTATAAGGACACCAACAGAACCTAAAAGGGAAGGATTGACATTACTGAAGTTCTGGGAGGGCAGGTGAGTTTAACATACTGGTTAATTATCATGAAAGTCATTGTCATGGGTGTGATTCCTGCAGGAACATGTGGTTCTCCTGTGATCTGGCATATCCAGCTGCTATGAGTATGCTGAGCTCCAGAGATGGATCCAGTGTGAACTGGCACATGCTGAAAACTGCAACACTGATGGACCGTGGCGCTCACAGCGTATGTATGAATCGGGTTCAGAATGACTTTTTTTTGACATCTCTCAGGCTATTGTACAGGATTTGGTTGTCATACTATTCAAAGTGCTCTTTGACTATGTTATGTACCTAATGTTTAAAGTCATTCACATTTCTTATTTAAGATACAATTAAAAAAAAGATTTGGTTGACAACTTTTTTTCTTTTTTAAGTCCTTTAACCTTTTTTCACAACATATTGAAACTATTAAACTAGTTTACTGTCATTATACAACTTGTGGGTAAAACAAACTTAAAGGTGTTGTCAAAAATTGATAGTGTTTTCTTGGGATAAATCAAATGATGGTTGATGGATGTAATCAGTGAATAGCAGAAGAACACCTGTGAATGGTTTTGAAACACGATCGTAGTTTGCGGAAAGTTCAAAGCCACAGTGTTTGATTTTGGACAACACTACCCCGTAAGATTTAGTGCATTGTTCCAGTAAGTGCAGAGTGAACACAGTGCACTTCATGAAAGTGTACTTACGAAAGTGCGCAATTTGGGACACAGCATTGGTCTACATGCCATAAATGGATTCATCCGGTCGACCTCAGGAACTAAGAAATAGCATTTAGAAATAACTTGTTTTAGCCCTGATAATGTTATTCTAAATTGTGGATTATCAACAGTCAAATATATAAAAGTATTTTATTATCACTTATAAAGTCCTCACAGTGCCTCTCAAGTACCCACTGAGCTTCTAATTGGTTGCATATTTCAGTGATTTGTTCTTGTTATTAAACTTGACAGCCTAAAAAAGTTCAACTAAATTTATGGCAGAATTTGACATTTTTAAATATATGAGTAATTACAAAACATAACAGTAAAGATCTTATCTGATGAGGCTGATGCTATGGATTACACATGCTCAAGAGCACATTAAAACCAATGTTTCACAAATTTAAGATTTCTTTATAAGATCTGTGTCAGATTCTATTCTAGTATTTCAATTAATCTTAACAAAATATCTGAGGACAAACCCACCAGGCAACACATATAAGAACTGTCTGATTAACTCTGAGGATGATTGTTTTGATTAGACTGTCACTCCTTTTTCAAAGATCTCATAAGTCAAACACAAACTTTGCCTCTTTTAATGTGTGTGAGAGGTGTGCATGTGCGTGTCTTTTTCACACACTTACACATGCATACGCACAAAGAGCATCGCATGGTGTGTTTTTGTTGGGATTTTGACAAACAACAACGGTGACCTTTAAGGGAGGCGAGGCAGCATGGCTGTGATCACAGGGAATGGAAACGGAGCCAGAGTGAAATGTCAACCGTCCCTGTGGTCTTAGCACTGACGCAAAACTGCCAGAAAGGGAGAAAGAGAATGTGTGTGAACGTGTGCGTGTCTGTGTGTGTGAGAGACAGGGTGTGAGAAAAAGAAAGGAAGAGAGAAGGGAAAAACAGAGATGTGTGTGGTAATTTTGCAGGGCATTGTTTTGTGTATGTGTGGATATTCGTGTCTATCAGTGTGTGAAAATGCATTATTGTGAGTGTGTTTGTTTGTGTGTGGCAGCAGTGTGATTATCCGCATTGTTTTTTAAAGTTTAGTGTGGCTGATGTTTCTCACAGGATGCCATGTTTTTGGGGTTTTTTTCTTTTTTTTTTTCATAAAGGCAACAAACACTTGGCAAACCAAGCTAGTGCCTGCTGAGAATCAAATCAGTTTACTTGTTGGAAAGACCAGAGAAAAAAAAAGATCCCTTTGCTTACTGTTGGTTTTTGTCACTTGTTCAGAGTGTCATGGAGTTTCCTGGTCGTTGATGTACGTGCATGATTTGCAGCACAGTTTCATGTAAGAGTTATGAAAGTGGCATGCAGCCATATCAAAGTCATTATAGTCAAACATAGCTGATGTGCAAGATGATACATAATGTTTAGGGTAACTCTAACATTGTCCCATGATGACACCTATCATTCAGGCTGGGAACTAGAGAAGATCTTGACAGCATGATTACATAAGATGAGACCACTTCCTTCTTGAACGCCACAAATGTATACAAATCAGAGTGTACCAGATACAGTTTTTAAATTAATAAATCTGCAGGAATTTAAACCATAAATAGTCACGATAGAACTACACCAACATTTTATTGCTTTTTTCACATTTTGATAACTGCCCTATACTTCACTCTCTTTCTTCTTTTTACCTTTTCATTGTTAAAGTATTTATGCCGACTTTAAATGTATCTTCTGTGTTCAGTCATTGACATAAACCAATATTACTTAATTTCATGTAAATCGATTAAAGAGCTAAAGACAACATAATGTGCAAATCTTATAATGCTGGAATGTAAGTTTTGAAACCCTCTGGAAAGCAAACGTATATATATATATATCACATCAAAAAATATAAATAAATACAACCATCTTTAGTTAGTCATGATTCAGAGATGATCAACTTTCCTTCTTGACTGTTAAATTTTATAGTTTGCATGTTCTCCCTGTGCATGCGTGGGTTCTCCTCAGGTACTTCGCCTTCCTCCACAGTCCAAAAACATGCTCACTGGGTTAACTGGTGATTCTAAACTGATCGTAGGTGTGTGTGCGTAAAAGGTTGTCTGTCTCTGTGTTTCAGCTCTGTGGTAGACTCCCAGTCACACTGAACAGGATAAGTGGTATAGAAGATGAATAAGTCATACAGTGATAAATATTTCATTTCTTTTATGTTAAGCTGTGAGTAAACAAACTTGAAGCACTTCGTTGCACTTATTTAGGGTTTTTCTTTCCAGTCTAAATTCTTGCTTGTGTTGTATGTCCCATTGGACAAAAGCGTCTGCTAAATTAAATTGCAGAATTTTAAATAAATTGCGCCCAAGTGTAAAATTTAAAGGCACAGTTGATAGTCACGGAAAACTAGCATGAATTTGAATGTAGCATCTCTTCAGGACTTTGTTTAGCCCCCGCCCTCCCACACTCGGAGCTCCTCCAAAATAACACCCCCCACTCACATATGATTGTGACTGATTCAAATCCACGGACTCTATACCGGTCCTCAGCACAGTTTTTGTTTGCACTACATTACCAGTCATCAGGGAGTAGGTAGGTTTCTGCCATTCTCCAGTGTACTTGGATCCCTTTTGGTTATGTGTATTGAATCAGGTCTAGTGCATGCTGGCGAGATGTACCATAGGAGGCGGAAAGAATGGCAGGACGGGATTTGATTGGTTAAACAGATTGGCTGCCAAATGCTAAGATTGGTTGGTGTTTTCCCAGGTTTACTCCTGCTGAAGACAGCAGATATTTTTCACTTTATTTTAAGAACACATCAAGCATTGATTGCCATCAGGACATAAAGATCATTTTGACCAGTATAACAAAAAATGTGTCTAAATCTGATTCCCAACACTGCCTTTAAATGTAAGTTTGAACCACTAGAGATGAGTCTTATGCAGCATCTCAAGAGTGAATGATGGTTATTTGGGGTCTATTGATTAAAGTTTGAGTTTTATCATGTTTTCTTGTTTATTATAATGCATCCATTTGAATAGATGCAAGTGTTTGAAACTAATTATATCATAAGTCTACCAGCATAATTGCCTAAGTCGTATATTTTACTCATTTAAATTATTATTTTGTGAGCCTCATAGCACAAATGCCAAAGTCAAAGAAATGTAAAATAGAATAAAGTAAACTAAGTAGGAAGTAAGAATTTAACTATAGGTGATACTATACTATAGGTAATGTAAACATAACATTATAAATAGTATTAAAATATATTTACATAATGTCTTTTTTTCTTCTTTCCTGAAAACTTTGAAATATGACTTGGGTAAGAATGCTTTTAGACTAACCATATGTTGGCAGATACAAGCACTTATTCTTTTTGATCTTTTCAGTTTAAGGGTTGGATAATGATAAAGGGTTTTTTTTAAGTGTGTGCGTTGTAGTCAGATAGCCTGTTCATCATCCAAGCATCAGCTTAAAGGCTTTCTTAATGACAGTAACAGGGTTTACTTTTTTGGTTTTTGGTTTCTGTCAAACACACTGAAGACAGCAGTTTGAAGGACTTGTTTGTGCTTGAATGATCTTGTCAAATGAACTTGTGGTTATGGCTGTGGCTTGTTCGGCATAGCTTTCTTATTCTGTCTCACAAAAAGCCTGACCTTGTTGCTGCATACAGGAAAACAGGTTTTGTTTTAAGTTATCAAAGCGAGGTAGAGTTTTCCCACAAGAATGCTTTCAAAAGCCAAAAGACACATTTTTAAATCCTTCCATTCAAGCTTCAGTGAGTACTAAAAAACAGCCCCACAATCAATAGGACGGCCTCCTGTGTTTTGCAAGAAGTAAGCAAGGGAGAGAGGCCAATTTAGGTGTTTTTCATGCAATGTTCATGGAACAGAGACACACAATTTCAACAAGCAATATTCCACTGGTAAGTACTCATTTCATGTTTTTAAAAGCTTTGGGTGGATGTTAAAATTCTGCAGTTTCTTTGGTCTCTCACACTTCTTTCTAACACAGAGCCACAGTAGTGTTGACATTTAGGCTCAGACTTTTTAAAAGCCACTGTGCCCTGTATCACACCAGGCAGGAGGACTATAGCTTGGGGTAACCACAATTATTATGCAAATATAATGCAAAAAGTGCATCTTAAAGGGGCAACTGAGGTACCCCCAAAGGTGCCCCTAATCCAGGTTTCACTCACAGAACCCCTGGGAGGCTAAGTCTCCACAGTTAGTCGGAGCAGAGGGAGGCTCAGCATGTGTGGATCTGACACAGTTTGAGGTAAGCAGCCCGTCTGTTGTCGCAGTATGGATTCTGTAGAAATGTGCCAACTGATAGAGAAGAGAGTGGGAGGGTGTCACTGTGGGGGCTATACACCCTTTGAAACCCCAAGAGCTGTAACTAACCTACAGAGAGAGAGAGAGAGAGAGAGAGAGAGAGAGAGAGAGAGAGAGAGAGAGAGAGAGAGAGAGAGAGAGAACAATCACATGCTCTGCTTTCCACCGTGGGAGGCATACATTTAATCAAAGGAAATTAGATTGCAGACGTTGCTTGTGTAAGCGGGTCCTATGGACCAGTAATCACATTGAATCACTCTGAATCACATGTCGCACCATATCATACTGCATTCTGGTGAATCACATTATATCAGATCATGTTTTATCACATTACTTTGTGGCATTTTATTAAAAAATAATGTCATCTTGTATTTGTTTTCATTTTTGTTTTTATTTAAACTACGATTTTGTCTCTACAGTTCTCCTAATGCTGTGAAGGATCAGGGTATACTGTGATTTACTTTATGCACTCGATATGGGCAGACCTAAAATGTGAAATATAGAATTTCTTAGAATACATAGTTGTAAGTGACAGTGAAGATATGTTCTAAATGCTTTAATGCTTCCCAGTTTAAGTAGCTGAATCCTCATCAAAAATACATCATCCACATGTGTCTATCAGTTCAAGAAGTGTGGGCTATACTGTAATACTGACAATATATTTCATAAATAAGCATTTCACTTCTTTCATTCCTTATAGCTGTACTAAATTATTTTATATTTGTTCTTGCGTTTTGCATTATTGTAGGTCATTTTACTCAAAACATCTATGTTTAGGAATCAAAAATACCTCCAGTAGGTTTACCTGCACTCCTAAGTTGAGCTAAGGTTTAAACTTGTTGAGACAGTTTAACTGAACCATTGTCCTACTATACAAGTACTGGCCAAGAATTGATTTATTGACATAAGTATGTCCATTTCAGCTACTGTAGGTAGCAAATCTTCACTTTCAGCATGTGGACACTTGACCATCTCCTGATTAACCATGTGGTTCACTTTCCAAAAAAACCCCGAAACAATTGATGTAATATAAAACCCTGATGTGAGATGAAGGGGAGGGCTGTGTTACACCACAGTGTGAATGAAGGGGAATACAGTGACAGAATGGACAAGACAAACGGGGAGGAGAACAAACAGGCAGGGATATTCAGTTTAGATTGCAGTCCAGGTGCTATGCATATCTAGGTCCGTACAGGGGGAAGAGGCTGCAAGAAACCAGGAACACCAGAGGTGTGGGGTCTTGATAGTAGGGGGTGGGCTCACAGGGACGAGGGGAAGGAGGGAGCATGCCTCGCAGGAGGTGAGAAAATGTTAGAGAATACCCAACTCAGCATGTTCTGCGAGACAAATCACTTCTTTAGAGTAAGTTTCGACAGGAGCTTGAGTATTTGAACACACATGCAAGTGCGGTGATCTCCAAATACCCAAGTAGGTGCCCATGCCCAGGGAGACCATGGCCAAGGGCATCCCCAGAGCACCAGAGCACCTGGGCTCATTTCTGGGAGAAAACGTCACCCAGTTTACATTGCTGTGGCATGATTTGGCAAAATAGTGCGATTGTGATTATTTTGGACAATATTGTGATTTGCAATTATAATAACACATAATACAAGTCTGTAAGCTTTGTTTCAAAAGAACTTAAAGATGATTGGTAGTTGTGAGAAATGTGGTTCTCAATTGATAAACAACAATAACCACATACACATCACATCAAGAAGAAGGAACACAAGAAGCTGGAGAAATACCAAGGGCTGAAAGAAGAGCTAGAGAAGATGTGCGATGTGAGGCCAACGGTGGTACCAGTTGTGATTGGGGCGCTGGGGGCTATAACACCCAAGCTGGGTGGATGGCTCCAGCAGATACTGGGAACAACATCGGAGATCTCCAACCAGAAGTGCTCATTCCTAGGAACAACTAAGATCCTGCGCAGAACCCTCAGGCTCCAAGGAGGACCTGAGCTTGAAGGAGACACTATATATATAATCTCTCCGTCGCCCACCCTGGGCAGTATTGTGTCCCAGTCACAATTGGCACCACTGTTGCCCTCACATCCCACATCTTCTGTAGCCCTTGGTATTTCTCCAGCTTCTTGTGTTCCTTTTTCCTGATGTTTCAATTGTTCTTGTGCAGCCATGATTAGCACCTCTGTGCTGTCTTTCAGTCTAGCCTTTTTCAGCCATTGGTATGTCTTCCTGATGTCAGCCACTTCTTCAGTTTGTCGGTGGTACATGCCGTGCAGGGGCTTGTCTTCCCATGTTAGCCCCTCCAGCTCCTCCTTGTTACTGGGCTTCTGTTGTCTGAGGCATTGACGTAACAGGTCATCGCTGGGAGCCATCTTCCAGATGTACTCCTCGAGGTCCGCTGTCTCTTCCTGCATAGTGGCTCTGACACTCACTAGTCCTCGACCTCCCTCCTTCCACTTAGTGTACAGCCTCAGGGTGTTGGACTTTGGGTGAAACCCTCAATGCACTGTAAGGAGTTTCCTTGTCTTGATATCAGTGGCTCTCGTCTCTTCCAATGGCCATTATATTATTCCAGCAGGGTATCTGATTACTGGCAGAGCATAGAGGTGGATCAGGGAGTCGATGTCCCGCTCACTCTTAGCATATAGCTTGATGTCTTCCATGTAGAGGAGGTGGCTGATGGTTGTCCCACTTCAGAACCAATATCCATAGCCACTCTTGGTGATGATCTCGCTGAGGGGGTTCAGGCCTATGAAGAACAGCAGTGGGAACAGAGCATCTCCTTGGTATATGCTGCGTTTGATGCTCAGCTGTGCCACTGGCTTTGCGTTGGCTTACAGGGTTGTCTTTCAAAGTCCCATTGAGTTCTGCAGGAAGGTTCGCAGTGTCTGGTTGACCTCATTCAGCTTCAGGGACTCCAGTATCCATGTGTGTGGCATCGAGTCGTAGGCCTTCTTGTAGTCAATCCAGGCAGTGCACAAGTTGGTGTTTCTGGACTTGCAATCTCGGGAGACTCCCCTGTCAACCAGTAGTTGGTGCTTGGCTCCTCTGGTGTTATTGCCAATTCCCTTCTGTGCACTGCTCATGTACTGATCCATGTGCCCACTTATCTTAGCTGCTATGATGCCCGACAGGAGCTTCCATGTGGTGCTGAGGACGGTTATAGGCCAGTAGTTTGATGGTGTTGCTCCCTTCTGGGGGTCCGTCATGATGAGGACTGTCCGGCCTTGGGTAAGCCACTCTGGGTGGGTCCCTGATACTAACAGCTGGTTCATTTGTGCTGCTAGTCACTCATGAAGAGCAGTTAGCTTCTTCAGCCAGTATGCGTGAACCATGTCAGGACCTGGTGCTGTCTAGTTCTTCATTCTTGTTACTCTCTTTTGAATGTCTGCTGTTGTATTTACAACTGGTTCTTGCTCTGGGAGGCTGCTGTGCTTTGCTTGTAGTTCCACCAGCTATTGGGCGTTGATGTTATGTGATGCCTCCTTCTTCTTCCAGATGTTTTTCCAGTATTGCTCAGTCTCAGCTCTGGGTGGGTCTCCTGTATTCTTACTAC
This sequence comes from Labroides dimidiatus, assembly GCA_030710495.1. NCBI lineage: Eukaryota > Metazoa > Chordata > Actinopteri > Labriformes > Labridae > Labroides > Labroides dimidiatus. The sequence goes on along the minus strand of CM061143.1, from coordinate 21,500,953 downwards.
CCTGCCACTGAGAGTAGACCTTGGTCCCAGGTGGCTGGAGCCTATACCAGCTGTCTTAGGGTGAGAGATGGGGTACACCCTGGACTGGTCAACAGCCAATTGCAGGGATGACACACAGAGACAGACAACCTTTCACACTCACACTTACACCTATGGGCAATTTAGAATCACCAGTTAACATGATGAGCATGTTTTTGGATTATGGGAGGAAGCCATAGTACTCGGAGAGAATCCACGCATGCATGGGGAGAACATGCAAACTCCACACAGAAAGGCCATCAGGGGAACTGGGGCTCAAACTGGGGTCTGTCTTGCTGTGAGGCTGCAGCGCTAAGTGTTGCGCCACCATGCAGCAAATACTCTTGTTTGTAAAAATAATACATCACATGAATTATCTACATGAATATAACAACTGTATGATACCTAAATGTTTGCGGTTCAAGACGATACAGTTGGAGGAAACTAAAGGGGTTCATAAATGATTGCCAGTCATGTGTGTGTCTAGATTACATACCGTATTTCATTTATTCCACCCCTGCACAAGTTGGTTCTCCAGGCAGTCCACATAATTTAGAAATGTCTGAACATGCCTTTGCCTATTTAGGTCAATTAAGACATTTGAAGTTAAGCTACTGTAATACTGTGTAATCCTAATAATATTTATTTTGGTTGGACACGAAAAAAATGTCTAGGATTATAATACCTTATGAGCAACTGTGCACCAAAAAAAAAAAAAAAAATTACAAATAAAAGATGACGTACATTTTAGTATAGAAACACCTTTCCACCATTTAAAAATAAAAAACAAAATCACTTAAAGTGTTGAGTTTTACTTTATAACATAATAAGTTATGGACACCCTGTGATACTACCCCTGGTACTGCTCACTAGGTCCTAACAGCATGTGAGCTTGTGAGCATGTTGTCATTGTGAAAGTAATTAACGGAGAGTTTGATACACAAGTCCAAGACTACTTTGGTATGATATTTTTTTCTGACTCTCAGATTGTGTTCAAGGTGCAAAGAATGTACCAAAGCTCATGTTCCAAAAGTTTCTTGAAAGTACACCATGTGGAGTGTGTTCGAAAGACAACTGACCCACAAATGAAAGCAGAAAGCGATGGTGAAAGTGTGAAACAAAAGTGTGATAGTGCATATACATGTGTGTGTGTTTGTGCCTGTGTGCCTGTGTGAGTGAATGGGTGATTGAGTTCCTGGGTTGTATTGGTATTTTGAGATGTGATTGACAGGGGAGAAGTCTATTAGGTGAGATTGTTAACAGACTTGAGCCTGTTATCTGCTCCAGGCAGCCGTGAAAGGGGACGGCTGATTCACAAGGAAGCTATTGAGAATTTCAAAGGTGTTGTCTGACTGATTTGGGCCCAGGCCCTGCGTCACACAGAGCCAGCCAGCCAGGCTTGTTCTCGAAGCCACGCTGATCAATGCGCTTTCACATTCGCCCCTCTTTCCCTGAGCCTCATTCTCTGCAGCTCTTCTTACAAATAAGTTTCTCTGCTCTCACATTCCTTCAAGCTTTTTAAGCCTCTTTTTGTTTCTACTTTGCCAACTTTGCATTTTTCCTGTGCTTGTGTTACAAATTGTGTCTTTTCCTCTATACCGCATTTTTCAATACGCCAGAAAAACTTTGCTTAAACTGAGCACAACTTAATCCTCACAATTAAGCACACAGAGACAACTAATCAGGCTGTACTCGTGCACAGGCAAGCCTGAGAGCAAATAAAGTTAGCTGATTTGCTTACACTGTACTTCCCATCCTTGTTTCAGCTGCATGAATATTTTATATCCTTTTTGTTTATGTTGCTTGTGAGCATTAGTTGAACAGCCATCTCCACCCCATGAATTACTTTGAATACCAAATACAGTTAGCAGTGTAATCTCTATCTCGGCAGCTGAATGGGATCTAAGAATTTTGACTGCAGGGGCAGAAAACTCTTAAACCAAATAAAATTAAATTTAAAAAGAAAGGAAATAGAAGTAAAAAAAAATGTGTGTGTGTGCGTGTGTGTGTGCGTGTGTGTGTGTGTGCGTGTGTGTGTGTGTGTGTGTGTGTGTGCGTGTGTGTGTGTGTGTGTGCTTCTTTCAGAGACATTTGGGTGCATGTGTGCTTACTGAACTCTGTTTGACCTTGGTTTTGATTCACCAAACATTGCCAAGGGGGTGCAATGAATTCATGTGCATGTGTCTCTGTGTGTAAATGCTGTTGTGAATGTGTGTGTGTGGCAGTGTGCAAGGTTACCCACTGGCTAAGGCAAACCAAATATGACATCCAGCTCTAGATCCTGTCCACAGCAGCTCAACACATACACACAAACACTGACACACACATCTCACCACACGCCACTACATGTACAAAACACTTTAACACAACACGATGCAACACGAGGCCCTGTGTGTGTCCTCCAAGCTGTGGGCAGGACCCCAGAGGCTGTCTGCTGGGCTCATCGGGCCCCGGCTTTAAAAGATGTGATTAACCAGTTCAGAGAGAGGTGATTGCTGAAGCAGGAGGAGAGCCGCGGGGGAACCGGTCCAATAGGAGCATTACCCCAAACAGCTTCTACTTTGCTGATCCAGGAGGGGTTTAAACAGCAGCTGGCCTGGTGTGCAGATGTCAGTGCATGTGTTACAAAAAAATGGAACACTAATACATAAAAATCCAATTTCAGATGTAATGCCTGTTTAAAAAAAGATGTTGAAATAAAATTACCAAAATATCAATGAATTTTTAAAAGTTAATCAGGTGTAGAGTAAATTATGTGCCACCTAAGTCAGTCACTCTATATCTGTCTGTTTCTTGTAGAAAATAATTACACGTGGCATGAGTTAAATGAATTGTACTCAATCACCCTACTGTTAATGAAACTTATTGCCATTCCTTGACCAGGGTAAATAGCCTTTAAATTTATAATGAGTGATTCAGTGTTGTTTTTAGAAAGGTTTTTATAAAATATAAAACAGTGTAACTATTAAGTATTATGTTTGAAGTAAAAACAATGAGAGTCGAAGTGATTGAAACCATTTGTTTAAAGCAGAAGCAGGATGACAGGGCAGAAAAATGATGCAACACATTAACAACGGACATATTTTCCACTGTCACTGTAGTCACTGCAGATTCTCTGAGAGTAAGAAAAGAAATCTGACGTGTTCATGGATGAAATGAGTCAGGAGAAGTCTGCAGGGCAGTGATTCAATGTTTTGGGGTTTTTTTCTCCAGTCCTGTCAGAAACCTTTAAATTTTAATATCAACCCAGTTTTCTTAAACTTAATAAGCCTCCAAAAACTAAGAACTCTAAGAATCAATCATTTAATTGGCAAGGCTCTAGGCTGGGAAGTTAATTAAAGTTATGGGAAAGTTAATAAGCATGACTATTACTTTATTTTATATAAAATCAGTCTGTTTATTTATTTTTGATTTGGTTCTTCTTGAGTTACACTTTGACAACTACTTTGTCCAGCTCTAAAGAGGATAGATCAGTGTTGCTGAAGTGGATTTTACAAGGTGTTTATCAGTAGTAGGTGTAATGGCCAGAGGAGATGTCATTCAGCTCCTATGTTAAGACAGAAGCTAAAGAGCCAAAATAGAAGCAGGGCTAATGACCAGAGAATAAAGGTGCGCTAAGAAGAAACCCCCAAGCACGTGTAGGTGTAGTATACATTCTATTCAGACATTTTCAGCTCTATACTTTCCGTTTAGAAGCTCATTATAGTTGCTCTACTCTTAGAAGTGATTAATGTTTTCCTCGTCCTGCAGTGCACTGATCAGCTGTTTGGGTCTGTGGGTTGCCCTGTTTGCACTAGCTGGTAGCTGCCCTGTTGGTTATCAGGCTAGTTTCTCTTCCCATGTGGGAAAAACACTATTTTTAAATACCTCATAGAACGCCTCTTCCAAAAAACAAAGTATCCCATTACAGCGGTAACAAACAACAGCAGATGGTATATTTTGGGATTTTTATGAGTATAGATCTGTGAGTAGCCACAGACTCTGCTTTGCCTTGAGGATTTCTCTGCTTACCTCTAAGGGACAAGTTAGAAATACAGCTAAGTTTAAAGAGGGTGTATTATATCATTACGTAGCTTAAACCTGTATATAAAGTAACAATGCTGGATGTCTTTGCTAATGCCAGCTGGTGCAAATTTTCAAACAGCTACATATTCTTTCTATTTAGCAATCCTCAAATCTGTCTGTAAAATGCTCAAAATTTCCATTCTGAAAATAGCACAAGATCTTCACAAGACTTTCCGAAATTATGATGTCAACGCAAAAGGATCTCCCAACCAGTCCAAGCTCTAGGGGTAGGCCTAAAATCACCATGGTCTGCCCATAGCTCTGCTCCTCACAGGCCTCTGGAAGACTGGTCAATCAGAGGAAAGGGGGATGGTGGAGTGGGGGGAGCCTTAACCCTTAGCCCGCTGAATTTAAATTACCCCACCTTTCCCCCAGTGCTGAATTTATTTTAGAAATTACCGCTTCTGAAATCATTCAACATGAGATGAGATCTTCACAGAGATGACCTGGGAGTTCTTTAAAAGGGCAGATTTCTTTTCTTCATCTCTCGTGATGCTTGTGACAATTTTTCTGGATTTCTGTCCTACACATAGTGTGCTTGTCTGTCTGTCTCGCTCCCTCTCTCTGTGAACACATGCATGCGCACGCACACTCACGTGTTCGTGTCTGTGCATCTGGGCAGAACTGCCATGCGCAACGCAGAGCAGAGGAGAGTTGTGAGCGCTTAACCATCCTGTCACATAAATAAGATAAATAACATGAGGCTGTTTAGTCTGTTTAATAAAGAACAGGGTATAGATCTGATCTATAAGAGAAGAATGCTCATCATCTTGTTCAGAGTGACAAGACCTTTATTCTGCACTCTGTTCTCCCTCTCCTGCGCTTGTCCCTCTCCAAGTGGGTTCTCTGCATCCCTCACGGCCTGGATTGTTTCTTGTGCGCGCATCACTCACTTTATAAATCATTATCTATGGGTCTTTTTCAGATATATTGAAATACATTGACTGTTATGCAGACAAGAGCGTGCTAGCCATTTTTAGCTTGCGTCATCACAACATGCTGTTTCGGCCGTGTTGTTTCAGTGATAAAAGTCTTTCGGCCAAAAAACAAAAATGCACTTTTGGGCCATTTTCACCAGAAAATTTGTCAGTGGCTGAAATTTTGGTGCATCCCTAAAAAAAAGACGAACATTCTATGTTTCAGCTCAGGTGGAAACAAGAGGGCTGACGGAAAACGAGCATTCTCGGTCATAGGGCTGACGAGTATACTCGGTCATAGCGGGCTAAAGGGTTAAAGAGATAACAGATGTCAGAAAGTGTTCACACTGGCCATACGCACCGTACCATAGTGACGCACAGTTGTCACCCCACTCGCCAATACGGCCAACGGTCACACTACTCTAATATAAACCAGACTTTATCACACTCACCTCTTGTACATACATCGTCACGTCATAATACGATACAGGCATGCCTATGTTATTATAAAATGTCTGTTTCCAAGAAGTGCAGTCTCATCAGTCAGTACAACAGAGAACACAGAACATGGCTGTGACTTAAGTTACTTTTAGGCTTCCGTTAACTTATAATGTTGATCGATTATACAAGGCGTTAATTTTCAAGAAACTTTTTTGTACACATAAGGCGACCATAAGCAGTTGCAGCAAGTATGCGCCATGTCCTCCCTGCGTATGCATGCTTGTGCTCATGCATGAAGTGTACTGCCTGGAAGCACACCTCGGCAAAGCATGCCAAGGCCAAGGAAGTGTACCGTGCCTGAGCATGGTGCAGACACATTTGCCAAACGATCTGGACTTTACGGATGAAGCGTGCTTGGGCATGGAACAGCTGGCCAGTGTGACTGCGCCCTCAGACGGGCTGAAATAAGGGTTTTCTTACATACCAGTTTGAGAAAAATAAAGTTTTTTATGAGCAGTAAATCATGTAAATCTAATAGAGGGGTACCAGTGAGACGGAATAGATCCTAACAAAAAGTATGACACTCTGTAAGTCCTATGCTATGAGGCCATTAGTGAAAGTCAACGCAGTTTTATCCAGATTTTTTTTATAGCCATCAAAGAGCACAAAGCAATGATTTCTTAGAAAAAATATAAAACAAAATCTATACACCACAGGCTCTAAGTCTGTTTTGTTTCTGACTCTTTATGACCACCTTTGGCCTCCATCCAGACCTGACTGGTTAAAACAATGTGAAACATTTTCCCTTAGTCCAATACAAATTACAGTGATTGGTAGACACTCCCAACAAGTACATGGTAAATGGACTGCATTTACATAGTGCCTGAGAGCAGTGCAAAGTGCTCTACGAAGCACTTAACACTGCCTCACATTTATATACACACACACACACACACACACACACACACACACACACACACACACACACACACACAAACAAACACGTGCAAACAAACAATAGTTGATGACTTGCCAAGGACTATACTTGTGCTTAGCAAAAGTTCACATATCAAGGCAGAGTTAAAACTTGTTAGTTTTAGTAAATATATTATTTATTGTAAAGATACAATAATGAGGATAATAAGAAAAATGACATTATTAAATAAATGCCATTATTCAATACCTGTGCTCATGAGGCTGATTATAAAAAATACACAAATGTCATCTGCAGGCACTGCAGGCAGCCATCAGTGTAGCTGCTATTGAGCAATCTTAATGTCCACCAAAAGGTAACAACTTTCTGTCATCCTAAATGACAGATGAAAAGATTAATTTTATTGTTGTTTCTGAAAACAATAAATATCAGTTGTGTTTTATAATCTTCAGAATAACACAATATACTCTATATTTCTATATCATGAATTAAATACATTTTTCTACCAATGACTTAAACACAATTTTGAAACAGGGCTCGTTTTGTCAAAATACTACACACAATTCTCACAACCACACACACAAGTAGCAGAGCACCTCAGATCCTTTGCAAAATGAAACACTCTTGTAAAAACTTTACACAAATTAAAAAAAACAGAACATATTTTTTACAATAGGAAACAGGTGTCATATGACTGAAACCTGTTTGAACCAGTTACACACTGCTGCTGCTAAAAAACTTTTAACAATTCTACTTCTCAGTGATTAGAGTCCAGTGAGTCACAGAAAAGTGAAAATATACAAAAACTCACCACTTACTCAGCAGTCAGTGATGATGAATTGCAAGAAAGTGACATCATGATAAAGTTCAGTGTCTAATGTATACAAGCGTGTTTTGCGTTTTGCAAATCACTGTGTGTATCGTTTTGCAAAAAGTGTGAAGCTGACACTGTGCTTATAGTGGCAAAAATCTGGGCTGATGTTTTGCTCCTTGAGTGTAAGGATTTGATAACTGTGTAATACTTTTGATTATTGAACTCATGCAGTCGGAAAAAAAAACCTGTAATAATTAGAGACGGCCATGTATATTAATATTAATGTACATGGCATAATGGAGGTTATTACCAAAAAAGTTTTGTTCTATTCAGTAAAAAAGATTCACGTCAATCTTGCTGATATTGGTCGACCACTAATTTATTGTATTTATTTCTGATTGAAATGAAAATGCTGTATGATGACTGATGAATTTTTGGTTGCATATCTTTTGAATTGAATGAATTTTTAAAAGAATGGACAAGGAAAATTAAGTGATTGGATGTTGTTTCTGAAGGACTTTTAACAAGCAGCCACCAACAAGTCTGTCCTGGAATGCTGGCTATTTATAATGTGGCTCAGCAGCCGCTGCAGCAATTTCCTCCCTCTGTTGAAAATGTTGCCAAAAGAGTTCTGCATCTGTTCTTTGACTGCTTCCTAATTGCTTCAGCGAATGGCCAGACAGGTGATTTGCTTCTCTGCGTGGGTAAGTGATGACCATGATTCTTGAGAAGAACTCAGTTTTTGTTGTGTGCTAGTTTACTTAAATCTGGCTGTGTAACAAGTCAAACCTCAAGCAATACACTTACCTCACATAAATGCCCTGTAATGACACATGCAAAGATATCATGTAAAAGTGCAGTTAAATTATGGATTTTTAATACAATTTAACTATTCAATGTATGAAAAAGTGCAGTAAAAATCCTCAACTTAACCTGATTTTCCTCAGATAGCGTTTCCTCAGTTCGTTAGCGTACATTCTGATTTTGTTGTGTCATTTTAATGCACTGGGGGTTGTGGGGTGTGTGGGGGTGGGTGTGAGTTTGTTTGTTTTGGGGGGGGGGGGTAAGGGTGGAGGGGTTTGTGTTGATCTGTGGGTTTGGAGGTGGGGGAATCTTATTTTATTATTTTTTGTTTGTTAAGCACTTTTTGTTACGTTTAGATATGAAAAGTCCTCTATATATAAAGTTTGATTGATTGATTGATTGATTGATTGATTGATTGATTGATTGATGAGATCTGACACCTGACATGGTGGGAACTGTTGATACGTAATTTTGTGGTTCTGCTTGATGGCATGAATTTTCTTGCAACTATAATATATATGCAGGAGGGCATAAAGTAAAATCCCACCTTGATGGAACAATAAAGATCTATTCTATTCTATTCTATTGGTCTTCTTATATAAACTTAACAAGTTTCACAATGAGTGGAGAATTTTGATCAGCAGTTTTCTTCCAAATAATGAGGTTAAGATAAAATGGCAGAACCGTGGATTTGTTCACAGCCTGTCAGATAGTCTGACTGCTCATTTGTTAGCCCTGCTGGGCTCTGTTGTAAAGCTGTGACGAGCTGTGTCAGTGCACATCCACATCTGAGCAATTAAATTAGTCAGAATGTTATAATAACCAGCGGGAATGATTTCCAAAATTACAAAAATGTGACCCAAGTTGTCAATCTAACTGACAGTCAAGCCAGCAGAAGGAGTAACAGTCACAGCGTAGGCCAAGATTGGGCTCAGAATAATGAGTGTAGGGTGAAAAAGTGGCTGCTGAAGTGACTGCAGAGACTTTTTTTTGTTGCATTACTTTAGCTTCCTTACACAGAGTGGTTGCCTCAGCGAGCTGTAGTTTAAACCAGTCTTTTATTTTCTTATTTGACTTCTTTGGACTGAGTTATTGGATGAGACACTCATTCCGTAAATAGGACAACAGGTAGAAAAACACTAACAATTGCATATGTGACTTTAAAGTCCTGTGTTGATTCTGGCTTTATGCCTGTGATTTCCTCAGAGGCGCAGGGTAGATGAAAACATCAAGGTGTGAAATAAATAACACATGATGGGAAGTGTGTAAATACTGCATTCTCTCGACCTCCCCTGCACATACGAGCACGGCATGTCCCCGGGATGAAAGTGGTAACTGGCATCTGAGATAAGCAAATGCCTTTGAGCTGCATCCCTCACATCCACGCAGATGCATTATTGATCGTGACTCCTCATAGTACGGGGATTTACCCCGGCTAGCAGATGCCCCCAGGTGAGCAGCACCAGATGAGCTACTGGTTGCATTTCATTTCTGTAAGTTGCCCCCTGCTTTTTATCTGCTTTCTTTTTTTTTCTAATTGATCTGAGAATTACTGAACAGAGGAAGTGAATGTATGACAGCATAATGCTTTATGTTTATCCAGCAGCCTTTAGATCCCATGAAGTTTAAAGTAGTTGTAGTTTGGTTTATATTCCATTCCACTGAGGTGGGAAATTCTGTTTTTGATGTTACAGTGTTCCCTGGGGTAAAGTGAAGAAAACATCAAAAGGTGTGTTGGTTCATATGACAACTGTATGTGTTTTGGCAGATGCTTACATTCCAATTATATAATTATATAAAGAACGTTAAGAGGTAGTTTGACAGGTTGAGAAAATAAGTGTATTGTTTTTATGTTACGTCTGGGACATGTTGCTTTTATTAGATACAGCAGCTAAAGAGACAAATGTTAGAGATCACAGAGGGAAGACGACATGAAGCTAAGGGTCACAAATGGGAGTTAAACCAGCCACCTCTGTGATGAGGTCTCACGCCTCTGTGCATGAGGTGCACGCCAAACTTTCCAGTGCCCAGAAAAACTCTTGCAGAACCTTTTAATTTAGGGTGATCATATTTTTAAACCTCCAAACTGGGACACTTTAATTTTACAGCAAACCCATGTGTATGAGCTCACTGTACAGTTGGATTTTTCATTAACTTCCAGCCCTTAACCACCTCTTGCGTTTGCTCATTTTAATAAGACTTTGTAAGTCGGCATTTCCACCGTGGGCAACTGAAAATAAGCACTTGCAGAGAGTGCAACACCACACTCATCTGTACTTTTTGAAGGAGGCTGTAATTTTTTTGGATCGCTTTCACTGACTTCTAGCCTACCTGATGTTACACAGCAGGTAATGTCAGTATGAAAAGTTAGGTTCTCCATGCAACAGCTGCATGCTGAGATTGACTGGCACATGTACAGACAAATCAGTGTTTCACTTTGACTTGTAGTGCTTGGGGATTTTTTTTTCTTTTGGTTAAAACTGCAACAGACATATGACATAAAAGACAAATCTGTGTTGCAAGCATGGTTGGCATTGGGGGATTTTCCTGGGTCAAGCAGTCAAGCTAGGACGTATGGTCGAACAACTTTTAACACAAAGCTAAAGCTCGAGGTGATTAGCTAAATTTACACTTGCTTTGAATGATGACTGGGAATATAAGAGGATGTTTCTCATAGAAATAACGAAAGAATAATGTTATATATGTTTAGCATGATAAGTTTAAACACACAAAGCGTATTGTTAACAGGTAGTTGGGGGTTATGCAGTGGACTCCTCCTCGGCAAGGGACCATTCATTTATTTGCCTCATCCCAAACTCAACCCTCATTTACATTAAATTTGTGTAAGGAGCTGTTCCATTGTCACAAAATAAAGTGTGTGCAACTGGATCTATTTTTCCCAACAACAAATTTTACCCTCTCTCTGAGTCCAACATTCCATATTTCTGGGACTTACGGTGAGACTTAATCAAAGTTCACAGTGAACTTCATGACATAAGAGACTCACTGCCCAAATGTATGAGTAAATTTATTTATGTCAAAGCAGTTGTCTATCAGAATTGAAAAACTGAACAAAATTCACACAAAGCATGTATAATGAGAGCTTACGTCTAAGTTACTACATGTGGTTTCATCAGTTGTTGCAAGTCATACCACATTTGTGAGTTTTTCAGTTAATTACAAATTATTTATTAATTACTAACAAATGAGTAAAAATTACTGTCCCATTAATGTTCGTTAGCTTGCCTTAATATGAATGCACTGTAGTGTCAGACACATTAAACTATACTGGAGACTTTTTTTCCTATTTATACTTGTTGTGATTTCATGGTGCACCTTGTTTCCAAGCAGAGCGTGGTCTTTACATACTCATGCATTCACACACTGCATGTCCGATGCCATTTAAGTCCATGAGGGCTCAGTGGGTGTAGGCTTTAGGGTACACATTGCTGTTAAGAAGTAGAGTCTTTGTTGGCTGGCTGGAAACCTCATAGTGACCATATGATTGTATGCTAAGTGTTGTATTGCTCTCCTTATCTCGCTCTCCCCAAGAAAACAAATAAGTGTGCTTCAAACCAAGTCAAAGTGTTCCCTTAATGTAGCAAATTAACGTTCTAAAATAATGAACAAATAAATCTAGAGGCTCTTCATTACAGTTTTTTGTTAACTGGCTCGTCCTTTTGCCTTTTTAATTGCTGGGTTTGAATTGTAGTTAATTATCTTCAGTTCTCATCCTTTCCCCCTCTCTCTTCTTCTCTCTCTCTCTTTCTCTCTCTCTCTCTCTCTCTCTCTCTCTCTCTCTCTGTGTGCATGCTGCGAATGCTTCATTGCCATGGTCTCCCATTTCCAGGAAGGCTGACTTTCCCCTTTCTCGTTAGCTTGGTTAAATAGTTCTGGCTATGCTTTAATTAGTGTGAACAGATCGATGATGTATAGAGGAAAGAGAAGGTTTTGTATTAACTCTTCACTGCCTGTTGCAGCGCAGCATCACTTTTACTCAATGCAGAATGGACATTCAGCATGCTTTTTGTCAAAAACCTTGAAAATTGTGGTCAGTGTGTGTTAGAAAACCATGGAAACTAGAACTACACTCTCAATCTCTCATTTCAGCTGAAGTGCAGTACTGATATAGCAACATTTAGAGTTCAGCAGCTAAATGCCTGAAGGTGGCATTAGCGATAACTAGACATTGACTCATGGCTTTATGAATAGACTTTAAATGGTGATTGTCTGTGCTCCAAAGAGTTCAAGAGACACTTAAAAAATTGTGGCTATCATGGCTCATGGTGCTGTTCACAAGAATAATGGTACTGTCTAAAAGGATTCCTTCATTACAAACAGAAGCAGGAAAAAGGGAGTATTTAGAGAAATGTGAATAGGAACGAGTGTGATGAAGTGGAACTAACTGCAGAAGAAGTAACATTGTTAATGTCAATACCTGTCAAATACAGATGCCATTTAAAAGCCAATTTTTTGTATTGGTAATGTGAGTTGAGTCAATGAGTCTCACTGTAGCAATTTCCACAGAACTGACATGACCGATAAGTGAATTGCTGTGAATGATAAGCATATTGAGTGATTCTAAAGCTGGAGTAAACCATTGGATGAAAGAAAAATGATACAGAGCTGGTTGGATCTGATGTGATTATATTGCCATTATGAATGTACCACTAATGATTAGTATCCTCACTCCTGATTTTAGGTTCACTTCTTATCCTATCGTTTACTATTATAGTAAGACTAGCTTATGAGTAAGTGAGTGTGACACGTAAAATGCACAAGTTAATGGCAAACAAAGTCACTCTAAACTTTGAAATTCTTACTTTTCCCAGAATTTAAGGTCTAAAGAGAAGGATGTGTCCTAACTAGATTGGCCCAACTGTGGCACTGACATGGTGCAGGATTGGCAAATAGCAAGTGTGCAAATACACCCACACAAATAGCGTTTATTCATCTCAAATTCATCATATATACTTTTCAAGACAAATAAAAGTATCATAAACATCTTATAATTCCCGTGTGTAGTTTATAACTGCACTAAAATGTAGGTGGATCCACTTGAATATGCTTAATCCTGTGGCACTGGTATGGCCTAACTGTTGCATGCCCTTGTGCGGGTGGCCTTGGTCTGCGTCCAACCTGCAGCCTTTTTCCCGAGTGTCACTTGCCACTCATCTCATCTTAACCCACCATGAGTTCAGCACTTTGCAGCATTTAGCAAGTTACAATGGAGAGGAAAAACTTCCCTTTAACTGGGAGGAACCTCGGACAGAACCAGACTCATGTTAGACAGACATCTGCCTCGATTGTGTTGGGATTAGAGAAAGAGAGAGGGGGGGGGGGGGGACAAAGACAGAGAGAAAGAAAGAGAGAGAGAGAGAGAGAGAGAGAGAGAGATCTTGCCCTGTTTCCTGCTCTACCCACTGTTTTGTCCTCTTTGAATAAAGGCATATGAAGCCAGAGGAAATAGTTTAAGGAAAAATCTCAATCAAAAATTGATGTAGTTTTTACAGTTTTTTAAAAAAGGATCAAAACATCAACAGCCATTCATAACACTGCACAAAAAGATAATGTCATCATAAGTACTGCCTCTGGAAAAGCAAATAGCCAAATAATTATTTAATTTATATATATATATATATATATATATATATATATATATATATATATATATATATATATATATATATATATATATATATATATATATATATATATATATATATATATATATATTTGGGTGTTTTTCTACACATGAAGTTCAGTAAATTCTCCTTCATTTGCTTCCCCATATCCTCATCCCCCCACTTTCTTCTAACTAACTCAATTCTGGACCTTTCGTCTTCTCCTGTTTTATCCCCTCCTGTAGCCCTGCTCCTTATCTGGGCCCGAGTTCCTCCTCTCCAGCCTGAAGCTTGTTGCTATCTCTTCCAGTCGGGGTAATCCACTCCTCCCTATGTGTCCGATGCCTGCTGCAGTCCACGGAGCCCAGGATAATCTCCATGCTGCCCCCATGGCCCAGCATCACAGCTGAAGGAAACCCCTGCACACTTATGGCTTAAGATGGTCAGCCATCTGACTGAGATTGTCTGTGTGATATTATTTTACCATCTAGGTTTATTGGAGAGGAAAATTGTAAATGCATCGCTTTACATGAGCATAGTGACAGAGTATGTTTTGAAGGCTTGATTAATGAGGGTTGACAGCTATCTCAGATCTACATTGTAGCTCTGTGTGTGGATTCTGGGACATTAAAGACATCAACCAAAGTAATGGTAATAAGATCATGTCCATAGATATTTGTTCTAAACATAACCGCTGAAATACACCAGATACGTCTCCAGTCCAGCTAGATAGGTTTCTATTCAAGTCAGTGTGTCAACTTAAACTGGTTCCATTCCGTTGCAGTCTGGCTAAGTGCCTGGTCCAGCAGGTCGTAGCTAATACACAGCCATCCTTCTTTTGCCAGCTCTATACTTAAAAAGAGCCTGTGACTTTCAAAACAAAACAAACTGTGTCAGAACCAGATCTTATTTAGCTTTACCATTGCAACAAAACATCACAATGAGCAGAGCCAAGCCAGGAGTCATGAGGTTTGAGGTTTTACAGCCCAACCAATAGACTGTATAATTAATGGACATAGCCTCCGCAATGTCACCCATCAGTTCCTGAAACAGATTTTTGAAGCAAAACGGCCGGTACAGCCATTTTGGAAATGGGGCGTGCTTTGAGTCTCCACAGTAACAGCCAAAGGGCGCCTGGCAATCACATGGGCTGAGCTTTGCTTCTGATTGGTTCAACTGGTGATCTTAATATTGTCTAAACTGCCGAGTTAAACAAAATTCACCATGTTCAGATGGCTGTACCAGGCTGTAACATATTTATTTCAGCTGTGAATACTTTTTTTTTTTGGCTTGGTGTGTATGTAACCTCCGGAGCCAGCCTCAAGTGGACACTCGACGAACTGCAGATTTTAACACTTCTGCATCGTCTCATATTTTCAGACTGGATGTTGTCGCTTGAGCACATCATGAATGAAGAAGGCTTATCAGTGTTGTGGGAAGCACAGTAATTCTTCGGTGTCATGACTCAAGCTGTCTGTCAGTCAAGCTGCTTGCCGGACTGAACACGCAGCCGGTGTGAGTTGATGAACGCAGTCAACACGCAACAGAGTGGAGCCAGACTCTAGATGCATCTGGTGTATTTGAGGCGTAAAAATCGTAAAAAAGAGTTTTAAGTACACATACTCCCACCCACCCATCCACACCCATCCACACACACACACACACACACACACACACACACACACACACACACCACACACACACATATACACACACACACACACTCATACAGCACTATAGTGTTTAAGGGGGCGTGTAATATCTCACTTAGAAAAATATTTATAAGTTCATGCAAGACCAAGACGGATATTTCATTTTGGAAACAAAATAAATGCATGTTGCAAAGTTTGTAAATTCTATTCAGTTGGGAATCCTGCAGTTTGTGGCTGAAATAGAGCTGTTTGTAATATATACAACAAGTAACACATTATACAAATATACTACAATACATTACATTATCAGCACACGCTCATCAACACCACATCTTTTTCCCTCCGCGAATGTGATATCATCTACTTTAGCCCCAGTTTATCAGGCAGGCTCAGTGCCACACAGAAGCATTATATTTGTCACAGAGGTAATGTGGCTCTCACGTTGCAAAATGGCCCCTATACTGCACAATTGCATTTTTATACAATGTCATTTTATGTAACCGTAAATGATGGTGCTATAAATTAAGTCTGAATGGTTGAGCTTGTGAATTATAGTAGTAATTATTATGAGAGTGTATAATGTTATGTGCATAACCATAGGTTCTTCAGTGAGAACAAGACAGAAAATAGTTCCTTGCCGGTGTGGTTGGTGAGTCCATAGGCTGCAAGAGGTTCACAGTCCATTCTGGGCTATATCTGATTTCTAATCCATATATTCCACTCTCTGCTTTTCTTATTCAACTCTGTCTCCCCAAGACAGTTTCCCATCCAATTTTCTCCTTTTCTCTCCAATCCGCTCCTTTTTCTCCTCCCTCCTCCTCCTACCCCTCACTGTTCAGTTTAGATTCGGGGATGGAAAGCTTCATAAACAATTTTCTCTCCTCACTGTTGAGCCACTTTTACCCAGGCACTGTGTGAACGCCATGCCAATTTCCTGAATCCATACTTCACAGCCTCCCCCTTTCGCTCCCCTCTACTTTCTTCCTCTCTCACTGCTCACTCCCTCTGTCCATCGAAACAATGTCCATGTCAAGACAATTATACCCACTCTCTGCCACACACACTAACTCGCTGTGTTTACCACCGAAGGGCTGGTGGCAGCAAAGCAATTTCCTCCTGATGTGAATGCTGCATCCCCCCACTCCCCACCCCTTCTCTCATTCACAGTCTCTCATGGCTCCTCTAGCCCTGCAGACATCTGATCTCATAAGCGATATATCTGCTGTTATAGCCACTGGCACCTCCTTGCATCCGGCCACCAGCTCTGCCAGTGCTGGTTATTTCTACTGGGAGGTGGCAGGGACGTGACAGGCACAGCAGAAAGCCGCACAAACCAAGGGGGCCCGCCAGCTGCACGCTCTGGGCTCCATGTGTGTTGAGATTATCGCCGAACCCGCGGGCTCTACCAGCTCCACTCTGCAACTATCTCAACATGTGGCCATCTCTGGCTTCACAAGTCACATACGTCCTCCTCCACTCCAGGCCTGGTTACAAAAAAAGAACAGCCACAGTAACAACTTTATGACACCGTCCATCATGGCTGTGTGTTGTGCATCCTCTGTGGGTGGACTTTGCCTTGTAGCTGCTGCTTCTGTCGGTGTGTGTGCTCAGAATAGGTGGACGCGGGACATGATTTAGCTCAGTAAAGTTGAGAGAATATTAAAAAGTAAATGGGTTAGATGCTAAGGCCTCCCTGCGGTGTGTGCCAGTAGCATGCAAACACATTCACAGAAACCAAGTGGGACTACAAGGTAAGAAAACACACAAATGCAAGCGTATATGTAAATTTACAAGCCCTGTGAATTTCTTCGTTTGTCCTTGAGAAAAAAAAGGCATGTGAGTATATTTACAACATATTTGTGGTTAAGGTCCTAAGATCTTAGAGGTTATAGCTGATAGGACAGAATAGGCTAGCCCTAAACGAACAGGAAACAATGCAAACAAAAGGGAATATAAAATAGAGCCCATCTCATTACTAATGATACTTAAAGTTTGCTGTATTAATTAAGGTATGGTTACAAGACTGCACAAAAAACTCATTATAATCATAAGAAAACATTTTTTCATATTCCAAAACATGCATAAAAAACATGAATGATTTCAATTTACTGAATTCATCAGATCTTCTGTGGATGTCTGATTCTTTCATTCACAAGACATCTCTTATGATTTATACATGTGGCTGTCATTACTTTGTAACCATAAATTCTAAATCCAACCTGGGCGAAAAAAAGAAGATGAGGAAGCAGAAGCAACAATACAATCTCAGGCACTGAGTCCGTGTTAGCGCTGTGTTTGTACGCCGAAGCTTGTGGTCTGCAAATGAGTTTGATCTTGGCTGACAGCTACTGAGAATTCCTCATGCTCGGGTCACATGCATTTTCCTCAGGGCTATCCCAGGCGGCAGCAGGAAGTATTTGTGATTCATGCTGTAATCTCCCCCTTCACAGATGTCATATTGGGAACTGAATTGGACTCCAGCATATATTGGTGCCTGCTTTCAACCACAGCTGTTAAAACTTTCGCTTACAAACAACAGCAGATTCCAGCAGAAATGTATCAAAAGAGAGACCATCAATCATGGCTGCAAAATGTGTTCTAATTTATTTTCCCACCTCTTCTTTCCACTTTCTACCCTTATTCTGAAGTTAAATTACTTTTCATGTACAATTTACAAGTTCCAGGATGGTTCTACTACAGATTAGCTACATAGACTCCAGAAAAGCATTAAAATCAATATGCATAATTAAATTAAAAAAAGGAAAACATGATAATCAGATAAAAGGGCAAGGTCAGGGTAAACTGGAATATGATTGGTCCTGGAATATGATTGGTCCCGTTGAGTTTGTTGCCAACAGGATGTTGCAATGAAATATTGCATCAGTCAATGCAGCTGTGGTAAATTCTTGATTGAGATTGGTCAAAAATCCACAACCTAAGAGAATGATTTTGTCAAAACAAAGGCAACACAAGAAAGAGCTGACCATATCCCCACTTCTATCTATTGACACTGTGGCAAAACCATCAGTTTCTGTTAGCATTTGTAAGTGGTGAAAATGGAATTGGACAAAAAAAAAGACTTCCCATCTCTTGCTGGTCTGGAGAGTCAGTAAAAAATAACAGGTATAGATTTAAGACAGCCTCAGGAGCTGCTGGACCAAACATAAGTGAAAGTGGAGCGACATTGGGATGAATATTATTACTACTGTTAAAAATTCTGTTGTCTGCCTCATTTGTGCGTAACGGTTTCTCAACAGCAAAGCTCAGAGAAGTAGATCCAAATGAGCTCTATATTTATAACTTATTTTTAAATGTATAAATATTTTCTTCATAATTTTTTGTCAAAATAATCATTCCTTTAGTCAAATCAGCTCATTAATAAGCACGTTAATGCAGAGCCAAAAGGTGGTTATGCAAATCTGAATGGCTTCTGGGTAAAACAGGACCCTCCTTCTTTGGGTCTAGCTCACCTTGATAATATGTAATAATTCTGGGCAATGTCTGTGTTTTAATCCTGTGTAATTCAATTATGTCAGTAGTAAATTCCCAGGGCAAATCACATACCATATTTTGGGACATAGGTTCTCTCATAATGCTAATCCAGTCTGAATTGGCATTGCTGTAATTTTTGTTGGTAATATTTTTCTGAGGTCTTTGTAGTTTTAATTTTTTTTTTTTTTTTTTTCTGTGGTTACTTTTTTTTTTCTTTTTCTGGTCGGAAATGGTGATGACACCAATGGACATTTTAAACAAAGATTTTAACAGCACTGGATAGCCATTTAGCTGAGCCATTTCACTACACAGGAAGGAAATTCTCTATGTACCCCCCTATGTCATAAGGAAAGATAAATGAACTCTGGTTATAAATTAAACAAAAAATGAAAACATGAACAACTGTTTTCTGTCCCATACAGGATATAATGCAGTACGTTAACATATGCATGACAAAAATTAAAAAAACATGCAGTGAAATATTCAGAGAGCTCTCTCTTCGTGCAATAGGCTAGCACTTATGAGCTGTCTTAAAGTGTATTATCATAGTTAGCAATATCCTTTCTTAAACACATAGGGTGTATTCACACCTAGGGTGTGCCAGGGCACCTGGCTCATTTGGGGCAGTTATTCTGAAACAGTTAGTCTCCCCCCCCCCCCCCAAGTCTGGTGTGTTTGAGCATATGTGAACACTGCAATCACAACAAGCGGGACGAGATCGCCAAAATTGGGTGGCCTCCACTCGCTTTACAGTGAGAACACAATCACCTCAGCAATTGGCACAACTGAGTCACATCTGTGGTTCACACTGTAGTATTGGGGGGCAGTAATGCGCCCGGTTGCCAACCTTTCAGTCAAAACAATAGAAGAAAAAGAAGAAGAAGAAGGAGTTGAAGAATTAGCAACAGCTAAGACGAGAAAGTGATAAAGCAATGAATACAGTATTGTTCCGAATAAAAGACAATCCTTGATATAACACAACCCCTTTTTTCCTTGACAGGTTTTTGGTGGAAAGGCTCTTTGATGACAAAATCTTGTTTTGTCACGCAGAATATTTGCACATTCACAACACTCTTCTGCTCCCTGTATCAGTCCCAATTTCTGACCAATCAGAGAAAAAATTGATCGCATGTGGCATTTGTTTACAACTTTGGACCACAAGAGACTTTTGCCCTGTGAACTCAAACAAACCAAAAGACAACTGCAACAATTTTCAAGTATCATTTCTGCCCCTCAATCGGAACAAAGCAATTGAGCCACAGGTGTAAGTAGATCCTTAAATTTCATTTGTTGGGTTACTGTGTTGGTTTCACATGTTCTGTTCTCCCTAATAGGGTGAAAAATGTAGTCAGTTGATGAAATTGATAAATGTCAAATGATAAAACCAATGTTTCTCATAAAAATCTGATTTTGCACAAAAATTACTATAAATATGATTTTATCTACTACACCATAAAAATAAAATGTAATATGATTTTAAACTAATTTACCCAAAAAAAGAGGAAAAAAAACACTGATGTTGACGGTATACTGACTTGCTCAGAAAAAAACAAAAACCCATATTATCAAGTTAAGAAATGTAATATTTTAAATATACTTGGATATGATATTTCATAAAAGAATAACTTATTTCATCCGTATACTTGCATAACTTCTGGTGAATTATTTCATACTTTTCATGCTTTTGTGGTTACACCATTGGACCATTTAACAGGACTGATTCTGTAATTTGTTAAAAATGATAGAAACATGATATAAAATACGATGACACCAACAGTGCTGTATTTTTTTCTACTAAAGTGAAAAAGGAATTAATCTTCTGATGGTACAGAATCATTGGATAATAATAAAAACCCGGTTGTGATACTTACACTGCAAAAAATTTCAATTATTACTCCATTTACCTTTTCATCTGCTCTTCTGTTAATCAAACCTTTAAAGATACAGATTTTGGCTCCTTCAAGTACTGTCTATTCCAAAAATGAAGAAATTATATTGAATCCAAATCATCCATTTTGTTCACATCTTCATCTCTAGTGAACAAAATGTTGTAAGCTGTGTCTCTTACTAAATCAGGAGAATCAAGAGACAATAACCAATCACAGAGCCATTCACTGTTTTTAGTTCCAGCAACATATTCACTCATCCTCCCTTCCACAATCAGCATCAAAGCTGCTTTAAAACCCAGTCAAGTGATGCAGGAAGAAAAGAACATCTTTAACCACTGATTGCAGATTTGACTTTAAGTATGTTAACTTATGAACATATATATATATATATATATATATATATATATATATATATGTTTCTGTTTCTGTTTAAAGACTTAAAAGTCCTCTTCAGGTCAATTTTTAAGTCTTTGTCTTTAGGAAAATAAATAGAATTGAAGAAAGAAGAATAGAATTGTTTGAAAACTCCCACAAAAACATTCCTGACCAGTAGCTGGTAATAATGTTTCATAGCTGAGATTCTGTATGGAGTGACGTACAACTTGAATTCATGACAACAGTGCTCCAAAAAGCCTGCATTTGAGCTGACCTATTTCAGCCAGACAAAACAAATTTATTCAAAATCTTGCCCACTTCCCAAAACCTTAGGTTTTAGTGACCCAAGAGTCTGTTCAGGTGGAAATTCAGTGCAGAGAAAATACAAGAATTTCCAAAATATCCACTTTAGGACAAGGACTTGTAGAGTTGTGGTTGTCATTCTCTCAGCTTATTGTTACAACTCATATGTGGAGTGATTTTGTTGAAAGTAACTGATTTCAAATAATCTGAGCTGAGTTGGTATTTTTTTATCTATGTCAACTTTCACAGCAATAGTTAGCTTTAAGTCCTCTTTTACTGAGAAGTGAGGTTTGTATTTTGTCTTCTAAAAGGGGTACACACCAGATGTTGCACTAGACAGGGTTGTATAAATTCCATCATAATGAATAATAAACCTTCACTTGAAAAAATCTTTAATGCGATGTATTGATTATTAATTTTATATTTTAGCATGTCATCGCAAAAGCGACTCAAATATAACCTGCAAAATTAATTGTACGGGGCAATTTTATTGCTTATTGGGCAGAAAGACAAAATAATGGCTAAATAACAGACAAATAATAGAAAATAAAAATTAATACGGACCCTGCCTTCAATAGCTTTTTAATGACAAAAATAGCTCTCACAGCAAGCAGAATGCGCTTTTTAAAATTAAACTGAAAAAACGACACAGAATTGCTTTCAAATTAAAAGAGATGATGCCGCTCTCTCACAGCAGGGGATATCAGCATCAGGTTTTGCATCTTTGCCTCAGTCAGCCGACTTCTTGTGGCCAGTTTTGATTTTGGTCTGAAGCCCCGTTCTTCTACGTTAGACACTGGAATGACCAGCGTTACTTCAGCAAGCATTTTAAAGTCTGGAAACCTTTCACCCAGTGAAGTAATGAGCCGGCGGTGTGACTCTTTGAAGAAGGGCTTCCCGATCCTACCAGAACCTGCTTCACCGGGAGGAAATCCTGGAGCATGTGGTCCTGATATACGAGAGAGGCAGCCTCAGTCCCACGTGAGTAGTTGCGGTGCCAATCAATGAGAACATTTAAAAGGATAAAGCAAGCCAGCACGCCAGAACACGAGATCCTAAACAGGACAACCCATTACCACAGTAAATGTGCACGCTTTCCACCAACTGGACAGGAGGTCTGCTGCAGGTGCTATATGTGATTGATGAATGGCTGTGTGACAATGAATTTGGACTGAATCGCTGTCCAGGTTTCTAATCCGTCAAAATGACAGGCAGCCTTCAGATTTTTCCGTCATTGCTCAAAAAATTCTATCAAAGACAGAGAATAATCGGTTAACACGACCTCCTGTACATACATAACGATTGTTAAGCTGTTTTGTCCCAAATTTCCTCCTACTGGACCAAGGACGGACATGCCTGACTATCTTTAGTCTTATAACATTATTTTATATGATTATCCTGTGGTCAGTGGTGAGTTAAGATTGAATTTGATAACTTGATAAATGGCTTCAAAACGTCGGGGCAGCCAATCATAAATATTAAATTTGTTCAGTATTTACCATCAAAAAGCTGACTCCCCTGAGTCATGACTCCATGAGTTGTGATGTAGAATGGAATGTAGCCTATCAGAAGGCGAGCTGACTGAGGAATGAGGAAGCAGACATAAACAAATCAACCATGGTGGACCTGACTCAAAAAGTTTGTGAGGAAAGTCTGTGTCTCCACTGTCTCCAGGATTTTTCCAGTCTTTTCTTCTTTTTGGTTCAGGAATTTCCCGTTAAAAAAAGTCCCAAGACCATCATCATTCCCTTTTCTATGTTCTCTTCCATGTTGTGTTTGGTGTTACCCGGTTGCTGCTATTTGTTGCTATGTTTTGTCACCCACGTTTTTGTAGAAAACGTTTGGTTATGTGAGATTTATCTTTTGGAAGACTTGATTCAAGATCAGTGGTGGGACAGAATCCTTATGTGTGTGGTGAGCTGTGTTGAGATTATCAGCGCACACCACACACAATACGATCAAAACTGTTCATTGCTCTATTTTGTATCTTTATGTGAGGGGTCTCTAAGAGATAAAAAAAATCACTTAAGATTTAGGAAACTGTTATGTGTGTACCCCCTTAAGTAAACCTCAAAATAAATCAGACAAATTAGGTTCTAATTAAACACATTTCCCTATCAGAAAAGGCACTCATACCTGTAATAAGAATACAGATTGTTATAAAGAAAAAGTGAGAGCAGTGCACTTTCTCCAGCAAGTTTTTATAGGCCCCACTGTCCAGTGTGATTCATCATCAACAACTGTTCAAAAAAGGCCCTGTGCTGTAAGTGCAGGGTAGCAGAACAAAGTGGCCTTTTCTCTGCCACTCAGTCTGTGGCCTTGCTCACTGAATGAGAACTTTCAGAAACTAATTACAGAGAAACCATCTTCATCACATTGCCATTATGGGGGGAGAGAAGGGACAGGCCTGCTGACTCCCTGGGCTCCTGCAGAGAGCAAGTCTCTGATACACTTATCCACAACCCTGCTTTAATTGTGCAGAAAATGTGATTTGTGCACCAGCTTCACTTTCTAGGGAAAGCGGTGTTCACAGTCTGGGTTGTTCCAGTCGCATGAATAGCTCTGCTATTCAGCTACCCAGGGACTCTTGTTGCATGTATGTGTGTTTGTCTAAGTATGTGCTTAAAGTCAATTGCACATATTCTGTTTGTCCTTCGACAGTAAACAAGATTTCTGCAACGTGATTAACCTTTCAGTGTTGGCGAACAGTGAGAACAGAGAGAAAAATATGGTTCATGTAAAAATCTTAAAAAATAAAATAAATCAAAAAAATGAAGTCATTTCCCTCTAAGTCTGGCTGACACATTTTTATAACTGATGAAATTCAGCTCTGACGGCATAATCTACTGATGCTCAGCATCCGTACATTATGAGACGACCTGCTTAAAGCATACATGGTCACAAGACACATTCTTTCTCTTTTTCAAGCTGCTGAAAGATACCAATAAAAAACTGAGAACAAATGTTGTTTTTTATAATGTAAAATAATCCACTTATAAACAACCCACATTTGGAGAGATTTTCCTAAAAAAAAAAACCTTGAAAAAGGAGAGACAGAGTCTGAAAGGATTGATATGAGCTTTGAAACATCTTGAGGGAGACAGAAAGAGAATTGTAAAGTGCACGAAGGAGAGGGGGGAGAGCGAGGGAGAGACATATTGGCAGAGGATAAGAGGAACAGAGAGGAGGGGTGCGGTGAGGAAGAGGAGCGCTAGAGTGAAAGAGACTGATAGGGGAAAGGAAGAAATCCTTAACATACACCCCTCACCTGGATATGGTGCTTGTGAGCTTCACTAAAAAACTGCTGATGTGACATGAAGAGCAAGAGCTAGCTTTTCAGCGCAGAGAAAAGTGCTTACTGGCTCTTCTTTTAAGGGAAAAGGCTTGAGGTACACGCCTCACATATCCTCTTTGTTTGGAGACTTTGCAGTGGCCAGCACTTTCTATCTCCCCCTATCTGTTCTCCATTTTTTTTTTCATTTTCTTATTCATTCCGTTTGTTCTTTTCCTCCTCAACACTTTCCGAGGACACAGTTGCACCGCATGGCAGACTACTTTGGGATCGATTTGTTCCAGAATAATCTCTGGCAGTATGGCTTTAACTAAACTTTAGTCTGGCTCTTTGTATTAACAATACACTTCTGTAGCAATACAGCTCAGGATAGGAACGGGAGGAAGGTTGTGTGTTTTAAGGAGAGGGTGTTTCATCCTTCACTTCGAGATTTACCTTAAGAGTCTATCTAGAATACAACTACAGTATATCCAACAGTATGACCTCTCTTTGGGCAGACTTGGAATAGATTTTAAGTCTGTGATATAGGAAAATGTTAAAAATTCAACATTTTAACTTAAATTTGGTATTTAGTACTTCAATCTGGTTTTAAGCGCATGCACATTTTGGTAAGTTGTCTGATAAACATGTCAGTATTGCTGCAGCAAACTTTCTAAACTCTTTACTTATGTTTGTTTAACTTTTTGATAAATGAGAGGTTTTGGGCCATGAGTCAAATTGCTCACTCAGTTGGAATGAAAAGAATGTAATTTCAAATTAAAGTAAAAATCTTTGTCAGTTGATTGACACTTAAACAATGAAACAAGACAAAGGGCCTGATTCACAAAAGGATGGAACAGCTTCTGCACCCACAAAACCTGTCCAAATAAGCCAGAGCACCAGTGTTGTGTGCATACTTTCAAATAACAGGCCTCTTTAATGAAATAGTCTCAGTCAAAATAACAGCTTATTCACTAATATAAGGGCTTACTGCCATCCAGTTTAAAGAGATTGTGAGGACTATACTTACTATACTTTTGGCTGAAAGTGCGTGCACACTGTCATGATGACCTGACTCTTAACAAGGCGTGCAATGGTTTTGGAAATGAATGAGGATCATATCTTCTTTTTAATACTACTTTTCTTTGTTCAAGAGAACTTTTTACCAGATACAACGCAACAAGGTAAGGTATTTATCAACAGTTACGCAGTGCTGTTGTTTGAAAGGTGACAACAAGCAAACTTTGTCACTTTGTACTGTAGATTAGTAGCCAGCTATTTTAGTGCCGCTCGGTGGTCTGAGACATATCCGTAGGCTGTAATCCTTAAATCCTGCTCATCTGCCAAGCAGAATAAATGTAACCTCACTCTTCATTTCATTGATAGACTCAAGTTTGAACAGATCGCTGCAGTATAACTGCTGCATGTGGGTTGGAATGAACTTTATCACAAACAGTTTACAGCATTTCGCATTTGCTCTATTACTCTCCCATTTAGCTTTCTTGTGCTCTGACAATCTTTTTCCATCTGATAGCTTCATTGTCCACCATCACTACAAAATTAATCAAAGAAATCATTTCAGCAGAGAAGAATACAGATAACTCCCCACTCCCCACTACTAAACTTCATCAGTCGGCGTGGTGTTGTCGTAGAGCAGTAGTCCCCAAACTACGGCCCATTTGGCCCGGCCCCCTGTACAATACCAGAGACACATTATGATTTTTTCTTTTTTCAGTCTGGCCACAGCACGTGACTGAGACTAATACACGCATAGAATATGACATTCTATTTCATAAATAGTGTTATTTATTTCATAAATAGTGTTATTATTTATTTCCTGACTTTTTTCAGTGAAGATCCCAGAAAAGGTTATTAATATGTGGTTATGTGTGGCTTTCTGGAAAACAATAAATGTTTAGGCACCCCTGCGATTGTCACACTTTTTCTGTTACAAACTGATCCTGGCCCTCCATCAGAGAAGGGAAAAGTTAAATGGCCCTCACAGGAAAAAGTTTGAGGACACCTGTCATAGATACTTCAATGTGCTGTAATTCATCCTGGTCCTGTCTGACACAATCAGGAAGCTAAGAAATAGCGTTTTGAAATAACCTATACTGGTGCTAATAATCTCATTTTAAATTGTGGATTAGGATCAGGCATATATCTAGAAGTGAGACTTTTTCAAGATCACTCAAAAAGTCCTCACATTCCCCATAGAATCTGTTTAAAAAGAAAATTTGTTGAGATATTTCAACTTTTGGCTAATGTGGTCCAACAGTTGATCTTCATGGTCTCTTGCGCTAACACTCAACAAACATTAGTTCTCTCCAAATCGATCAAAGCGTATTTCCAAGATTCCCACAAATTCAGGCTATGAATAGAAATGTTTTGTTGAACCAACCATGTCCAAATGTTTTACGTCTATTTGTCAACTGTTTTTAATCCCATGACTCAAATCAAACTGGAAGGTTTTGATGGACTGAATGTTGGTTTTGGCATAACACATGATAATATCCTGTGCCTTGGAGAAAAGTACAAGAGGTTTATCCCATCTCAAGGTTTGTCTTTCCATTCCTAAACCCCCATGGTTTTGTAATCAGTCTCTCTAAACCATCTTAATCTCTTAATTCACTTGTATCACTCAAATGGCTAGCTCTTTATTTCCACCAGCGGCACTTTGTTGCCTCTAATCCTCTGAACTGCAGGAGATTTTCTGACCGACACCAACCCCAGCACACATTAAGACACATAACCAAAATATATGTTCACGAGGAGGGGATAACAGCTCTCGCTTGAGGGGACATTAAACTGGCTTTGTGTCTTGTGGTGGTCAGCAAATCTCCAGCAGTGATTCAGAGACTATGTAATCCCATTCTTGTTGAGACAACCCCTAAACCTCTCTCCTTGGAGATAATGGCTGATGTTTTGTCATTTGCACTTCAGACATTGGATGTGATTACTACAAGACAAGTGATAGAATAAAAAAAAAAACAATTGCACTGGGATAGACCAGACAACAGGGGGTTAAATGGCAAAGTTCCTGACCTTACTTAACAAGGTTTCTCTATAGCCTCAGAGAAAATCAACCAATCATGTGTTCACTGTAGCTGGTATTGGACTGAGAGTGTTTTGGTCCAGTTACAGTATAAAACAAAAGCCAATAAATTTATGACCCATTTACACGACAATGGTTTGAGGATGAAAAGCAAGGTACTGTTGTGTTTTGGCCTCTTGTTTACACAGAAACAGCGTCTTAGCTGACCTAAAATAGAAACTTTTGAAAACAGCCTTCAGAGTGGAATTTTCTCAAATGTCATGGACAATGTTGCCATGTGAACAGCCAACCAGAGATTTCAGTGAAAAACTGATGTCACAGCCCGCTTTGTGCATGCTCATCACACTTTCATTGTGGCAACTTAAATTGCCATGTGCCACATCAACAACAACTACAACAGTAACCATGGCAGGCTACCGTGTTGTGCTTGTGCTGCTGAAATTACTGACTGCCTTTGACCAACTACCAACCAATCAATTTGCAACAAATAAGTAAAAGTCACTAAAGTAAAAATGGGAAGAGGTGGAAGGATTTCCGGTTATGGCATCCACCTAAGCAGCAGTGAGACTTTTGTGCTCCAATCGCCTGGATCCTAAGTTGCTCTTCCATTACAAAATAGTAACACCCAATGATTTGAGCTTACCCTAAGATAGCTATTGTTCCACCATACTATCAAAAATGCCAGACAAGCCCAAATTAATACCGAAGAAAACAGGAGAAGATGAGGCTGCCGACACCTGCACGGACCCATTGACCTTGCTCGTTGGTGAGTTGGTGGAGGAAGCTAATGCTAGCAGCAAAGCTGGTGACGAGGGCAATTTCACAGAGTGTGCTGAAGGGTACAGACAAGGCTAAACTTTAGAAATATTACTGTTATGTGTATTGGTAGGAATTTTTAGTTGGAGTTGATCTGATGGAATGTTAGAGGTCTCTGGAAACTGGTCAAACTAAAACAAGTAATAGATAGACTTAAACAATTCCACCACAAAATTATCTTTGTACAAGAAACATATTTACTTCCAAATGAAAATGTGAGGACGTAATAATAGAAGGTGATTTTAACTGTGCCCTAGATCCAAAACTCGACCGATCCTCAGGGTTAGATGCTTCTCATCCAAATTGCAGGAAGATTATACTTCAATATATGCTTGAATTAAATTTAAAAGATGTTTGGAGACAAACTACTCCAACAAAAAGAGAATATTCATGTCACTCCACTAGCCACAGTACATACAGCCGTATAGACTGAAAAAAAGAAGAAAAACAAAGACAACTAGCATTTCTGAAAGCAAAATACAATACACTGTCCACAAACAAAGCTTCAGCAGGATAAATTAAACTAAAGCAAGCGTTCTATGATCAAGGAAAAAAGGGCAGGGAAACTTTTAGCATGGCGCGTAAAAACTCCACAAAATGAGAGAGCAATTACTTAGATCACAAATTCAAATGGAGATAAATTTACACACACGCCAAAAATGAATGACCTTTTTGAAACTGACTTCTCACATTTATACTCATCAGAGTATTATTTATTTATTTATTTATTTTTTGAGCATCTTAAGATTACTTTGATAAGTACAGATGCTATAGCTGAGTTAGACTCCCCAATTACAATTAATGAATTGTCTGATGCAATTGACAAACTTAGAGGAGGAAAGGCTTCTGGCCCAGATTGACTTCCAAAGAGTTTTATAAAATCTTCAAAAATAAACTACCATTTCCCCTATCCAATATGCTGGTCGAGAGCTTTCAAAATGGAGAACTTTCCCCATCCTTGTGCAGTGCCTTAATAATATTGATACAGAAACCTGGAAAATCCCCAACAAAATGTGAATCATATGGACCAGTCTCACTCATTAATTCTGATACTAAAATATTAACAAAAGTGTTAGCACTTAGGCTGGAAAAACATCTCCCCCTCCTTTCTGATCGTGGTCAAAATGGGTTTGTTAAGGGATGTCAAGCTTTTCATTGTATTCGTTGGGTCATAAATATTATTCATGCCAAGTCAGAAGAGCCAGATACAGCACTATTGTCTGTGGAAGCACAAAAAGCCTTTGATTGAGTAGAACAGAAATATCTTCATGAAGTACTCTCTTGTTTTGGTTTCGGACACTATTTCTCCACTTGGATCGCAGTGCTGTATAATAACTGTTTTGCTTCTGTGACAACCAATAATGTAATATCCAAAAGTTTTCAATTTACTAAAGGCACAAGCCAAGGTTTCCCACTGTCACCACTTTTGTTTGTGCTTGCAGTAAAGCCTCTAGCAATTGCCATTAGAAGTAACAAAAACATCACTGGTATTAAAATAAATGACATAAGACATAAAATTGGATTGTTTGCACATGATATTATTCTGTTTATATCCCATCTGGAACACTCAATTCATAATTCTCTTGACACCATAAATACATTTGGGAAATTATCAGGGTATAAATTAAACAAATCCAAATCAACTATCCTCTTCTTAAAGCATGCTGACAAAGTGAATCCACCTATTCAAACACAATCCATAGTGGTCTTAGAAAGCTTTACTTACCTTGGTATAAAAGTTTGTACATCAGAATTGATAAATGGATGGCCATCATTACCAATTTCCGTGATAGGTCGTATGAATATTCTTAAAATGACTATTCTTCCAAAGTTCCTTTACCTCTTTCACTCTATTCCTCTTAGTCTAACTATTGTTTTTTTTTGCAAAGATAAAAAGCATGTTTTGTCAGATTTATCTGGAATAACAGAAGGGCTAGGCAGGGCTAGGCTAGTTTTCTTTTCTTCAGCTGTAACTTTTATTTACCCACATTTGGTTTCTGTTTATCACTCAGAAACCGAATGTGCAGTTAACGTCAATAATTCATCAATAAAAAGAGTCAGACCCTCGCTCGTGACTCTTTGGAGCTGAACCCATGTTGCCAACATCAAAAGACTTTTTTGCAAAGCTTGCAGTATGCCGATACCTGTCTTAGCCAGTCCCTGAACTGGGTGTCTTCAGTCCCACACACAGACTCCTTTTGTTAAAAATACTATACAAGTGTGGTATGCCGTCCATAAATATAAAAATGAAACAACAATACTGTTCCAGTTCTCCTCGATATGGGGTAATGATATGTTCACTCCTGGAAGATATCACATGGGCTTTAAAACCTGGTCTGATAAAGGCTCAAGTAAAATTTCAGATCTGTTTGAAAATAATATACTTATGTCTTTTGAAGATCTACGACAGAAATATAACATAAATCCCTAACACTTTCTTAAGTACCTCTAAATAAGAAGTTTCATTTCTAAGATACAAAAATCTCTATCTCTCACTCCTGTTGTAGTAATAATAAATCACCACTTCAAAAGGGAATGATCTCTCGTTTTTATCGAACTTTTATGGACAGTTCCCATATAACCTCAGAAAGTAAATGACTTGCATGGAGTGAAGATCTAAACAGCATAATCTCTGCTGAGGAATGGCATAAAGCCTGCCTGAAAGCTCATACACAATCCATAAATACCCATTTAAATAAATCCAATATAAGTGGCTAATGAGAACCTATATCACACCAGTTCTGTTTAACAAATTTGATCCCAATATCCCAGATCTAAGTATTAAATGTGAAGCTTCTTCACTGTCTTCGGAGCTGCCCTGTCATAGAGACTTTTTGGATGGAAGTTCTAAATGTTTTATCCTATGTTACAGGTGTAAAACTAGCCCTATGTCCAAAGTTATGCATCCTTGATCTCTGCATAAAAGGCACAAGGCAGGAGAAAATACTTGGTGGCGATGATCTGCAGGCCATGAGGGTGCACTTTGTAAAACCCAGTGTAACCCAGTAGCAGGAATCACTGCATGTACTGGATATCTCATGATGGTTAAAACTGTACACTGCACTAATAAAATCCTATATTAACATAAAGCAAAAATAGCTGCAACTTTTCTGGGCCTGAACCCATTTAGGATGCACTGAGGCAAAATGGGAAACTATTCTGTGATATGACAAATTAAAATCTGAGTTTTCTTTTTGGAAATCATAATTCCTGTGTCCCCTTCAAATGATTTTTCACTTAGTGTTTTACAGTCAGACTTTATTTGGAATGGATGTTTCAGTTTTTGTTTTTTTTTTCATAACAATCTTGCTGGCAATCGTGTTCTTAGTTCATGGCAAATGTTCACATGAAAATCTGTCCCACTAGTCTACTTGTTGTAGGTTGGCATGCAGTGGAGGTCAGCCAAAACGTGAACTCAGTAAGTTCTTGTCAGGAACATGAACCCTGTGCAAATGCTCATAATGATCACATCATTCAAAATGAGTAAAATGTTCAGCCCCAAATAGTGCCTTTAACCCCCCACCCCCCACCCTTACCCCCATTCCCCCAAACCTACTCGTCACCTTAACTATTTCTGACCTGAGGAAGCTCATCTGACATTGACAATGTGTGAAGGCAGTTGTGCAAAATGCTAGGCCCCAATATCCTGAAGTTGTCTTGAAAATGTCAGGGGCTCATGTGTGAAAGCAGCTTTTACTAACATCATACTTGTTTAATGTCAGAACGTACGCTTGATAACTGAGAGCATGTTAGCATGCCATTGTTAGCATCAGGCTCAAAAACCCACAGTATGACACTATCATGTCCATTGGCTTTTGATCTAATTAAATTTATTTTTAAATAGTAATTGTTAAGAAGGTCATGCCTGCAAATTTATCCTTATAATAAAAATATATTGTCTGTCACCAAAGAAACAATAGACAGGTTAATTCTAATCATTAGAGGATTTCCTCTAGCAATTAGTTCAGGTAGTGACTCATTGTTTAATTTCCTGCCAGAACCTCACCAATGAGAAACTGACTGCCGGTGTCTTACCTCTGTGGGACCTACTCTCTCTCTCCAAAATAGCATCCTCTCCTTATCTAACATGGAGGGAGGGGAAAAAGAGAAAATGTTTCAATGCCTCTGTCTGACGGGCAAAATAAATTGCACTTACAAGATCCAAATTACATTGTTTAACCTCAAAATGATTGGCCCAGGCCCCTCTCCCAGGGCCTGATCAGCTGGGTGATGTATGGCTTTAGTTTACTCCAGCACTGCAAATCCCACAGTATCCTGCAGGCCCCCAGGGCAGAGCCGGGAGGGGTGTAATGTGCACACAGCAAAGGAGCCAGCAAACATTCAATGTTTTATAAGCTCCTTCTCTTGCACTCCACTTTAATTTGGAAATATGAAGCGCCATGTGTTGAAAGAAGGGGATTATTAGCTGGTGCTAATCTCTCGCTTTCTCTCTTGCTGCCCTTGTTTACCGCAGCCCTCCTCCTTAGCCCTCATCCTGAACCTCAATCCCAAACAGAATGAAAGAGGAAAGAAAATGACAGTGAGGGGGCAGAAGAGAGAGGGAAAGAAAAAGAAAAAAAACTGAAATTGGTCCTCTTGTTTGTTGTCCTGTGTTGTGAGCATGTAATAAGGCTCAAAATGTCAGTGGTTCAAACAGTTACCCGCAGGCAGTGTGGAGTTGTGAGGATTTGTGTTGTGGCATGTGCGTGTGTTGAGGAGATGTGCACATAATTTGGGGGGATTAGGAAAACCCAGTCATCATGGAGACTGTTTTTCATTTTTGAATGAAATCTAAACAGATAGATACCAATTGAAAACTTAATTGTCATGAAATGCATGCTTTTATGATTAAAAGGGAGATTTAGCCATGAAAAACTGCTTCAACATTCAAAGTGTGTCAGATATCAAGCAGAATCCAGCAGCTGTCATGTGGCCTTCCATCTTCAGGGTTAAAAGATGTTTAATTCAGTTCATTTTTTCTCTCAGTATTTTGTCCTTCCCTCCAAAACAAAAGCCCCTTCCTGTCTGCTGGCCCAGTGGTGGTATCTTTTTGCATTGTAGGAGGCACCATCTGGAAGAGGGAAATATTAATGACAAACCCACATCCCAGCATGTCTTTCTGTTCTAATCAGCCAGCTTTTGGTTCCACACTGCTCTGTGTTCCTGGAGAATGGGGAGGGGCGTGGTTGGCTGGGGTGGGGTGTGTGTGTGTGAGTGTGTTCTAGAGGGAGGATGAGGGTATGGGGGGGTCTGTGGGCAGCATGTGTGCTAAAGCACGATTGATGCTTTGTGTAGCGACTGAATACAAATGAAGGATTTGTCAAACTGCAATATTTGGGTCCCAATAGATTACCATACGGCACTGGGGTAATTATGCACACAGTTGATTGAATGGAGTCAAAACAGGAGGAATGTGTAAACTTGTGGTGGCTGCAGCGTTTGATTTCCATAGAAATGGTGGAGGTGACACACACAAAGACACATGCAAATACAGAGACAAATGTGTATGCACAAACACGCACACACAGACACGGGCATGGGCAAGACAACACCTCTGTATCCACGCGCATACACAAACAGTGGTTGACGAGCACATAAAGACACAAAGTGATGTGGAGGAACACATTAACATACAAATGTGGACAACTTTTCCTCCAAAAGAAATGTATGTGAACAAGCACACACACACACACACACACAAATTCAAATTCACATCCTCAAAACACACAGGTGTGACACTGTAATAACAATAATTAAAAATGTTGAGGACAGCGACTATTAATAACCCCTGTTATGGGCACATTTCACCTGCAGCATACAGATAAGGTTCATTGTTTTTATTTTTTTCAAACTTTTTTTATTTCTTTTTTTTTCCAAAAGAACAAAACTTTCCCTCCTAATTTGTATCCCAACACCACAAAAGGTGTTGGGATACAAAGGAGTTCTCGTAAAGAGTCAGAGAATGAAGAAGTTGGAAGAATATGTAGAACGAGCAGCTGAATATTTGTGGAAAAAATAATAATAATTTCGCTGTTCATTCTGAATTGAATGCAAACTGCATGGTGCCATTTTAGCTTAGCTGTTAAAGCAGATGCCTCATAGCAGATGCAAGAGTCTTTTTCACA
This sequence comes from Labroides dimidiatus, assembly GCA_030710495.1. Lineage (NCBI taxonomy): Eukaryota > Metazoa > Chordata > Actinopteri > Labriformes > Labridae > Labroides > Labroides dimidiatus. The sequence goes on along the minus strand of CM061143.1, from coordinate 21,466,358 downwards.
GAGGTGAATCAGACACCCTGAATTATTTTACAGGCAAGCATGCACACATACACAACGTGTAAGTGGAACAAAGTGGGGAGGTTGCTGGGTGTACTGGAGGTCATGAGCTGCTGTAGATGGGAGTTTATTCAGCCAACCCCCAGTTAGGGCTCAATCATTCCCTGTGGGAGAGTAATAGCCTGTGCTGTCGCTCTCTTTATTGTGTTCTCACGCATTTTGATTGTTTTCCTTTTATCATTATTCCTGCAGAATTAAACACAGCATGAAATAAATGCTACTGGCACTTCTATTATGTATTATTGTCACATTGCAGCACACACTCACTACTCCCGCAATCATCATAAAGACTTGGGTTGTATTTTAATTCAGTCATTATCCTTTTTTGTCTGTTTTTTTTTTTTCAAAGATTGAATTCATCAATAAACTGCAATTTAAAGTTTCATTTCCAGTGAATATATATTCTGTGGAAATAAAAGTGCAGAAGTTATAAAAGGAAATGAAGAGAAAATTCCTCTAGCTCATTTTAAATTATGTAAATTTCACTGACATTGTGCTTTCTCAAATGTTTGTTCTCCTGAACTCCCCCCTGTACATCTTGGCCTTTTACAGCATGTGCAATAATTTCAGGCTCCAGTGGAATACAATGCTGGTATTGATCATTTCAAGGTATGCAATAGGTTTAGGTCATGTTCGTCTTTTCCTTTATTCAAAGTTTGAGATAATTCAGAACTTGTGTAATGCATTCAATTCTTATTCAAATGCCATATCACAGGTGATATTTTCCTTCCGAATGGCATTTCCTTCTACCCATTCTCATTCCTCCTCAGCAGATTCCCATTATGCACTTTCAACAAACGCAATTTTCAGCCCTGGCCATTTAAATATCTGTAATGTTGAAAACGGCCTTGGTTGTACCCTTTTCGTGAGATGGTGTCAAGACAAACCAGCTTCAGAGGCACAATCATTTCTGTCTGCGTTTAAAGTAACATAAAACAGAGCTGTAGTCATGAGGAAGAGCCACTTTATCCCCACACATTAAAATGACTTGCATTTTTTTATCATTATCCAGATCTTGCACAAAAAGTAAAAAGTTTTAGGCTTCATCTCTGAGCTCAGGTGCAATAAAGACCTCCCATTCACCTCAACCATCTCGCAGGAGTTGATGTTGTCAGACAGTGTCTCTGTCTCTCTGTGTCCTTGCTCTACAAAGGTTATCCTGTACAATCTGATGAGACGCAGGCAATAAAGAATCACTGCTGTGGTCACTGCATCACCCACGTATGCTCTGTGCCACCTGTCCCCTGAGGATAGAGTGTGTGTTTCTGGGTCTGTACACGTGCATGCATATCTGTGTGTGTTGGTAAATATAGCTTGCTGTACGTGTGTATGTGTGTGAATGGAGCAGGTGGCGGTCCTTGTATAGGAAATGTCTACACCAATCAACAGACTTCCCCGTAACCTTGGGATCTGAGGTCCCACCCAGGCCTCAGTCACATCGTGTACAAAGTGAAAGAGACACACAGACAGAAGCTGTTATCCTGCTTTATTTACTCCCCCACTCAGCAACACACTCTTCACACCTTTCTCCTTGGAAAACAACAAGGGCCTTAAAGAGATGATTAGTTTGAACTGGACCGGAGGATTTCAGCTTGCTTAGTTTATTAATTATCTTCTTTATACAGCCAGAGGAAACCTTTAAGCCGCAATAATCTACTGTCAGGCATATAACGGACTGTGTTAACATTTATTAGCTCATAGCTTTTTAGGGAAGACCTGCGAATACTCTTCAGGGCCTAAAGAAGAAATTTAATAAATAAATCAATCAATAATACAAGGTGAATTCTTCTGAGCCAATACCGATAACTACTTGCTCCTGATGGCCATCAAAAGAAGTTTTGAATGTGCATGAGAATGACTTACACTGGACAGGTTGGGATACGTCTGAAGGTAACAGTGAAGGGTTAAGGCAAAATCCTTGCTTTTCTACTACCGTGAAGAAAGTTTCATCATTGACAGCAATGATATCAACAATTCAGTCATCATTTGCTTTCATTTTAGACCTTCATTCTCACCTGATTAGTTGTTTTACAAAACTGTATAATTTTTCATTTGTAGTAAACCACACAAAAAAATTGTATTGATTTGGTATTAGTTTTATTCTGCATTTAATCTTACATTGGTTACATTTAATGCACACATTTTTGCAATGTAAGATTAGACACATTTATGTTATACTAATCATCATTTCTTTGTTTTTGAGTTAATTTTATTTCTTGGAAAGTACCTGACTGCTGGAAGGCACTTTCTGGTTGGAGCAAAAAGTGTGGCCAAGGGCAAAGACCACTCTTAATCTGGAGCCAACTTGTTGAAAGACTTGCTCTGTTGTCATGGAGGGCTTACTTGGTTTTGTTTAGGTTTCACACATTGTCCATTTTGTTTTCGCTTGTGTTTAAACTGGTTTGGCCAAACCACTATGTATGTTTTCCTAATGTTCCATTGTGTCAGGTCTGTTTATGTTGAAACTTTAAATTCAGTTTGAGTTGAGTTTTAAAAAGCTGACCTCTTAGATAGCCTAGTTGGTAGTGATTTGTTATGTAAAGTTGATTTTCTTTTCTGGGCCAAATAGAAACCCAAGTTTGTGTGTTGTTGTTTTTTGTTTGTTTTTGTTTGTTTGTTGTTGTTGTTTTCCAAACACCTCCTTTTGTCTTGTGCCTTACTGCTTAGTCCCTGACATTCTTGTACAGACAAGACAGCACTTGTCTTTTTCTTGGTGCTAACACATGCTGTGGCGACTACTGCCTCCTGTTCTTTAACGTCTTCCTGGCAATGACAAGCATGTCGTTGGCATGCTCTGGGATGGATGGTGAACCACGTATTGCCATCTGCAGTGTCAGAATGTGTAGATTAGATAACAGATATGTCTTTTTTTTCTGGCTGCTTTTTTTTAGACAAAATTTGATCATCAGAATTTAAAAAAAGACTAGACTGTTTCCATTATCTGCCGATGATCAAATGGATGTATATCCACAACCCCAAACATAATATATCTATTTTTGTTTTTGTTTTGACTATGAACAGTGATAAATTATAACTGATTTACCTAATAATGCAGTAAGTTACAGGTAAGATTAGCATTTAACAGCTTTTAATGTGTACATTCATAATGGTCCAAGAAACTTGGAAGACAACAACAATGACAAAAGAATGAAACTTAAGTCAGGATGCACTTAAATTTCCTGTCATACTGTCAGGTCATACTGGAGGGTGAGTTCATCACAAGACAATGACAATGAGCAGGAATGGTCATGGCAAATTACTGCACATCGGCTTTGGGTGTCAGCTAACATTGGGACAGCTCCAGAATCAGAACCATGGACAGCGAGTTTAGTACTGAGTTTAGTACTTGTATTCTAATACTGTCTGTCTGGTACTGAGTACATTTCTTTGTATGTTATGACCAGCTAATGTTGTTCTATTAACAGAGACCCAACATCACAACAAGATAAGGAGTCTTCTCTTATCTTTCACCATGAGAAGAGAACTTTGCAGCATTTAGCAAGTGCAATGGCAAGAAAAAACTTTGCTTTAACATACAGAAACCAGGAGCAGAATCAGACTAATGACAGACAGTCATCTACCTTGACTGTGTTTTGGTTAGAGAGAGGAATAGAGAGAGATAGACTTAGACCTAGACTTAGACTTCCTTTATTCTCATTTCACAAATTACACTGCAGTGAATTTTGGAATGAAATTCCATTGAATTTGTCATCCTGAAATTTTAACAATGCAGTGTTTAAAATTACATAGTTAAGTTGGTAAGTAAATACTTTAGAAAGGTATAAATATATCAAAATATAGAATGAATACAAAGAGCTTTACATGGATGGAAACAAAGAGCTATACATAGACAGTGTTTATTAAGTGAACAATGACTATTAGAAAAAATATTTCCATGGAATATTGCACTGACTTAAGTAGCAGCGACTAAGTTAAATTGTAGTACTTGAATTGTAGTTTGGAATATAAATGGATAAGTCCAATTTAGTTTCCAGGGAGTGCTCCTTGGCTAGCAGGATGGATGGAAGCTGCGATCAGAATGGGTAAACCTTCAGCTTAGCTGTAAGTCCACTGCAACAACTGTGATTCTGTTTCCTCTCGCACTGCCTCCAATGTCTCAGTGGGTGGCTTGTGCTGATGGGAAACTCCAATAGAGTCTGGCGACAGACCTCGCCTCTCAAGCCCCTCGACCTCATCCGTCAAGCCCCTAGCCCACAGACATAAACCTCCACCATTAGCCCGGAAATGTCATAATTTATTATGACACAACTGGCATGCTTGGACCAGAAATAGTAACATTATTTCATTACACACAAAGAAAACAGGGCCTAATGTGCTGTTGTTAATGTACTTAAAATAATGTTGTCCTTTAGTCAGACTGGATGTGACCTTAATCTATTTTATTTACAGTTTTGTAATCGACATCAACAAATCATAAACGCTTGACCAAGGACTTCTGTAGCTAATTAACCTTCTTTGAAGAACTATGGTTTTTAGGCGAACTCTTAATTTGATGGGCATTTTACTTGTTTTTATTTAAACTTATTTAAGCATGTTTTTTTAAAAAATAAAAAACAACCAAAAACTCTTCTCCCGGGTGGGGTGGGTGGCTGTTCACCCTCTTCAGCTCAGGTCCTCTACCAGAGGTCTGGGAGCTTGAGGGTCCTGCACAGTATCTTAGCTGTTCCTAGGACTGCACTCTTCCGGAGTGAGATGTCTGATGTTTCCCCAGGGATCTGTTGGAGCCACTTTTCCAGTGTGTGGGTCACTGCCCTTAGTGCCCCAATGACCACAACTACAGTTGCCTTCACCTTCCAGGCTTTCTCTTGCTCCTCTTTGAACCCTTCGTATTTCTCTAGTTTTTCATGCTCCTTTTTACTGATGTTGCTATCACTTGGGATGGCGACATCTATCCCAATGGCTTTGCTCTGCTGCTTATCTATGATTACAATGTATGGTTGGTTGGCCATTACCATTTTGTCGGTCTGTCTCTGGAAGTTCCACAGGATCTTGGCTCGGTCATTCTCCATCACCTTTGGTGGTGCTTCCCATTTTGACCTCAGGGTCTCCAGTTACTAGCTACTTGGTTAAGGCATTCCATGTTATGCTTTTCCTGCCAGTAGGTTAGGTGTTGGACTATTTCTTTGCACTCTCTCTCTCTCTCTCTCTCTCTCTCTCTCTCCCGTTTTTCACCAAATCAACAACTGGGGTGTCTAAATAAGATTAAGTATCCAGTGTATCATACATAAATGACTAAAAATGTAAACTAGAAGTGACTTTCTGATTTTTTTTTTGAATATCCACCTGTTTCTTCAGAAGACTATGGGTGTTGACTTCCACCAGCAGTTATGGACCTGCAGGGATATGGCTGAGAACTGCAACTTGCGTGAAATCATTCATGCTACACAGGGCTAAGTATTAACTTTTTAAAACATCTACAGTATGAATCCACCTTTTGTTTATTTTTTCTCTTTTTTGCTGTTAAAAACTGGTTATTAGAGTGAGTACAACAGCTAGGCTAACATCATTAGCTTTGTGGTCTCCATGGTGACGTAAACATAGCGTTCAACCGGAAGAGCAAAACCAGCAACTGCTTTGAACTATGTCAGGAAAAAGGTGAATACCATTGCATTTTGGAACAAAAGCATCGGACCAACGTAAATTTATAACTGAAATTACAAACCAGAAATGGAAAGCGGTTTTATTTTGAAATTATTCAGTTTATTTCCAGGCTGATGGTGGAGGTTAAGGTCTGCTGGCTAGGAGCTTGACAGATGAGGTCGAGGGGCTTGAGAGATGAGGTCTGCAGCCAGACTTCTCAAGGAAACTCCGCTGGTTTGTAGGCCATTGGGTCTGACTAAAATAGCAGACCAAGGATTTGTAGAGTGGCCTGTGCATCCAATTTCACAAAAAGCAAAATCCCTTTCAGACATAATCTGACACTTGTAGTATGCACTAGTATGTATTAGTGCTGTTACGCTGAGGTATAGGTGCAAGACCCACAGAACTAGATGCCGTGGTTGACTGTATATTGGCTGAGTTGTCAGGAGCCAAAGCAGCTGCAGCCAGCCAGGACACTGATCTTTTTTTTTTTCTTAGCAGAATGAAATAGAGATGGACAGAGTTCATAGTTCTGCATTGTAATGATGATGATGGTGACACTGCAGATGGAGTCTGGCAGGTCAACAGTGTCAATCCAGAGAAACAAGGAAGTTCAGGGGCTTCCAGAAAGATGATGATCTACTTTAGCAATGGTACTATGTAATGTTAACCGCCCTTCTGTTTCCATTAACTTCATGTATTTGTGAAAGTATGACCACAATGCAGCTCTAACATTATCCTTATAACCCTACAAGAAAGTCTGTTTACTTTGTAATGACACGTTAAATGTCATTTAATATTGATTATGTGTAATCGTTTTCATTTCTCAAACTTGTATCATAGATTGTATAATAAATGGACATAGTCTCCAGAGACATTGTCTTTCTTGGTGTGCATGTGACTTCCAGTACTTGCGGAGCCAGCCTAAGGAAGACACCCAAGAAACTGCAGACTTTAGCACACTTCCACATTGTCTCATATTCTTAAACCAGAGGTTGCCGCTTGAGTTTCATCGTTTGTTTGAAATTATGACCTAAGATCATGGTTATCCACTTAATAAGTTATCATTTATATACTCATTGGGCTTCTAACTGCTTCTTGTTTTGTCAGGACTATCAGTCATTGGGGTTTTCAAACTGAAGAAAAATATGATGCATGGTAGTACGATTTAAATGTTCTGTTCATAAACTCTGGTAAAAGGCCTTTAGGAATGGGCATGGTACGAAGTGACTGTAACTAACAATACTCAGCCTACAAAGGGGAATTAATGATTGAATTAAAATACAGCCGAGATCTTTCTGGTGTTTGCAGGAGTGGTGATTGTCATAGTAAGACATAATAGATGTGGCTGTGTCTGATTCATGCTGTATTTAATTCTGCAGAAATGAGACAATCCATAGTGTTTACAGCCATTCCTGTGATCACATCTCTTTTAGGCCTATAATAAGACTTTATCTTTCTGCGAGCATATGCAGTTTATATACTTTTTAAAGTGCAGAATAGATCAGAGGTCAGAGATAAAACTCTGTGGGCGGGAGCCTGAAAAAACCTGCTCTGCCATGGTCCAACACTGATACATTCTTATGCAGCATCACATTTTAATAAATATGCTGGATTCAGTTGTCATGGTTTCCCATAAAGTGAATTTCAAGGATTTTAAAAATGTGTTTACTTAGCAGTTTGATTTTCCGTGCAGCTTTACATTGTACTTTAGTCTCTCTGGCTCAGCTCCAGGTTGAGATGCCGATCAGCTTGCAGATGAGCATCTGTCATCTCCACTGTGTGTCTTATTAAATCACTGTTTGCTCAAAACACTCAGCAGGGAAAATGTACCTGTGTAATGCTGAGCTCCTTGGTGAGCAGGACATCAGAAAGTTAGTGAATAAAGAAGTTCTGCCACAGAAAGGGTAAAGAAAGGAGAAGCCCTCTGTGTGGGATTTCAATTATCATCTTTTTTTCCTCCACCTTTGTTTCTTTAATAGAGGTCCTCGATTAATTTCAGAAAGGTTTTCTCCCATTTTTCTCCCTGCTTCCTCATTTTCATTAAATGTCCCTGTTGGAGCTCTGCATACTGTGTATTACATTAGCTGGTTAGCCAGGAGAGAGCGGATACGCAGGTCCACGTTTTATTACAAGCCGTGTCTCTGAGATGCAATGTAAATCAGCGGGTCAGGGGGTCAGCAGAACACATTAATTCATCGCTGCGGATGAAACGCTGAGAGGAGCTTTGCCTCCAAGGCTGTGTTTCAATGCCCCATCCTCATCACATGCAATAATATCTAACACTGAACAAGGACCTTTTAAAATAGTATATAGTTAACATGAAATTAATCTCAACTGTGCTTCCTGTGATATTAAATACATTGCTCTGGCATGTAGAAGCAAAACATGGCCACATTAGACTGGAAAACAAAGAATTGCATACAATATAATGATTAAAATGACTTATTTTCTAATTTCATAAATTCAAGCAATTCAAAAGAAAAGCAACATCTGTGTTTCTATACTTTAATACAGGCATCCCAAGCATGTTTTGTTTGAATACTCAAAAAGCTAACAAAGAATGCTTTGATTTGGTTCTTTGGCAATGCTTTTTAGGATAGTGCATTCATAAAAAAGTGATTACTCCTTAAATCAGTTATCTTTGCTAAAATTTGAAATAGTCTGTGATTTTTTTTTATTTTTCTGAAGCATGCACTAAACAGCTTTGATACTGATTTCGAGATGAGCTTGTTTGATTGTGGCATCGCTTCAATTGGTGCTTATTGCCTCCACCAAGCAGTGTGCAAAACCATCCTGGCTTTGTGCTGAGCTCCCAAGCAATGGAAAAATAAAGTGTGCTTTTGTAAGAGGAAGGCATGAAAACTGATCCTGTTCTTGAACAATATTCAGCACTTGTCCACAGTGTTACAAATGTTAGTCTTCAGCCACATGAACAGGAACACAAGTTTAAGCCATGTGTGTTCAAGAAATCCCAAGACATTGGGAAAAGAGGAGGTTAAAAAGGAAGTTTAATCTTTTTTTTCTTATAAATACATTGTATTAATCAAGATTAAGTTGACATTGGAATGATGTTATAAATAAAAGCTGGCGTATCAGCTCTCTGAGGACAAATCGGTTCACTGATTCATCTGTCTTTGGGTAGTGGAAGGTCAGTCTACACATGCAGTTTTATAGCTGCGTTTTTCATGTGAAGGTGAGAAAGGTGAGGCACCATTTTGAAAAATTATATACGTGTAATGTATCACCTGGGCTTGTATTTCATGTATTTTGTTTATAATTTGTTATTGAAGTCGAAATAATACATCAAAGGAAAAATAGGTTTTTATACAAAAAATGTACTATAGCTGGGTCAACAGTGAAACTTAACCTTTTTTATATCATATATAAACCATGATGATCCCTGGCCAGTCTTGATTATTTTTTTACATGATTAGCTGTGATAAATATGAAAATTTAAAAGTTTCTTTAAATTCTTCAAATGGACTATTTTGGCTCTCTCAGTTGGTTGCAGCTGCTCATTGCTGATTATTTGTGTTGGCTTTCAGTGCCGCTAAGTTAGTAGTCTCCCTACATACTGTATGTGTTTCCCTGACCCTTAAGTCTACAATTCCACAGTTTCATTTCGAAGACGCCTTTGTCTAAAGTGATGTACAGCACAAGCAAGAATTTAAACAGGAAGGAAACACTTTAATAAGTGCAAAGAAATGCTTCAAGTTTGTTGGTCCACAGGTACTCTGCAAAGTCTACAAAAACAAAATGTGGTTGTTTTTTTTTAAATTAATAAATGTAAAACAATGAAAAAAAAAATCACTGCGTTTGATATTAGTTGTAGCTTAACTTGGAAAATGCTAAATCATTTTTGTCATACAAAGATATCAGAATTCCCACTCCTTCATTTATTCTTTCCGTTATTAAAGGAGATGTGTTTGCTGACATACAGGGTGGCGCTCCAAAAGTTCAACTTTTCCCAAACATATAATAAAATAATAATAGCAGAGAGACATAAAAACAGCTGTTAAGTTTTATATATTTCTTATTTTTATACAGGAGGTACACAGCACATTAGACAAGACAAAACCACTCGAGGGATTATTTCTTTTGTGTGTGTGTGTATGGGAGGTTGTTTGAGTTGCATGTGAGTGGCAAATGTGGCTTCGCTTGCAGGCTGTTTCTCTCTGCAGTTTCTCACTGAAGGGGCCGAGGTCATTAGCATATGTTGTTGCTCATGCAATTACTAGTAGTATTTTACCCATACATCTCCATTTGAAACTGAAAACCCCCTTCAATGTAAAGCTTTTAGCTTGACGTAAATTCATGGACCTGAATGAAACAACTATTTCAAAAGAAAGAATATCTTTTTGTGTTAGTTTAAGTTAAAGACAGTAAGAGAGAAAGAAAAATAGACTATGCCATGTTGTGTATGTTTATATGTGTGTGTGTATGTGTGTTTGGTGTGTTGTCTAGTAAGCCTAATCACCTCCCGCTACATTGAGTCCAGAGGCCTCTCAGCAGACGCCCCCTTTGGGCTGCCTCCACCACTGCCAGCTCTCCTCTGAGCGCACACTTTAATTAATAATCAAGCTAATTGGATTGAGGTCCCCCACTGTGCAGACAATGTGTGGTGCATGTGTGTGTGTGTGTGTGTGTGTGTGTGTGTGTGTGTGTGTGTGTGTGTGTGTGTGTGTGTGTGTGTGTGTGTGTGTGCATTCAGTATGTATAACATGAGCAAATTTAGCTGCATTTATCTGTGTGTGTGTGTGTGTGTGTGTGTGTGTGTGTGTGTGTGTGTGTGTGTGTGTGTGTGTGTGAGACCAGGCGAAGCAGCCACCGTTTAGGCTCTGCTCTCCCTGTGTGAGCTAAAGATGATAGTTAAACTTGATGGTGCTCAAGAGGCAGCTCCCATTTTATAGAAATGTCTAGCTCATAGGTTGTAAAACATGTACCTTTCACTACCCCTCCACACTCCAAAGGTACAATAAAGAGATAAAGTAGCACATTTATTGCATTTATTGCATAAACACAAGAGGAAAAACAGCATATCCCCCTAATAGTTGATTTAAATTTAAATCCTACATATTTATCATTTAGATGAGGTTGACAGGGTTTTAGATACATTTAAGGACCAATTAATGAGCACACCTATTTGACCTTCAGATTTTTATTAAGAATTTATAAGATCTCATTTATGATGATAAACTGTGTCCTTTGGGTCAACAATTTGATTAAAACTTGTGGAAAAAGCTTGATAATATTCTGTGGCCTCATAAGTTATATCTGTAAGTTATGTCTTATGTCTGGGTGCAGGGTCCTAACTGAAGTGTTGTCATCGTAAGGCCTCAACATGTGGCCAAAGGTTTATCTGAACTACAAGAGCATAAAACCCAAACCATTAAAAATAATGTTACAAAAATTTCCTTTTTAACACCATGTGGCCATTTAATAAGAAAAAGTTGAGATTTTTTTTTTTTTTTCAAAAGAAAGGGTGTTTGTTGGCTGAAAGGGTGAGTGTTTTCTTTCATGCCTTTGTTGTCTATCCTTTCTGCCCAATCAAAGCTGAAAATAATGTCCATTAACTCCATTAACTATATTGACTAACAGCAATGTAAAGTTGTGGAAAAAATGATAAAGCATAATGATAAAATGGTAAGCATTCTACATTGTGGAAAACAACAGTGAATTTGTTAACAGATTGCTTTAATTCGGCAGTACTCTGTTATTGTGCCCAGAAAAAAACATTTGTGGTACATCAAATCAGGGTAACAGGTTAACATTACTATATCATTCAATTGTTTTTAATCTGTCATGGGGAAATGGTTGCTCACACAAAACAGCTTACCAAAACCCTCTACTTCCCCTCAACCACCAAGTCATCCCATTATTGAAAATGGGCTTTTATAACTCGTATTTCTTGGGAAACTTTACAGCTACACCAGGCTTTGTTCAGTGGAAATCTCTGGCGGTGAGAAATGAAGCTGATGTGGAAATGCCAAAGACTACAGTTCTTTGAGTCTCTACTCAAGGCTAGCCCACCAGAAACCACATGTTAACCAAACAAACATGTTTACAGCCTGGGACAAAAAAATAACTTGAGTCACATTTCAACATCACACACTCTGTGGAGGAGATTTTCTTATAACTCATTAGTTAAGATGATGACAATGCACATTCAGACGCACAGCTGACATGATAGACTGGCTGTCGCTTTTGGCAAAGGGACTCACATCCTGCTTCAACTCCACCTCTTTACCTCACACTATCTCAAACAAAGTTAGGTTGAGTTCAGTATTTCCAATATGGCAGCCTGCAATGATAGGCTTCAAAGTCTGCTTCAGATGAGTGACGTCACAGAGATTTGTATCATACTGTCTGTGGTTAAAGTTATAGTCTCTTCTTGGGGCAACCCTGAAAACAAGAACTGTGTAAATTCTAAGTTAGAAAATTTCATTCAACTACAGGCTATGTTTGGATTGGCTCACAGCAGACACAACCCAGCGCTGGCGTTGTGTGCATATACGCTCCTATTAGAGAAAAGAAAGAGAAAACTATAGACTATTTGAACACAGTGACTCCAATTTCTTCCTTCTAATTTCACCTCTCTCAACTTCCTGTCCACTAACCTATACTCTACTGCTACCCCTTCACTTTCTCTCCCCTCTCTTGTTGCATTTCATCTGGCCTGTCTTTCCCCACACCCTCCCTCACTCCCTCCCTCCCGTCTTCACACCCCCTCTCTTATTCTCGGCGTGGACGTTTGGCAGGGAAGGCAGTGGGTGCTGCAGGCCAGTTCTCTATATTAGATGTCAGGCCTCAGATAGGGACTCAGGCCTGTGGGTAAACACTTTGACAGCTTCTACAGAGGATATTTTGTCGGTGAAATGGAGTCTGCATTACTCCAGGTGAAAAGAGACAGGGAAAGAGACAGAGGAGGAGCAAGGAGTCTCTCACCCCCAGAATAGCTTCATTTGCAGGGGTTGCATTTATTTCAGGGGAAAAAAAGGTTACAAAAAATGCACCTACAAGCTCATCTTTTTGTCATTTTATTTTGGTTATCTTTAACATGGATAGGTTTTTCACTTGAGATACAAAATCACATGAAAAGGTTGTAGGACTACAACTTATCTTTGAATATTTAATGGATTTGCACAGCACAAAGAAAAAGTACTCCTTCTATTTCAAGGGAACTAGTAACAGATGATTCAGAACTATTAAGTAGCTTTTTTGTTTTTAAAATTATATAGAGAATCATCTGCAGTAAATATTCCAACACTGCAGAATTGTGGGTCTAAAATATAAAGACTTTATGCAACACCTTCTCTGTTTATGGTGGTATTAAAATCCATGAGCCCAGGAGATGTTCTTGTGTGTGTGTGTGTGTGTGTGTGTGTGTGTGTGTGTGTGTGTGTGTGTGTGTGTGTGTGTGTGTGTGTGTGTGTGTGCGTGCGTGTGTGTGTGTTTGTGTGTGTGTGTGTGTGTGTGTAACACAAGGTGGAGGGTCTGCAGGAAGATTTCTTGGATGCATGAGCTTCAGTACGGCAAATTAAATTTGAATGCAAATGCAGCGGTATTCCTTGACAGAGGGTGATAAAAACCCTATTATGTTTAATGATATGCTTTGTGAATGTGCATGAGTGGAGAGTGGCCTGCAACTCTAGAGGGGGGTGCATCCGAAAAATTTCTACCCCCTCTTCTCTCTCTCAGGGGTGGTTTTGAAAGGCTGAGGTGCACATATGTGGTTACACGCTTTAGTCTGTGCATGCTTTAAGAGAGGATGAAGTTTGCCATGCAGCAAATTTTCATGCAGAGCTTCACCAGACAGCTTAAGATTTCCTTCAAAATAAGATGTTACATTTAGCAGAGCTCATCACCTCTGAAAAATTGCATGAATGCCCTGAAATACTTTATGAATAACTCAGCTAAAGTTGCATCCTTCACAGACTTTCATGTTTTTCTTCAGGTTTTCAGAATACACTCTGAGATTAATAGAAGACTGATCATTCACACATTTCATGCTTCCCACAAGGCATCAAAGAAACATTTCTTTGACTTTATTAAAAAAAAAGAATTATTTGTCATTCCTCAAGGTGTCGGGGGAGATAAACAGTTGGTGTTTTATTTAAGACTATTTATAAGGTTGCTTTCTGCAGGAATGCTGAGATGGTGAAGACTATGTGTGTTTACTCTGCTTGCCTTTGAATGCGTATGTGTCTGTGTGTCGTATATTTGTAATCTGGCTGTGTAGCCAAGTGTGCATTTAAAATATGAGCTGGTTGTCTTAATGAGCGAGTGAGTGTTTAGTGACCTGTCCATTCACAGCCTATTGATTTGGTTTGATGTCTCTGTAAACAGCCAAGCACTTTGTGGAGATGCATAGCAGGCAGGATCATAAAAACAGACGCATCAGTCACTGCACAAACATACTCTTTATGTCACCACATGACTGCACACGGGCACCAAATCCATTTCTTAAAAACAGCAAATGATTCCCAAAGTCCGGCCACAACTGTAGTTAAAAGTAATGACATTTTCCTGGAGATTTTATTTTGTGCTGTGATTAAAGTCTCTTTGAATCTGCCCTGGCTAGGCCATTTGTTTTGTTTTTGTTTTTTTAAATCATGTTGTTTAGTCATTACAGGCAGCATGAGCAGTAATCCTGAACCATGTGCACTCCTTTAGTTTGATCCTCTTTCAACTGTTGGATAGTTGTTAATGTGAAATGTCTGCAGGTAGCATTGAGTAAAATAAGCTGACAAACAGAAAAGAAGGTACAAAAACAAAAATTCAAAACATGCCTTCCTTACGTTTCTACATGCTTCGCTGCCATGTGTCAAACTATGTTTGAAGTCTTCATTGTTTTTTTAATATTCTGATGGCACAACCAATAATTCTCATGAAATGTTTACCGCATGAAAATATGCTGTATGAGCTGTTGAAGGAAAAGACTGAGATGAAACTATAAACTGTACATAGAATGGACAGCGTGGCTCTGCCTTTTACCACTGTACAGTTTTAAAGCCAAAATACCCCTGTCACAGGCGCCGCCATTGTGCAGCCAGAGTCTGCCCTGTAGAGAATCTGTGTGGAACCAGGTGACTTTATATATATATATTTTTTTTTTTATTTTTTTTCCCTTTTCTTTTAGAAAGTCTAATCTCCTCCTGGCTCTCCTTCCCGACGTATTTTACTATTCCTGGAAAAAACTACACAATAACGGCAGCTGTCAGTCATCGTGAAATGTGACGTAAAACCCTGTTTTTAACGTCTAATGAAAAAGAAACTTTTCACAAAAAAGAAGACTTGAACACAAAGCAACCTAAAAACATCTTCATTCACAGACCAGGGATGTGAGACATATCTTTATGAGGTGTATTCATTTTTTCAAAGTCACAGATTCAAGTTGATCAGTACATCGTACATATGAACAGCTGATCAGTGCGCTGCAGGCAGAGGAATTCACTCTTGTTGTATTTGGCAAGCTGTGATGACACAAAGTGGCTTTCTAACAAAAAAAATTAAGCTCTGAAAATCTTTTAACATAAAACACACCTCCACCAAGATAAGTGTTTGGGTCAGACTGTCCTAGAACTTGGTAAATTAAAACAGGCTCTGTCAGCAGCAGCTGATGGCCTAGATTCTGTGTCAGGTCTCTCAGCAAAGGGACAGAGCGGATCCCCATGTGGGTAAGGGTTAGGTACCCTTTTAATGGCAGTCCAAACAATAGTTGTACATATCATTCTAAACAGAAAGTTTCTACACGTGCGAAGCAAGAGGAAAAGTCAGGAGGATGAATTCTCATCACTAGGATTTATCCTCTGGGAAGCATGGATGCCTGTGCCAAATTTTGAGCCAATCAATAAGTTCAGTGTAGATGTTTCTAAGGATTAGTACAAAAAAGTAAAACGATTTAGTCGAATAGCAGACACTCACGGTTATGTTCAAGGCAATTACCTGAAAATTTGCAGAAGTTATTTGCTTTAGTTCAGGAGATGAAGAACACTGGAGGAAATTTAATTCTAAGCATCCGTTTGCACAGATGACTTTAAAGCTGTTTTGTATTTCTGTGGTTGGAGTCAAACTGTGAAACTCTTTCAAAATGGATTTGAAGGGCTGTATTAATGCTTTGCAGTTTCAGAAAGAAAATTATCAGACTTTATGAAACATGCAGGAAGTTTTCCTTTTTTTCTTTTGTGGCTTTAGATTTGAATTTGCATCTTTTTTTTCTTTCTTTTTTGTCATGTAACTGTAGCTTAACATACTGTGTTTAATTTGTATTTTGAATAAAGAGCAAATTAATTTAGGTTTTTCTTCTTTATGGAAAACTTTGTACATTGCTGTAACCAGAACAAGTAAAATAAGATGTTTTGCCTTCTGACAACTACATTTTGTAATGTGACAGCAAACCTTTCATTAGCTGCAGAAAAAAAAGTTTTTCTTACAGTTGTCTAAATTAGAAATCAGGAAATGAATGGAGTGCAAATGGAAAGGAGCATTCATGTCTGCAAAAATTCTTCAAATCCATCCAGTTTTTATTGCGACATCTAAAACAAATGGGATGGAAGTCTGAAATAAAGTTGTAGCAGATGTTGGTTTCAGACATGGCACTAAAGGAAATCTACTCAAAATGGTAACATTTAACATTTTTTGTAAGAAGCAGTTCACACTGGCGGATCACTAGAGAGCTGAAAGGAGCATTAAATGGTGCAATATAGTGAGGTCAGCAAAGATGTATTTATGAAGAGCTTATAATGGAAAAAAAAAATCCTTTGGGCAGGTTGGCCTCAAAAATCACGTGTGAATGAACTTGTTCAAAATAGAGGTAGTTAGGACCGACCCCTGCACCTGTCTTTGTCATCTGAGAAAAATAAATGTTACTTATAGTATTAGAAAGTAAAATTTCATGTAAAATGTAAAAATTGGAATTCATTGTATTGCAAACTACATCCCAGGTGCTCAAAGAAGAGGTTAGCAGTGCTTACCTCAGCTGATGAGCAGACAGTTAATTATAGCTCGGCTGACAAAATTGAAAAGATTGGTTTATTAAGCTGTATGTTTCTGCTGCTTGTATGGCAGCAGCTTTGTCCTGTGGTGTGGCTCAGGGGTTGGCTGCAGCCAGGTGGAATGAGAACAAACAAGCTGTCAGAAGTAATCACATCTCCCAGGCACTGGACATGTGAATGCACCAACATATCTGTCCATCAGCACCGCAGAGCCAGTGGCCAGTGTCTTAGCCCCCTGGGCCACATCACACACTGACAGAAAGGTTGGCACTGATGAGGGCTGCTGTCTTTGTGTTTTCACCACAGAGAGAATTAAGTCATTTTTAGATCTTTTCTTGCCTGAAATGACAAGCATGGGCTGTATGAGACATAAAAGAACTGCATACTTTAAGTGAATCCTCTTCCACTTAGACACACTAAAAGGTTAGAAACACTGCAGCACTCCCTAAATGAATCCCTTAAATGCTTGTTTCTTGCCTCATTTAGGCTACTTATCATTTCAGTTCATTATTTTATGTGCTTATTGCAATTTTGTTTACTTCTAAATAAGCAAAAAGTTTAAGGGGGGACTGCAGGGAGTCAAAAAAATTAACTGGAGTGGAATAAATTTGCTTCTCTGCTAAATCCATGAGGGAATGTCCCTCCCTCAAAACCTGTTTACCAGCAGGAAAAAAAAAAAAATCATGAGCACACTTTCTAGTTTTAATCCTCCCCTTTTGAGTGAAAGGATTATTTTTTGTGGCGAGAAAACATTTGAGATAAGTATCACTATCTGTTCTTCCATCACTCCAACTGCAGGTTATTGAATATCCCAGTGGAAGGGAAAAACTAATTACGAAACGTGTCTGGCTAAGAGAGTTATCTGCAAGATAGCCCGCAGTGCAGCCATGTTTAAGCCCTTTTGTTTTTTTGTTGTGCAAACTAATTAGTTTTTTTTTCCTCCCTCCTTTTTAATGCAGAAATGCTCAGCTGCTCCCCAAACTAGAAATGACCTTCCATTGGAATTATGACACCAGCAGATGTAAAGCTTTTGATTAGGCCCGTTTACACGGAGCCTGCTCTGGTTCAGACGTTCAGCTCTGATGCTCAGGATTATAAGTCCCATTCTGTTTTGCCGTAGGTGGAGTGCTTTGCAAATTGCTTTCATTATGAATACTAAATCTCTTGCTAAACTTTGATGAAACCTCAAGATGATAGATCTACTGAGGTTTACATTTTCAGCGCAATTTCCTACAAACTTTGAGCTATCACCTGCACAATGTGAGTTTGTTGGTTAGTTATTATTATGAACTACTTCAAACTAAGCTCTCTATTTAAAAACTGAAATTGACTTGGCTGAAGTACTGTATTAGTTCAGTATTTTTTGGTTTCTTAACTTCAGGATAAAACAATACAATTAACCGCTCTATCGGATGGCTGCTCAAATCCCTGAAATGTGTTAGCCTAATAGACTCTGTTATTAATGCAAGTCAAAAAGTCATGTTGTCCATTTTGACACAAACAGATTACTCACTGCAGGCTTTGGTAACTTACACTGGATTGTAATTAAGATTTCAATCAGTTTGTTTGTTATGCAGCTGCTTCTTCTTTTCAACAAATTCGAACAATTGTAAAAGATGTCCCTGAGAACAACGCTCACAAGCAAATTGCAAGAAAGAAAGGGCAAAACATGAAATTTCCAGACTTTTAGACCAAAACCTTTTTTTTTTTTTATAAATACAACAGTTATAACTGGCATGAATGGTGAAATAAACACACTACATAAGAAGAGCTTTTAGGGTTGTTGTTGTTGTTTGTTTGTTTGTTCTTTTTTTGTTTGTTTGACTTTTTTTAAGGAATCATGTTTTCAGTATCTTTTAAACTTAAACTGTAACTTCTCATGAAATAAAATGTATGTCTAAGTTTAGCACTTGTATGATGGGATGCATGGGTCCTCCATTTGTCGAACTTTTACAAAAACTCTCTTCTTCTTCTTCTCCTTCTTTATCTTTATCTTAAAACTGGCATGTTCTGCACAATACACCTTTAATTTGCTGTCGTCTTTGGACATTATGATGCAAATGCATGTCTCAGTTGTTTGAAAGTTCATAACTCAGCTGTTTTGAAACTACGAGTGCTGATTGATAAGTTGTGAGCCTCATATTTTAAGGGTTTGACTTTTGGCAGACATATTGCATTATTTTTCAACATAAGCCCCTTCAGTATCTTTACACTTTTTCCAGCGATGTTTAAGAGCCTCAATGACACTTTTAAAGAAGTCCTTTTCTTGAAAGTTCAGAAAGTCTTCCACTCCGTGTATGACGTCATCATTTGACTAAAAGTGGGTACTGGAAATGGCCTTTTTCAATTTTGGAAATGGATGAAAGTCTGATGGAGGGAGATCAGGTGAATAAGGCAGATGCTCAATCAATTCAAAGCCATGACAGACTTGTGAACAGGGGCATTGTCCTGGTGGAAAAACACACCTTTACTGAGTTTTCTGTGGCGCTTGAGTTTAATATTTTCTCTTAACTGTCTAAGAAGTGATGCATAATATGTGCCATTGATTGTTTGTCCCTTCAGCCAGAACAATATCATGGACATTATTGACCATTTCTGGGGTTACAACAGTGACAGGCCTTCCAGGACGGGCGTCATCCCCAAGGCTCTGCCTGCCATGCTTAAATTCCAACACCAACCTTTTCACTGTAGCATATGAAGAAGCATCATTCCCTAGTGTTGCTAACATATCAGTATGGATATCCTTAGGTGCTAGAACTTCCTTATGCAAATGTTGAATCACTGCTCTTTCAGCAATATTGTCCATTTTGCAAAAGTCCCTTGCCCTGTTCACTTTAGAGAGTTACCTCTTCAACATACACTGACCAAATGTCACCAGTCTTCAGGTACACAGCCTTAAATAGTTAGAGAATAGTCGAGCTGAAAAAGGACATCCCTGCTAAATTTCTTCAATACAAGGCTCACAACTTATCAATCAGCCCTTGTGTTATCTTAAAATTGGCAACATAGCTCCAGCGCACTTGTGAAATTACCTGGTCTTTCTTTGCACCTCCTGGACTATCACCACTATCAGTAGTTTTGGTTGTAAGCAACAGCTAGCCTCACTCATGAGAACGCTTGCTTTGGATCAATGGTACCAGTCATTGTAGAGCACAAATATCATATTTAATAACTGAACCCCAGATAAAAGATTATTATAAGTTAAAAAAAATAAACAGAACTGATATTGTCAGGTCAATATAGTACACTCTTTATTACACTTATGACACTTTGTTTCTTGTATACACTCTAAATGCAAACATGTAATACTAACTTCAGATTACTGACTCTTTATCTTGATGTAGCTTCATAAGAAGTAGCAGCTTCAGCTTTACTTAAACCACAGTTTGACATTTTTTTGGAAATTCGCTTATATTTCAAAGACTTGTGGCAGAACCTTCCATGTACAGATCTATACCACTCCCAAATGTGCACACTTAATGTAATGCTACAGTCCATTAACCTAGCTCAAGACTTGTAACAGTAACTCTCAAGTGTCTTGTTGTATTAATGCACTGCCCTCCCTTTGTATTAGCCTCAAACTTATGTATAGGGAGGTTTGCTCTCCCTTTAGATTATACTGTGAGAATAGAAATAGGATGCAAGTGGTGGGATGGGATGTGGTGAGCGATGTCAGTGAAAAAACAGCAGGAATAAAAAGATTCTTCTCTCTGTATGTACCACAGGACCTCACCCCGGGGACTTATCTCCCGTGCCCGTGTTGCCGATCTGTTAATGGCTGGCGTCATAACTCTCTGCACAGTGGCTGTTTGCTGCAGCTTCTGTCACAGGTTCATCATTACGCTGATAGCTTAACACTCGGCAATGAAACAAAGCAGCCTCCCACCAGTGTAGATCAATCCTGTGACGCCGGGAGAAAGACTGAGAGTACACCCTCAGCACTAACAGCCCAGTGAGGGGATAGAGGCAGGTATATAAAGCTTTTTAGAGACATAGACTGCAGCGCTAATAAAATGCCAGGAGTCAGTAGAGCTGTTTTGTTCTTTTCATGACTAATTGATGGAACTGAATTCAGTTGTTTTAAACAAAGATTACTAACAGCTAATGTCCAATGACTAATGTCAGAAGTTCACAAGTAAGTACCTTGTGTTTTAAATATATTCTGAAATGTTAACATATATTTTTTTCTTGATCAATTTGTCTTCCCACCTTTGTTTGTGCATGAGTGTTTAATAAGCGAGTAGTTTATGGATGTAGTTATTTACATTAATTCACAAAGCAGGAAATAAAAAAACGTTTTTCTGTTAAAATAGCATGGCCAGATTATACAGAGTGTGCTCGTTTCTGTGTGTGCGCATTCGTGTGTCTGTATACATTGGGGCAGATCACTGTCATGCGAGAAACAGATCAAAGAATTGTTAACGTTTAACCAGCCCGCCATGTGAATGAGAGAAATAAAAAACTTATCCAGGGATTCACCTGACTGGTCAAAGGCTGCTTGTTTAGTAAAAGTTTAGTTCTGGTGACGGGGTGTCTGTATCTCTTCATTGTGACTGTTTGGCATCATTTGCAGTGAGTTTATCATGCAGGTTTATGTTTGAATGATGGCCTAATGTACAGTCTGCTACATATGAGCCCCCCCAAAAATGTGCATGCTATTAAAATAACTGCTAAACTGGTTCAAGATTTGAAAGATGACAATTATTTAATTTAACTTTCATTTATAATGTTTATTTATGATCTTTAAACATGCTTGGAATGGAAAAACAGACTGTCAAACCTGTGCAACTTAAAAAAAAAAAAACCTGGACACTAAAGTGAATAAATTTGATTACATCAAAATTTGTCTCAGATAAATGACACACTACTTAGTGAAAGCTACAGATTTGCACTGATTTTTAACTTGAAAAGTTTGGATTTAGACTAAAAAAAACTTATGGGACACTAGAGAGACTTACCAATACTTTCGTACGTGTTATGACATCTACTCTCCTCATGAGTGAAAATGTGTTTTTTGTTTATTTATTTATTTATTTATTTATTGTGTGTGTGTGTGGGGGGGGTCTTTTTCAAAAATTTTGCACCAACTGGGTACATCAAGTTGACACATGAAAGTTGCTCAATGTAAACATTCATCAACAATGTCTTATTTTCTGATTAATTTCTATTCTGGAGTTTATTGTCATAAAAGTTTTGTCT
The DNA here is from genome assembly GCA_030710495.1 of Labroides dimidiatus. NCBI lineage: Eukaryota > Metazoa > Chordata > Actinopteri > Labriformes > Labridae > Labroides > Labroides dimidiatus. The sequence goes on along the minus strand of CM061143.1, from coordinate 21,444,504 downwards.
CACATTTGAAATATTTTTTGATGACTGAACTTACTTGAGCTTTGTTTAATTAGCATTAACTAACTCATGTTATTGCACCATTTAAAAATTTAGCTGTACGTACCCCGTCAAAAATAAAGATACCCATAATCATATTAAAGAAGTTATTGTGACCTAAGGGAAAAGTCAGCTTCTACCTTAGTAAATATGTTAAAACAACCTATACAAATTAAGTTGTACTCAAACATTGCAAATACATAATGGTAACACAAATATTCTTTATGTTCACTCAACATATTTATAATTATTGGTTCAACAAAAGTGTGTCATGCAAAATGAAAGCATTAAATTTCTTTCCATAATTTTATAATGTTCACTTAACAAATACGTTTTTTGAGTGAAGGCTTGAATAAGCCTTGGGGAACGTTAAAAGTTTAAATCTATTAAACTTCCCCGTTTCTGTGCTAACACAGGAAACTTGTGTATGACAAGTTTTGCACACAGCTGCAACATCTTTTTTGGACTCTAATGAAAATACTAAGAACTTAATTTCTACTCCTTGCTGCCTTGTTAGCACCTTAGCACATGTTGTTGCTGTGATCAGGTGGACTCTGCATGCTGGATCTGGGCACTGCTAGATAGAAGTGCTGCTAGAGCTGAGTCTGGAATGGACAGCTTGTATTGGAGTGCTTATATCAGGGATTTTAGATGCAGGCTGATATAATCCTATTTTTATTTTTTTTTATCAGACAAATATCAAATATCAGATCAGATCGGGATACCAATCCAAGTTGTCATCTCTGTCGGTCAAGGGGTCAAGGGTTTTATTCCTGCTATGTGAATATGTGAATGAGATTGTGTAAAAGCATTTTAAATGAGAAATACCAGAGTAAGTTAAAGTCCATTTAACCGTACAGTGCGTCTTTCCAACTTTCTGAATCTTCTAAATTAACCTTGCTAAGCCTTTACAGAGCAGCACTGCTGATTATCTAGCATAAACTCTGTTAAAGCAACAGAAATCATTAATAGTGTTTACAGTAGTTTCATCAAAAGTGATTAGATTCAGTGTGAGACTGCTGCCAAACCTCCGAATGAACGTCTTCTCAGAACACTGTATTAAAAAAGATACAGTCTTCTCAACTTTTAAATGACCTCCCTCGGGCTTCAACACCAGAAGACAGAGATGTCTGGCTTTACACTCAAAGATTAATATTCTATGCTGAAAACATTTCACACATACAAGTTTTAAGATCTGTGCCTCTGAACTGAAGTTGAAAGCCTCTAGATACAGTGGCTGGCTCATAACTTGGTTGGTAACAGCAAGTAGTGCTTAGAAGATGTTTTAATTCTTTAACATGAGCGTTTATAGACTGCCAAACCCCTGCAACGAGCCTTTCTTTGCTAGCTCATGTTTCAGTTCTTCTGTGTTTCTCCATTGAGGTTTCTTTGATCGGCCTTTGTGAAAGTCTGATTCCTGTTTTTTCTCTCAGTTTTTCACTGTTAGTGTTTCTGCTACTGTGCTGCACAGTCAATTTTGAACATCATTTTAACAACATTACCTTGTTGAGATGTGACTGCTGAGCTTTTATAAGGCTTTCAAGAGCAGGCGTTCAAGTTCACACCACTTACTTTATGACTTGGATTGCACATCACATAGGAGCTTTATCGTGATCAAAGTAAGAACATTTGCAGTAAGACTGAATTTTTCATGATGAATAAAGAAAAAAAATACATATAACAAGCAATGGTTTTCACTCAGCATGCCTACATTTTAACATTGAGACAGCAGTCAGCAGTATAATGGCCATGCTTTCATACCTTTGTGATACAGTCATATGAGGGCATAGCCAGCCAGCAGTAACCCATTTATTGAAGTCCCTGTGTAGACTTGAAAAAGTCTCACTTCTAGATGTATGCCTAGTCATAATCCACAACTTAAAATGAGATTATCAGCACTAATATGGGTTATTTATAAATGTTATTTCTCAGCTTCCCAATGAGTTTCATCACTAGTCCCCATGACAATACCACACCAACCAGCAAAGTTTGGCAGAAAATAGAGATTCAGGGTTTTTTTTCTTTAAATGATTCTTTGGATTAATTTTGTAGTAATGATGGACACTGGAGCTGGACTGTCAAAAAATAAGAAGGACAGAAGAGCAGAAGAAAGCTAAATGGGAGAGTGATAGAGCACGGGCTCAAGGCCGAAACACGTCTTAACTGTTTGTGATAACGTTCATTACAACCCATAATAGCAGTTATACCACAGTGATCTGTTCAAACTTTAGAGTTTGGCAATAAAATGAAGAGTGAGGTTACGTTTGCTCTGTTTGGTGAGGTTGTAGCTGGTAGATGAGCACTGGTAGGACATAACAAGAATTTGCTAACATTAAAAGTTACAGACGTCTTAGAGCACCGGACTGTAAATAGCATTAACTGCTAAACTACTACTTAACTTTGATACTTACTGAGTTTAAAAAGTTTGATTATTGTCACATTTCAAACAATAGCGATATGTAGCTGTTAATAAATACATCACCATATTGCTTTTAATCCAGTAAAAAGTTGTCTTGAACAAAGAAAAGTAGTGTCAAGAATAAGATCTCTCCTCTCATTTATTCCAAAACAAATGCATGCCTTGGTAAGAGTCATGTCCTCATGACAATGGTTTGCAGGTGCCCACAGGAAACGGAGTCTTTATCCTGGAAAACACTAGCTTTTCCAGAAAGTCTGCACAGCCCCTATAAACTGAGACAAATTGGTAGCTCAAAACCCTTTTTAGTTTAAAGGGGACATGTTGCTATCAGGAATTGTTCAAAACTTGAAGAACTGCATATTGATATCAAGAGAACTGTTGTCTAAAAATATGAAGCCTATGCAGAAGTGCTAAAAACTGCATTTCATGAAGCATTCACTCTAGACTGTCTGCAGAAACACCAGAAACCACATCACAGAAAGACAAAAAAGTAGGTCTTTACAACAAAAATACATATACAAACATGGTTCAAAAAACAGTTTGGGTCTGAGTACCTCATATCTTCATCTGCGATGGGGGGGATTTCTTTGAAACTCACTGTTTTTGAAGTTAACTTGTGAGTTCTACCAATAGAAGAGCATGAGTCTGCAAATAGGCAATAGGCCTGCCTCTGCCATCCAAACTTGAACAATGCTAGGTTGAGTTCAACATTTCCAAAATGGCATCCGCTGATGATAGGCTTCAAAACTCTGCATCTAAAGGTAATAAGCACTCTTGTTCAGAGATTTTTTCAATACAGAGGGATGGAGACCAGAATGACCTCAACAGCTTATGTAACATTAACGTAAACAACCGAGAGAGGTCCAAGTGCATTTCAGTAATGCTTCAAAACCATCCATTCATGTAGCAAAGATGGATGCAGGCCGTACTTTATTTTCACACTTCTTGATCTTCGTGCTTGTTCATACTCTGCAGATACATCGAACAGGAGTTGGCTCTCTGTGCACTTTGGGATGAGGCTTGTCACTTGCTATCACATTTGGCTTCAGAGGCACAGCTATTAGTGCCCCGTTCTCAGCAGGGTCAGTGGCTTTACAATGGTTTCCCCCTGCACTTATAAAGATTGCCATGTTTGCCTGCTCTGTTGTGGGAGCAGAGAGAGACCTGGACCCTCTCAGAGGACGAGACCTCGTCGGAGATGAAGGTAACAAAATGCAATTAAGCATGTGTTGTAGCATCTGCAGGTCTTGGACAGAGCTCATATGAAGTGACCAGAATGAAAGGATGGCCTAGGTACAAAGAGAACATTGCAACTCCCAAGTTGTCAGATATGCAGCTTTGTCAGTGGCCCACTGCATCAAATGATGACGCTGTAGGTATCACTCTGGTGAATCAGAATCAGAACCAGGAATACTTTATTAGTCCCATGGGTAAATTTTGTTGTACATTTACTGGATAAGGTTCTTAAGCTTGTGATTTGATGAGAGGTTACCAAATGTCAGCTAAGACATAAAAATATGCATTAAGTGTTGATTAGGACAGGTCAAACAAAAAGAGGATATTTTCTTTGAAGCAATAACAGTCTGATGAATTTAAAATTCTTCACTTAAATATGTATTTAGAGCAATGCTAGTGTTTTTTGTTTGTTTGTTTGTTTGTTTTTATACTAAAACCATCATCTTTTTGTCCAAACAAGGCCTAATAGCTTTTGTGCAAGAAAAGCAACACTAAATATTTGTGCCTAATCACAACCAAATTATCACCCCTCAGCAGAGCTGGCCATGTTTAAATGATTGTTATACCTTCACATATCATACAATGCTGAATCCAGGTAGACAACAGAACAGCAACACCGCCTCCTGACAAAACTTCCTGTGCTCCTATTACATCATCCAAAGCCTTGATTATCTATTTCTGGCTATAGATTCTACATTATGTTGGACATGCATATACTGATGAAACAACGACAAAAGTAATTTTTGGAAAATCAAATCCTATGCTTAGTTATTGATGGTTAGTTAATCAAAAGGCCCATTAATTATTCTCTGCCAAGCTATGGCAAAGCTGTGGGGGCTTCGGGTGAAGCTGGCAGTCAACCATAAAACACTTCCCATTAAGACTGCCCATTCTCCAAGCTGTTCATTGTTTCTCTTCCTGTAACTTTGATAGCCAGACTGAAGCAGCAGTTGAGAGATGCTGTCCATAAGCTGACAGATGAATACAGTTTAATTTCAGATCTGTGTTTATAATCTTCAATCCACGCTTGTTGCTGAGTGACTCCTGATGGGTTCTAGGATTGCATTAAAGTGGATTGCATTCCAGCTCTTCTGTCCCCAACTCGAGTATCTGAAAATCTGGCATCGCAAACAAGAAATGAAACACTCTGATACCAAAACTGCCCACAGATTTTGAATTTTTTGCAGTCTGACAGAACAATGCATACTATTCAAAACATGAGGGAAGAAGTACATCTTGGACTCAAAAAGTTAGAGCCACTGCTTGGATTGGTATAGATGCAGTCATAGAAAAAGAATTTAAAACATGTCTGACGGTAGTTCAGATCACTGACCTTTTGATTAAATAATTACTATCTCTATCACTGAGCCAAAGTAGTCCCAAGTAGACCTTACATGGTAACTATGCCATATAAATAAAGGCATTTCAAGTGTTCAAAAAAAGGTTATTGCTGGCCACCAAGCAGCCATATCAGTCATATTTTGATGACAGAGTGGAAATTGGATGTGTAATGGTACTGAACTATGGCCATGTGGTTCACAATGTCTTTGTTTTTCAAGCAAAGCAAATTATCTTGGTTATGTATCAGTTTTATGTGATTGTGTGTTCTGAGGCATCAGTGACTAAAGTTTGTTCTGTCTCAGTCTGTTTTCTGAGTTTAGGTAGACTTGACACATCAGTGCTGTCCTGCTCTGTAAATCGTTGGTTAGAGAGCCTGGAGACTATTCATGTTGTCAATGAAGCTTACCAAAGTGAAAGACAACAGAGAGAGGGTTTCTGTAGCAAATCTAATCCTCTCCTGACACCTGTCATCATTCACTTTTTTCTGAAGAACAGTTTCAGTCTGTGGACCAGAGGAAAGAAAAAGTATTGAATAACCCCCTTGGTCAAATATTTTTTGAGAAACTTGAGGCAGCGTGATATATTAGGTGGCCCTGTAGATCAATAGAGCCTTCCTTCTTCGTAGCATGAGATGGGATTTGTCAAATTCGGGGCTAGAAAGAAGTCCATTAAGTTCATCACACTGCTTGGCTGTAATTTGGAGGAAAGAAAAAGGGTGAGGAATGTGTCTATGAGCCTGTGTGAGGAAGAAGTGTCAAAAGATAAGTGTTACTCAAAAAAGACCAACTCAAACTTCGTTCAAATTTTGTCATTCATATATATATATACATATATATATATATATATATATATATATATATATATATATATATATATATATATATATATATATATATATATATATATATATATATACACTCACCGGCCACTTTATTAGTCACACCTGACCAACTGCTTGTTAGCACAAATTTCTAATCAGCCCATCACATGGCAGCAACTCAACGCATTTAGGCATGTAGACATGGTCAAGACAATCTGCTGCAGTTTAAACCGAGCATCAGAATGGGGAAGAAAGGTGATTTAAGTGACTTTGAATCTGACATGGTTGATTTCAGAAACTGCTGATCTACTGGGATTTTCACACACAACCATCTCTAGGTTTTACAGAGAATGGTCTGAAAAAGAGAAAATATCCAGGGAGTGGCAGTTCTGTGAGTGAAAATGCCTTGTTGATGCCAGAGGCCAGAGGAGAATGGCCAGACTGGTTCGAGCTGATAAAAAGACAACAGTAACTCAAATAACCACTTGTTACAACCAAGGTATGCAGAACAGCATCTCTGAATGCATAACACGTTGAACATTGAGGCAGACGGGCTACAGCAACAGAAGACCACACCTGGTGCCACTCCTGTCAGCTAAGAACAAGAAACTGAGGCTACAATTCACACAGGCTCACCAAAATTGAACAATAGAAGATTGGAAAAATGTTGCCTGGTCTGATGAGTCTCGATTTCTGCTGCAACATTCAGATGGTAGGGTCAGAATTTGGCGTCAACAACATGAAAGCATGGATCCATCCTGCCTTGTATCAATGGTTCAGGCTGGTGATGGTGGTGTAATGGTGTCGGGGATATTTTCTTGGCACACTTTGGGTACCCCCTTGGTACCAATTGAGCATCGTTTCAACGCCACAGCCTACCTGAGTATTGTTGCTGACCATGTCTATCTCTTTATGACCACAGTGTACCCATCTTCTGATGGCTACTTCCAGCAGGATAACACGCCATGTCATAAAGCTCGAATCATCTCAGACCGGTTTCTTGAACATGACAATGAGTTCACTGTACTTAAATGGCCTCCACAGTCATCAGATCTCAATTCAATAAAGCACCTTTGGGATGTGGTGGAAAGGGAGATTCGCATCACTGATGTGCAGCCGACAAATCTGCAGCAACTGAGTGATGCTATCATGTCAATATGGACCAAACTCTCTGAGGAATGTTTCCAGTACCTTGTTGAATCTATGCCATGAAGGATTAAGGCAGTTCTGAAGACAAAAGGGGGTCCAACCCAGTACTAGCATGGTGTACCTAATAAAATTAGTTGAATTTTTCAGTGCTGTTTGGAAATGATGATTTAGAGTAATGTTACTACAGTAAGGAGGGTCAATATGATTTTATTATTATTATTGTTATTGTTATTGTTGCTGTTGTTGTTGTTATTATTATTATTATTACCAATAACTGATTATTGATAATGATAAGATTACTGACCATTTTGTTGTGCCATTTTGTTCAGAGTTTGCATGTTCTACCTCTTTTTCCCACAGTCAAACCATGCTCAACAAATTAAGTAGTCACTCTAATTCACTTGTAGCTGTGAATGTGTGTAAAGGGTTGCCTGTCTGTGACGACCCTTGTGACAGCTGGGACAAGGCTCCAGCTGTCATGTGACCCCAAAAGGTAAAAGCATTAAAAGATAATGGATGGAACTTATTTATATCCATAATTAGAAAAAACTATTTTAAAAGGGTGTTTGTTTGCACTGCGGTTCAATACAAGAGATAAGAACGAAAATTCAGATTACTGAAATGTGAAAATGTTACACAGTTATTTCATTACAACAAGTTGTAGGGCCAAGCACCGTGCATTGTCCAGTTAAACTTTCAAAATGAAACTTGTTGACAAACTTTTCACATTGTATAGCTTTTGGAATTGTGAGGCAACACTATTATATCATTTGGCTATTATTTTGAAACTCTGAGAGGTAGTTAATTTAGAGCCTGGATTTACTTGATAAGGGTTTTGAAAGTATCATGGGTTTGATGTTAATAATTAATGTACATGATAGAATGTATTTTATCAGACACAAGTATTTCACCAGTTTCAAAGAAGAACGGCAATCAAGTCTCAGTAATGCAAGTCTGACCTGTGCAGGCAACCAGTTTCAAAATAAAACATCTACGCAAATCTCTTCAGAAAGCAAACAATTTAAGGAACGACATGTTTCACAGATGTAGGATGTTTAAAACAGTATTTTTATCTGGTATTCATGAAGTCGATTCAGTTAAATGCTGGAAAAACATCAGAGCAATGCTCAATTAAGGAAGGCTGAATCTTAGCGAGATTAACCATTATGTCACAGGGTTATGCAACATAAATAAGCATAGTCTTTGGTTACATAATGCTCAACATCTGAAGAATATAATGCTAGCAGATCAGTTATCATGCAAATCATCCTGCTCTCTAACCTCTTCATCATGTTGCGCTGCTGATTTTCATGTGACACAAACTGAGGAGAAAAATAAAAAAATCTTGTCATTTGCTTTTACATTTGCTCTGTTCTAACAGTCTAACTTCTGGCATGCTAACGGCTGGGAGTCTTAATTAAAATGTCAAGGTGGCGTGATGTCCCATTAAGGCTCCCCTCCCCTCCTCATGCCTTTTCTGCTTCTGATCCTCCCCGGGGACCTATTAAGCCCAGGCCAAAATGATTGAAGTTCAAAGAGGTGAGCCCGAAGGTTGGACGCTCATCTCTTCGCGCTTCGCCATCATCCCAGCATCCTCCAACCCTGACCTTTAGCAAGACAGCCGTCCTCGCTAATGTGCCTGCATATCTAATGAGAGGAGGCTTTGGGCTCAGACCTCCCTGTCAGCCGTGTAGGCGATAATGCCACCCTCCTCTTCTTGCCTGCCTCCATCCACCTCCACACTGACTAAACAAAAAAAAAAACGAGCCAAAGTAATTCATCAGGCTCTCCTGTCCCTCATTGTTGGGCCGTCCTTTGCCACTTTGCATCCTTTTCATTCACCTTTAACACTTTTTTCTCTTTGTACTTCTCCAGCTGTCTTTCTCCTTTCTTTACAGTTTTGTCCCTCCCCATCTTCTTGGCTCCAAAGAAAGGTTATTGGAAAGGACAGGGCAGCGCTTGCTTTTCATGACGGGCTCCTGTGCCTGTCACCAAGTGGCAGAGCCATTCTAATGAGCCTCCATCACATACTGATGTAATGAAACCGCCAACATGTGAAATCAGATTGTAGGGCTGTCAATAATATGTGTGTGATTAAGCTGAGCAGACCATGGTATGACATTGAAAGGGAAAAGGCTGAACTCACTGACCAGATTGTACCCACAGGTGTAACACTTGTGCCTTTAAAGTGGAGTGTTGAGGTGACAATGCCTGGTTAAAACTGGGGTCTATGCCAGTTACGATATTTAGAACTTCAAACGTAGATGAATTTTGTATTCATTCTTTGTATCTACTTCTAAAATGTAGATTGTAAATGTAATTCTTGTATCTGCTTTACATGTAGATACCACTTAAAATCCCTCTTGAAATGTCTCAGGAACATGTCTTGTTCTCATTACAAAAGGATGACGTCAGTACATAGACAATAGACAATTATATTTTTGTGGCCAAACATTTGCCAAAAGGACAGATACAAATGATTTATATGTTGTTCCTTGGTGTGTAAGATGAAATGCTCGAAAAAATGCTTGTTGAGTGTTGTTGTTAACCTAAACAAAAACATGGCAAAAGAAACGTGTGAAGACAATGTGTAGATTCAAAAGGAGAAAGAGGTATATCTTCTCTAAAAATTTTAAATAAGTCAAAATAGCATGACCAGTGTTATAAAAGACTCATGTGAACCAAAAATTGATTAATTATTGTTTGAGATCAACAGTGAAGAACCTTTTCTTGGCTGACAGACTCAACAGAAAGCATTTTAAACAGCAAAGAGGATGGTAAACCGACACTGAACAAAGGAAAATTAATCACAATAAGACATTGTATGTATAATTACCGGTTTGCTGTCAAATGCCTCCAAAAAGACAAAAAGGATTAAAAAATTATAAAAAAAAGAATCTGAAATCGAGTTGATCAGACTTCAGTCTGGTACGCTGGCACAGAACAGCTGTTTGATTTTCAGCAAAAAGGTAACAACTCTAAGCTGCAGAGTTCTAAAAACACTGAACACACGCACACGCATACACATGCACACACTTTTAGAAACATAAACATACACACACACACACACACACACACACACACACACACACACACACACACACACACACACACACACACATACAAAGCAGTACTGTGATTGGTCAGAATCGTTTCATAACAAAGTGGAAGAATGCATATGCTGCTTGAATGAGGGACCAACGTATCATAGCTTTACTTTTCCTTTTTATTTTATTTTATTTTATTTTATTTACTTATGGTCAAATTTGACTCAGTTCTTTATGATAAAAGCAACAAACTGATCTAAGGCAGCTTTGGGATGTTGCTAATGAACTTAGGCTGTGTTTGTGTGTGGGAAGCCTTGACAGCAGGCCAGAGTAGTTACACTAATGACCACTATTTAAGTGTGAGTGAGAGAGATGAGGAAATGGTGTAAACATGCATACACCTTTAACAAAGCACAAATCTCATCTCCTATTCTTCCTCCATCCCATCTCAACCACAGTGACCACTTATTCAAAGCACACACAGCCCCACACACTTCCTCTACTTGTCTGAAACCTAAGGGACCCCAGCAACCTTCCCTGTTGACCTCCCCAGAGACAATTATCCCTACCCAGTAACCCCCCTCCTCCACCCGCAGTTCTTAATGGCCGTGGGTGGGATGGGGTCAAGGTAATCACTGGGCCATGAATATTTGTACCCACTCACTTCATCAGCGTGAGATTACCAACAGGGAAATCAATGAGCGGTGCCCTAATGAAGGATCTACACTTGTGCCCAATGGACCTGTTCGTTTTTATCTTTTCTCCTAATATGGTATCAATGAGGTCCTCCGGTAGGATGGCTTATGTATCATACAGCATGTGGCACTGGTGTAAGTGCATACGTAGCAGCAACAGAAGAAGGCCAGCTACTCACTAAGCATGCAGAACATGCCAACTTATAGCGTATTCAGGTTGGGTTAGTTTCACATTAGACAACACATCAAGCAGCGGGGTTGCTTTCATTAGCAATTGAGCTGAACAAGTTTGCACAAAATGAGTTACATTCATGTCATAAAATAACTATGTGTTGTGTCAATAAAGATAAAACAACTCTGACAATGTTATTACAGAATAATATCAGTGTTTTATGGCAGTGAGAGTTGTATTTGTTCAAATGATGTCTGCAGAAATAACACAATAAACAATGACACTTTGTCAGCATACAAGCTCTTGTAAAGTCAAAATTATTTGTGGGTTTTGCAGTTTTTTGCATGGAAAATATCTCATAAACAAAGATGGAACAGATATACAGCTACAGGAATCCCCTAGTTGGGCGTATGTGAGTAGATTTTTCTGTTGGTTTCACATATTTTAAGTTTCAGAGGCTGGCAACTGTCCTGCATTTGCACTCACATACCTCACATACTGTACTTTATGTGATGCATGTACAGGAACACAAACACAAACTGGAAGTGTGCATATAAAACACATTTTTCTGTGGCAGAAATACACATTCACAGTCTTTTTCTTGTGCGCGCACACACACACACACACACACACACACACACACACACACACACACACACACACACACACTTTTAGACACAAACACACAGAAGCAGTTGGCCCTCGGTTTGCCGCGCTCCAGCGACCCTATCTTATTAAAGCCTGTCAGCATAGCTAGCACTATCATAAGCTTTTTATTATTGACTCGGAAAATATGATAATTTGGAAATCACAGGCCGCCTCCTAAAGACTCCACCGTCACTTTCAATTTTAGCTGCTCTCCCTCTTTTAATGGGAATGATGAGATAGCGGGAACTTCACAAGCTTCACAAGTTACACACTTTCTCTCCTCTCCCCTGTAAATCAGATTATTTATTTATTTATGTTTTTTTTAATTAGTACAATATAATTGAGGTCTTTCACCTATTATACCTTCAAAGAAAGCTAAAACTAATTTAATTAAAAGTGGTATCTTCTTTCACAGAGAAAACTGAATTACGTTCAAAGTTGGAAAGATTGCCAGCCGACAATATTTTTTCCTTTTAAATCAGCTTCTTTACCAAACTTTGTGTTTCCTTAAATGATTCTAATTTGGAAACATTCTGACTCTGGGTGCACAACATTTTTTTTATATTTATCTGAGACAACTACTGAATGCACTGGTCATTTTCTGTTGTTTAAATGAAATAGAGTATCAGTAAGCTGGAGCTGAACACTATATTCCGTTCGGATCTTGCAAATTAAAGCATGCTTTCTAAAGATGCAGTTTCTACAGATAGTAAGTTTACAGCTGAAAGTAAATGCCAACCAAGATGCCTAACTCATCCATCCACAGATTTTCACTTCCCCTCCTATCTGCTCTTGTTTGCCTCCTCCCTCTCAGAGCTCTCAGCATTCTGGGATTACCTCCCTATCTATTCTTCACATTCCCAGAGGCTCGCCGTGTGATCCATAATTCAACAGAGTCCCTATTTCTGGCCAAACTCGAATTTGAACTGTCCCATAATCTCCATCTGGCACTTGGAGGCTTAATCGGAGTAAACACTGTTGCTTCAATATTTTATTGACCCTCCGTCTTGATAAGACATAATTGGCATTTCTAATCTGCAGTGAGGAAATCTCAGGAACAGGTCCGCTGTGCAGCACATGGGTGGTCAGTCTGAGGAGGTGAAGAGGAGCGGGGGGTGGAGAGATGGACCAACATACAGTACAGTAATCCTTCTTTCAGGAAACATTTCTGTGCTAACAGAGGGCCTGCTCCCTCCTGGAAGGTGCAACAAGAAGTTACCCATAAACTCTGGTCTGAGAGCACTCTGTCTCTCTGATTGTGACTGTATAATCCTCTCCATTTGAGGAGGATTTGCCTGGAGAAGCTACTCGGAGAACAATGATTCCTCTCAGAGTGATTCTGAGAGACTCTGAGGATATAAACTGTTTTTTTTACTATTTAAAACAAATGGTATTGCTGCAGTTAAGATTTCAGAAACTGTCTCTAAATAAAGAGCACTTTATGATGTTATGTTCATTTCAAGCTTTGCTGTTTGCACTTGTTTGGATTCATCCGGGTAAAGCAGAGGGGCAGCTTTATCAAAAAAAAAAAAAAAAAACTAAAAGAATTCGCCTTTCTGCAGACCTTTGGTGATTTGCAATGTTTGCCTTCATTTTGCACTATGTAGGCTGGGGGACAAAGATATTACAAATAACACCTTAGATGCTGCCACGCTTGCTGAGCCAGTGATGTGATTTTGAAGGTGGCTTTCCAGAATTCCCCCTCCTCCCTCTCCTTGCTTCCTCTCTTCTTCCCTTTGATCGTGTCTGTTATTGTCATCTCACAATCCCAGTTTTAAGGGGGTGGCTTCTTGGCCTCCTGCCCGTCCTCACAGATTTTCACAGAATCAAATCTTTGAAACTTCCCCCAAAAATCATCATAAAACTTTTTACTCCAGTTAAAGAATGAGCAGCATGTTATTCTGTTACAATTTCCCACTGACTTTAACAACAGAATATGTTAGCTTCCAACAGATATTTATCCATTTGGCTGGAAATAGATTTCTTTAGGGCCAAAGGTATTCCTCCCAAGGGCAGAACTTATAAAAGTAAGAAAGATGGAAAGTTGGCCAAAAGGAGCAGCTGAGAGCTAATGGATCAAAATTACCCCTGTCACAAAGTTTGGACGAAAGCTGACAAAATTGCATTTTTTTTCCCTCTAAACCTCTTCCTTTCCTTTTTCTCATACACCCCAGCATCTCAATATGAAACGCAGACAGAGAAATCCATCTGTAACACAGGCATTGTCAGCGACTCGCAATTTACACCCATCCTTCTCTGCAGCTGTTCCTGTGCTTGATGGCGTGATAAATTAATCTTTTTCCGTGCCACTGCGTCAATTCTTTTAAAAGAATACATTAAGACACGTTAGAGACATTTTTTTTTCCCTGAAGTAAACATTTTTTTCCATCTCCTCTCTCAGTCACCATGACAAATCATATTCTCAGATGAAGAGATAGAGAGCAGAGAGAGAAGAGGGGGAAAGGAGAAAAGAGAGGTGAGAGCGACAGGGATGAGTGGAAAAGAGAGAGTTTTGTGGAGCTGAAGCACGGAGCTGCACACTCAGTCAAAGAGTGTGATTTAAGTATTCGTCAACACTTCCTGAGGGCAAATATATTGGTCATAGCTGATCAAGCATAATGTCTGACATTCATTCTCATTGTTGGTGATGACAAAATGAGTAGTACTCAGGCTCATTCTTCCTGCAGTCCAAGCTACAGTAATCAACAGGCAGCCGTCATTTGATCCATTTGTCTCTGGGACAACACGAATGGTCCATCAACTATTGCAGGCATCACCACAGAATTCAAATTGCAGCTCGTATCCTCATACATTTTCATTGACCTAAAGATCTAAATCCCTCCCAGCTGCTTCTCTAAGATACCCTCGCACAGCTAAGACTCTTGATTCTGATTAAGTTCTCAAATGAATATTAGCCGAGATGTTTTTTTGTTGTTTTTTTTTTTAACAAAGGCTGTCACAGAGGCAGCAAATATGTTTGCTGTTTTAATCTACGATTAATCTCCAGTTATGGCTATACTCCGAACATTCGTTTTCTACAACAATAAATCACAACCGCACATAACTCAGGGCAACAGTACTTCACAAGCTGCAGGACAGAAATCTTAACTCAATCGACTGATTTCAAACCAGACATAGCTGTGATCTAAAGGAGACTTTTGTTCATCTGAAGAGAGACACATGGTTGAACAGCAGGTAAACACATACCAGAGAGCATTAGCTGAGATTAGCATATAATTTGTTTGGAACAGGGTGAAATCATGTCTGACTTCAAAGATCTTATTTCAAACATCTTTCCACTGGTTGAAATATGATTATCACATCAGCATGTCAGAAAAAAACATTAGAATCTTAGAATTTGGATAATTCTTTCGTTTGGTGATAAAAGGACAAATGATTGTTGGGACAATATTTCTGTTCTGCCATTTCTTATTGATATAAAGACCCAGTTTCATTATCTTTAATGTTTGATTCAAAATCATGAATATAGCCCATTATGGATAACAAGACATTAACAAAAAGTTTCAAAGATGTTGTATAGAGATCAGTGTGAAACTTTCCCAACAACAGAAAAGAAAAGAGGACAGTGCGTGTGATGGTACTCAGGCTGTCAGCTCTGACTGGAAGAGGTAGAAAGACCCCTGGATGCTGTTGTTGATAAATGATGACGTAAAACATAACAAGATCAGGATGACTGACAGCGGTGAGCAGCTGACTATTATGCAAGATAGTGTAAGAAATGGATGAAAAGGTTAATTATTTCTTAAAGCTATGGTTTTATTGCTTTTTAAAGTCAGAATATCAGATAAATGGAACAAAACAACAGTTGAAATTCAGAGCAAACAACCAATGTAAATTTGTTAGAACAAAGCAAGAGTTTTTCATCCTAGCAAAATAACGCTAGTTAAAAAAACACTTCAGAGAAACAGATTTAATAATTAGTTCAATCCAAGAAACCCCATGGCGGGGGGAGTCTAAATAAAGGGACCAGGAACCACTGCACCACACCAAGACTGCATAAGACAACTCCTGACTTTTGACTGAAAATTGATTGATGCATTTTTCTCATATGAATGGAAGTTATCCAGTCATTGGGATTCTTGGTCAAATGCTCTGACAAAAAAATAGGTCTAAATGTCTGTTGCAGGGCTGTTCTTAAATCCAAACTTCAATCCAGTCTTGCCTGTTTGCTGTGCCTAAACCCATTACATTTGAGTCTTCAGCAGTTGAACAGAAAAAGTAAAGCTTGTTTTTGGAACATAAGAGAGAGAAAGTTGGATAGGTTTCATAATGATCATCATCACATTACAGATTTCTAACCAACACTTCCTTTGGACATGAGTTATCAGGCTGTGCACAGACAAGTGGTAAAATGGAGTGGCTATAAGGAAGGCCTGAGGAAAAGAGATGGCCTTTTATTGGCAGATACTAGCAAGTTGCACCACTTTTAAATTTTGCCAGATGTGTTCCTCATCACACAGTGATGTTAAAAGTGGGGTTGCTACTTTGCAGATTTAGCTGTCTGTAACCCTTGCTTTACCTTCTTCCAGTACTACATTAAACCTTTAAGCTTCACATGGCAAAGGCGTGCCTCACAGTTGGACTAACCAGGATCCACTTTGCTTTGAGCTCAGCTAGAGAGGGGCTTTGAGAGAGGGAGAGAGAGAGAGAGAGAGAGAGAGAGAGAGGGTGCACAGGTGTGCCTGGAGATGGATGAGAGAGGGATCAAGATCCTCCAGGGACACTGAGACCTCCAGCTCCCCACAGTGCAGGAGCCCTGCTAGGCAAATGGATCACTCGGCCCAGGGTTCTCTCAAAACAACTTTGAGCACTTGAGGAAGAGAAAAAAGGGATGCCTGGGAGAACAATAAGTCTACTTTAGGAGAGATTTATATTTACACTCAGGCAGATTGTGAAGGCTTAGATAAAGGTAGCAAGGAAAAGGCTTATGCATACACAAACACAACACTGGGTGTATGGGGAAAAGCACACATATGTGCCTATACACTGTATATTTAATTGCACAATACATGCATGTATTTGAATATCAAATAGATGCCATGAGCCAGCAAGTTAATAGAAATGTTTGACTAATGTGGGTTTAAGTTACTTAGTGTTCAACCGAAACAACATGCATGCTTAAATCAGAGGAAAGCACGTGCATTCTGTCTGCGCTGCCTTCATTTGAGCCATAAAGGTTATTGCTTGGCAGTACACATTTAATCACCTGTCAGTTTATTCTGCTCTCACTTGAAGTTTTAAAACTCTCTTAATTTTTTTTTTTCTAAAAGTGTGAGGACTCTATTTCACACACAGAGGATATATCGCTGCAGCAGATGGAGCAGATCCACATGTGAGAACATGGATAGATCTACCACTCAAGCCTCTGAGGGTTGAAACTGGCAGATACACAGCCAGTGTCAGTGTACCACAGATTGTCAGAACCTCCTGCATCAGCCAAGACTATTTTGAGCTTTTTTTTCCCAAGATCTTAAGCCCTCTCTCACCTTAGGTGCTCTGGTTATGAGAAACAATTTCCTGTGTGCTGGTTCCCATGGAGACTCACTGAGGACCACGGTGCAGGTGTGAGCCTATAGCGGTGAGGAGAAAAGACAGCGCAAGTTAAATGCTGCTCAGATGGTTTGGTAAGCCTGGTGAAATACAAAGCTCATAAAAAAACAGAGGGAATACATCCTGTTTCCTCTCATTTGTCAGATCATTAAGTAAAGAAGAGGAATGACATGTTGACTACAAGATATTCACAGTCGTGTTCATGAACTTTGCTGGGTCAGGCAAGTCATCTGGGACGTTAGGGGGAGCACTGGCTTTTCCTGCCAGATTTTCAGCGTGTGGAGTATAGTGGAAGGCCCCTGTTGTGACCAAATTAAAGGATCTTCTTTTGTTTGACAAACTCCGCAGGGGAGATTGAGCGTAGGCAGAAATCCTTTTTTGCTGCTGTTTCTAAGATTTTGGTCTTTTTTTTCCAACAGAAGAAAGGATGTGAGGCTCTGTCAAGATGAGCCCCCTGCAAGGAAGCAATTAAAAGCTCGGCCTTGTGAAGGTCTCGCCGCAGTACAGCCAGAAAAACAGCCTCGTGATCGGGTCGGAATGGAAAATGAAAAGCTTGAATCACTTGTTTGATAACAGGAGTTTGTTGCAAGTTTAGCGGAGCAGCAGGAATGCACCATAAAGGAGACTCACACATGCTTGTCAATGATAAAATATGTGAGACCGAGTTTAAATGTGTTCAAGGGTGATGAAACATGCACACATCAGACTTAAAAAGGCAGAGAAAAACAAAGCTTTGATACTTTGTTTTATCAAACTACTACAGAAAGGGAAAGACAGAAAATCCTTTCACACCTTCCAGAAATCATTTGGGTCAAAGAGTCTTCAAATGCATGTATGCTCCTACATTGGATAATGATTTTGCTTTGCTATATCTGGTTTGAATTTGGTTTTGACAGTCTGTTGCACTTGATCCAGTCTTACTGATGCAACCTGCGGTAAGGTGAGCTTACCTTACATTTCAGTTTGTCAGCTTCCTTCTTTGTGAAAATGTGTTGCCAATAACGATGGGAGCTGTTTGCACACGTCGAGCATTTGCTGTTACGATGCTTAACTGTTGTCGTGGTGAATTAGCATGATCATGCAGCGCAGGGTGACATAAGAGAAAGTTGTCTTCGCTTGCTGCTGCCAGTTGGCATAAAGGAACAGGGTTTTGAGACACAGAGTGGGTCGCGTGGGTTGAAGAGGATGAGAGAGATTTTCAGTAGAGAAGGGGGCACGATTATCGCAGCATTATGACTTCGGATGGATGAGGATCATAAAAACAGACACTGGAGAGACAGAAAACAGATGATACAACGCTGCAGTTTGAGCCCTGCTGTGGGAACATGACTGAGAGATGCAGAATTTGAAAACATTTTACCAGCATGAAGAAGTTACCAATGAGAATGAGAAATCTGCAGATAAGAATTTTTACTAATCACATCATTGGTTCAGTCTCACTCAGGATAAGAGTCAGACTTATAGGAGAAGAGAGATTGGGGTGAATTTTTATATCAGTGTGTAAAGGTTGTGGTATTTCACTGCTAACAAGGTGCACATTCTGTAAGGCCACACTGTCGTCAGTGTTTGCCTGTTTGTTTAGTTTGGTTTATTCACACATTCAACAAGCACATTTAGCCAGTACTTTCTCACACTACTGCCTAGAGCTATAAAGTTACACTTACTTGTCTTGTGCTTACTTGGCTTTAGAGTTTTCCTTCCTGGTTTGGCAAAAGGTGGAGCTCAGGGTGGAGTCTGATTTCAAGCAGAGGGGAAAGCCAGGGACCATACCAAGAGCTCTGACAGCATGGGGGGAATCATGATTTTATCATGTGAGGTTCTAGTAGCTGTGTATCTCTTTTTTCCCCGTTTGTGATCACCGGTTAGATCAACCAGTGTAAATGTTCCACTGGTTTCTCTTCAATAATGTTTGTCTTATTAATCAACATTAGCATTAAAGGTAAGGATTTTAAAGGTACAGTGTGTAGAAAAGGGAATATTTAGCAATTTCAGGTAGTCAGATTTGAGACTGAAATGCTTTCCTGCTCACCTCTCTGTTCAAAGAAGTGATGGTGGCCTTCAAAGACAAATTGTTCCTTTGATGTATGATAAGCATAATCTTGCATTTGTCAAGTTTTCACCATCAATAGACAGGGCAGGTTTTTTAGAGCAGAACTCATACACAAGGCAATTCAAGGTGCTCTACAGCTTCATAACATCACAAGATGGCAAAATAAAATATAAAATATTTTCAGTCGTGATATTCAGAGCTAAAAATAACTGTTTTTAGCCAGAATTTGAACATTGTCATCTTGTGGAAGGCTGTTCCAGATTTTAGGAGCATGAAGCTGAAAAACAGCCACACTGTGTTTTGGCCTGACTCTGGGCACCAGTAGGAAACCCTCCCCGTGGTTCTCAGAGTCTAAGTTGGTTTATGTAGCTCTAACATGTCAGAGATATACTTTGGTGCTCAACCATAAAGAGACTTGTACACAAGCAGAGCTGTTTTAAAGTTAGTCTCTGAGCTACAGGAAGTCAATGCAGGGACTTGAGCACTGGACTAATATGGTTGTATTTCCTGGTTCTGGTCAGGACTCGAGCAGCAGCGATCTGGATGGAGACTCATTCTGATTTTCTCAGATTTTACAATGCTCCTGACAGCAGTGGAGGGGCACTGTTCGAGTGCATCACAGATGTACTTCTCACGCTGAACATCCAAATTGACCAATGGTTAAACCATGCCCTCAAATGCAATGAGCCAATCATGTTGCATAAAGCAATCCCATACACATGGGCATTCTCTGCCCAGACGTCCATTGAAATGCATTGCAGAAAGTCCATTTTTGTTTGGTTTAATGAGGTTTTTTTTCTTTGATTTTGAGTTTAAAAATTGTCAAATGGTGGAATGCAACTCCACACAAGGTATCCTGAGAGGCTGGGCAACAGAGTGGTTTTTTTTACCCTTCTTAAGCCACATCTCAACCGGGGAAAAAAGGCCTTCTTTGGATATAGTTGTGCTGTAAGCCACAACAGCAACCTACTGGGAATAAAATTAACAAGAATTTCTACATCTGCTCTAAGGTAAGACAACATCTTATTTGAGGCAACAAATTGTCACTTTATTGGAAAGAAATATAAAGTTATCTTTAAAACTAGAACTGCCACTGCAGTCTGACAAACGGTTTGGGACCTTCTCTGAGCTAAAATTAGCATAATGTTAGCACCTAGCTATGTTGTTCATCATGTCCCTTTGTTTGGTGGGGGTTCATTGGCCTTCTTTGTTCTAGTTATAGTATGTCGGGGCAGTTTTCGGGTGTTCAGGTGCAGATGAAAGAACTCCACAGCTGTGGAAAAACAAAAGCTAAGGCTTTGTGTGGAAAAAGTCCTTACACCTTTCTCTGTACACATATATAGACTGAATCAAAGAAAACAATCTGCCCTTTTCAGTGGCAACCTACGCATCAAACAAAGGTACAACCAAGTGTTTCCTGATTGGAATATTTTTTTCTCTTCTCCTCTTTTCCTCCTCTTCTCTTTCATTGAATAGAACATCTTAGAATTACTGTATCATGTTGTCGTTGAGAAAATTCTATTGTATTGAGGAACACACAAGTAAGGTTTGTTGCGATTATTCATGCTTATTCATGGCCACCCTACTTTGAGATGTTGTGGTGGTGAAGAACATGCTGCACAAGGTATCAACAGCTGGACTGAAAATGCCAGACGAGCACAGGATGAGAAAAACCCCAGTTCACTACTGGCACACAGCATGAGTCCAATATTACCCCTAGATTTTGAACCTGATAATTAACATTTAGAGCGAGAGTCTCAAGGTGACTGATAACACTTTCTCTTTGTTTCTGTTGACCACAAACAATGATTTTAGTTTTGTCTGAGTTAAGATCGAGAAAAAAAACAGATTTTTTTAAGCAAAACGGCCAGTGTGGCCATATTGGAAATGAGGCAGGCTTTGAGTTTCCAAAGTAGCAGCTATAGGGTGCCCATCAGTCACTGAGCTGAGCTGTGCCTCTGATTGGACAAACTGGCGATCTTAATATCTTATCCCCCACCCCCACAGTGTGTGCCGTTAAAGAAATCAGTGATTCAGACAGGAGACATTTTTTGTACCAAGCTCTAAACATGTTTATTTTCTCTGTGAAAACAGCTTTTTTTGGGGCTTGGTGTGTTTGTGACTTTAGGTACTTCCAAAGCCAGCCTCAGGCGACACTCAGTGAACTGTAGATTTTTGCACTTCAACATTGTCTCATATTTTCAGACCAGAGGTTGCCACTTGGCAACACATAGATCTGAGCATCATCTGCATAGTTGTGGTGGAACACATTGTAGCTGCGTGAACAAGAACAAGAGGGGTCCAAGGACTGACCCCTGGGAAACCCTACAGGTCATAGCCGTTTGGTCTGGGACACGGTTTCCAATTTCAACAAAGTACATCCTGTCCCCGAGATAGGGCTTAAACCAGTTTAAAGCAGTACCAGAGATTCTCACCCAGTTTTCAACCCCCTGTAATAAGATCACCTTTCAATAACCTACCATTGAAAATTATTTTTTCAAACAACATTAACAACCATTCTCCTCATCTTTATCTTCTTAAAGTGAATTTTGTGCAGCTACCTTCTAATTTAAAAGCACATAAGGTACAAGTTCATCTTCATCTTCATCTTTTATACCGCTCATCTTGCTCAGGGTCGCTATCCCAGCTGTCTTAGGGTAAGAGGTGGGGAATGCCTGGACTGGTTGCCAGTCAGTCACAGGGCTGACACACAGATAGACAACCTTTCACACACATACTCACACCTACAGGCAATTTAGAATCACTGATTAAATGGATGAGCATGTTTTTGGAGTGTGAGAGGAAGCCGGAGTACCCAGAGGGAACCCACTCGTGCATGGGGAAAACATGCAAACTCCACACAGAAAGGCCACTGGGCAGACCAGGATTCAATCTTGTGACCTTCTTGCTGTGGAGCTGCAACGCTAACCATTGCACCCCCATGCAGCCCCACGATTGTCATCTCACACATTGCAGAGTTAATTGGGCCTCTGTGATCATGGCTAATCGCTTTACCAGGGGATTATTGACACAATGATGTGGGCTGATGTGCTGACGTGTCTCAATATATAGGATTTAAATTTTCATTCATACCAATTCTTTTCTGCTTGTTGTCACTGATGAGTGTACACTGTACCTTTAAGGGCCATGTTACTTTATGTATTTAGCTACCTTTGAAAATCTTACCCCTCCGACCACTTGCCATAAAACAGACCACTTGTGTTTATACTTCACAATTTTCTCAGATTGTGGAAAGTAAGGACAACAACGGGGGGGGGTGATTTTTTTTAATAAACATTTGGCAAAGCCATATTGCACACCTTCTGTTAGCTGTGTCAAAGAAGTAAATAAGAGAATGTAAACAGAGGTACTGTGGGGGATTTGCAGTCAATACATACGATGGTAAAACCTGACGCACTACTTTAGATCAAAAAGCATGCCAGTTTTCACTAGAGGGATGCTGCTAAATCTTCAGCCTCAACTTAAGATCCAGCTTCAGGTAAAAGCTATATAGGTAAGTCAATGTGATGTTGTCTTTGGTGGAATAACCAGCATGTGTGCATCTGCAGCATTTATTTTAATTAATCAATAGGTGAGAACTCTTTGGAGAAACTGAACTCAATATAATGTCGTTCTGGTTTATTTCAGATATGGATTTGTTTTTCAGGTTTACTGACCACATCTCCTTTTGGTGGGGTTAAAAAATAACAAAGCATTTAACTGTAGTGTTAGTTATATGTAAAATTAATTCATAGAGTTATACTTTTGTAACACTTTATACTAAGCCTCTCTAAATGTAGTAAAACATGTTAATTAAGTATTGTTTAGAAGGCTGCTTTTGTGACATTCACAGTAAGAGATGAGTGGAAAGAAGCGAATAAAGATTACTCATAGGGCTTGTGGTGGGAAGGATATTCAGTGGAAAGTAAGAGTAGAAACTTTGGTCAACATTAAACATTGGCTGGCTCATAGTTGTATTTCTTCCATGGCAGTTTTAAAACAAGAGTTGTGCCTCGAGGACACACAGACCTGTGCTTGCCTTGGCTGTGTGAACTTAAATATCTGGGTTTTATTTGAAAATATATGCCAAAGCCAGAGGCTGTGTTAAAATTGTACTTCTTTTACCTATATGTTAGGCTAATCCTACTGCCTCCATTTGTCTTATACTCGGCCGCTTTCTAAATAAACAGAATTTATGTGTTTTTATTACTTTTACTGCCTCTTAATATTTTAACAATGTTTCAGTGAAGCTGGCCCCTCTGTCTCTGTGGAGGCTTCCTTTGCCGCAGCCCGTGGGTGCTCTGAGGGCAGTGTCCATTCTGCAGGTGAGTGTTGTGTTTTGGTTTGTGAAATATCAAGTCGTTTCTGTTGTATCACTCAGGGTTGCCTCATCCCATTTCAGAGTCTGTTTTTTTTCTGCAGGATAAAAATCATGTTTTATTATCAAGGTGAAAAAACTGCATGAACAGTATGAGTGCTGTAGCAGCGTATTTGTTTTACTGACAAATTCAATAAAAAAGTAAGACACCTGCCCACTGCTGGGGTTAAAAGTTCAAGAGGAGGCAGAAAAGTAATTGCATAAATCATGTGGAAAAAAAAGGGAAACTTGACTGGGAAATACAAATTGTTTATTCTTGATTTCTGAATACTTTTTTTCAGTCAGCTTAAAACTTCTTAAACTTTTCCTTGATGTTGTTGTTTTTGTTTCTTTCTCACAAGGACAGTCCAGTGTGTTCCATCTTTTGTACAACAAAATCTTATCATCAGTGACAGTAGACAACAGTCTGATAATTGTGGAATCGACTCTCAGACTTGTCATTCATTGTCACCTGGCTTCAACAGCACATTGAAAATAAGTCCAGAAATGACACCATATAGAAGGCACACAGTTTTCACAATGATGCATCAGGTCCCTCACAAAACTGTATGACGACATGGGAGTAAGTCAGGCTGGTATATAAATGAGTTTCACAAGGGAACATTTACATAAATTAGAGTGCACAGCTTCCCATTTCTTGTCATATTGCTGCACACAGCTTCTACCTTCAGCTGGCTTTCATCCTGTTCTTCTCAGTTCTACATTGTAATTTCTATCAAGTTCTCATCTCAGCTCAACATACTGTATCATATGCCTCAAAGCAAATGCTACAGAAAGGGGAACAAAATTCATATTACTTTTTGCGTTCCATGTGTCAGGTTGTTAATGGACAGTGAGTGGAAGTGAAAAGCAGGAGCATTCTCATCTTCCCTTCCTCTGTCTCTTTTACACTCAGCGAGGAAGCACATGTAAATTGGCTACGAAAGGAGAGGTAGAAAACAATTATGGGAGCTACGCGCCTGAGAGAAATGAGTCTATTGCTTGACCTGTAATGAAGTGGAAAGTTGACAAGCCGGCTTTGTGCGACTCACAGATTTGAACGCAAGGAAATGTCTCCTCTGTACTGTCAACCAACAGGAAAAGATTGCCAATTATAAGTGCTGGCCCTCTCCTGCAGCCCAGCAGGCATACTGATGGGTGAGGATGGACATGAATATTCAATGAACATGAATATTGATGATAACATTTTATACTAATGTCGCTAACAAGACCTAACAAACTATTAGTTAATCATTAATAAAACATGGATAAAAGTCATAAATCATACAATAAATATATATAAATCATAAGTGTGTCAGTATAGAATGTGCCAAAGCTCTGCCTTATTTAAAAATAATAATAATAATAATAATAATACATGTACAGTATTTATCATGGATCTGCTTTGTCTTCCTCAATACTCTCATAAATAGAAATACAATGCATGTTGAAATATGGTATAGGCAATATCTTTAAAAAAACAATTTTGTTATGGGATAATAACAGACATAACAGAAGCAATAAGGGGAAATGAGAATTTAGACTCAGTCTTAATAATGCTCATTAGGTTACAAAATAGACATTAAAACCTCTTTAAAGTGGATTTTCATTGCAGGGCTGTTTTAGTCAAAACCCAGAGTACAGAAGGTAACTGATTCCCGCATAGAATTAATATCACCTGGCACTTGCATGCATGACGATTCTTTCCCTGGTCACTGACTCAGGTTGGTCTGATGAAGTGATCCAGGTGGCCTTAAAACTCCCATTTCCACATCCACTTTGCACCTTATCCATCCTTGTTAACCAAGCTGCTGAGTATCTCTGAGCTGCGCACAGCTGGTGCTGCTGCAGCTCTTGGGATGCAGAGCTTGCCAGATTCAACAGGAGGTCCTTTTTATTTGCCAGAAAACCTCTCCTGTGGAGCCCAGATTAAATATCAATTAATAAAACTCAGGTAGGTTCCTAGAGATTGTGTTTACTTGTGTTTAAATAGTGGATCACTTGAATTTTTTAAGGTGTGCGCAGCCTAAAACTGTGTTCTCAGTTGGTTCAGTGTATTTGTGTGAGGAAGGATATTGGAGGGGGGTACCTTTGTGCGGTGCTGCTGTGTGTATCCAATTTCAGTGTATTTAACGAGATATCTCACTTCCTGCTTTTTTTCCTATCTTGATTCCATTTCTTGCCATACTCAGGGGAGCAGAATCCATTCGCACTCTTTTCCCTTTTCTCTCTACTCTGCTGTGCACAAATTGTTACTCAGCCGTTTCTGTGCAGTGGGAGCGTTCTTCAGCGAGTGATTGTCATTCAGTTTCAGATTAGTTTGGGCTGATCTAGCATGCAATAAAATCTCAACATGCTGGACAGAATGACATGCTATTCAGTGTGATTGTAATAGCCTGAAGTTGACTGGATGGGTTGTCATTGTCTTTCGTTTGTACAGCACTTTCTGTGTCATCAGAAAAGTTACGGCATGCTGCCTGCAGGCTGGCGGCCTTGTTGTTTCTCCAGCATAGTGCGTTTGCATATTCCCCTTCTGGTGTTTTTCTAATGCATATATGCACTTGCCTGTGCATAAAGAGTGTAGAGTACATACGATTTGTGCCTGGGTGTATCTGTATGACAATGCATGTGCCTCAGTCTGTCTCTCTGAGTGACTGACTGACAAAAGGCCCCCAGAGGATGGAGGCATGACAATCGCTCACCCTTCCAGTGTCATTCAGAATAGCATGGAAGCCATTAACTTTTAAAGCCAGGCCTCTCTAACAGCAGGCCCCATGCCGTTTAGCTTCCCCTCTGCAGCACTTCAAATGGCCTTGATGGACAGGAGTCAGACCTCCGTCTCTTGGCGGGGTTGTGAGGGGGAAGCACTTTGCCCCTGTCCCGTACTGTGGCACTGTTGGCACGGTTGGCACCGGGCTCAGACTGTGTTTTGTGTGCGTATGTGTGGGCATACCTGTGTGTGTAGGTGTGTAGTCTGTTGGACAGCAAGGTCGAGAGAATGCATCTTGATTGACAAGTCTCATCAGGGGTAACTTAATGGCACCACCACCTACCAATTAGGAGTCATCAAGGTCCCCAATTGAAAGTGGTTGATAAATAATGTATTGCCACAGTAATACCACATAATCTGGATATCAGAAAGTCAAAGGTGGATGCATTATTAATGGGGCCAAATTGGACTTTAATAACTGTTCCACTGAATCCCACACCGCAGCAGAATTCACTTATGTTAATACGCCTTTATTATTAATGGGCAGCCATTTTCTAAAATGTTAACTGACTGGGGTGCTGCAGAAGCAGTTGCAAAGATTGACGAGCTTTGTGTCTGGGGAGAAGGAGGTGGGGGCAGCAGGGGGAGGGATTGCTTATTTATTTATTCAGCTACCTGTAGCACGTCAGCCCACATCATTGTGTCAATAATTCCCTGGTAAAGCCATTAGCCATGATCACAGAGGCCCAATTAACTCTGCAATGTGTGAGATGACAATCGTACATCATTAGCCCCATAATGGCATGCAGTGCCACAGCCTCTTTAAAAACAAACATCAAGGCTATTACTGGGAATATATGCCACCGTTCTAACTGTTCTGACTTGTGCTCAAATGCTCTGCTGGAGATGTGCACGTCAAGTGTTATGGCACATTACTCCAAATGTGTTTCAATGAACGGCTATGGCTTTTTCAGATTGAATGCATCTTCATCAAGGCGTATTTGAGATGATCAAGTACATGGTAGCTGCATGCAATCGCTGCATAACACAAATTAGGAGAAATGCTGTGTTGGTACTGATAAACAGAATGCTGTTTGGAATAAAAGATATACATTTTCTAAAAAAGTGGGAAGAGCAATATGAAATGTCTGTAAGGGTTCTCTGTCACCCTGATTTAAATTCACACATTCTTCGGCTCAGTGGGAGCTCACTGCGACTTCTGAGACAATTTGGTGCAGGCATCTCTAAAGGGGAACCGATAGACTAGCTAATATGTTCTCTCATGGTATTTGCATAATGTCCATGGTGCATCGCCAGAGAGCTGTTCTGCTCCAGTTCCTCCTTGTAATATATCTGGCAGCGCTTCTAAAATGCAGTTGTCGCTGGCACTGGCTTACAAATCAGACGGTGAAGCCCCGTCCAGAATATCAAAGGAAACATGCTCTCAAAATATTTGTTTACCATCTGCTTTTGGATGATGTCCTGCACAAATCAACTTGATGAGACTGACTCTTTTTTTTTGTGGGTTGTAGCAGTCCAAGATTTTTTTTAGTCTCGTCAAAGGTATTAAACCTAGAAGGAAAACACTCTTGTGGCTGACAGACCATACAGCGCTTTACTTTTGTTGGCAGAGAAATCAGCACCCTCTTTAAAGCTCCTCTGCCCTCACACTCACAGAAATGTCTTTCCCTTAAATTGGTGGCAGTGGTGGCATCAATTTGTGTAGCTCTTTTGCATGATTTATACTTTGAAAGTTTTTCTCTAAAGCTTGTTATTCTTGTTGTTTTGACATTTTTCCACAGCAGTTATTGAAATGACTGACCTTACCACCTCTGTGCCTGTATACAACACAGTATAGTTCCTCTGTGGGGCCAGTGGATGCAGTCATACATCATTTTGTAGCTCTACACTCTGACCTCGACTTATTCTCCCAAGCCTTTCCAATACTTCTTTCCTTAATACATAAAAAATAATAACTGAATATTTCACATTAAAAACAGATTTTCCTTATCTTACTCTGTTATACAACATTAATATTTTCATGCTTTTCTAAAAATCAGAAATCTTGAACTTTCTGACCTAAACACTTCTTAAACAGTCTGAGATATTCAGTATGCGTGCAAAAACAAATGATAAAGGATAGCAAGAACAAGCTCTGTCCTCATTAGCACTTTAGTATTTTGGGTTCAGTGCAAAACAAAAACTGAGCTGCCATTTTTGTTTTGTTTCTGCTGCTTTTCCTGTCTCCTAGAGAAGCAGCCACCATCAAAGAAGACTGTTTTTCCCCCTGGTACACCACAATGCTATGATCTATATGGAGCTATTTCATAGCACGATCAAGACACAGATGTCTTTATTTTATGCACATTTAAACTTTTGAACATGCATTTTATTCTTGTTTTTATGATACAGTTTTGATTAAAATCTTACGTTTTGGCTTTTTCTTAAAGCTACAGGTCATATGAACTCTCCTCTCACACACTGCTAAACCTAAAATCTTGTTAAGTAACCACTAATGTTTGTCTGAGCTGATGAACTGCCAGTATCGATGAAACAATCGACGCAGTACTCAGTCTCCTCCTCTGTCACTCCCTCCTCATTAGTCATCTCGCCTCAATGCTTGGTTGCCTTTGCTCTTCCTGTCAGTGGAGGCATCTAATCGACTAAAGCGGGTGTTTTCTGCCTCAGTAACAGAAATTTGCGAGGGGTACGAGGAGACAGGAGGAAGCAGTGGATTAAATGTACTGTAGAGGGATTGCGTGGGACAGGGCTGGCTTGTGCGAGAAAATGTTGTTTCCCAACTTTCTGACATTCAGTCAATATATTGACAGCAATTGTCACTACAGTACCGCTTTGGAGGCAGTAGTGAGATACCATCCAACCCAGGCTGACCTGTCATGCTTAGATTTTCTGTCGCACTGCGTCTTTGTGAAGGAAAATCCCAAAGCATGGAAGACAGGTAGCTCTGACAGGAAGGACAAGTCTTCCCAAGCTTCCAAATATGACAACCACCTCTTCAGCAGCTCAAAAAACTCAGTGAAAAAGTTCCTTCAAACATTTTGGCTGCCATGGGATGAATAGTATGTTATGGAGGAAAAATACAGTGACTCTAACAAGGGAGGTGAAGGAGCTGTAACTTCATCACAATTTAAAGTTATTTTTATGTGTACTCAGCAGTGGATGAAAATGCTTAGCAAAAATTAAGGATGCATTCCAATACCCACGTTTACCGTTATAACAGTTTAACAAGTTATTTCAGCAGTAAACATTGTTTTCAAGATGCACAAGTGAGGACAATATATAAAACTTGGAGGATTTTTATCTTCCTTTCGTTAAATACATCTACGAAGGTACAAAAAAACAATTGCATCAAACCAAAAGTGCACAGCAATAATAGTAAATTTGCAATATCTGAAGAGACAGTGAATGCAACATCATCTCGGTCAATCATCCAAAGCCAAGTGTTTGGATATTTTTAATTAAAGGCAATTTGGATGTATAAAAAGAAGGAGTTGGCAGCTGGAACATACAGCTTGTTTAAGTTCTCATGGCCCCACAGTCCTGGTTGGGCCTAATTTGGCTTTTTTGGCTCAAGCTGCAAATACAGAACTGAGAACATAGGTCCCTTTGAACATACTATTGATGTAAACAATTAACTTGATCATGTGTGGCCAGATGCATGGTGGCGCAGCTGTTAGCGCTGCTGCCTCACAGCAAGAAGGTTGCCGGTTTTGAATCCCCATTCGGGCACAGTGTGCCTTCCTGTGTGGAGTATGCATGTTCTCCCAGTGCATGCACTGGTTTTCTCCAGGTACTCTGGCTTCCTCCCACAGTCCAAAAACATGCTCACTATGTTAATTGATTATTCTTAATTGCCCGTAGGCTTGAGTGCGAGCATGAAAAGTTGTCCATCTCTGTGTGTCAGCCCTGTGATTGACTGGCGACCAGTCCAGAATGTACCCCGCTTCTCGCCCTAAGACAGCTGGAAACGGCTCCAGCCACCCACAACCCTAAACAGGATAAGTGGTATAGAAAATGAATGGATGTGTGGCCAGAAACAAATTCTAAAAACCATAATGACAACAATGTTAAAAAATATGTCCACCTCCAAAGTGTGGGGTCATGCAAACACAATCAGCATTTGCATGTTCCTTTCAGAGCATGTGATCATCAGATCAACAAATAATCTCCTCATAAGGTTGTGAGAACAAATCTTTAACTGAGCAGATGAGGTTTCACTTTAACTGTACATAACTCAGTTAATAAATGTTTCATTATTTATTTAATTTGTATTCTTTTGTTTTTGTTGACAAAAGCAGTATGTAACTTCAATGAGATAACAGGCTATTAGGGTTATTTGATTGGTATAGTTGCATGCAGTACTATCAAAGAATAAAAAAGGGTAATTGAAGGAGGTTGCAAAAAAAAAAAGGAAAAGAAAAAAAAACAACTTGTAACTTCATTTTTGAAAGAACAGAAAATGGCCTTCATGATGACTTTCACATGCCGGCTCTGGTCCCAACATGGAAAATTGCTTCTTTTGGTGTTTGTGCGTCTGCACGGTACCCTTTCAAATCATGACCAAAGCTCCTAAACATGAACACACCGGGAGGTTGCAAATGTCAAACGCTCCTCTTTTCTTTTCTCCCTTGGTATTCCGTAGCTGCCTCACACCTCCATTTTTCCTTGCCTCTTTTGTGCCTGTCCTCTCTCCTTTTCAGTAGAGATGGAGAGGGTGAGGGAGCGATGCCAGCAATGTCACGGCTGGAGAAAGCTTATCCTGGGTAGAGGGGTCTGTGTATAGAGTCAATCAGAGCTGTACAAACCCTTGATTGCCATTGACATTTACCGGGGGCCCATTTCCAATTAATCTTCAAGGGCCTCCACCTCTTGAAGCCTGATTACGATTTTCCCCCCCGACAAACTGGCTAATTTGTAATTGGCCATGTGTCTGGCAGGAGAGGCTCTCCTTTATCACTGCTAGATTGAGACATGGCGGAAAAGGAGATGGATGGAGGAAGGGATCCATACTCCGCCCATATGCATCCTCCAATTATTTTCTTGCATACAACATGCACAAATTGTAATCAATAATACAAGTCAATTTTCTTTCAAAAGGCAGTTTGTGTAATCTGAATTTCAAGAAAGCATCTTTGTGTTGGAGATATGGCTATAGATTATAAATATTATGCAGTCTTTTGCTTTCAGCTCAGGACATTGCAAATGAAGTAATTTTTTGTATATGAATTCTTCCAAATTTAGCTTTATAATTTATACAAATAACTATGTATTGTTTGTTTCCACCTTTATGGCCTATGCCCACCATAAGCTAATGGGCTACCCTTTTTCTTGTCATATGACCTTAATTTGTCACTTTTTCAAACCTAGTTAGTTATGTTTAGGATATCCCAAGAACATCCGTCAAACTAAAATAGAAACTAACTTTCCACAAATCCTTTAGCTGATGACGTATTCCGTCTTTACTTTAAGATGTAATTAGAATCATCCCCCCATAGGTTGCTTTCCACACTTCCTCAGTCATTTAACCTGACACGAACGAGTTGTGACTGCGTTGTGTTTCCACGCTGCTTGAGCGGAGCTGCTGCCGAGGTGGCAAGCTGCATGTTATTTAGACCCTCACATATAGTGAGTAGATCACATCCTGCTGTGAAGACAGACATGAACATACACATGCACCGCCTGCATGCTGTGAGATACTTATTCAGACTGCAAAGAAGCATGATGCTCACAGTGGCTCACACACACAGCAAGAAGAGAGACAGACGGAGCGGAAAAAAATGTATATATTAATTTTTTCTTTTCAGGTTGGAGACAATGTGACTCGACCTTCACAAGCATTTCAGTTAACATTCCCACACACAGAGAAACGTCATTACTAAATGTACATTTGTCCAAATTCCACCCCTTTGTGCGAAGCCTCTCTCCTCTTTGTCTGCTCCCTTCTTTCTCGCCTCTTCAAACACACAGACAAACACAGACTTTCTGTTTTGAAAGGAGCATTACGTATTTCACTCATCTTTCAACAATGTCACTCAGAGACACCAACTCACACATAAAAACCTTTTCTAGGGCTCTTTCTTTCTTTCAGCCTTTTTTTTTTCTCTGTTTTTTAGTCTCTGTCTTGCTGAATCACAGTGGGAGAAGGAGGGAAGTCAGATTCCCAGACTGCCCATTCACAACCCCAGCCCCTGCACTTGTTTGATAACGCCATCCCCATGCCCCCCACCCCCCAACCCCCTTCCATACCTCACCCTTTTCCTCGCTCTGCCTCTGGCTGCTGTGCTCTGCAGACCCATGCCCAGGGCAAAGCCACCCAGGAATCTTATCTCCTGTCCAGGCTCGTTCTTGGTCCTGCCTGTCTGCCTGCATGCTGTCTGTATGTGTGTATGTGTGTATGTGTTCTTGTGAATGCTCTTCTCTCCACCTGCCTATCTCTTTTTTCCCTCTCTTCTGCTTGAATCTCTCCCCATCTGGAAGTCTACACTCTTCCCAGAATTCCTGACTGTGTGCTGGATCATGCGATGCTGGGATCCCGACCTGGCCACCTACACCCATTTCGCTGTGTTTTAATGGACACCTGCTGGACGGACAGTTTTTTCAACGTGTCTTTTTAAATCCCAAGATTGACTGTCTGTCTCCATGCTTGTCTACCTGCATGTGTGTCTTCTGCTATCACTTGTTTTTCTTCATGTTTTTTTTTTTTTACCTGTCATCATACTGCATGCTTCACTGTTTCTTTATCTACCCGCCTGTTTTTCCCAGTCCACACAAACCAGAATGTGTATCAATCTTTCCTCCAGTCAAATCACGGGCTGTGTCTGTCTGCTTGGTGTTTTTCTATCATGTTTATCTCCCTGTCATCTTATATTCTTGACTTTCTCTTTCTTTCTACCTGTATGCCTCAGTGTTTTTTAATGTGATTTTGACTGCCTGCTTCATTAGTCATTCATTATTAAAGAACAGCTCCAGAGGGCTTCAGTTAGGTAGATAAAGTTTATAAGAAGCAGTGAAGGCAAAGTTTAATGCAGCCTTAATCAATACTTTTTTTATTAACAGTGGATCAAATGACTTCTTTGATATGAAAGATGTTGCCAGCAGTGCTTAAATCACAGAGAATATTCTCCCAGTCCTGCAGTACCTCCAGTCTATCGAGATTATTAGCTCTGCAACTGTAGAAATTTACCTGAATGGCTGCTGATGTTTTTCTACTTCTCAACCAAGCCGCAAACCCTAGAGTTTGGAGGAGAAAAAAAGGCCAAGGTGGAAGAAAAACTGCAGTTCCTTGAGTGGCCACTTGAGGCTTGCTCCAAGTGTGACCTACATCACAGCCATATTAAAAAGTCTTTTTTTACAGCAGAGTTCAACATGTTTACAGTCTGAAAAAAAACACAACAGTTATGATTTCAACAGCTCATTCTTTTTACTCCTACACACTGCTCAATGAGCGTATTCTTATAACCCATCTTATAACTCAAAAGCCCACCTCACCTCAACCTCTCTGTCTGTTTCAAGAGGATTGAAGGCGAGGTTAAGTCAACAACCACTATTCATTCAATGACCCCCATCACCCACCTGACACAATGAGAAATTTGTCCAATTAACTATTGCAAGCAGCTCTTTTTTATACAATGCATGCTGGGATGAACAGTACTGGAGAACTCTAAGCTGTAAAAATACATTTTAAGAAAACTGTGGCATACTTTTAAGTACATACACCTTTCAGCGTGGTGGTTTGATTGATCTGACTCCTATATTTATGAAAACAAGAGACAAGTGGCAGTAAGTGGCATGACACAGGGCAATTCTGTCACTGGTAGTGGGTGCATATCTCACTGAATAGTTAATGAAGGCTGAGCTCATCTGTGGTGCCAGCAGCTCGCAACAAAGCAACAAAGAAAGAAACTGCCCTGAACAAGACGACCCCTAAAACAGACAGTGTCTTAAACATTGGAACTACTTACATTTCAATTTGCTTCATTGTAGCTTTTGGTGAAAAATAACCATACCATCGATCAAACAAGAGTTTGATATGGACTGTTTTAACAACCAATTGATGCATATTTAGTCAGATATTAGTTGAAGCACTATGGTACACATATAGGAAATTTGAACTTGATCCGCATGTGTTTGTTTTGTCTTTAATACATATATATAAATATATATATATATATATATATATATATATATATATATATATATATATATATATATATATATATATATATATATATATATATATATATATACTCACTGGCCTTCTCATTTTTACGGCTTTGTACGTTTGTCCTTGTGAGAATCAGATCCAGTATGTCTGTACGTCTCTCTCTCTCTCTCTCTGTCTTTCCTCTCTCTCTCTCTCTCTCTCTCTCTCTCTCTCTCTCTCTCTCTCTCTCTCTCTGTGTAGATGAGAAGGCAAACCAGCATTGATGTGGTTACATTTCTTTTCGTTTCTTTGTGTGACTTTCACGCTGCTCAACATGTGTACAACAGCCATTATTCAATTACATCAGACAACAGAACGAGAGGCGTTCATTACCTTGAAACTCCTGGATATGACAACAAACCAGTGAGAGATGGAGATGAAGATGGAGAGAGAGAAGGAGGCTATATGCCCCAGAGCGCTGATCATCTCAACAATTGACATGAGTAATAATCAGCATCTCAACCGACACACCATTCAAATCTCCTCCTATCGACATCTTTGATATTGCTGGAGGCATTGTTCATTTGTTGTTGTGCATGTCCGTTATGGTACAACTGGCATCCACTGCCCACACCCTTCCTCCTCCAAACACACACACACACATAGACTTCACATTCTTACTTGTCGGTAACTGAAATGACTATTGATGTTTGAGTTTGGATTCAAATGTGTTGAATCAGAGCGATGTGACATGTGTAATGGTGGAGGGGGATCAGTTTGGACATAAAGCAGCCCTTCAGACTTCACGAGGGTTCATCATTTAGGGTATTTACATTTTTTCTATTGATAAAAACAAAACAATAAAAAAAAAAGAAAAAAACACTTTTTCAACTTAAAAAGTTGCAAGCAGAGCAAGCCTTAGGTGATGAGGTAAAGACTGAGTTGGACATACTGGAGATCCTGCATTTAGTTTTACATTAAAATTGATTTATTTTATATTATTTTTAAGCTCCCTCAAGGTTATGGACATTCAGCAACGTTTCACTCTGGCTTTATAAAGCAGACTGTGATCGTCACACCAACTATCTGTTTCAGATACAGAATTTTGAAGTCTATTGATGTTGGGAGCCATACTGAAAATGTTCAACTCAGGAGGTGGGCTTTGACCCTCCTATCTTTTAACTGCAATCAGGTGAGCTGACTGGGCAAACTTGTGACCTTAATATCTTCTGAACTACTGAGTTATGGAAAAAGATATGCCATGTACAGTGTGTGCCATTACAGAAAAGAGCGCTTCTGAGTAAAGTCATTTATTGTACAATGCTGTAAATATGTCTATGTTAGCAGTAAAAATTAGCTTTTCTGAATATGTGTGTGGTCTCTGGTACTTCCTGAGCCAGCCTCAAGCAGACACTGAACAAACGGCAGTTTTTAACTCTTTCAAACAGGCCTTGTTTCTCACAGCCAGGAGTTGCCAGTTTTTCTATAGGAAGTTAAAACTCTTATCATAGAAAACTTGCTGAATGAATTATCATTTACTTAATTATCTTTCCACACAGTGTGAAGTCTGGAAAAAAAAGTTCTCTTGTGACATTTTATCTGAAAATGTATCTACCACAAGCAAGCACTTGGCAACCATAACAAGGAAAATTTTCTCCAAATAGGCAGAAACCTTCAGCAAAGCCATCATTGATGGAAAGCCATCTGCTGAGAACATGAACAGAATGTAGCCATTTGTTCTCCTTTATGCTAAATGAGAATACAATCAGAGCATTCCTTGTAAGCTGGTCAAATAATAACATTCATTCTACTCGTCGTCCTTAATTATCACTTAGTCGTGTTAAAATAATTGATTCTGATTGGTCAAAACCCTATAACATTGCAAGGTCAGGAACAATTCTAATCCTAAATCCTAAAACACAACATTTTTTTTTAAATGCCCCCCAAAGTGGAATTTTTCTGATACACTACAGCTATCATTGCTGTTTAAATGGCAAGCTGGAGCTTTCAGTGGGAACACTGACGTCACACTCTGTTTTGCGTATGCATATTCCACTTTCATTGTGGGAACTCTTAATTGCCATGTGCAAACTGTACAACAAAGTTTCAGTGACTACTGTGTTGTGCTTGTGCTGCCGAATCTGCCGACTTCTATTTCAACACAATGTGTATCTGTTGCTCCACTTCTGCACTCAGATAAGACGCATTCAATATATACGCTAGATGTTCAGCCTAACTCTTCTTCGGCAGCGGGCTACCAAAAGACTTTACAGTTATATTGCCACCTACAGGTCTGGCATGCATACCACAGCGTTTTCGGTCCTTTAGCATTTCCGTTTAAATACAGATGTTTTTTTTTTCTTTTCTTTTTTTGCGTTTTTGATTGAAACGTTGTAAAACTTTGTCCTGTAAACAGAGCAAAAGGTACTGCTCACACTTTTAGGACTCTCTTTTGCTTAACAATCCTGTCACTTGAAATCAGCCCTTCTTTATTTAGCTGCTGTGGATGTCAGTGTACTATGTTTTTTTTTTGTTTGTTTGTTTTACAGTACAAACCAAAATAAATAAATAAACCTTCGGAGCTTTTGGAATATAAATACATAACTTCTGTAATTAAGGGCTGTGGTGTACAGACAGACTGAAATTCATAAAAGTAAATGTCCCTTTGATTTTACTAGAACTGCCTTAAAATCCAACAAAGGTTCATAATGTCAAAAGGCGGTATCCTTTACAGCAGTGATAATATAACATTTATTGCCCAGGTCTTCTTTGTATTGTTTGTCTGTGTTCCTGGTTGAGGATTGCCCCGCTGTTTGTTCCCTAAAAACAGGAGATAGAAATGAAAAAGGTGAGAAGACACCTCTCTGTGTTTGATTTTACCATGTCCTTGTGTCTTTGTCTTGGTCAGTCTATTTTTGGTTTGTTTACCTCTCTGTGATAGAGGTCAGTCATGAAATGTATCAATCAAAATAGTGATCCATAATACTGTTGCTTTCTTAGTTTCAGTCCATTTAACAAGGATAATAGAGATTGATGTAATTATTCCATTTGACATATCATCATCCAACTAATGATGTTTTGTTGATTACCACATTAGCTTTGCTAATTCCTCTTTCATATGAAGAATTACAGCAAATATGGTGTCAATGTTGACTGAAAATCTGCAGCTTCTCTGGGCCAACCTTGTTCATTGAACCATTTAGCTACATGGTAGATGAAAATGAGGTGGCTCATTATCAAGGCAAAGAATATTTCAGAATAATGAATCATTACCATGTTTATTTTGATCACCATTAATCACTATAAACAAGAAGGCCTATCACTGAGAACTTGGCAGGCTCCATCACTGACGCTGTTAGAGCTTCTGACATGTTTGAACAAGTCAAACTTTAATGGAGGTCAACTTTAAACATGTTCAAAAATCCCAGGAGAGATAATGGTTGTGGCTTTAATTTCAGAGACTGTACTCCCCAACATCTTTTCATAATTATTATTACTTTTTAACAAAACACTGTTTAACCATCAATGATACAGAGGCTCTTTTTAATAGTTTTCTATCAAATCATGATTGCTTTGGTTGTTGTTTATGTTGTTAATTTCGAGATTTCTTTTTGCTTTACGAACCTTCCTTAATTTGACTAACAGTTTGGTGACAGTCTCTTAGATGGGTGCTGTATGATTGAAGGTACCACTGAGGTACTACACTGACACAATCTGTTGCTAATGTTAATTCACACAATTCAGAAATCTTGAAATGGAGTGATACAGTTAAAAGTCCTTGTTGCATTCTCTGTTTTGACCTCCTGCCCACTCAAAATGCTTTAATAGAAATAACCGGTGCAAGAGGTACAATCATAAGTCACATTGTCTTTGCCCATCACAGTGTGTCCTAACAACATGTGAGCACCATTTGCATCACATTGCACTGCATTGTGCTACACCACATCGCAACACATTACATCACATCACATCATAAAGCAACTGTCACCTGGTGTCCACATTGCATCTGTCAAATGTGCCCTTCCTTTAATTCATGTAAACAAACCTCATCAGCTGTGTGGAGGAGACACTGGAGATGGAAATAGAGGAGTATGTCTAACTTCTTATGTTTGCCCTTTTGAAACAGAAAAGAATCAATCATCACACTTGAATTATAGATATTGATGCACTGCTATCTCTACTTGATTCGAAAAATTAAGTCATATTTTCATACTGGACACCACGCTCCTGGTAATCTTTTTCCAGATAGCTGCTACATTAACTGTGGACTCCTCATGTACTCTTTATGAGCTAACTGCCCCGTGTACAAGTAACATACGGTACATGCATAATCAACAGGAATAAAAATGGAAACAATTAATGTGATGCTTATTAGAGTCTGAGTCATGTAGCATAGTGTTGCTTAACCTTGTGCAACTTGTAACCGAATCAGATCCTCCAACAGGAAACAGTAGCTGACTATTGCTTACTTGCTCTATATGTTGTTCCAAGCAGTGCTATTATGTTCTGCCATTTGTAACTTTTACTGTTCGACACTTAACACTGAAAGTTTAAACTTGTAAACTTGTAAATTTCACACTACCGCAAATGTTGCATGTTTTATTAATTTATTGATCACAGACTTAAAACTTCTTATCAGTATTACTTTTGCACTCAGTAATTGCAAAGGCTGTAAATGAATCAATATTTACAACATCATTGTAAAATATAGAGTGGGAAGTTACATTAATTTTGCTGATGTTTCTTCTGGTATCTGTAATGTATAATTTTTTTTTTTTTTTTTTTTCGGGGGGGGGGGGGGGGGGGTTGTTCGTTTTGTTTTGTTGTTTTTGTTTTTTTGTTTGTTTTACATAGAGGTAATTTAAGTACTCTGCTTCTTCATCATGGGAATCATCACATCATCATGGAAATAGGAATGCACTTTAAATGAAATGTAAATGTGAACTTGCCTGCAGGTGGGAGTACATTACAAGTTTGTATTTGTGCCCAAGCCCTTGAGATAGAAGAGCATTGCGACTGATTAGGAAGACAGTGTGTGTTAGTTTTTGATCCTTTGGGATATTTATTCTGTATCATGTGTATATTCCGACAGCTTGGGCTTTTCTCTGTTATCTATACTTATTATTATGTTGCAAATGTTTGCAAAATTACATATCATATAATCCAGTAAATGGAGCCAAAATGATGACTTAAATGTTTAGTACTTAAAGTAAAATTTTTTGCATTGAAAACACTCTGAAAACAGAAACACTGGTGTTGAAACCTTTTTATAATGGCACCAAAACAGGTACTGGCATTGATAGTTTTTTTGGGAAAGTTAAAAACACAAACACTAAATTATTTCCAGTTATCAATATGCAAAAGATATGCAAATCATGCAATCATGGCCCCTACCCTCAAACCCTACCCTCTTTGCCAAAAAGGTGACAAAAAGTCAAAAGTGAAAGTCCATAGTAATCAATAAAATGATCTGTAATCAAAAAAAGTGTTATATTATTTCTTATGTTCCGTTCTTACTTGTCCTGCTCATGCAGCTCAGGAATTTTGTCTTGGAGTGTGCCTGTACAGCCTCATGGCCCATATATATACTCAATATCTTTGATATGACTAAGCAGATAGTTTCTGTCTCCAGCTCATGTCTGCAACCTTCTACACCTAGCTACATGCCCTCAACCAACATACACACTCTTTGCTCATACATTCCTGAAAGTGTCTTATCTGACTGAGTTGTGGTTGGGACAGCTGTCAGTCAGCAATATACGGCCAATCATTTATGGTTGTTTAGTTTAACCCAACCTCTGTACAGACGTAGGGATTGACTGCTTTAAATGTGCGAGACACCCAGAGATAGGGGCTCATTCGTGTTGAGACCAGCGCTGTGAACTTCACCTGTGACCAGAATAAATGCTGAACTGAGAAATAGCTCTTCTTTGAGTGATTCTTTGGAGGTGTCTGACCAAAGAACTGGGTAAACTATTACAAAAGGAAAAAGTTTTTGAAATTATAAACTGTCATTGGTTAAACA
Organism: Labroides dimidiatus; assembly: GCA_030710495.1. Taxonomy (NCBI): domain Eukaryota; kingdom Metazoa; phylum Chordata; class Actinopteri; order Labriformes; family Labridae; genus Labroides; species Labroides dimidiatus. The sequence continues at coordinate 21,404,064 of CM061143.1, read as the reverse complement.
GTCACATCAAATAAATGTGATTTTCAGTCAAAAAATGCACCAGAATGCCAAAAAAAAAAAAATACTAATAAAATAGTTTAAAATTTGATGTCTGTTTTTTTACGTCAGCTTCAAGTTAGTTGTGCCACAGGTACTCTGCCATCATGTGCCCAAAGAAGCCCCAGCTCCCCTTTGCAATACAATTGTTTTAATGCCGGTGTTTTCTTTTTTTCAGGTTCAGAGTGTGAAGTCATATGTTTGGCTCCATAACATCCCATAACATCAATGATGTATGCTCGTTTCAGCCTGTGAGCTCTTTTTAGCTAGCGAGGAATTCCAGTGAGAAACAGGAGTTACAACAATTAATCTTGCTAGCCTACACAGAGGTGGCTGTACAGGGAGTGAGACATCTACTGTCAGTGAGTGTCTTATGAAAGTAAAGTCAGTATAAAACTTATTATAATTTGGTGAAGCAAAGTGTGCATTATATGTAATAAAAAAAATCAACAACAGCTGTTGTCAGTGATACATTTGTGGTTTTTTTTTTTGTTGTTGTTTTTTTGTAGAACAGTCCAGCAGCTTCTTCAAATCTGATCATTTCACAACAGCTTTTGAGCATATCAAAATGTTTTCCTCTTCAGACAATTGATATCCAGCTTATAAATTTTGTTTTTTCATTGTAGAGGATGTACAATGATGTCATCTCAAAAATGTGCTTTGCAGTGTACTTTGTACCAATTTTAAGTATATTTTGTTTAAAAAATATATTTTGTCCAATATTGTGTGCAAACCATAAACAAAAGTTACTTTCAAAAAAACAACAGTTTTCATCATATGAAACATGAAATTACGTTTCCGTTGATGAAACAAAAATACATTTAGAATATGTTTTTAAAAAATGGATTTGAGGAACATTTCATGTTATTAATACTGATCACCTTCTTACTTTGTCATGTTCAGGATTCTTCCTACACAAAGCAAAGACTAATAAGAGCGTAATTTTCAATTCAGTATCCATGCATTTCCTTCTCCTTTTTATGTTTGATATAAATGAACAGAAGGGGAAACATCAATCCCAGTGCTCACCTCAGAGACATGTGATTCCCTGCAGGCTTTGAGTCAGTGCTTCTTTTCCAGGCAGGTGTGTTTCCTTTGTGTTTGAGACAGAAGAGTGGAGTGCTGCGCTGTAGAGATCGATCCACACAGGGAAGTGTTGTCTCTGCCTCTGCATGACACGAGGCCCTAGAATAAAGGGAGAGGTCAGGCCATCACACCTGTGCCCATTAGGTGTGTGTGTGTGTGTGTGTGTGTGTGTGTGTGTGTGTGTGTGTGTGTGAGAGAGAGAGAGAGAGAGAGAGAGAGAGAGAGAGAGAGAGAGAAAGGGAGAAAGAGAGAGAGAGTTTAAATATACACATATACACTCATACACAATACATCTCCCCCACAGGCTATGTTAGACTTCAACTTCTTCTTTCTTTCATTTCAGTGGACTTGGTCATAAAAACTCGCAATATGTTATTGGCTGTGATTTTAATTTTAGATTAATCTTAAAAATTAGAAACAGGTCACTGCTATAAGTGGACAGTCTCTTAACAAAGCATAAGGTCACATCTCTGTATCTGCTTTGTTTGAATTGAAGACAACAACAAAAACACACCACAAAACTCTGGAGCAACAATATTAGTTTGATTTAACTAATGTTAGAATGTATTAGCTAATGCTTATCAAACTAACCTCTTCCTTTGTTGCCTCATACATAAAGTCATACAATAATAACCCTTTAAAAGATATTGTGAATGCTTTGCTGTTGTTGCTCTATGTGAATGTTGTAGCTATAACGATTTTATGTGTGCTTACATTGGTCCACTGTTTGACTATTGCCCCTATTAACAACCCAGATACATGTGTATTCAATGGAGGGAGACGGTGAGTCATCTGCACACAAGATCTGATCTGATTACTCTTGCTGCCTGTGAAGTACACAACAGTTTTTTGACACACATTGGTGAGCATTGTTGTACATTTGAGTATTATTTTTTTCAACATTGACAGTGCTAATAGTATCGTTGAATCCTCAGTATCCTAATCCATCAAAATGACGGAAAGGGTTCAAATTTTTCTCCCATTCGTCAGAGTTCAGCTCAGTTAGGAGAGTTGGCACCCCATGTAAAGATGCTACAGTGTTTGTAATGCTGGCCGTCGGATTGGTTCCTGGTCCCGTCCATGGTCCTGATGTAATTTGTTGTATTTCAACAAGATAACATGGCCTCTAGTCTAAAAACATCAAACCTCTCTCCACAAATTTCTTCTTAACATTCTATAATTAAGGGAGACATTTTGAAGTGTGTTATGTCTTGCATTTTCCTCACACAGCGAGAGGTTCGATTTTTTCCTGGCATGTATATGTTCTTGTATAAGATGAAGCTGCCTTGTGGGTTGATGCTGGGAGACATTTCTAGGTTGCTTTGAAAACATCTCTGATAGCATCAACCCACTTAACTTGCCTACCTCCTAATGACTACACACCTCAGTAATGAGGTTACAGTTGGTAATTAACAACAGAACCACGCCACCTTTTCGATCTTTAAGCAGGAGAGCACAAAGCAAAACATTTCTTACACTATACTGATATTTTCTGTGCAGAAACATAAATGTCATGGGCTTTAAAAATTTTTCTATAATAATAAAAATTACTGGAAGAAAACATCGGCTATTGTTTCCACATTTCACTCTCATAGCTGAAGATCAAACTTTGACTATTCAAGCTTATCGCTGTAAAACATGATTTCAGAATGTGGAGTCAGTGTAGTCTGTATATAAGAGCCTCGGTTTATAACACAGCACTCTTAATACATTTTTCTTGTCAGCTGCTTGAGTGAGTTGGGGAGGAAGATAGTGAAGGCAGCGCTGAACCTAGCCCTTGTGATGTGTCTTTCCCTGTGGGCTTACTATATCCAGATTAAGGGAGAGTTCACAGATAGGCGACAAGCTCCAGCACCCATATCCAATCAGACGGTTCCCTCAGGGGAGCCATGTGGTGCACACATATGTGGCCACAGCCTCACAGCATGACACCCCAGTGTCCTCCAGGAGTCCTCCACGAGGATCATGGGATGCTGTGAGCGAGAGTGCAGCACTTTGACTGAAAACTGGGTGACGTGTTTGAAGATTAGGCGCTGCATTTATGAACACTGGCAAAAAATGTGTCATGGTTTATATTATGTTCCCGCTGCAGCGTGAGTACAAGTAGGAAGACAAGAGGAGGAGGGAGCGCTTGTGTGCTGCCGTCTGCCTTTTTGAAGGCTCCCACTCTTCAAGGCTCTTCTTCCTTCTGCTCAAAAGCTTTTCTCAAAGTCTATTTGTAACACTGCTTACTTCTCTCCGCTCGTTTTATCCAACAGCACAATGTAGGTGCTGAATCCGCGTCTGTGTGCACCGTAATGAATATGTGCACATATTTGTGTGTGTGCATGAAAGTTCTCTGTGGTCCAAGCGTGCGGAGCACTGTCAGCTGAAGAAGGAGTCACATTTTCTCTATCAAAAGCAGACGAACTATAGAATGTACATTCCCCTCCTGACTAAGATATTTAGAAGCGTCCTTTTTCATTTCCCGTCCTCTACTCTGTTATGAAATTCTATTGCAGCGTCACATATACATACACACCTTTCCACGGGTTTAGGACTGCATTACATTTTAAGAAAAACCTCACACAATGTCACCGGCCTCCTAGAAAACCAAATAACCCTGCACCACTCCCTGAGCCATCACACTTGATCCGTGTATGAATGAATCATTCTATGCTACCATTTTCCCCTCTCATCTCCCTTCCTGCCCCCAACAGAAGCACAGCAGAGCCATAGCTCATATTTCCTTTGACAAAAGAGGTGACAGTGAAAGGGAAAGTGAAAAGGCTATAATAAATGCTAGGGGAGAGGTACAAGGAAGAGAGTGTGGTGTTTGAAAACGGTAACCTTTTTCAAATGCTGATTTAGTATTCATTATTAATGACCTTTCCCTACCTGTGCAAAGCTGTTGCCAGGAAGCCCCTTCATGTTAGTGTCTGCCAGGAGCTGGGGGCAGATGTTGTGGCCTTGTTCAGACTTGTTGGCTGATGGATTTCTACACTTGGTATGCATCCTTTTGCACAAATACTGTTTAATTTGTCCCACTGAGTCCACTCAGTAAGTAAAGAAGCGTGTGAACACAGTGGGCAAGGTGCTAAAGTTCAGGGGGGCATGCTAGACAAAAATTAGGGGTCAGACAGGGGAGATTGGTGTTTTGGTATTTACATTGTCTTTCTATTTCCTGGCAGGAGGTTAGACTGGAAGGGCAGAAGACAGAGAGAGGAAGGCAGCTGTTTTATTTTCAGACACAGAAAGAAACAATAAAATTGTACATTTCACTTACACTTAACAGATCCTAATTTACTGAATGGTGCTTATTATCAACAGCGTCCATGATAGCGGGCTATAGCTGGTTATGCTGCACTTCAAAGTCTACCACTGATGTTGAAAACTTAGACTGACAACATCACTAACTTATTCGGATAATGAGTTATCCATTTCTTAAATTATAGAAGCATGAACGCATCTCTCACGTATTGTTCATTCAACAACAGATAGGTACCAAAGATGTCACTCACTGGTTTCTTGACTTAAACTTACACATGAACCTTTAATTTTTAAATTTAAAAGCTAAGCTAAGAAAGCTACTGGATCATTGACTGACCTGAAACTCACTCCCTCTAAATCTGTCGCAAATCTGAGTTGTGAGTGAAAAATTGTTGAAAAACTGTCCTCATATCCGTCTGCTAACTGGAGAAAAGCCAACAGCCATTCTAACTCTTGGTGTTGGAACAAAGAAGATTGCACTGAGAAAATAAAAGTTTTTGCTTGTCTTCTTGCTCAGCAAGTAAGTGGTTGTGAACCAAAGAAGAAGACATTTACCCTGAAACATACTAACAGCATCAACACCGACTGACAGAACTGTCTGTGTTGGTCTCCACCAGACAAATAGCAATATCCACTTGTAGACTCTTGCTTCTCAGAATCATATAAATGTAATTTTTGTTTTTTTTACTTGAAAAAAAAACGGCAACATGCCAGCATTCACATCTCTTTAGCTCAGTATCTAAACCCAAAAAGCAGATGTTCATCTAAAGTTACCATTTAAAGTACAGAAATGTTGATATATGTTTGTTAAACTGTATGCAGAGTTCTAGTTTTTCTGTTGATTTCCCTTCTATGCAAACAAAGACAGGACAAACGACAGAGCGAGGGTGTGATAGTTAAATATGTGCCCCAATTATAGGACCATGGCCTCTGAAGATGGGGCACATGATGTAACCACTATGTTAAATGGTGAATGGACTAGTACTTGTATAGCACTTTTCTAGTCTTTCTGACCACTCAAAGCGCCTTACACTGCCAATCTCATTCACCCATCCACACACTGATGGGATGAGGAAGCTAGAAACCATCAGTTTTATCCAACCCATTCTTGACCATTCACACACCACTGAACAACAGTGTCTTGCTCAAGGACACTTCGACATGTGACTGCAGGAGCTGGGAATTGAACCCTTGACCTTCCGATTGAGAGACAACAACTCTACCACTGAGCCACAGTCGCCCAATCATCATCGAAGTGTCAAATCTGTCTTACAAATATGTTTTAACCCCCAACAAAAGAAAATGTGCACCATACATGAAAGAATGGAGAGAAAAGAAAGCTACCAGCAGCCTGTCACATGTCACATTACCATCAAATAGATGATTTTAACTTAAGTGCAACCTCAACCAATCCCTGGACACATGTCTGCATACATGTCATTACAACTAAACAAGATGGTACCCATTAAATAATTAAATAAATAAATAAATAAATAAATAAATAAATGAGAAAGGGCATGCATGTCGATAGGTGTTGGCCTCATATCACTAGTGGACCCTTGTTTCTTCTTTGAGTATCTTTCATTTCTATTCCATTAAAAAAGTATTCTTAATAGACAAATTAACTTTAAGACCAACTATATGTACAATACACTGTGAGTTTGCACCCGTAGGTGTGCATGTGTTTATGAATTCAGTTGATTACTTCGGATGTGTTCACCTTAGCTCAGTGTTTTATCCATAGAGTCTACACTGTGACAATTTTTCTTACACCATGAGACATACAAGTAAGCACATTCAGACTGCAGTACAGTACTATAAAACTGATATATGTGTTGCTCCACCTGAGTGTTTATCCAGCAAACCCTTCCATCATTCTGTCATCTTTTTGTCCGTCTGTCTCTATTCATCCGTCATTATCAGACAAAAAATGTAACACATACTTCCTCTCCGGAGCAGATAAGACTCTGTACATCACTCAGGAGCAAACCTCGAGGGCCCCGGGTAGACACACACAGCAAACTCTGCAAGAAGTCACCTCAATTACACCATCATTTCTTCTGTTGTCATTTTTTTTCTGTCTAAGACTTCAAAACATATTTCTGTAGAGCCTCTTTTGTCTCACCAACAGCCAAATTATTATAATGCAATCTCAGGCTGTGCTCAGTGCCAGGGATTTAACTGCACCGTCAATATTCCCTATCACACCCCCTTAGCAGCTATAATTAGGCTGCTTACTGGGATGGTTTTGTGAAAAACTTCAGCCAAACCAAAGTCTCTCAGGCTTTTGTGAGAAAAGGGGTATGAGAAAAACAACTGAAAGACATTTCTTTGCCATCATCATGTAATGTATGGGGCTATAGACTTGCCAGAACCTGTTGTGCACTGATATTCAGAGGTTCACTTTCAGCTGCTTTTTATCAGTAAACACATGCTCAAGGGGTTCTGTGGAGTGGCGTGGTACTGAAGAGGTATTGAAAGCTCCACAGTTTTGAATGGAACGCATAGGACACATTAAGAATGACTGGACCAGGGATGAGAAAGTGGTAACACTATACTTTATATTTGAATTCATTAAGTTACAACCCAGATTGACTGTTGAACACTTTTTACTCCAAATTTTTATATAATATAATATAATATAATATAATATAATATAATATAATATAATATAATATTATATTATATTATATTATATAATATAATATAATATTATATATTTCCAGATATCAAATCGCTTTCCTAAAATGAAAACCCAATGTCAACATGGAGAATGACAACAAAACATGTCCCAGTTTCCAGCAGTGTGTAGCTCTGTAAGCTAAGCAAATATCAGACAAACATAAGATACTGTATCCAGCACAGGTTACAATTACAGTGAAAACATCCTCTCTGAATTCTGGTATAAAGCTGTTTCATTTGACCAGGATGTCTCTTCAGTGTTGACTGAGAGACCTGATGGACATCATTGAAATGTTCACCGTTAATGCTGGCCTGAATTTCTCTGAGCCTGACAGCATTATTTGCCAACAACATGTTTATGATCTCTCTCTCTTGTTCTTGCATAAAAATGGGCCTCCTTCCACCTTTTCGTTCTCGACCCTCAATTGTATGTGGAAAAAAATACATGTGACCGTCTGTAAAATATCACAAGAAGGGGTGGCAGAAGCGCTGCTATGGAGCTTACGATGAGCAGCTGATTACTGTGACTGTAGACTGTTGTTTTTATCTGTCAGATGCTCAGGTGATCTGCTCAGATTTGTCTGAAACTCTTAGTTCAGCCTCTTAAAGTCAATTCGTGGTTCATGACATGGTCAACTCATCCTGAAGAAACTTCATTTGATAAATTTGGTCCTCTTCTTCTTTGAGCATGTTCTTCTCCTGCTTCAGGTCTTCCCCTTCCTCCTTCTCCTCCTCATCCTCCATGGATCCCCCCTCTTACCCTCACTCTTCTTCTTCTGACTCTTTCCTCTTTGGCTGACGACAGGTGAACTCACCTGCTGCATTTTTAGAGTGCTTAAACCTGATTGATGTGTCTATAATTCATTAATCGTGTGTTTGCACACCTGATGGTTCTGTTTACAGTTTTTGTTGATTATTTACACACATTTTCTGAAAGCATGCCTCATTATCTCAGAACTCTGCACACAAATCAACAATGGACAAAACCCCTCGCTTCTCCTGCAACTGCAAAAAACATTTTACATTCAAAATAATGTCAATTCTTCTCAAATGGGCATTTTGTTTTCAAATAACACACACAAACCTCCATATGAATAGACATTTACAAGAACCAGCTGAACACTGATGTGCTCAATGTAAAACACTATGATGAATGGAAAACACTTCTTCTCCATTCATCATAATGACTTAGACAAATCTTTGTTCAGTGTTACACAAACTAAAGACAGTACCTACATGAGTGTGTTGTAAAATGTTCTAGAATAATATTTTCATACTTGGAACACACAAATACACGGTAACAAATATTTTATATTTTTTTCCACAAAAACATCCCAAACCAGCACAAAGTTGCACATAAGGTGGTCTACGTACAAAACAACAGAAGAATTTACAGTAAACTGTTACAGTAAAAAAAAAAAAATTAAAAATGCACTTGGTCAACCAAGGTGGCTCGGGTCTCATCAGAGATTACGGTCCTTGGCTTTCCTCATCCTCCCTGTCCTCATCCTCTTACTCTCACTCCTCTGGCTCTGCCTCTGTTTGGCATCCATTGCTCCGAAACAGAAATTCTCACATGTTGCTTTTTATGCTAAAGCTCTGATTGCTAATTGTAAAACTGTGTGACATGTGTGTGGCCCTGTGATGAGTCATTGAGCATAGTTAGAGTGAGATTTTCTTCATGAACATTGTGCCAAATGCAGAGAATTGTGTGTAGTGTTTTGAAAAAAGTGTGTTTTAGAACTGCAGTTTGAGCGTAAAGCAGGAATTGTGCTTGTAGTTTATGCAGAAATGGTTCAGGGGAGTTGGTGCATAAGTTACATGTTGTGGTCATTGTGTTTCATGCGCCAGTATTTGTGTGTAAACAACTGAGAAAAACTGTAATCATTTGACTTGTAGGTGTGGTAATTTGACAGTCAGTGCCTTGGAATTGCAAGGAAGTGACGTGCTATACGTCAGTGCCTATTGTATATTAGTGTGTTTAGTATTTAACAAATCACTGTGTGTATTGTTTTATAAAAAGTGTGAAATATGGACTGATGTTTTGCTCCTTGAGTGTGCGGTTTTGATCATTCTGTAATACTTTTGATTTTAGTGATTATGCAGTCGGAAAAAAAGCCGTATAACAGCATTTAAAATCAAAAGTCCTCACTAAAAGCTGTCCATGCAAGCAGTCCAAGCAGTCATGGTCCTTTATAATCCTGTCAGGTGAAAATATGGACATGTGGATCAACAGAGAAGCCAGAGGCCTTCAGTTTAAAACTGATCAGCAAACCTGCCACCGCAGGTCGGTTCAGATTTCAGCAGATACGTGTGCATGCTAGTGTGTGCGCGTGTGTGTGTGTGTGTGTGTGTGTGTGTGTGTGTGTGTGTGTGTGTGTGAGTGAATCATCAAACTTCAGCTTGACAAGGCCCGTGGGATTTTTGGGTCACATGAACAGAGACAGGCTCTTCTTTGCTTTTGCATGTGTGTGTTGTTTTCACTTGTCTGGCAAGCATCACTTCTGAATTACAGTGATCCAAAACATAATATGCACATACGCATGAATGAGCCCCTGCACATAGTGTTCACACTCTCACATTCACACACTTCCACACATTCGCGATGACACGGGTGCTACACCTCATCCTTACTCGAGACATTTCTTGCCCAGGGGGATACCAGAAAACCAGGTGTTATCGCATTCCCCTGTGACTCACACTTTCCTTCCCCAGAGCAATTAATGACACAGTCCAAAACTGTGGCCCCAAAATGGCTGCCTATCTGGAATGAAGGTGTCACATCACCCTGACAACCAGGTCAAGCCCTTCGAGTATCATCAGTGTGCAGAACAAAGCCAAGGGTCAGAGTGCGGCTCACCTCGTGACCCCTCTGTGGAATTGATCTGTTGTAGGAGAAATAGGATTTTGGTGCTGCATGATTCAGACAGCAGACAGACATTGAAGACATCTCCCATCTTGAATGATTGACTAGGTGCCTCACAAAATTGGACACAACAATACACGTTTATAGCCACAAAGGAGCTGCAGCAGAATTAGGTTAATCCTCTGCCATGTTCTCCTCACCTAAAGCTGTATTTACATGCGAGTGCATGTGTGATGCCCCCAAGAAGCTGGTGTTTGTCAAGAGGTTTGTGTTTTAAAGGCAGAGAATCCGTCAAGGAGATGAGCTGTCTACATGGCTGATACGTGCAGCCGGTGTTCAGCACAAGCAGACGCCAACCCATGTCAAATGTCACAGCACTAATTTCTTTCCAGTGCTGCCCAGGTATCACCGCAGAGGTGAGAGACAGACATACCTCACTGCTCCAGAAAATCAGATACACAAGAGACTCTGCTATTTACAAATCTACAGGCTTTTTATTAAGATGAAGATTGTTCTGATTTTCAGATCTCCTGTTGAAATTCAGCAAAGAGTTATGTTTTCCGATTCTTTCAGAGAAACAGTGACTGCATGCATACTCGTTTCTTGCACTGCAGCATCATTTCCACAAATTTAAACATTTTTTTTTTTTGTATGACTGCTGAAAATGCTTGCACTTTAGGTTAACATTTTATGATAGCATGATCTATTTTCATCAAGTACACTGTTTTATACAGTATGATTGCCGTGTGTATTGAACAAAGCAAACGCAGTAACACGTTTAGTCCAAAGATGTACAAGATGGGTGTTTTACAAATTATTGTAATGCTTTATTGAATGCATCTGTGCCTTTGTTTGTTTTCGCCCAAGGGCAGATAATATGCTTCCTCTCATCCCAGTGTCAACAAACCTTCACTGTAAGACTGTTTAAACCGCACATGACCCAAAAAAGTGCATTTTTCCTCAGGAAAATATCCCAGTCACCAGCTGTTTGTACGGGCCTCTGCATATTTGCGTGTCCTTCTTTATTAATGCCTTAATAAACAAATAATACAGTGTGTAAACTAGAGCCTAATCTTTGCATGTAATGAATATGATAATTCCACATGAAGAAAAACAGTGTGCCGCACAGGTGCAGTGTATGCCAAGAACAGTGTTTATTGGTTTGATTTTTTTTTTTCCTTTTTCCCTTTTTTTTTTTTGGAAAACAGCAAAAACATTTTAAATTATCACACTGATTTCTGTCCTGGCACATCCTCCCCAATCTACAACAAATTGATGCTAATCAAGTTAAAGGGGACCTCCCTGCCCTCCTCGTCCCTTTAAACTTTCAGAGCATTTAGTCATGCACCTGCCGTTTCCTCATTCCTGCGCTCTCTTCCTCCTAAATTACTGGGAGGTGATGTACAGCCCTGGCTGTCCCAAGGCTACGGGAGATTTAGAACTTCATCCCATATGAAGGAGAGGTGAGAAAAGACATTACTATGCAGAATAGGTAATATTGAAAACGCCAGAGCTCTTTATGGTGCCCCATGCAGATTATCAATCTATTTGTGTAACTTAGCTACCCAGAATTTCATTTCCCTTTTCATTTATTTGCCTTGCTGCAACCGTTTACAGTGCTGAAACTGAAAATTGGAGGCATGACGAGAAAAGGGGCAATATTCCCAGGGCAAGATAGGTCTTCCTTTTGCTGTGTGATTGCAACGGTTCATTTGGGTGGGAGGATGGTGTGAAGGAGTTTACATAAACATATTCAACTTGTCCATGCAGCTTATTTATTTATTTTCTGTTATTAATTTTGATTTTGAGCGTTTTTGAGAATTCAAGGAGACATCTCACCCTATGAAACAGCACTACTTGTCAGTTTACCCTGTATTATATTCAGTACCCTGGACAGAGGCGTGCATGTGGTAACAATCTCTGGCTTTGGTTTCAGATCTATGTAGAGCAGTGTATCTGTCTGTCCTGTTTATAATGCCCTAAACTACGGGCTGATCATCACAAAAAAAAAACTTAGTTAGGTCAACATAAAATATTATTATATTTCATCCTTGTTGTGAGAAATGCCCCGAGTTTAGTGTAACAGAGAATAAATATGAGACCTGTTTGTCTTTGAATTACTCTCAGTGCGCCTGTGCAGTGGGCACGGAATGACTGTCGGAGCTGCGCAGTATTGTATTTGAGTATACCCAAACGTATTGATATAAGTACCATTTAGGAAGCGCGAGGGCACACTGTTACACGCCTTCCTCGCGAAACTGTGTATTACTCTCATCAGTCCGTCAGCTCAATCACTGGAGCCATTTCACTTCGGGTGACACTGGAAACTCTTTCTCGTGGCTCACAGGTGGGACGCAGTGCTGTAGACGGACAGTGTGCGAACCATCGTGGAGCCATACCTTACATAATCATCGCGGCAGTACCCACTGAACATAATTACGATGATTTGTAACCTCCCATTTCACCCTGGTATTAAAAAATATTGCTGGAGGTAAGTCAGGCGTGAGCGCAGACGGGGCTGCCGAAATGAATGGAGTGTTGCCCCGGGGGAAAGCTTGTAGAGCAGAGCACAGTGTCATGCCAAAGACAGCCAAGTCTCCCACCCTCCACCAAACCCTCCACCCCGCTGAGGGCCCGGTCATGCCGTGAGAACGGGATGACATTACCGGGCCATTTAGCTGGCGGAAAAGATGAAAGAGGTGAGAGAGGCGCCGTGTGTGTCGCTTTTGTTATTTAATGGTTGGCTAATGTCTGGGCAGAGGGAGGGGGATGCCTCATAGCCAAAAATGAAAACAAATAGGTCAACATTATGAGCCAGGGATGTTGCTATAGTATGAGACCTTCAGGCTGCAGACGCTGAAGCAGATCTGAAGATCAGTGGAAACTCATTTTGCTCATCATCTGGAAATGATTCTATGCCTTTTGGCCTGTCTACCCAACACTTCGCCATTTGGTTGAATATATATTCTCATATAGAAGAGCTACATTGTTTTCATTTTAGAGCCAAAGACCCCGCATGACCGTTAACACGTGTGTTTAAAGGGTTAAATTTTGGGTAACTGATTAGTATATATGAAAATATGCACGTAAGAGGTCTATCCTTGGTAAATAAAAAAAGTTGCAGGCAACAGAAAGTGTTATATACTTTTACATTTTATAAATGATCAAGCTCCATTACTGGGCTGCCATTGAGTAATTTTTGACAGGGTTCTTATCTGGCCTTTCAAATGGCCTTCATCAGATCGGATTGGATTACAACGAGAAAACTAGCATTCTTTATCACTTAAACATCACCATGACCTCCAGTGCTGTCGTTTCCCTCTGGGAATAGGGATAAACATCATAAAGCTCCCAAGTGGTCTAACCAGAACAGCTAGGGACCTTAATCTGGCGCTCATTTTACATACTTGATTTCTCATTGAAAAGAAGTTGCTGTCATTAAGGACTTTTCCCACTCGGACAGTTTAAGACCAATCCTACCATCACTCCATTCGCGCCTTTAATCGGTCACTGTAACTGGAGCTGAGAAACACAAAAGCTTCGACCACAGAATAATAATTTTTAAAAAATCTTTCTTTCCCGGAGCATTAATACAACAAGCTGGAATTTAGGAAGCAGTCTTTTCTTTCTTAATGAAGAATGTCTATCACTTTCTGTTTCATACCTTCCACTCTGAATTTAATATCAACATCCAACTCCCTCACTCATATTAAGATTTTAATAAATGAAGGGCTGCTTAATAATCTGACTGGCCTCTCTATATTTGATTAAAACTGATTGCTTAACGCCTGTAGTCTCCGAGTAAGTTCTAAAGGGGTTTATGAGGAAACTGAGTGACTTTAGCTTGTCTTTCCAACGGAACCACACAGAAAGCTTTTCGGACTTTTGTGTTTCTTTCCTTTTTGTCCGTTTTATCACGACCTGAAAATGCATACAGATTCGCAGTCATCGCTTCATAAGAACTGCTGTCAGTCATGTCAGTTTATTCCACTCTTGTGCAGTTTTTCTTTTCGATGTGCCCCCTCTATACGCCACTCGGCGGTGCTCATAGACTTCCCCTTTCTGGAACTCGAACCACCTAATACACATGACTTTGGAAACGGTAGGGTAACAGAGAGAGAGATAATAATAATAATCTGTGTCACCAGTAAGAAAAGATGTGTTTGTTCTTGACATTAACGAGCGGTAAAAACTGTAAGAGAAAATGTGTGTTTTAGTGTCGCCTGTGGGAGCGTTTCAGCACCACGGAGCTGTCCGTCGTGCTGAAACGAAGAGAGTGCAGCGATGTATACTGCTGCCTTCACCCACAGCGAGGTAGGCTGAAAGATTAAATGAAATGTGTTTAAAGCACAAAATCCAACCGCACGAGAACAACAGCCACGTTTACAATCACGCTCCAACCCTGACGATCTTTATTTTTACATAAATCGTAACAAACGAGGTTTAAAATGAGGATGAGACATCGCAGCTTATCACATTAAAAGGATAATGTAAATGTCAGTAACGACGATATACATTCTTGAAATTGTAACTGTCTAATCATTTGCTCTGAGTAGGAGCACAAAGGAGCGTATTCTCTATATTTCTCTATTTATAGACCCTCTCCCCTCTCTGGAATGTACCACTTCCTTCTCCCGTAAGAAAACAGGGGGGCACAGAATTCTGAGTTTGACAAGTGAATAGATTTTAGCAGAGCCTATGTACCCAAACCTCCCCACTCCTCTGGCAGATTTTGAACCAGCTCTGTCCGTTTAAACCGAGAAGACACCCATACCGACTCCTCAATGCAAAAAAAATAAAAGGGTGCGAAGAAGCTGGGACGAGGGAACGTGGGTGTAAATAGACAGTGAACGCTCTTGGTCTCTCTCTCTCTCTCTCTTCTCTCACCCTCTCTCTCTTTCTTCTCTCTCCCTCCCCCAGCTCCTTCTCTCCTTCTCCCTGTCTCTCTTTTATAAAATCAATGAACGAGTTATTGGGTAGGACATAAATATAAGGAATCAAAGCCTCCACCGGGACCAACGGCATCGCGCGCTTTTGATATGCGTCTTCGCCAAATGCTACATGTGTTTTCACATCAGTGTAAATATTGGCTTTGAGAGGACGGGAGCGGAATCAGCTCTGGTACAGCTCGGTCTCGGAACCAAATTCTGACCAAGACTTCTACCAGCTTTTTTTATTTTTATTATTTTTTAGCGTCAAAACGATTCTCCACCATCGCCATCTAGCTGCTGTCGTACCCATCCCAACTCTGTGGCCGGTCCGAAGATGGCAACTTTAACCAACGGGCAGGTGGACGGCACGGTGCACGGTGTTGGTGTCGGGGTGGTCTCCGCCAGCACGAACGGGCTCGTGAACGGATTAAGCCACAGCCACAGTCCGGTGGGCTGCCCAGCCACCATCCCCATGAAGGACCACGATGCCATCAAACTCTTCATCGGTCAGATCCCCCGCAACCTGGACGAGAAGGACCTCCGGCCCCTCTTCGAGGAATTCGGCAAGATCTACGAGCTCACTGTGCTTAAGGACCGCTTCACGGGCATGCACAAAGGTGGGTGATGCCCAAATTCAATGAGACAACTATTTGTTTTCGTCAGAGTGAAACATTAAGTAGAAAGGAGATGATCGAAATCGTGCAGGATTTGGTGCGCAAAACTGCACGATTGTTGAGAAATTTATGCAGTTTTCACTGCAACTGAAGCCTGAGTCACTTTACACACGTAGTTTCCAAGACCAAAAAGGATATCCTTCCTTCTTGAGACCTGCAACTCAATTTTATACCTTATTGGGCAAACAAATCCAAGCATGAGAGTGTCACGAATCGGGAGTCACGACGGCAGGATTTTATGTAGGGTGATATTAGGAGGAGCAATGTTCCTATCCGGGCAGTGTGAGATGGGAGTGTTCACACACACACACACACACACACACACACACACACACACACACACACACACAGAGAGAGAGAGAGAGAGAGAGAGAGAGAGAGAGAGAGAGAGAGAGAGAGAGAGAGAGACCGGGCGCTGGTTGTAAACGTGCTTTCATTCACCACAGCGCTAAATCCAGGCCATTAACCTCACGTTTCACGTTGCAATAGCGGGGAGGCTGTTTGATTGCCCACAGCACTGTACACTCTGTTGCCCGCAACTCTCCCACAGTCTGTCCGTGTGTGTGGAAGAGAGACAGTGGGTGCGTTAGGGGGTGTTGCAGAAAGGGAGTGTGTGTTGGGGTGGGGGGCGTTTACGCGTACACGTGTGCACGCACGTGTAAAACTCAGTAGGAGTGGGCCTCGTGTGTACTGTACTTTTTCACAGCCTATTAGCTCTTGTAGCTTTTCATACTGTTCTCTTATATGAAAATGAAAACAAAAGGGGAAAATCAAGTTAAATTGATTGTAAGGAGCTGTTGGCCTTTAAACTTTTTAGCTGTACAGTGGTCTATTCGGTAAAATAAATAATAAAGAACAACTGACATTTTTAACTTTTCTTTGTGTGAGGCTGACAAGCACTATCACTTCTTTGCTTATTGTTTTATAGTTCATCTGTTGGTTTACTATTCTAAAGGTTTGGCTCAACAAAGCTACAATGCCATATAGTTATCATCATTTATTTATTTATCTATTTAGTTATTTATTTATTTAATGTGCAATAGCCAGCCTCGGACCTCTTTTCTCCTGGGAAGGGTCATTCTCAGCAAATCACCTTGTAATGAGAGGTCACTAATTGATCTTCTATACCTGCAGGACATCACCCAGGGGAGTAGAGTGCATAAGAATAAGCTATCAGTTTTTGGGTGCTCCCTCCTCATGGTTTGAACAATGTGTGACATGCGCCATGTGTCAGGAAATTATTATGATATACAAATAATTCCAGAGGGCGGGGAATGTGTGTGCAAGCATGTGGGAACCCAAGAGGTGGGAGAGGAAGAGAGAGAGGACGAGAGAGAAAAGAGGAAGGGGGGGTATCTTTTATTAATAGCCCAGCTGTAGTAGCGACTCCCTGTTGGACAGTTAATCACCAGTGGCCCCAGAACTAAAGGCACGGCTTGCCAGCTGATTCTAAGAACTGTCTCCTCACCGCGATATACGACCCTTCTTCCTGGGCCGGGCCCCCGCTTTCATTAGTGAGCCCCCGCTGTGCTCATATTTTAACTAGCTGGAGGCTCTAGCTACTCCCTGGCTCACCAGCTCACTGGCTCCCTGTAAGCTGCTCTAAGACCGCGCTCGCTTCACAGAGTCCTAACACCTTCCTCAGGTTTCCTAAGAAGATCTGAAAATGAGCCGTGAAAGACAGCATGCTCTACAAAGACAGGACTGACTTTGTGCACGACTGTCACACCGGGTTCTGCGAAGACGACACAGCGAAACATGAATCAGATAAAGTAGGCTATCACAAATTGACCCTAACAGTTGAAGATACATGTTAAAAAGAGCCAACTGATACTAATTTGTTTTCTCTCTTAAAATGTAAAACGAAAGTCATCTAAAGCCTTTATCAAAAAATTTTGTCCATGAAATACTAGTCATAGTTGTTCAAAACTGTTCCCACTTTTTATTTCCTGTATGAAGTCCAGCTTGCTGATCAAACTGCTAGCTAAAAAAACAAAAACAAAAACAAAAAAACTTTCGTGTTGCCATTTTGCTGATTTAAACCAAACTGTACATTTTGTACAAACTCCTCTCCATCATCATTTCCCCTCAGCGCCTTTAAGCTGTTTGCATTTTTTCTGAGTAGAAAGAGTCATGATGACCCTTTGAGGTATAAAACGCTCTGCCAAAGTTAAGTCTGCAAAACTGCCCAACAGCCAGCTCCTCCTCTATTTTTTCCTTCCATTGTTGCTCCTCTTTATTTGCTGAGCTTGATCACCTCACTTTCCCTCTCCCCCCTCTTTTTGTCCTCACTTTGTGTACCTGCGCTGATGTTGCCTGTTCTGACAGTGCCTCATGATGGATAATGGCTAAGGTAGTACAAAGTATCAGCTTGAATAGCAGATTGTGGATGATCACCTGTCGTTTTCTTTTGAAATTTGTCCTATATCCTTTGTCTTTCTGTCTTTTTTTTTTCTCAAAAGGCACGTTTGGTAGCTGTCTTCACTAACAATGAAACACCTCCGCTTGGGATAGTGTTGCTTTTGTCTCATTTTACCAAAAAGGACATTGCACTTTCATAAAGAACTAAGCATGGAAAACACACATCTCTGCTGCTGCAGGTAATAAAAGGCCCTTTCATTTTGACCTACATCAACAAGCCCTAAAGAAACAGCCTTTGCTATGGTAATGCTCTAAAGAAAGAGACCCCTATTACAGCCATTGTCAGCTGTGCCTGTGATACTATTGCCATAACCCTCCCTATAATGACTCCATGTATCACTCGTAATCTAGTCTTTAGGATTCTGTCCCTTTGGAATTGTGGGGTGGAGGGTATTGTGGATGAGGAGAAGGAGGAGGGGATGGAGGTCTGCAGTGGCTGGGAGCGGGCGCAGGGACATCAGCGCAGGCCTACATTCTCCCAATGATTTTATTTCTTTCCCCTCTGCGACCGAGCCATGCTAATAGAGGCCATTTATAATGGTCACCGGCTGCTGCTGCTGCTGCTGCTACAGAGTAGCACAGCTAGCACAAAGAGCCAGCCCTCTTTCTCTTTCTCTTCTTCCTGGTGTTGCAGCATTGGAGGTGAGGATCTATTCAAGAACAGAGTGTGTAGATACAATAGTTAGCCCTAATCATCAGCATGATTTTCATGTAATAATCACCGGGCCAATTGAGTTGCGATGATACAGGGCAAGACATTTAATAACTGATGGCGACTCATTTTTTACCACTGTCACACCTTCAGGCACAGTGTACTCAAAGCCAAACCTTAATTGTCTATTTTCTCCCCTGGCAAATGCTGCTGCAAGCATCACCAAGTTTTTGTAACTATGTTTCATTAGTTTTGTTTGACGTATTCATTCATCCCAACCAAACTTAATACTGACTCAGAGGAATGGTACGAGTGTTACAACTTCATTTCAGTAGGCTTCATTGGCAGCTCAAATCAGCAACAAATGTCAAAGGTCATCTCTGGGTAAATGTTAAACCATTTGTAACCAAACGGGAGGAGTTACAACCAAGTCCTGTGTAATTCTACCCATTCTGCAGAAGTCTGATGCCACAGATGGGGGCTGTAATCTTAGAGGGTCATAAAAGGAGTAATGGTTCCCTCTGACAGCCTATGGTTTTGATATGTCAGCCCTTTTAACTGAATGTGTCAGGGGGAAAGGTTCAGAACAGATCATCAGGCTCAACGCGTTTGATGAGGCCAGGAAGCCGTGATGCCAACAGCATGAAAGACCCAAGCTGTGTTTTATTGCAGGCAATTAGGTGTTACAGGTTGCCATTATAGGAGTACCGTCTATGACAAAAAAGGATAAAACCACATTCGGCTTTGAACAAAGAGAGACAAAAGCGCCGTGTGCCTGTGCATGTGTGTGTGTGTGTGTGTGTGTGTGTGTGTGTGTGTGTGTGTGTGTGTGTGTGTGTGTGTGTGTGTGTGTGTGTGTCTGTGTGTGTGTGTTTTCGTCCTGCAGGTCTGCGTTAATGCAGCATGTGTTCCGGACGAAAAATTTCACTCTCGTTGCATCATCCTCTCTGTGGGATCCTCCTCTCTCCTCCTCTTGCATTTGGTTTGTGATAAGTGTGTATGTGCATCTCTGAATGAGTGTGTGTGAGTTCATGTGCCTCCCTTTTCCTCCCCAGCCCAAAATCCTCAGCTCAGCTCTAAATGCACGCTCAGGCCCCACACTGTGCCCAATTTCTGTGAGGGCATAGCACGATCGATTTGGAGTGTTTTGACATAAAGAAAGGCAACATGTGTCACCAAGGAGGTCGCATCGTACTAAAGAACAACTTGACCACCAAAGTCGCATCACACCCACTGCCGACGCACCCTGTCCTGGCAGAGCATAGAACTGCCAAGCAACAAGAGGGAAAACAAGAGGCGGAGCCAGAGTAAGGAGTACCTTGAGCCTAATTTGTCAGGAGGGCCATTGTCAAGGCAGCACTGCCTCTGTTGTCCGTTATTATTGGAGGGGACTGTCAGAGAGGGGACGGCTGATGGCCAAGCAGGGAGCCAGTTAGTCACAGTGAGAGATGACCGCACCGAGCCAAAGGAGGGAGTGCTCATAGAGCCCCTGCAGGGATTAGCATGCTAACAGCAGGCTCACAGTCATGGGGCCTGTCAAGGAGGTGGGCCCTTTGGCTCTTCTGACCTCGATGGTACTCTCATTAAAACCACTGACCTTTACATACAGACAGAGAGAGATAATGTAAAGGGATGGCTTTGCCTTCATGTTCATCTCATTTCAACCACTTAGGAACAAGTAAAATGGGCCCGCAAACATTCAGAATGAAATACAACTTTGCTGAGATTGCTTTCAGAAGTTGATATGTATGGAATAATGTATTGTGAATGGGTGGTTATGCAAATGTGAGTGTTGACAGGGTGAGCAGAACTTACTCAGTTTTTCTTAGAGCCAGCATTTGACTGAACTCTCAAGACCAGACCTGAACTGAGACAGTAACTATTTTGTCACAGTTTTTACCAATTTAAAGGAAAACTAACATTTGTCACCCCTGACAAACTAACAGACTGACACATGCTGACTGGACAGTTTTACTGTACCATATGAGGCTACCACTTTGGACACACTGCTAAAGAGCTCATGTGGTACAGTATAACTGTCCAGTCAGCATATGTCAGTCTGTTAGTTTGTAGTTAATGGTTGGTCATGGCAACATCATTGCTCACTCTAGGCTACACTGCTGACCTGTGGAGAAGCAACAACAGTAAAGATTTGTGACCATCAGTAAAGGCCAGAGGGCTGCTGACATCATCAATTTAATCATAGATAGATAGATAGATAGATAGATAGATAGATAGATAGATAGATAGATAGATAGATAGATAGATAGATAGATAGATAGATAGATAGATAGATAGAAGAGAATAAACTTCAGAGGGAATGCTTCAGGTTTAAAATTTAAATTTCTATAAATTTACCATATAAAAATGTGGTTTCGAGGACACTGACACCTGATTATTACTGACTACCAAAGTGATTCGAAATGTATCAAATATCAATTTAGCGATTTCTGTGCTAGAAAAGATTTTTTTGAAAATGCATACATGCAATAAACTAAATGGTGTGTTTTGACAGTGCAATTTCTCCCTTGATAGCCCAGAGAAGTGCAGAAGTCAAGTCTGCCTTGAATGCTTCAGCACATTTGGCCTTTTGTTTTCCATAAAGAGAGGCTAAAAAGCTTCCCCTTTGTTCTTGCTCTGTCTTTCCCGTTGCCGTGTTCATTGCCCTGGTGTACCATTCTTCCAGATGATATAAAAACATAAATGCTTTCTTGACAAATACTCCATGTAGAGGTAAATATTTTCTTTCTTCCAGGCTCTTGCATCAGCTAAGTATTGTTGTGCTTTGTGCTAAATTTTTAAAAAGTTAACACTTTAGGCCTCTTAAATATTTTAGCTTCACTTAATACCACTTCCAAGTCCCTCTGCTTCAAACATGGGTGTCCGGTTGTGGAGATAGAAGAGTGAAATACTTTGAAAATGTTGGAAAATCTGTCGGGTGGTGTTGGAGCTTCACTTTTGTTCTACTGCTGATTTCAGAGCTAATTTTAGAGCTTCCTGTGGGGAAGTGCCCTGATTTTTTCTGTCTTTCTTTCAGAAGTTTTTCAAATTGACTATATTTCAATGTACTAGTCGAGGATAGTAAAGATAGCCAACTGAGTTTTATTTATTTTCTTTTATGCTGCCTTAATACCGTGACATGATTCTGTGTTCTGTCCTTTTTGAGTTCACTTTTATAGACTTGCATGTACCATTTGTTCCATTTCTGTATCTCTTATCTGTGCTATTCAGCTACACAGGCACCATGCTCTGCATGTAGTTGTTCATTGTAAAAGGCTTAACCATTGTTGCCTTTGTTCACATGTCTAAAGGTTTTGAATCTGTGTGTGTGTGTGTGTGTGTGTGTGTGTGTGTGTGTGTGAACTTTGAAAACTGGTGCTTTTTGCCTGTAGGATTAGAGCAGCTGGTTTTATCGAGCTTTGCGCAGTGGGGAAGCAAAATGATAAGGAACACTGTAATATCCATGACCAGTATCTGTATGTGTACAGTAAATCTGTGTTTATACATGTTTCCTCTATACACTTATTGCATTTTTTTCTTATAGTATAATATGGTTTGGATATCTACACAAATGTGGGGATTTTACCTCAAAGTATAGTGCTGCTTTTGAAATTTACCAGTCCCACCACTTGCTAAAGCTGTCCTTTTTTGGT
Organism: Labroides dimidiatus; assembly: GCA_030710495.1. Taxonomy (NCBI): domain Eukaryota; kingdom Metazoa; phylum Chordata; class Actinopteri; order Labriformes; family Labridae; genus Labroides; species Labroides dimidiatus. The sequence goes on along the minus strand of CM061143.1, from coordinate 21,381,814 downwards.
AACTCCTCAAAGTTTAATTATAATATTTATATTTTAGTCCAAAACCTGACTCGAACCCTCAGTATGCACGTAAAAATGAGTTCAGCTGCAGCCCTCCTCTGCAGAGACTTTTAGGAGGCTACAGCAGCATGACACAGCGTTAATATCAGAAAAGAGTTTGTCCAAGGTTTGTCACAGCCAAGTGGGGCTAATTAAAGCATACAAAGAGATTAATAATCCCTGTTAAATATACTACACTGAATGTCTTTATTTTCACTTCCAATACTTGATGGTTTTGTCTGTTTCTACCACCTCCAAAGGTCACATAATGTTCTACCATTAAAGAAAACAGCAAATCATTATTACTTTTCTGTAGTAATCCCCACATTTTCCTCCAGCCACACGCACTTCAAACTACCTCTTTAGCCCAAACACAATCGGCTCACATACACGAAACAGATCACTTGACTTTCGAGATTTGCAGTTCCTAGAAAGTTGAATTGATGATCTTTCTCAACCAAATTGCTCATCATAACCAAAAGTGGCATATCTGGGTCTGCCTGCTGGGTTTTCTCTAAAGCAGGGATTTCATGAGCTGTGTACTATTTGTCCCGGACAGAAAGCGACGTCAAAGACTGTGTGTGAGCATATGTGACTTGTCAAGCCAGACACATATTTAGCCTCCTCTGTATACATGCATACAGTCTCCCATGCCGTGCCAATGAGTGCCAGGTTTGAGTGTCCCTGATTCAATTCACTTTCTTCCCCATCTCACTTCATGCCTATTTCATGTCCCCCAATTAAAAATGCACCACGTTGACTTGTAAAAGGAAGGTGGGAATGGAGGTTAGGGCTTTTCAAAGATCTCTCTCAATTATTCAAGGCTGAGTTTGATTCAGAAAATGGAGGAGGATTAATAAGTCATGCTGAAGTTTTTTGAGGGTTTGGGAACAAAATGTAAGGGTGAGTGTTATGATAAAACCAGCGCAAGCACCAACTGATGGAAAACGTGTCGTCCATTAACTTGACAAGTTTGGACAACCCAAATTTAGCATTCAACATCTCGGTTTAAGCCAGTCACTGAGGTCTGAAAAACAAATAATTGCTGCATTAAGAAATATATTTAGTTTGCATGTTTCTGTATAACATATGGCAATTGATCTGCTCTAAATTCAAATTTTGTGTCCTTTCTTAGATGCCCGAGGGGTTCATATTTTTCCATTTTCCTTCACCAAAAACAGCGCACATCAGTGCCTTTGCTATCAGATATTACCATTCAAATCATATTGGTGTCACATGGAGGGAAAGCACATCAAGGCTTTATCCTATCCTGCTGGTTGGAGAGCAGATAGACCAAAACATATCGCTGCGGAGGGAGATGGTGCAAGAGTGCGTAAAACGACAAGGAGCTCAAGACAGAAAGAGAGGGAGATGGAGCGGAGGAGAGAGACAGAGGTGGCGGTAGTTGGAGGGGGAGGGAAGGAGAATTAGAGAGATGTTGAAACAGGGATGATGTAAGAGAATGCGTGAAAAGAGGCAAGGGAGATCCGTGGAAGAGAGTTGGGATGGGGGGTGGTTGCACACAAAGACAGACAAAGAATAACAAGAGGCGGAGAGATATACAAGAAAGAGAGCGGAGATTGTAGAGAGAGAGGTGCCAGCTAAAAATGGAGGCACAGAGAGGGACTGCTCAGTGACAGGAACAGAGCGAGCAAATTGAACGTAAAAGAAGAGGCTGGAAATGCAGAAGAGGGAGACGACAGACAGTCAGAGAAGTAGAAAGAGAGAGGGAGTCCCAGAGACAGATGTCGCCCTCGCTGGCCCAGGCAGATTGATAGCTCCTGGCCCAGTTCCATGCCAGGCTTTGACCCCTCTGTCCTCTGCTGTAATTTATAGGCTCCGTTTTGCCAGATTTAAGCACGACTCTGTGGTCATCATGGCTTGAGAAGAGAGAATGACCTTCCTTTGATGGGAGCAGAAGTAGACTCCTGCAGCTCCCAGCTAACCCCCAGAATAAACAAGCAAGTGGTTTTACATTAAAGGAGGCCTGACAACATGTTAATGGGACAGCTATACAGAACAGCAGTCATCTTGGCTTGTGCTCTTTTTGGTTTGACTGTTTGTAAGTTTTCTCACTTGCGTCATACATTTCAGTTTGGTTATGTGATGTTGTAGTAGTATGTTCCTGAGAGCCAAGCCTCAGTAAGATAAGTTAGGGTGAGAAATTTATTTTTTGCTGCTTAACAGTAAAGTTTCATCGCCCTGAGCAAACAGCAGTAAGAGGCTGAATATATTTGATAAGACTTTTTAACCACATGCTGCTACAATGTCTTGTTAAAAAGTTAAAATACTGCACATACATGGATGTTATCTCAGTGATGTCACCCACTGGTTTCTGAAGAGGCCAAACAAAGCCAATAAAAGGTGGCTGCCATGTTTAAAATTCCGACTATCTAACTTTGAGTCAACCTTGACACAAGCCAAGAGGTAAAGTTTAAGCAGACCTTCACTCTTGTTGCAAATAGCTATGAGGTGTCCACCATTAAGTCAACTCAGACATGACCTTAACATTTACAAATTTATGCATTCCTCTCATTCCTGTTGTCCTCAAAGCTGATGAGTCACAATGTTATCAACTCCTCCACCCTCTCAGTGTTTTGTCCTCTTTTTTTCTACAGCAGAGGTTGCCACTTGGTTTTCCATCAGTGTCAGTCAGTACGTTTAGAAGCACGCAGTAGCCCAGCTAAGGTCATAGCTCGATGGTAAAGCCACGGGGGGTCCAGTCTTGTCTTTGTATACGTGCAGAAAAGAGAATCGGACTTCTGACCAAGAACATCTCAGTCCGCTTCAATAGGCGGCGCTGCGTCCTTTTTTGATGAGCAAAGCTGAATGCATATCAAATTAGTTTCGGTTCAACCAAAGAAAAAACAACATTCTAACAATGGCTGAGATGGAGGTAGCTGTAGCTCTTCATGCTTTTATTTATGTATGTGCCATGGTGTTTGCTTGTTGTGTTAGAGCCATAGACTGTATGAGCTCAGTGACCCTATTCATCATGGTCACCAACTTCCTCATCCGGCTGAAGGCCAAGGATTACCAAGACCCGCTGAAACCTTCCAAAACTACCAGAAGCTTGTTTGCAACTGCATTATCTAGGTGTGTGAAACGAGGTACGCAGAGTCCGTATTCAGCCCGGCTGAGCTGTTTACATGCATTTTAATAGCCCGATCTGAGTAAGCTCATAGTCTAATTTCTGAATTTCTGCATGTAAACACACTGACTGGCAGTCACAGCAGATGGCTGTCCATCTAACTGATCTTTGTTTTATTGTGTTTTGTTTTAATGTGTCTTTTATATACGTTCTATAATTTGTTAAGCGTACCGTGAAAAGCGCTATACAAATAAAATTTATCATTATTATTGTTATTATTATTATTATTATTATTATTATTATTATTATTATTATAACTGGTTGCTTAAGTTTACCGCCTGATGAAAGGAGCTCTTTTCTTGCCTCTGTTGCATCTGTGTGTCATATACCCCTTTTCGACAGAGCTGGCGCCAGTGCTAGTTCCAGGCCAGAGTGGGTTAGCACTGGTTCTTTGTGTTTCCACCCCACTCCAGGTGCTAAAAACTGGTGCTTAGAAAGCACCAACTCTTTGCTGGGCCAGAGCAAAACACCGACTATGTCTGGGGCAGGGGGCCGAGTTACAGTGGCCAAAAAATTGGCATTTTGGCCATTTTTAAAAAGAAAAGCCGTCAAGTGAGTCCTCTGTCATTTTGTTGAGTTTCTCATTCAAAACTTCCAGGTTTATGTTCATGGTTTATTGGAACAGTTCACACCGGTTACTGTTGGCTGTAACTATGACAAAAAAAGAAACAGCTCTGTTACTCGTATGAACAAAAGGGCAACAGCCGGTGGAGAAACATGAAGCCTATGCTGAAGTGCTAAAAGTTGCTGTTCATCAAGAATCTGCTAGAAACTGGCTACAGAAAGACTGGAAGTCACATACACACCAAACCCAAAAAAAGAATTTTACAGCATATTTACAGCTTGGTTCAAGAAATGGCTTGGGTCTGAAATGCTAATTTCGCTACTGACACACACAGTATGGGGGGGGGGGGGGGGGTTCTAACTCAGGGGTTTGTAAGATAAGAATTTTGAGTTTGTCTAATCAAAGGCCCAGCTACAGAGCCCTATAGCTGTTAGAAAAGAAACTCATGTCCAAGTCCATGTGGCTTTATTTGACTGTATCAGGGACAGAGGGGTGACGTCGTGGAGACTACGCCCATATTTTATACCATCTATGGAGTAAACGTGTGCCGCAACTCTGAGCAGAAAAATACACACAACACAGATGTTGGCTGTTGATCCGCCCATCGCTGGTGATGCATTCACTTGAACCTTGTAACTCTGAAGCACATCGTTAGTCATCTAAACAGTAAAACGTTCTCATTATCTAACACTAACAACCCACCAAGTCCATTACAGCAACGTACTGATGTTTTACACTGACGCAATGACGTCACTCCAACTTGGCTTCTCACTGATGGAAAACCAAAGCAGTTCTTAGGAAGAATGTGATTAGAACCAACTAAGCACTAGCACAGAATGAGCACCTGGTTCTTTTGATGGAAAGGGGGTAATAGTGGACTTATGAAATGTCACTGTAGATAATAAAAAAATACCACCTTTGGTGTCTTCAGGGAACTTTTTGTTGTAATTCATATATCATATAAATATAATTGACTAATTGATTGACATTAGTTGATTGATTAGTTTTCCCTCATGGAAAAGGGTTAAGTCTCCACTCCAAGTTTAATATGAAAATCTAGTCTGAATCTTAGAACAGCTTTTGAGTTTTTGGGTTGACTTTTCCCTGATTTGGATGATTTGGCTTATTGTGTCCTAGCAACATATGCCACAATTGTCATCAGGCTTCCATTTTCATATTGCGAATCCTGACTGGTTCACTCCTGTATGAGGCTTCACTTTAATAGAAAGCAGGCTCTAACCTTTTTTTTTTTTTTTTAAAGAGCCAGAAGAACACAGACACAAATGAAACTCATGTTTAAATCTGAAACAATATGATCAAAAATCTTACAATAAAAAATAACATGATTGGGAAAATATGATCCCAGTTCACAAAGGACAGAAAAACAGGGTGTTGAATTATTGAGACTGCTGAATTTAAGCTGGTTCAGTAAAGATCACTGCAGAGAGGATTAGCCAAAACAGTTTTGAGTTAAACTAAATGGCCAGCTGCTTTGTTGGGAGTTTGTTTATTGCCACTCATTTTGTCTTTCTGTTTTGAATTATTTTTGACAAACAATTGAACTGAAACTATTGCTAACCACCACATCTTCTCAATCTTTTTACTCTCCATCCTTCACCTTTTTAGTCTTGATGTGTAATGAAGATACACTGTGCAGAACATGGACATAATTGCCACTTTTGAAATGCTGATTTGAACAAATGTATGATCAGTTTAGACAAACTAAGAGATAAAGCTGGGGTGGCCATTGAGGCACCTATCAAATAGCTGCAATGTGTCTGCCTGTCTGTTAACTCTGCTGTTCTCCTATTTATAAAGTAACTCCCATCCTTGATCAAATCAAAGCTAGTATGTTGTTTAAAAAATGTTTGCTTGTGTAAGAAACCACAGCTTAATGCTCCTCTGCATTCGTTTTGATTTTTAACACTGTAGGTTCCTGCTTTGTATTGAAGTATCTACTTCCCATCTCTTTCAGCCAATAATTTTTCAACTAATCAATCTCAATTCATTTTACAAAGCACCAATGTACAACAAATATTACATTAATATTGCTTTACAGAGCAGGTTTTAAAAAGTACAGCATTATTTTCAACTTTTTTTCTGAGTTATAAATAGAACTGTTTGTATCCAGAGTGTGCACTCTTGGAGACTAACTTGGCTGACTAGCCAGTGGGCTCAGCTGGGTTTGTGCTTGGCTATTCAAAGCATTACCTCAATGCACAAATCAGCCCAGGGAATGATCTGGACAGAAAGCCTTCAGCAAATTATTACAGATTTGCAATTTAATGGCTTCTGAGGTCTCCCCCAGCCCCACACAGGTTCCCAACGAGACAGAGCCTATTAGTTTGGTCCTTTAATCACAGAACAGGAGATGGGAATCCTGGCCAAACCTATACGTACCCGCTTCACTTGGTGTGGAATGATTTCATGGGGTTTATAGATAGAGAGACAGAGAGGTCTGTGCATGCACGCAGGCAGGCGTGTGCATGGGTGTGTAAGCATTGGCTAGTTGATAAGCATTGCTTTTCCCAGAGAAACAGCAGAGTGTGTTCGTATGTGTGTAAGCAAGAGATGTGTGAGTGAGTGAGTGAAAGAGAGAGAGAAAGAAAGAGAGAGAGAGAGAGAGAGAGAGAGCGAACAAGCGTTTCTCCATGGATCGTTTATCAATACCAGGAGGACGCACTGGGCAGCAGCAATTAATTTGGCATAGACTGTACCCAGAGCAACAGAAGTCTACAAAAATTACAAATTTGTTTTCAGCATCCTGTCCCAAAAACATTTCCATTAAAAATCTCTTTAAATTTCCACTAAATCTGCAGCATAAAAGCCTTCATATTATCTTGTCAAAGTAATTATAATGGCAAAGTTTATATTTAAGCTCTGCTTTTATAAAGTCAGTGTGAGTTGGGGTTTAAATGACTTTCCCTGCTGCACTGCAGTAAACTGACCTCTTAAAGAGCTGAGCTGTGAAACAGTCCCTCACTTAAGCCTGTAAATAAAAGTATTTGCTTGTAATTTATTGCATTTTTCAGTCAAATGATCAGCTGAAAAGTTGCAGACTCTGAGCTCTGAAGTTTTGGTCTGCTTTGGATTTACAGTACAGAAGACCTCCCACACAGGAACAAAGTAGTTGAGATAATGACATGACTTTTGCTACTATTTGTTACAGATAAATGACAAGCTTTCCCTGTGTTGTTTAAGTCAGTCTTTTCCTGTAGCTATAGTTGCCCAGATAAATGTGCTGTTGGTGCAGAATGTAAAAACTATCATTCCAATCTGCCTTTCAATGTCCCAATTTGTCCAAGAGGAAGCCAAGCTTTCTAAATGAGCTGGATAAAAGTGACTGCCAAAGGGGTTGAATATATATAATTATCTGTGGCTGGAGCACCAACAAAGGAACTTTGAAAACCAACTTTGTGTGCCAAAGGCTTCATTAGTCTGACAACAAAATGGCCCCGTAACTTGAAGGCGAAAACGACACAGGTATCTGCAAAGCCATTACGAGCATGCAGCGGTGCAGCCTCCTGTAGCCAAAGCACTATCTGTTTGGGATTAGCAGCTATTTAATGCGCTAATGTTAATATGCAAATGTGTAAATGTAATGTTTGAATTATGAGGTGATTTAAGAAACTGCTGGCTGCTGTTTTGTTGGTCTTACGCATTGACACGTTCTAAAGGACGGATAAGTGTGTTTACTCTGCATATGGAAATCCCTCAATGTCTTTCATCTGTCCTTCCTATAGTGACTACTGGTCCATGTTAGCTTTGCAAACATCTTAATTGTGTTAAATGGAGGAAAAAAAAAGTGTGTGTGTGTTGGGGGGGGGGGATTAAAAGCCATTAATGTGTGTTGTGTGAGGGTGTGCTATTCCCAGGACGGTGCTTTTGTTCACTTTGGCAAAGCAGACGAAGTGAGTTTCACCTTGAAACTCAGTGCACACCAGAAACATTGTCATTGTGTCTACCTAAAAATGCTGCCGTCTCTCTCTCTCTGCTCTGTGTTATTCACTGTCAGACCTGCTTTGCTCGTCTTTGCATTTCTTTGTGTGATCGCCTCTCTCCATCCTTCTTACTCTCTTTGTATGTTTCTTCTGTTTTCCCTCTGTCGATCTCTCACTTTGCTTTTCCTTTGTAACTCTGTTTTCCTCTCTCTTACTCTCCTTCTCTCCCTCTCTCTCTCTCTGTCTGTCTAAGCGTCAGATAAGCTCACTGGGGGAGACTTTAGAGGACTCTCCATCTGTGTATAAATAGCTCTGGATGAATTATTGAGGGACCTGGGGTTGCTAATAATCCCACAGGACCCATCTGACAATGACACAGAAGATGGAGGGAAAACAATTACGCAGGCTTTCTCCTTCAGAAGAGTGGGAATGGGGGTGTGGTGGTGTATTTGGAAGAGGGGGTTGGGGGGGGGATCAGCGGCCTCTGGGAGCCTCCTCACGGGGCCCAACATCTTGGCTAATAAACCCAATTAAGTCTCCGGAATCAATCGGAGCCCCGGGGGCGTCCTCTCTCTTCCTTCCCTGGACGGCGTGCAACAACAGGAAGTGTAATGATTCATGTTCCCCCTCCTGCGTTTGGATCGTCCTCTCATCTCCATCTTGCAGGTTGGCAAGGCGGACGGGACAGGACAGGATGTCCGCTGAGGCAGGATAATAGGACAGGGAGAGGAAAGGAGAAGAGGCGAGTGGAGTGCACAGAGGAATATTAATGGGAATGTTTATCCTGTAAGTGTTTTACTGAGGGGACGAGACATGCGACCACTCCCATGACAGAGTGAAAGCTCTTTGTCTAGCTCATGTTACCTGATCCATCTGAAGGCTATCTTTGATTAATCGGCTTTCCAGGTCCTTGTCTGCCTGTTGATTCAACATGCTATCTATCTATCTATCTATCTATCTATCTATCTATCTATCTATCTATCTATCTATCTATCTATCTATCTATCTATCTATCTATCTATCTATCTATCATAAAGGTCAGTGCCATTGTCCAACATCGTTGCGTGGGAACGGACATGTCAAATGTCTGAAATGATTGGTCAGGTCAAGATCATGTTCCACAATACAGCATGTGATCTTTGCCATCCAATGTATCCTCGGTTCAATGTGCTTTTATCATATCACCATGCCAGAGTGCAACAAGCCCCCCAAAAATGTTAATTAAAACTGTTTGCACCAAGCACAATAAAATTATGAATTTCCCAAAAAGAAAGAAAGCCTGAAAATGTAACTGTTCAAGGTTTTTAAGGTTTACCACTTTTTACTACACTGTTGTCTTTATTTATGAACCGTGTTGACTGTGAAGACACCAATAACTCCAAGTTCTCCTACTCTTAACTTCTTAATGTTTTATGAAATGATACATACTTATTTTAATGTTTAAACACTGTTTTATTCATGAACCACCATGTGGACTGTAATCAAGCCACGGAATCCAAGCACTTTCTTAATGTCTTGCTGTTTTAAACTGTTTGTGATCCATTTTATGGTTTTGTTTTTTCCATTCTTCTTCCTCTATTCTATTCTGAAATAAAACAAACTTTTCACTTTCCTCACATTAGGATCAGTCTGTATCATATGATGTAGGGACAAATTACCCTATAGAGCTATTACAAATTTGAACCCAATTTTAAATAAAAAAAACAAAAAATACAGTTATACAACTTCTAAAGGTTGGGTCATAAGACAAACAGTTTCAGAGCAGATTATTCTCTGGAGTTTCATTAAATGTTTGCATGCTGGTTCCAAACAAGGGTACAAACTTTAATGGTGGTTTTCACGCCTATTTTTAAGTGCATACACAAAATACATACAGATAACTAAAACATGAAAATACAACATATATTCAGTTTCCAACATGGAAAAAAATCTTACTTTTGTAAGTCATTTAATGTCAAGCAGGTCTTTGTTACTCATGGGGAATTGTATAAGTAATCGTTGATGGCCCTGTCAGCTGATTTTAGCTGCTGAGAAAAGATTAAAGTGAATACTGATGCCTCTTTTTCATACGAAAGCAAAAAAATTATTGTAAAAGTGCTGCTATGTAGAGTCACTTCAAGACAAAATGACTGTCAGCATACAGTTGGAACATTTAATATGTAACGTATATGATAAAACAGACACAGTTCTCAGAAACACTGAGCTGTGTCATGCTTTTTGGCAGCCCGTATCTGCGGCCTGAGGGAAGCTGATGAAACTCACTAAAGAGGGGACATGGGGCAAGACTTCTGTCCTTCTTTAACTTCTTTTGTTTCAGAAGTCAGAGGACAGATTTACTGACAGTTGTTAAACTGATAAAATTGAAGAGGATAGGACAATGTGTTACCAATCTTGGCGTGTGATATTTGTCAGCATCTGTACTTTTCCAGAAGTGTCCAACCTGGAACAGTACAGTGAAGACTTTTTATTCATTTTGGGAGTCATTCCGCGTTTAATAATTCATATTGTGAAAGCTAAATTTGGGCGTCCCAAACATTTCCTGACAAAATGGCTGAAGTAGGATGAGAGTGAGACGACTCATCTGCCTGGATTTGGGGCACAGTTCTAGTTGTTTAGTGTGTGTGTGTGTGTGTGTGTGTGTGTGTGTGTGTGTGTGTGTGTGTGTGTGTGTGTGTGTGTGTGTGCGTGTGTGTGTGTATGTGTGTGTTTACCATCAGGGGAGCATTTAACATGAGTGTATGTGTGTTCATTCATTTATGTGCTCAGCCTAAGTGTTCCTCAGAAAGGAACTGCACCTCGTGGACAAAGAACTCAATAGCCCCATGTAAGCCCAGTTTGTGCGTACAATTGTGGGTGTATGAATGTGTGAATTTGTGTGTGTGTTATCAGTACCGACCCTCAGGAGACAGAGTGGACGGGTGAGGGGTGGCAGCGTGGGGAGGGTTGGTGGTTTGTGTTGAGGGGGGACGACACTGTCCTAATGATGCATTTTCTACACCATTGATTCAGCGGCTCTGCTCTCCAGTAAATCCTTCACATGCAACACATTAAAGCCAGCCCTTTTTCCTCCTCCACCAATCGATTAGCACAGCTTAGAGACGGCCTCTCTGGGAAGCAGGGAAAGAGATGGGACTTGTTATCTTCAGGGACTCTTACACACACACACACACACACACACACACAAATACCACTTGGAGATGGTCATTCTTTCTCGCACTTTTTATCCTAAAACCATTTTTAAACATTGTTTATCCATAGCTGCACTGAAAAAGCGCCGTAAGTTTTGTGAGAACTTCTTTGCATACATTTGCTAATAACACTCTTAATCCCTGGATTACTGCATGCCTGTTGGTATTAATGTTGTCCGCATCCAGTTTTCCAGCTTGTCACTTGTTCAGTTTGTTCCTGTTTAATTTGTCTGTATGGTCTGCAGATAAGAGAGTGTAACATGCAAATAGTTTGTGCAATTGGTAATGATGACTTTTTAAGATTATAATGTCATGAATCAGCAGATTTTTATTTATTTTTCTTTTTTATTGCAGTAGTTCCGTGAAGAAGTCTTGACGATTTTTAAGCAACTTATTTGAGTAATTTTTTCAGTGTTCCTAAAAAGTTACAATGGAACCCCAGAGCACTTTAATTTAGCATGATGATAAAGACTTTTTGCAAAAATTGCCCTGTTATAAAAATTTATTTCACACCCTCTGGTGCTTCAGAACAGAATATTCACCCAGGATACAGTATAATAACTTTCATTGGACTTCTTCATATCCTCATCTCAGGGAGTAATTTAGTCACAACTGAAGCCACTATTGTTCTAAATTACAATGTCCTGCACTTTTAATACTGGGAGAAAAATGCAGCAGATGTACAGAAGTGGTAGTGCTGTCCCTCTGAGTTTCATCCGTCACCTGGTTATTAACTTTTGCTCTTTCTTTTCTTGCTCTCTGATTCCCTCGGTGGCTGCTTGCTGCAATTTACTATATTACATATTCTCCTCGTTCCCCCGAAGAGAGGACTAAGGGATCTGCATAAAGTCGCCTATAGGAGAGTTGGGACTGCTATTACACTTCTTTATAAATGAATACACCTATTTTTTTCCATAATGTTGCCCCTTAAATCTGTCTCACTCTGCTGAAATAACACCACCCTTCAGACGTGCGTTCATTAGTCCTGGAAACAGCTCCTGAATTTTTAAGGCCTGTTTTACACAATGCAAAAAAAAAAAAGGGAAAAAAGTGCTAGATGTTGTCTCCGAAAAGTGGTAAAGTTCCCCCCCGTATCTCCAACAGAGTACAATAAAGAAGCTCTCTGACCTCATAATGTGGGCTTCAAAGTGCTCTTTACTCTTTTATCAGGGTTTATAGCTGCCAGTTAAAGATTTTAAGACGATACGAGGAGAGAGTTGGAGTGATCCCAGGGACCTTGGCTGTGTCCCCTAAAATAGCCACTATCCTCTGTCGTTTTTTTCCATTGTGAGTAATGATCTGAAAGGTCAGTGGAGGTGGGAGGGATATGAGGGATTGATGCTCGTTTGATTAAATTTCTGTCTCACAAAACCAAAAGTGTGGGTGCTCTTTCAGTTTTCCCCTCTGAGTCCGGATTCAGTGGTATTTAACTAAGACCAGTCTGCACGTTTAATTAGTCCCACAAATTTCAATATTTGTGAGTATAGAACTTTAAGACACCATCAGAGGCAGTAAGTTGGTTCGCTGTGCTAAACGAGAAGAAAGAAATCTATAGGAGAACATCATTGCAAAACTTACATCATCCCCTTTTTTTTACAAGCTACAAAGACTTTAATTAATAACGTAATTTTTTCAACCCGATACAAACTGAAGAGCAACAATCACTCAGCTCGTATTGCATGTCCCAGTTACAGCAGCACAAGGGCAACTGTATCACTCCTGAATCAGAAACTCTCTAACAAGACACTTATTAGTATTCCTCTCCTGCACTCAGTGCTTCTCATTGTCACCATATGACTAAAAGACCAGGGCTTTATACGCTTTCTCTGTGAACACAATAAGTCAAGAATTTTCGTCTTTACTCTGACCCATTTCAAGAGTGAATTGAAGAGCGTTATCTAAGCCTGAGCACTCACAAAAATCCAGTCAGAACGTTCTTGTCTTAAGGTCAATCTTTTAAAAAGGAGAAAAAAAAACATTCTTCTGTTTATTGAGCAAAGGCTGTCCTTGGTCAACCTTTTCAGACGGAGATAAGTGCTAACAGAACTGAGGTAGGAGGAGACGTGCAGATTTCTATTGACTGACTGAAATTGGACAGCCTCAAACAAAGTTTCATGCCAAAGTTTTTCGAGGCAGAGTTCCAGGGCTGTGCAGCGTGGAGTTTGAGCTGCGCCGTGGATAAAGCTTTTTAATGCTATTGACTCTTTTTAGGCTCTTACCAAGATGTTCTGAAATATTTAAATGATCACTGGGAGTTTCTCCCTCGTCTGTGGCTGGAAATAAAAGGAGAGAGTGAGAGGAGGGAACTTTTTATGTCAGCCTTTTACAATCCCTGAATTAATAGGCACTAGATAATTAGAGAACTCTGTGCAATAACATTGTCCCCAAGCTGTCTAGTCTTGGGTGGCGTCAGGCAATGCATGCTGGTAAAATGTAATTCATGTGAGCAGTAACTGCAAAGCACTAATTCAGGAATGCATTAGTAATTTTACTTTTAGTACATCATAATTAGTTTCAAGGGAGAGTTTCAAGATTGAAGAATCCCATTCAACCACTAAGGTCCCAGAGGTTGAAGGTTCGGGACTTGATTTGACCCTGGGAGTTAAACTTCTGTAATTAATTGTAGATAAACACAGTGGACCCAAATATCCTTAAAACTCCTATATTATGTATATTTCACATTTTTATCTCAATTCTCTGACAACCCAACTGAAATTTGCATAGTTAATAGTTCAAAAAATCATCTGTCAAGCCCACGTGAAAACCCTCAGTTCAGCCTCAGTCTGACCACAGACCAGGGGTCTCAAAGTTGTGGCCCGCAGGCCAATTATAGCTCCCAGAACAATATTTTGTGGCCCCCTGCCTGAAATCAAAGCTTTGTGTTAGTGTGGCCTGTTTTATATTTTTTAACACTTGTGGGCTACCATAGATCAGGCTCATGACAACAACGTGAATTAGCAATTCGTCACTTGTAACAGGTTTGGATCACAGAGTGGAGGGAAAATACATCCTGTCACCTCGTGCTATTCAGTGTTTGGATCATGTGTCTTTTTGGCAGCACCTATCTGTGTGAAAAGCTCTTCTCCACAATGAACTTTAATAAGTCAAAGTTCAGGTCCAAACTTTAAGATGAGCATCTTAAAGCCATACTGAGGGTCTCGGCTGCTTCCTCCCTCAAGACGAAGGTTCTGAAGAACTGTTCATGTTCTGCATGTTCTGACCTGTTAAGACTGAGGCAACTGGATCAGTTGTACTTTTTTTTTTTTTTTGAATACTTGAAGCACTTTTTTTGTGGAACATTTGATGCGACCCAGCCTCACCCAGACACTACCTCCAGCAGCCCCTTGGTACATTGAGTTTGAGACCCCTGCCATAGACTGTATAATAACTGGACTTTGTCACTGTGACGTCACTCGTCTGTTTCTATAGTGGAGTGTTGAAGCTGATCATCATCAAGTACCATACTGAAAATGCTGAACTCGACATATCTTTAGTCGAGATAGCATGAAATATAAAGTTGGAGCTAAGGTGGCTTTGAGCCCCTTTGCTACCAGCCTGCATGTCAATCAGGTCATCTGTGTCTGTGATTGGGCAAACTCCTAATCTTATAAAAAAAAATCACACCGAGTCCCAGTGGTGTAATCTTGGAACCTTTTTGTAGTTTTTAACTTAGACAGTTTCATCCAAGTCTACAAAACAGAATTTTGCATGCAAGTACAGCATAAACTTGCTCCTAGGTGTCATCTCTTAACAGTATTTTTGTCCTCATGTCTCAAGTTGCAAAGTAAGCTTTAAAAAACCTGAGAGGTGCAGGGAAGTACAAGGTCTTGCCTACAGTCATCAATGTCAGAAAGTAAAATGCTCTGAGATTGTGTAGTTGCAAGTCTGGCCAAAAATAGTGTTTTCAGAGATATCTCTGCAAATCTCGTTGAATTTGATTCAACCCTAAAAGTGCTCATAAGGGGAGGATCTAAACAATGTTGGTTTATGTGAGTCAGACTTTCAAAGATATTGAACTAAAGTTGACCTAAAAACAAAATGGCATTTCTGCAGAGAAGAAACATGTATTTTCCTAACAGTCAACTTTTTGGTAAACTATATCCTGTACAGACAACTCACAAAGTAAATGTTTCCCACAGTCAACAAGGTCAGAGCTCTGTGGTCCAACACAGCTGTTGTTTAAATGAGACCTGGTGACAGTCGGTGGATTTCATCGCTAAAGCTTGTGTCCTTTCTTCTTCCCCCACCAGAAAGTATTCAGAGTCTCCACCGTTCCCTTGCTGCTTCCTTTCATCTTCTCTCTTCTACTTCCTCATATTCCTCTCTCTCTCTCTCTCTCTCTCTCTCTCTCTCTCTCTCTCTCTCTCTCTCTCTCTCTCACTCTCTCTCTCTCTCTCTCTCTCTCTCTCTCTCAGTCTTTTCCTGTTTCCATCGCTCTCTGTGGGTGTGTGTCCCTTTAGGGTGTCTGCAGCGGTTGAGATAAGAAGCGAGTGTAGGACACAGGGGGATGGTGTTCACAGAAGCTAGGTGATCTTATCTCCCCTCTCTCTCCCTCTCCCTCCCTCACCCAGCATCTCTTGCTGTTCAGCTCTTCCTTTTCTGCTCTTCTCCTCTCCCTCTTTCGATCTTTTTGCTCCCTTGCCCTTCCTTTTCTCTCTCCCTCGATCTCTTTTTCCCTTGCTTTCCTCTTGTCTCACATACACGCATTCTCTCAGATCCCCTCTGCGCTGCTGTTGATTTGAATTTGAAGTGATGGGAAACCAAATTGGCAGCATTGACAGCAGAAACAAACAGCTTATCTCCCTCTCCTGGGCCAATATGGGTCTTAGTCAGATACTGGAGCCGCTGCCAGCATCTGACTTGTGACAATGATGATAAATTGAACGTTTGTTGACTGTCACTTTCAGTGTGTTTGTGTGTGAGTGTGTGACTGTGTAAGCAACTTTGTATGCATGCTGGCTCCCCCTTACATGTGTAAATACACTCAGAGGTACAACACAACTAAATAGATGTACAGCACTGATGCAGAATTAAGAGGTACCTCTACTTCTTATACTTAGTTTTATACACACTTTGTGGCAGTCCTCTGCCACTAGCAGACAATATATGTATATATAGAAGTGACAAAACAGCAGGATGAGAGAAATGTCAGGTTGTTCTTAATTAGTATGTAACTTGTTATCCTTTGACTACATGTGTGTCCAAGGACTACCTCTCTCGTCACTTCTAGAAATTTTGTAGTTTTTTGAGGCATTCGCATTTTTTAGATATAGGAGCAGTGGCGGTAGTCATAGTGGTAGTTGTGGTAGGAATGGTGGGAAGTGGGAAAAGTGGACGAGACATAGAGCCTGGAGCTGGATCCACAACAGGGTGTGAACATCCTCATTGTCACATTGCAACAGTGATGCTCAAGATAGATTAAATAGCTATTTCAGTGGGAATAGGGAAGTCCAAACCACAAGTTAGTGTATCCCAAATGGATTTTTAAGTTGTTATTTTAATCAGTCATAGATAAAAGGAACCAAATTAGCGGGTGAAAGGACCAATATAGGTACATGGTCAGTGCTATAGCTCCTAAGTTTAGGGGAGGCCACAGTTGTGACAGATTATCACTGATGGATTCAAGAATGAAATAATTGGGGATAGAAGCAGAGACCTGACAGATCCTGGAACAAATGAATAAAAAAGTCAATTAAAGGATCATATACTTCCTGGTTCCATGGGAAAGCCATCACTTACATGATAAATGAAGTAAGTTCAGAACCACGCTAGTTATGAAGAATTATATACATGCAGTGGGATATATGAGGTGGTGTAGTTCTGGTCTGGGAGCTCCCAGCCCTTCCATGTGCAAACATGGAATGCCAAAGCTTGAGGGGGATTATCACTTCTCTCCCTTTAAGGTACAAACAAGAAACACCAAGGCAGGAAGAGCATCAGCAAAGACCCTCAGGGGTACAGAACAAAGTAAGCATCAGTGACTATACATATGACACATGTAAAATCAGACACAGCTTAAAAAGGAGGAGCTGAAGGAGGCTGGTTGCTCAAAATCTCAAATCTTCCCACATGTACTGCATTTGTGTCATTACCAGTCAAAAATGTCATGAAAATTATTAGTACCTCATGTTTCTTATCAAGAATACTTACCATACTTAAGAATACTTCCTATCAAGATACTTATCAATGTTTTTTTTCTTGCAAAATTTGTATCTTGGTCAATTAAATGAAATCTTTATATTTGTCTTACAAATAAATCATACAAAGGATATGTTCAAGTTAATGTAACTTGGATTAAATGTTACAGTTTTCAAAAGAACAGAGACGGTGTAGTGGCTATTCTGGTTTGAGTTCAGTTACTGTCAGGGTGCTGGAGTGAGATGTTTTTGACGTGCTCGAATAAATTTGATGTCCAATCTGTGGTCATTGTTACACTATTTCTTTGCTTTTATTGATCAAAATGAAAAAGATGGTTCAGACAGCTTACTTCAGAGGTGATAAGTGTGATGAAGGGAACTGTGTCTTATGTCTATAAGCAGTAAAAACTGTGCTCTTCCTGTTCCCTAAATCACTACTTCATCTGTGCTCCATTTATTGTCTACCTGCTGATTTATCTGAAGTGCCCCCCTGTGGTGATTGTACAAATAAAAACAAAACCAAAAAACAATATAAGTAATTGGCTCATACAGATGGATACATATGTTAATATTTGAGAAGAAGCTGTGAAGCCCACCCCCCAAGAAATTACTTCATGTTCCTGTCCTTTAGTATTAATATATTTATCAACCAATCATTTTCTGAGTTTTTATTCAATTTGAGTTCAAGATACTTGAAATTTCTCTTTAAATAAGTGCTGCTAAATGCTGTGTTGCTACTTGTTGAAACTGTGTGGAAAGAGTGAATATCAAAGCCAAACAAAGATACACAGACTCACAATAGAGTAAAAAAACATACACTTTGTCATCCATGCAGTTTGATCCTGTGGTTTGGTTTTATGAATTTAGACCTGAATAAATACTTTTACTGAGCATGTTGGATTTGATGGCTGCGTGTTCCGTAAACCTGCAAGTGAGTGGGTGAGTGTCAGGCGTGTGAAGCAGAGGTTCGTGTGTGTTTGTTTCCTATGGGACAGCACCGGCATGTAGCGTTAACACGACAGGCCCTTAGAGGATGAGGACGTAGCCAAGCTGTCAGCGGCCAGCTCCCACTTCACCTAATGAGAGAGAGGCCCGTTAATTAAAAACACCAACAGGCAGAGCTCCCCAGTGCCCCGCCATCAGGACGACCCAGGGTTAAAGACACAGAGCCGAGAGGAGGGGAGGGGAGGCCTGCTGCTTCTACATACAGCGCGCGGTGCTGCCCTCCACCATAAATAGTCCCCAGTATGCAAAAAGGAACAAAGCAAAGCAAAAGAATGAGCTTTAAGAGGAGGGTGCTCTATAACCACACTGTTTGTTCTTATTTACCTTGATGTCTCTTCAAAATCTGATTCTTTTGTTTCTTTGAACTTGATTTAGCTGTATAAAAGTAGAAATTGTTTTAGAATTTCAAACAGAATTTGTTCAAAAAGTGCAAAATTGGCTCATCTCATTGTTTATTTATAGCTTTGCACTGAAATATTTTCTTTTACAAATGTCTGCAATACTGCTTGTGAGCCGAGACTTATTGTTACTTGTTACTTGTGGTTAAGTGAGAATTTGTCCAGACCAAAGCAAACATCTGCATGTTTCGTGCTGTATGAGGATTGTTGAATCGTGTCACCACAGCCTACCGTGCAGTTGTCTTAATGTGTTTTATTAAACATCAAACAGATAAATCATTAGCCTTGATCTGTGGATTGACAGTTTGTCAGCGCTGTGACAATAGCGTGCGCCTCGCTGTCAACAGGGGGTGGCGAGTGAATGGTTTGCACGTTCCCCATGGCTTCCTCTTCTTCTCCCTCTTCTTTCGCGCCTCCTGCATCTCCATCTTCCCTCCAACCCCCACATGTCAGCCCAGGTGCAAACACAACCGAGGATTGTGGGTAGTCTTGGAACATATGGAGCAGGGAGAGACAGAGAAATGAAGGGTGGAGGGAGGAGAGAGGAATAGGGGGAAGTGAGACAGAGAGAGAAAGAGAAGCTGTCAGGGAAATGTCTCTCCCTGTCACAGCAGCCAGGAGAGTGCGATGGACGAATGGATAACTGCTATTTCAGACTGCCAGGGAGGGAAGCTCCAGCAGATTTGATGTGTTTTACAGGCGGAATCGCTCTTACGCGACAGAATGCACAAATTGTTGCGTCTTCGAAACTGCGATTTTTGGTTTTGCTGGTGCTTTTTTTCTGTGTGTGTATGGATCGTGTACACGGGAATGTTTCGTTTGTTCATCTGCTGGAATATTGTGCACAAACACACAGGCACACACACACACACATACAAGTGAATTCCCAGAGCTCCCATGTAGACAGAGTTTCAGCATTATGGCTGCAGGCTTACTCTGTGTTTGTGTGTGTGTGTGTGTGTGTGTGTGTGTGTGTGTGTGTGTGTGTGTGTGTGTGTGTGTGTGTGTGTGTGTGTGTGTGTGTGTGTGTGTGTGTGTGTGTGTGTGTGTGTATTTTGGCTATTTGCTGGTGATTGGTGTAACCCCCTCCCATGGCTGTCACTCTCCGTCCCCTTATTCATACAACATAATCATCTCTCTCTCTCTCTCTCTCTCTCTCTCTCTCTCTCTCTCTCTCTCTCTCTTTGTTCTCCAGGCTGTGCCTTCCTCACCTACTGTGCCAGAGAGTCGGCCCTGAAAGCCCAGAATGCATTGCACGAGCAGAAGACCCTGCCAGGGGTAAGTCAAACACAAGGAACGCCATGGCTACAGAGAAGAAAATTCCAACATAAACACTTCTTGGATTCACTCCCACCCACAAACATACACAGATGCCCTTTTTTTCTTGACATATGAGAGCTTATACATGAAATCAGAGGGGAGCGACTGTCCTTGCCGTACTTGTCATGTACTGTTTATCATCACTGGCTGTACAACAGACACAAACAGAGCCCTTCTTCCCCCTTAAATATCTGCCCTCTTTCTCTCCCTCCCCCTCTTTTTCCCTGCCTCCCGCTCTCCCTTCACTTTGACAGTCACACACACAAACCCATAGGGAGAAACCACACACAGCATCACATCATAGGCTTACTATTTATAGTCCTTCCTCCAGTTTGTGTAAATGAGTGTGTGCCTGTCTTTCCGTGTGTGTATATGCATGTGTGTGGGCATGTGTGTTCGGGAGAGAGATAGACAGAGAGGAATGAAAAGCGGGCGAGCAGGCGGGTGGATGTAGGCTATTTGTACATTGATGTGCATGCTCCGCATTATTTCCCCATGCTGGCAACATCAACAAACATGAGTGTGCATTGTGAATGTACATCACGACGGCACATCTCCACGACAGCTGCTCGCATGCTGTGGATGTTCCCACTCACATGTACAATGCAGCTGGAAGCAACACGCGTCTCATTTTAATACCCAGCTCCCACTCGTGCATGCTGGTAAGAGGGAGTTCCGATGCTGTGATAGAAAAGAGGTGGATGTTCTATTTGAATGCGTGTGGGGGAGACTGTATGTGTGTATGTGAAAGTAAATACACTATAATCATCTTTTTAACTGTGTACATGATCTTGAGATTACACATTTGTGTCTGAGTGTGTGCAAGCATGTGTGTGCAATACAATTCAGGTACCTAAATGCACATGCTACCAGCGTGTGTTTATGTGCACGCACCCAGCTGTGCGTGCGTGTGAGGAAGTTTTGATGCGTCTCTGTCAGGCCCAGCTCCGTTTGCTCTGTTCGTTTTTAATGACGCCTCCAGGGAGGCTGACAGTCGCCGTGTTGAGCGCACAGCCTTTGATGTGAGTGATTATGACATCACAGACGTGCAGCCGAGAAGAGCGGAGGAGTGGGGATCCGTGCTCACAGTTTTTTTTTTTTTTTTTTTTTTTTCACTTCCCAGTGGCATATTATTCTGAAAGAAAAGAGGGAGGGAGAGGCAGAGACACAGAGAAAAAAGAGAGAGAAAGAAGGAGGAGGAGAGATTAAATATTTGGCCAAAACCAGAATGCGATTTTGTGTTCTCAGAAAAATGTGCTGCCTATTGATGTTTTTGCCTTTGTTGCTACACGGACCAGGAGATATGGGCACAAAAACAACCCTTTTTTTTTCAAAGATTCTGTCTTCACATCTTTTAGGAAAGGAGACTGTATTTAGCTTTACACACTACATAGTAAAGCATCAACGGCAACTAAATTCAATCAGTCACCTTCGATCAACGTTGTTTAAGAGGGAGATGCTAATTAGCGGTGCCTTTGCTAACAGAAGGACAGTCTCAGGTCTGCGTTTGATCGATGGTGAGCGTTAAGTAAACAGAGGTAATGCCACAAGACAGACCTATATGCTCAACAAAGCCTGAAGCAGAGCACTCACGGAGGCAGACCAGGAGCCTGTCTGTTGTTGTTGCTGGTGGAGGTAAAGCCAGCAAAACAGAATAAATGAGTTCATTAGAAACAGAGCGGGGACTTGGCCCTGGGAAAGGCAGTGGGACGTTTTATGGCACAAAACTACACCCTTCTTTCCTCCATTCCTTCTAGGTTTTATTTTCCTATTTACCTGCCTTCTTCCTTTCCTCCTTCCACTCTCTATCAATCCCCGGCTCACAGGACAACACAACCAAAACCCTGCAAATGAAATCCCTTTTTTCCCCCTTAAAGCTTCTTTCCCCTTCACTTGGCGTCCTGATGCGCTTTTTATCGTCAAAGTTGCTCCCCAACCTTTGCATTTAAAAAGTTTGCTGCTGTCTTTTTTCCTTGGCTGCCAGGTGAGCTGAGAGAACAGGGGATTTGGCTTCCTGGTGGAAATGCCCTGTAAGCATGGCTGTAGGCTGTTAGTGTAGCTCAGACAAAGTACTGAGGGCTGCCTTCTGTCTGTCTGTGTCTGTGTGTGTGTGTGTGTGTGTGTGTGTGTGTGTGTGTGTGTGTGTGTGTGTGTGTGTGTGTGTGTGTGTGTGTGCTAGTCTGTGCAGCGACAGTGGAGACTTTTGGTAAACAAGTGACAAGCGGAAATACTGATGTTAAAGTGACACAGATGTTGAACTACTTGTGAAAGATGACAAATTGTTTTCAGATCCCTCATTTCATCACAGCACTGCAAACTTCAGGTACACAGGATTATACTGATGGAGAATACGTTTCTGCTAGCACTATTAAAAAAAACTCTACAGGAAAAGAACAAGGATCCTGTGCTGTTTCAGGACATTAAAAAACAAGAGACACATTTGATTGAGAAGTAAAAATCTCATTTAAAACACTTACGAAGTGTGTTGGGGGGGGGGGGGGGGGGTCATTTTAATTTAAAGTGACTTTTTTTCTGGAAAAATACAATGCTCCGAAGAAAAAGCAGAAATTACATAATCACCTTTTCCCATTTAATAACCCTTTAAATGTTAGCATTAATTTATTGAACTGTCCAATCCTTGACTGACCTCCATTTTTGTACTATAAATGACAACAATATCCTGCCTGGATTGCCATGATCCAGAGACACAATTCAAAGCCAAGTTATGAGCAGAAGAAAATCTGGTTGTTGGAACTAACCTAAACATACTTTTAACCTTAAGTTGGGGCGTAACACTAGGGCTGGGTGATATGGCTGAAAAATGTATAACGATATGAGTGTTTCATGTCAGTAGATATCAGTGATTATTGATTAGTTTTTTAACCTTTTCAAAATAAGGACCAGGAGAAAAAAGGCTGAATATAGATAATTTCATTTTAAAATGTAACCTTTAACCTATAAAAAGTGGTCAACATAACTATAAAAAATCAATAAAGACATTAAATAAATGCTTAATCAAACAAAATGTGCAAAGTATTTTGTAAATAAGAATTTAGTGTACAACTGAGGTAGAATTGACATCTTTGACCTGCAACAAATAGTGATATGTCAGTATCAAACCAGCATAGAATTATAAAAGCACTCATAAACTACTCCAGATGGTTTCAGTGCAAGAGAAACAAGCGAGCTGGGACAATCTTGGAAAGTTGCGCTCATGTAGCTTTCACCATTCCAAGGGGTCAGACTCACTGTCTGCATCAAGGCACTTCATGTAGCTTTCCAGCTCACTTTTAACTTTTTGCCTTTCAGTGAGAGGCGGGGCACCGTCTTCATCATCTTGATATAACTACCTAATGATTTGCATTGTTTCTTTACACTCAGTGGTGGAGGTGGTTCAATGGCAGTTCCTTCTTCTGTACCCTGGTCCACTTTTCCCTCTGAAATCTCTGCCTGTGATTGGGCTGAGTCTTCATCCAATATCTCAGACACTACTCTTCGTTTAATGGTCTCTACCTCTCTAGGCTGATGTACAGTGCCTTGAATCTCGGATCCACAAAGGCAGCCATATCAAGGATATCATCTGGTGCAGAGTCGGCATATTTCTCATCAAGATAGGTCATAATTGTGGTCTTAAGCTCTTTTGTGAGTTGAGTTTCCTGTTCTTTTTCCCTTCAGAAAATTTGTACAGAACAGGTGCAGCACTGGTTTCACATAGAGACTGTCACATGACCTCCCAGAAAAGGGAGTCTATGAACTAGAAGTGGAGTTACGGCCTAATTCAGTGACTCAAGAACATCAATGTCCTGTTATGTAGGAAACAGCTGCCTGTTGTTTTTGTCTGAAGACAAAACTTCAGAGATTGCCTTTTGTTGTTCGAGGACTCTTGCCACTATCTTCTGTCTTGAGCCCCACCTGGTTGGTGGCTCTGTGACCAGCTGGTGTTTTAGGAGGTGGAGGTGTTCTTGTGCTTTAAAAAGCTCCCTCGTTTTCTTCCATGAGTAAGAGAAGGCAGAGTCTACTTGCTTACCAACACTAACAACCCTTTCCACTCTTTTATCCTTCCCTCCGACATAATAATAATAATAATAATAATAATAATAATAATAATAATAATAATAATAATAATAATGATAAACAACAGTGAAAATAATAATGACAATAACAATAAAAAAAATCAGTTATAAACTTTTACTATAGAGGTCTATTGATAAATTAAGTCGACATATGAATCAACAGAATACTACTCACCAACTGAGAAGGATGGCCAAAAGAACTGTGGCTGTATTTAGTTATTTAATGAACTTGTGTAAAAGTAAATAAAAACAGAATACACATTTCAAAAAAGCTGTGACAGGGGCATGTTTACCACTGTGTTACTGTGTGTAAGCGTTTGTGAACTGAGGACACTAATTGTTGAAGCTTTGTAGGTGGAATTCTTTTCCATTCTTGCTTGAAGTACAACTTCAGTAACAGTCCAGGGTCTCTGTTGTTGTATTTTGCACTGCGTAATGCGCCAAACATTTTCAGTGGGAGACAGGTCTGGACTGCAGGCAGACCAGTCTAGTACTCGCACTCTTTTACTACAAAGCCACACTGTTGTAACACGTGCAGAATGTGGTTCTGCGTTGTCTTGCTGAAATAATCAGAGACGTCCCTGAAAAAGACGTGGCTTGGATGGCAGCATATGCTGCTCCAAAACCTGTATGTACCTTTCAGCATTAATGGAGCCTTCACAGATGGTCAAGTTAGCCACGCCATGGGCACTAACACACCCCCATACCATCACAGATGCTGGCTTTGAGACTTTGACCTGATAACAATCCAGATTGTCTTTTTCCTCTTTGGCCTGGAGGACACAACATCCATGATTTCCAAAAACAATTTGAAATGTGGACTCGTCAGACCACAGCACACTTTTCCACTTTGTGTCAGTCCATCTCAGATAAGCTCAGGCTAAGAGAGGCAGGCGGCCTTTCTGGGTCTTGTTGATGTATGTCTTTGTCTTTGCATGGTAGAATTTATCTTGCACTGTTAACTGACAATGGTTTTCTGAAGTGTTCCTGAGCCCATGCGGTAATATCCTTTACACAATGATGTCAGTTTTTAATGCAGCATCACCTGAGAGATCAAAGGTCTCAGGCATTCAGTGTTGGTTTTTGACCTTGCTGCTTACATACAGAAATTCCTCTAGATTCTCTGAATCTTTTGATGATATTGCAATTCAACATTGAGAAACATTGTTCTTAATCTGTTGAACTTTTTGCTCATGCAGTTGTTCACAAACCTTGCCCCATTCTTGCTTGTGAATGGCTGAGTTTTTTGGAGATGCTTTATTCCCAATCATGACATTCACCTGTTTCTAATTAACCTGCACACCTTTGGAATGTTCCAAACAGGCGTTTTCAAGTTGAAAATGAGTGAATATTTTTAAAGAAAAATAAAGTTTGAACAAGTCTTTGTAGTATATTATAGGTCAAACAGGATTTGCAAATCATTGTATTGTTTGTTTGTTTTTTGGGTTTTTTTTTTTTTTTTTTTTTTTTTACGTTTTACACAACATCCCAACTTCATTAGAATTGGGGTTGTAGAATGTAATGTGGGTCAAGCACATGAATAAGATTCTTGTGTCCAGACTTCTCAGCTGTGTTAAGCCGTAGCATGTCCTGCACTAAATGATATGCCACTACATCCATTGTCTTTATAACGTTTTGATGTTTTGTCATATGGCACTACGGCCGAGTATCTCTCCATGGTGGTCTATTGCAGCTTGTGTGGTGCTCCATCTCTACTGGTAGATGCCAGTGGCTGTGGTCGTTTGACACTGCTCTACTCCATCAGATGAGAGTGGCTGAGGTGGTAAAGTACACTTGTCGTATTGCCAGAATTGGTAGGGAAGATGACTTTGCATAGTTTTCAGATAACATCAGTTGTCTGATTCTTGTTGGACTTAAACTATCCAAAATACAGCTAAACTGGTGATGTGACCTTTCCTATATTATCCACAATTTCCTCTCATGCTGTTGCACTCATTTTCTCCTTCTCATCCACAGCTATTTATTTACTTATTTATTTATTTATTTGTAAGAAGTTCTGAGGCACAATGGTGAAAAAAACATTAAACTGCCACTTTGCATGTCACTCAACAGGTTCCTGCTAGGTTACCAAAGAGCTCTGAGCTCTGCTCCTAGTTATGAAAAGTGACTTATGGGTTAATAATTCTTTCATTTTTCCCAAGTGTTATGCTTCAGCAGTGCTTTTCCAATCATTTGTTAAGAGAGCTGTCAGTGATCACGTCTCATCCCTCTCGAAGCATCCAAAATGCTTCTGAACTAAACTACCCCAAAGAATTAACATTGGATATAAACTTGTTGTTTAAGATATTAGGCTTGTATTTTAATTTTCTAGTTCGACCTATGTTCTCTCTGTCATAATAAAGGAGGCAAGAAATATAAGTTTAAACCAATACTGAAGCCAGTCACCGGGGGGAGCTCACATAGTTTTAGCTTCACTTATGGGGATCTGTCTAGTTCATATTTTCAAACAGTCTTTGTATAGAACTTAGAACTGCCCTTTGGATTGGTACAAACAAAAAACCCTTGGCTTTACTTTTAACTCATAGACTGTAAAAAAAATGGACATTGTGGAACAATGACATCAATGGACGCTCGGCTCAAACTGAGGTCGCCACAAAAACTGCTTTATTTCATTCAAGGGTTATAGATTATGACAGCCAGCATGAATGAAACACTGACATTAACGTGATATTTCCCAACCAATGGCAGTACTTTGTTGTCACAGTAATTCTTGTCACCAAAAAGGACTACAAAACTATGAGCTTGAATCTTTCTTTTCCTAATAACAAACACAACGCACAAAGACATGACAGTGAATGAATCGCATTGCTTTGCCCTACCAAAGGGATCTGTTTCATTACTTGATGTGTGCAGCTTTTGAGCAGATAAATGGATGGAGGGGTTTTTTTAGGAGATGGTGACCTGAGACAGGCCTAAAATGGGGCGCGTCCCAATCGCCAGGCCCTGACGGCCACATTTGTGATCCTGCGCTCTAGTTTCAGACTCATACTACAGTGAAAGGCATTAAAAAGCTTCTATTGATTCTGGCAAAAGTCCTCACGAGTGGGAGGACTTGTTTTGTGCAAGCATGTGTGTGTGGTTGTGTGCGCGGATGTGTAGATCACAGGGTGGAGCTGCCAAACTTGAGCTCTTGCATGTAGTGTACAAAATACTAAGTGCAGATAACCACCAACAAATCCTCCCTCACATGTATAGATACACAGGAATGCTAAAGAAATACCAGTAAAAAAAAACAAACATCTGGCACCCACTCAAGCACACTGTCAGATATAGAGTACACTGTAGGTCTCAGTACTACCATATGCTCCCACATGGTGCCCAAAAGGAGCACACACTTCTAAATGAGAAAATAGTACATAAAAATATACAAAAGCATGCAGGTACAAAACACACCGCTGATACTCCAAATTCCAAAACCCGTGTCTTGTTTCCGCAACACAACACTCCTCGTAAACATTCCCATTCAACAACATGATACTGTGATACTCACCGAAAGAGAGAGAGAGAAACAGGTAGAAAGTAAAAAGAGAGAGAAGGAGAGAGAGAGAGAAATACGACGTTGATTGACTCGTACTGTAATAGTGAGCCAGATGAGAAAATATAGAACACTGTGAATCAATGCGTCATTTCAGAGAGCTTTCTCTCTCTCACTCTCTCTTTCACACACACACACACACACACACACACACACACACACACACACACACACACACACACACACACACATACAAATACATAATGGAGCACATATTCATACACACAGCTTTCAGCCCAGGGGCAAACAAACAACGGAAAAGACGGAAAAGAAAATGAATAGCAGGCGTGAGGAGAGAGTGGGTGGATGGAGGGAATGAGAGCAGAGGTATAGTCGAGGTGCCTCCATTGGTCTGATTTGTGCATGTTTCTTTTTTCACCCCCCCCCCCCCCCCCCGACTTGGCTCAGTTGAGATAATGCCAGATGCCACGGCAAAAAATCTATGGAATTGACTGGCTCATGCGACCCAGTTTCGTGGCAGCTTTTTCTCAATAAGTCGCCCCTCATTGGTCGATAACTGCCAGGCTCCCCAGGTGAAGTGGGTGAAGTGGTGTTCAGCAGGGGTTGGGGGATGGGGGGAGTGGGGTTGGAGTTGCTTGGCTTTGATTTGTGACTCCTAAGTGCGTGCAAGTATAGAAGTTAATTCATTTTTTGTACATTAAGATGAGTGGAGCAGAGTGCAGAGGTATCGCCGTACGTCGACATGAATAATGCTGCAGACTCTGAAGCTAAACCCCCCATCCCCCTCTTCCTCTCTCCCTCTTCCTCTCTCCCTCTTTCTCTCTCCCTGAGCCATCACCTCATCAACTATCCTAATCACCCTTATCCATAAGAAAACCGTTTGCCACTTGTCACACGCCAATTAATGAATCCTCAGTCATTGACAGAGCACTGGGGTGATGCACAAGCAAGTTTTACCGTTGCCCGAAAAGATTCTAACTGCAACATTGACATATGCTTCACGAAAACAGATTTCTGTGAACTCACAGACCTAATGAGCAACTTATTTCAGTCGAACAATAAAAAGAAAAAGCAGCGGGCACTGGCAGTAGAGCGTGTAAAAATAAAAAACTACATCCAGTGGCCAAACTAAAGAAAAGCTTTCAAGTGAGGCAGTGTGCAGCCTGAGTCTGGCAGGTCATAAGCCTGCAATAAAACCTCTAACGAGTCTCCCAACAGACAGGACAGAGACAGAGACAGAGACAGAGAGACTTCCTGAAACAAGTGTATCTTATAAAATGGACTTAACACTGATTCTGCAGTTAGTTGATAAACTCATCTTGGTCCATTCATTTCCTTTTGTTTCAGCTTAAAGAAAGGATCCTAAACAAAATATATGAGGCCCTTTCTACACAAAATTTAGTTTAAAGAAATAAGCAATCCGGCAGAGGATGATCTCTTTCCTATGTAAGTAATGAACACGCAAAACTATTCGAGTGACAGTGTTTCAAATTCACACAAAAACTACCTAGAGTGCCTTTAAATATAGTGACTGGCAAGATCTAGTCGGAAGTTAACAATAAAATGTGCTTCCAAAGCTAAAATGTGTATCAAATAAAATAAAAGTTACTGTTTTTACCATTGTTACTGTGTGTGATATTTTAGGGGTCAGCTTTTCATATCCTGAATTGTCACTGTTTTATGGCATTGTGTTAACTCTGAAGTGAAGCTGCAAGTTAAAAAAGCTTTACATCAAAAACAATGAGTTCAATCAACTGCTATGAAAATCAACACTGGTTGAAGATGCTAGCAAATTTTAAGAGCTCAGGTACAGAGAAAAAGTTATAATTTTCAGTGAAGTTTGTAAAAGCTGATTTTTTATTTCATAACATCCTTTTTTATTACTTCACATCAGAGACTCAAGCTCTCCCACTCTGCCTTCTTTCAATGAAGGTAGGAGGTGGAAAACACAGGCTGCCTTTACTGATAAAGATAAATATAACACAAAGTATTTGAGCGCTGTCTTCACTCACTCTCTACGTATCTTCTTTTGCTTGTCTTCCTCTCACTTCACTTCATCAGCCGTAAAAAATATGAAAATAAAAATGCATGATGAATTTTGGCTTAACCCGCAAGATGTATTATGCTTAAGGTGAAAGCAAAACAGGACTTGCAAAAAATGACTCCAAAGTCTGAATTTACTGGGGTCTTAAACATGCAAACTACACTTTAGGTCAGTCTATAAACCACGGGTGACTGTGCCAAAACAAAATGGACCCAAAGTGTGTCCAGGTTCCTGTGAGAGCCTATTAGTGCCCATCACTTTCATGAACTCCTGACCTTAACCCAGGAGTTACTGTTACAGTCTTGATCCTCCTTCAGTCTTGTTTGAAGTTTTCTCAGGAAAAAAGGAGTGAGTCATTGATTGATTATGACCTGCACCACATGGTGCCCAGCCCAGCTCTCAGTATAACCCAGGAGTTTGTCTGACAGTCACACAGTGTCTGAATCATCCCAACCCACACTGTTCCAGCGTAGAGTTGGGGGTCAAAATTTGTCAACACTTGAAAACTGACTTATGACAGAAGTTTTATCAAAGCTTTGGGATTTTCCATTCTTTGAAAAATGTATTCAGCCAAACTTAGAGTGTCTGAACAAATGCCGGACCATGAAAGCCTGATCCCAACGTGTGCTGTGTACAACCCATTTAAGCAAATATAGTGTCTCTCCAACAGCTTATCTTTTATCTGTGTTTATGTATTGGTGTTATTGTTGAGTATTCACTAAGCCTTTTAACGTGGTGAGACAACACATGAAAAAAATGACAGTTAAAGCTCTAAAGATAAGGTGCAAAACTATTTCAAAAGGTTCATTTTATAGAACAGAAATGTTAAAAAAGGTTAAATTATCATTTATTGGTGTGTTGAGCATTTGTCCTGACAAATTTTGGCAACAGTGTCATTTTGGTTAAATCCCTTAAAGGAGTGAAGCTTGAATGGTGCCATAATTGTAACAAAGATCATTACAAGCCTCCACACCATCTTTTGTCATATAAAGTCTGAATGCTCCCATTATCACTGGGCTCCAGGCCTGATGTTACAGCCTCCCATTGCCAAGCGAAGTTTGAGCAGATTGTACAAATGAGAAAAAATCATACGTCCGGAGGCAGCAGTTCACTTTAGTCCAATAATCCAACTAATTTCACAAGTGGTGCATGCCACCCGCTGGGCCAGGAGATAGAGGATCCATATGCAAAATGACACACCTTTATACCACAAGCCATATTGCAGAGTATGCAAAGTCAGAGCAATGACCCATTTTTATGTTTTACTGTAGTCTCATTTAAAAAAGGGAGTTTGGAGATTTGTCCAGGACTCTCCAGAGTTACTATGCAGAAATAATAATTAAGAAAAATGCCCCATTACCCATCTCAACTGAGACGTGTTCAAAGAATATACTTGATGTTTTAATGAATATAATCATTTCAAAAAACGTATTCTCCCTTTTTAAGAGCATTCACAACTAATTACTGCTTTCAGAACAGATTGAGTCTTCAGATGGTGGTCCTAAAAGTGTGTGGGGTGGGGGTTGTTCTGAAAAAGGATAGATTGAACTGTCTGAACAATTCAAAACACCTCTGGTAAGTGCCATTATTGGGTGATCCAAGTGTTTTTGTATCGGCTCTAAAAGCATGTCCCTTCCACAGAAATTTCAGAGGTGCTATAGCTCTTTTCAGCATCTCGATCTATCGCTGGCTCAAGCAGCTGTCACAGTCTGAAATCAACTTGTCCTTTTCCTGAGTTTCTATTGATCCACAAAAGCAAAGCCTTACAGCGCACCAATGAGTCTTCATTCCCTCGAAGGCCGCTCCACTGAGCATTTACAAGTGTTAATGTCACTTCTGGCACTTTAAAACTCTTCCATGTACTCACCAGGATGGAAAGTTTTACAAAAAATAAAAAAAGGGTTTTAGTTTTTCTTTCAGGCACAGATGGTTTGCTTTTAGGTAGAAGAAAAGTTTGTCACAAACATTGGTGATGCCAACTTCATTGTTCTCAAGCTGGGAAATGATCCATCTACTTTTTGTTTAGTTAGAGCTGTTTTATAAACCCCAAAAGCTGCTGTCTTATTTACACAAACCTGTCAGGGGCTTATACTGTAATTTGGGGAAGGACAGAAGCATGGGCTGTTGCAGCTCAGGCAGCTAAAAATAATAACGAAAAAATGATTTATCAATACCAGACATCCTATGTGCACCTGGCTGCAGCCCTGGATGTGTGTTTAGTTCATGCGTCTAAGTAAGTCCAGAAACTGATTGTGACTGTCAATCTGTCACTATCATAACTTAAGTTGCTTGGTTTTGTTTCTGACTAGTCTAAAGGTAGGAAATCTCCCAGGAAACTGTCAAAACTGGGCAGAGTTCACTTAAGTATGGCTAAATGAGGGATTACAGAGGTTGTGGCAAACAATGCTAAACTGGTTTGACAAGTGTAGCGAATGTTAGCACTGCAAGCAACACCAGCCATCGGTCCATCCCGCAGGTTAACATCCATATATATACCTGAGCTGATTTCACATTGATCTCAAGTCGTTATGCTCTAGCCTACATAAAATGTATAATGCATATTCTGGACCCAAGTGCTGCCAAACTGCACCACTCTTTCATCTGTGCTTGTTTACATCTGGGTTGAAGAGCATTATAATAATATAGCATCAGATGACAAGAGCTACAACCCAACTAGGGATGTGTGGCTGCACTACAACATGAATTCAGCATAAGACCAGCATTTCAGGCCAAAGTAATTCTGGTGATGACTAGTGATGGTAACTAAAAATCTAAACACACAGCCCTGGTGTCGAGCCTTGCTTAACTTGAGCCTGTTTTTAAATACCCTTCCAGTTGTCTTTTTTCCCCGACTAACTATATATTTCACACTGTCATATCCCCTTGTCTTTATTATAGTTTTCAGCCCTAGCACAGGTAGAGTACAGTAAGTGCAGTGTTATGTGATGTTTTTATTGTTGGCTGCTCAGTTAATTTACCATGCACATTAAACGTTGAGGAACAGAGAACAGATAACTAAAAACAATAAAATACAATAAATCAGTCACACTTACGATATAATGTATCTATTAGAGTGGTGTTTTATTGATCATTGGAGGATATCATGGCCCATATCCTGCGCATTCTTTTGAATACACTGCTGTAGTCCCATCCTTCTTTCTCTCTCTCTCTCTCTCTCTCTCTCTCTCTCTCTCTCTCTCTCTCTCTCTCTCTCTCTCTCTCTCTGTTAGTGCACACAGGTTTAAGGGCTTTGAAACATATTTACCTTTTGTAGATGCCTTTAAATAAATCCTGCACTTTTAACCATGTAGCGCAAAGACCATCAACTATTTTGTATTCTCATCTCTTCTTTTTTATCTTGCATACTTTCTACGAGTTTGAAATTTACTGACAATAGTTGACAGGAAGCCCTTTAGTTTCATATGAAGTCTCTTTAAGAGGCTACCTTATTAAAGCAATGAATATCAGGTATCACTTAATTTCCAAAATGGCTTTGTAAAATTTCAAATAAATCTATTCAGTGGTTTCAATATTGGTGTTAAAATTGCTTTCTGGAAACAATTCAGCTCCTTTGGTAGCAGTATTTTTAAGAGCTACTTTAGTGCAAAGCAAGATAACAAATAAATTATTTCACAATGACTGCAGAGGGGAAAATGCAGGCCCAGTTTGAACAAGGGCTTTTGTAATGAGAACAACTAAAAGAAAAATTATTGTGTCAGTTCAAAGCAAAGGGCAATTATCATGCAATGCCTGCCTTGCTGTTTTCTCTGTCTTCTCTCATCATAACCCTGATGGCAGAGACGACTCAAGGAATATGTAAGTGATTACAGAGGAGCCCGCAGTGAAGTGAAGAAGAAACATATAGAGAGTATTCATGAAAGTGAGAAGTGATAAAAAGAGTTGCTATTGATTTGTTGTTATTCTTGAATATGGTGCTGAAAGCTTTTAAAACTAGGACCCAGTGGTGAGCAGTGCTGCAATATTAATGTTGTTTTTCTACTTTTTGAAAGTTCTTGTTAAGCTGAAACCAACCCCACAGTGTTCTCAAAGGGATTAAACTCTTCTGTAAATACCATTCTCATCCTCAATAATAATGTGCAAAGAAAAACCAAAACTCATTTTATTCTGTGACCTTCTCCACCTCTCTTTCTCTGGAGCAGTTGGAATATATAACACAGTCTTCTCAATTTCTTCATTCGGCCGTATCATCCGATATGTTGGACAGAGTGGAAAGTGGTGCCTGGAAATCTTGTTCCAGACGATGCTGTAGCAGCTGGCCAGCTGGTGGACGGCAGATGTGATAATGACACAACGCAGCAGCTGAGGCCGGATAGCGGGCCACGACTCAGGCAGCTTTTAATAATTGATGGCAGCCAAGGCCCCGGATTGGCCAGTAATTGCATTACAGGTCACTTCTCAATAGCAATTTGTGAAAGTTGTGGTGATGTCTTCAGGGTGGCGATCAATAGCGACTGTCCAGAGTTGTAGTCTTTCCCTTTCCCTTTTTTCTTCTCCCATGATTTCTTTCTTTTTGTTTGTGTGAGGATGGAAAGTGTTTGGAAACATTTTAATTCAATGTTCTATGCACAAACAAAGCTGTGGGGATTCTTCCAAGGCACATATTAAAATAGCAGCTTCAATTATAGACCTCAGTTAGTGAGTGTACATATATATACCATTTACAATTAGCATAGTTAAAAAAAAAGTTTACTCCGGTTTGTAAAGCACCACACGATTCCTTTTTGTACTGAATTACTTCCTTCTACTAACGTCAAATCAGTTTACCTTTCATGAAAAACACAGGCTGCAAAAACAATTTGTTTTCAGTTTTGTGTGTCAAGCAAAATTACATTTTTGTTAGCCTAATAGAATAATTGCTGAAGTCATTTATTATAAACATTTTGTGAGTTTCATGGCCCAAATGCCAAAGTCAAAGAAATATGAATAAAATGAATAAAGTTACAATGAAGTACAGATAATATAAACATAATATTATAAGTAGTATTAAAAAAATAAACATAAAATAAGTCTTCTTTCTTCATTTCTTGAAACTAAGACATCTATTTAACTATTCACTATACATCTGTATTATAATGTCTGACTATTTGGAAGTGGCTGTTTTGATGAGACTACTCATTTGCAGCTCACAACAGGTTTAAACCAACAGTTTCATCAGTTTTTTTGAAGTGGGGTACGAAGCGTTTGACTGTAGTAAGAATATTAACCTCAGAGGATCTGGGTCAGCTCAGTTTCTTTGATGGGGAACCAGGTAGAGACTCAGCACATTAGGAAGACTATCAACCACAATGGACAGAGTCAATTTTACCAGAAAACAATGGCATTTCAACAAAGAGTCTGTCAAACTGCAAAGTAACTTGCTAAAAAAAGGTCCTAAATAAG
Organism: Labroides dimidiatus; assembly: GCA_030710495.1. Taxonomy (NCBI): domain Eukaryota; kingdom Metazoa; phylum Chordata; class Actinopteri; order Labriformes; family Labridae; genus Labroides; species Labroides dimidiatus. The sequence goes on along the minus strand of CM061143.1, from coordinate 21,347,036 downwards.
GCATTCATAGGCCTCAAATGACTGTTTGAAAAATGAGTTAAGTTATGCAGCATTGGGTGATAGCTCGGTGTCTGTGCCAGTCCTTTGACTGTTTTTACTGTCAAAGGCTTAGCCTTCCTAAAGTACTGCATCCTTCTTAATTAAAAAGTTAACACAAAATAATATAACACCAATTTTGGTTTATGCAAGCTTGCACTTGGGGACAAATTTTAGACAGCAAGAAGAGGAATGAAGCTCTAAATATGAGCTTCCTTGATGAGAAAATTTAAGTTTTAATTTGTATTAAGCCTAATACCATGTCACTGGAGTGCCCCTTTAAAATAACATCACGGGGTGTATGTGGCTCTAGAATAAGTGAGTAAAAGACAGCCTTGGGTTCAAGAGGTTAAAATAGCACAAGAGATCAAATTTAGCCTTGTCACATTGCACGGAGTGCTTTACTTTCCACTGAAGCACAGACTCTGAGCCCTGTGCCCCCTCTGGCTTCCTGGCCAAACTCACTCTCATGGAAGTTATTTGCTGTGGTGACCACAGACTCGCTCTCCCTGGTGTTCACACACACACACACACACACACACACACACACACACACACACACACACACACACACACACACACACACACACACACACACTTTAATTTCCTTTTCTTTCTTTTCTTTCTTTTTTCTTGCTTCATTCTTGATATCCCACCCATTTTGACATGTAAACTATCACTGTGTCATCTTGCTGCATCTGGTGTTTAACCCCCCCATCTTCTGTATCCCTCTCTTTTTCTCCTCCTGCTCCCTCTGCTGTGGCACAGGGAGAGGAGGAGAGAAGAGCAGAGCAGAGGAGACAGTAGATTTTGCATGCTCTAAATACAGCCTCTACGTGTGTGGGGTGCTGTCATCAAAGGAAAGAAGGGACAGGGGATGGTTCAGTTCTTTTGTGGTAGTGCCGTGTGTGTGTGTGTGTGTGTGTGTGTGTGTGTGTGTGTGTGTGTGTGTGTGTGTATGTGTGTGTGTGCGCAAGTGTATGCATATGTGACCAAGTGTGCATTAATTCTAGCAAACATCAAAGATGCTCCCTCATCCATCTCCTTGTCTTTCCTCTCTTTCTCTCCCTCCCTCTGTCACTTACTCTAATCCTCCTTTTAGTATCATTTTGTCCGCACTGCCTTTTTTCCTTGTTCAACATTATGCTCTGCCTTTGCCCGCCTGTCTGTTGCGGTGTGTCTCACCTCTCTTGCATGTGCTTGGCGGGTGTGACAGCATTGAGAAGTCACCAAAGAGGTAAATGATGATAGGCCATCCATCATGCTTTATGGACTCTGTATGGTGCTGCCGTGGAGAGTGGCTGCACTGTGCAGTAACTCAGAACACTCTGTCCCTCCATATAACCTGGCAGGGGCTCTGCCGCTCTCTGCTCTCTGCTGGGCGAGTGTTTATGTGTGTGAGACACAGGAAGAGTGCTGGTCTGACTCACCCACTTAAGGGTTGCTCTTTGTGTGTTTGTGATTCAGTGTGTGTGTGTGTGTGCGTGTGTGTGTATGGGTGAAGGGGAAACAGAAACAGTGTTTGTCCACACTGCCAGACTGTGTGCAGCGAGCCTTCATTATGGCTGATATGCCACTGCTGGGAGCATCAACTCTGACCAGCAGACGTAGCAGCATGTGCATGTGTGTGTGTGTGTGTGTGTGTGTGTGTGTGTGTGTGTAAGAGAAGAAGAGAGAGGCTAAGAGTTTATGTGCCTATGTTGTATGTGTGTGAAGAGTTATCCTGTTTTTTTTTTTTTTTTTTTTTGTTAATTAAAGTAAGTATCATTGTCTTTTTCTGCCTGTTTTTCTTCTCCAAGTAGGGCTGGGCAATATGGCCTAAAATAAAATTCCTGATTTTTTCCCACGACACTCGATTTACGATTTAAAGTGATTTTTTTCCCTTAAAAAAAAAAAAAAAAAACTCTCCCAGTGTTACAAGAATTACATGAATCAAGTTTTGCCTCTTTGTTGTCAAAATATTTTCCTAAACCAAACAGAATTTCCCTCTTAAAGTTAAACTGTGTGTCATAAAATGTTGATTATGTAGCTGAAACAGGTCTCAAGGCTGATATTTTCATAGTATATTAATATGAAACTCTCTGATCAATATTTAATCTCATTTGAAAAAAAATGCAAGCCTTTAAAAGCCCTTATGCAAAACCTGACAGGGCCTACCATCATGAAAACTGCACATTTTTTCGAGCATTGCAACAACTTTCAATTGAACTAAGGCTTAAAAAGAAAAAAATCTTGATTTTTTTAATTTTTACATCTTCTGCAGAAAATAAATTGAATCAATCGATTTAATCGATGCCCAGCCCATCTCCATGTATTGATGTCTTTGTCTTAGATATTAAATATTTATTTCAAGGGACTTCATAGTAGTTTATTTTTCCCAATACTGATCACTAGAGGTGTTTTCAACCTGCATCTGAGAAGAAACAATCATTTAACCACTTGGGCAACAACATGAAGCCAAAGCAAAATTGCCTTTAACTGCAATGATTCAAATGGCCACATGAGGCTGGCTTAACCTCAGTCTGACTACTGATTGAAAGATGAAATAAAAATGTCAAATACACTTACGATATCAGTTGCAAAAGTCTCCTTCCATGAAAAATGTCTAGCAGAAAATATTTATAGCTTTGCATGTCAGTGTATGTTTGATGTGATGACAATTTCTCATGTGACTGTTCATCTCATACTTGTGACATGTGTTTTGCAAGGTCCACTCATATCCTTTTGAGCTTGTTGCAGCTTGTTTTACTTGGCCAACAGTAGATAGATGGATGGACAGATGGACGGACAGATAGACAGATAAATAGATACATTAAGAGAGAAGGAAAAGGTTGACAGATATGACTTGCTTGTTGTCATCCATGGTCAACGGGTCATTTAACGGTGTGTTGCACTGATTTACTTGCTGTGGTCATTGCATTGGAGCCAGAATTGATTTGACTTTTCCCAACAGAGAAGTTGATTGGCATATGGGATAATCAGATCTCTAAAGTAAGACAAAGCAGCACATCTTTCAGTTGCTGTTCACTTTCCCTAAGGCATGTGTTTGACGAGCTTTGAGCTAAACTTGTAGCAAAATCTATCTAATTAGCGAGGCTATTATCAATCTAAAATAACTCAAATACACTTTATTTATGTCACACCTTTCATACACAAAACCAAGCCAACGAGAAATGGGGAAAAAAAAGAGGAGAAATAACAAGTACAATTTGAATAAAACAATATAAATACCAGAAATGAAAAGTAGTGTAAAGCTAACAAAAACTTTGACTAAACCATTGTGTCACTTTGAATTAAAAGCTTGATTACAAAGATGGGTCTTAATTTTCCTTTTTAAACACAGAACTAACATCAAGTCACCATGGCTATGGCTCCTCTCCTCTCCTGTCCTCTCCTCTAGCACACTTTTAATGCAAATATTGAAACAGCTCCCCAAAAGAAACATGTTCAGAGCTACATGACTAAATACAAAGTTCAAAGCTTTAAGGCAGCAGTCCAGAATCTATGGTTGTTTTGTCCTCTTTGTGTTGAGTCTGTAATGGAAACACCATAGCATGTGAACCCGGTGCAATCACTGAAGGAAAGAAACTAAAAGAACAAGGATTGCTGTTGAACTTTCCGATCAATCAGAGGTTGCAAGCAAGCCATGGCCAATTTCTGTGGAGTCAGTACATTGACTGTTTAGGGCAAGCAAACAGATTACAAAAGAGCTCAATAGTCAAATTTGCACACGCAAAAAAATAAAAGGTGTGAACAGGTTTCAGCTCATGTTTCCTTTTTCTGAAGCTCATGAGGTCTAAACACCCACAGCTGTAATTATCTGAAGGGCCTTCTTTCCTCACAGTGTAGTATTGCTTTGGGATCAATGATTCTCTCAACACATATACTGCATGTGTTCTTTAAGTGCACTCTCGTCCCCTCACAGCAACAAATGTACCAGCTGCTTTACAACCATCTAAGGTCTTTACATCCTTCTCACATTTCTACAGCCTCCCTTACAATCTTTTTTCCTCCTATCCACCCCCCCCCCCCCCTTTCTATAACCCTCTTCCTCTGGTGAGCCCTTTCACACTTTTCTTTCATCACCTTTCCACATGAAAGAACAATTGCTTTGACGGTGTTTACTCTCTCTCTCCCTCCCTCCCTCTGTCCTCCCCTCCCACACCTCCTTCCATCGCTACTGCGCTCATAGATCCAGAGGGAATCACACTGTCTGAACCAAATGTGCCACAAACTTGTCAGATGATGTTTGTTTTCCACCCCTCTCCGTACCTCTTTTTCAGCATGCGTGTGTTTTAACTTTGTCTACATATTTGACAAAGTGCTGTGACATGCGCCGCACTCGCACGTCAACAGGATGAAAATCTGCACCGTCATTATTAAAATAGGAATCGGCAGAAGGGGGGGGGGGGCAGCGGCAGCCAGAATGAGTCACAGGGTTTGTGTGATAATAAGGTTTGCATGTTCAGACAGCTTGTTAGCATATCTGTGAAACTATAAGCAAACAACCTTTCCACTGAGGGTCCCTGGAAACTTTGAATAAAGGATATTTTGCTGCAAACCAAAGTTGTTCAAGGGACTGAACAGCTGCTTTTCTTCCACCAAAGACATACACACAACTCCACTGAGAATCAAACTCTCCATCTGAGAAACTTTAGCACAAACACAAGCTTCATTTCACAGAGCAGGGTATTCACTTCATAGGTAATACTTCAGTTTAGTCTCAGTGAAGAGTTGTACTCAATCTTAGCAAAGTGTGCTGAGCTAAACCAAGAGGTCCCATCTTGTTGATTTGACAAAAAAGTGAACCTGAGTGGTATTTTTAAAATTGTGTTGATCTTGTGGAGCCTGAATATAGTTGTTTATCAAGGTTATTATAAAGTACTCTCTATCAGCTATCACTCATATCTGTCCTAACTTCCAGTTGCTTCAGTCGACCATTGCAAAATCTCTGAAGGGCTGAGAATATTGTGCTAAAACAGCCAGGGGCTCCACTCTATTAGAGTATTTTCAGATCTGATCAATGGCCAACAGGACAAAAGAATTGAAAGACGAAGCACAGGGCAAAAGAAACTAGGCATAAAGGGCAGTAAGAAGGGTAAGTCTGCTGAGGAGCATGGTAACTCACCTCTGGCAATCCTATACTGTAAATACACCTCTAAAACTCATCCCAAACTTTGGCAAGACGCGGCAGCAGCACCAGCATCCTTTATGAATGTCACACCCCGTGAGAGGAAAATGATTACGTTGCAAAGAGGACAGGGGGGCGGAACAAGAGGAGGTGGGAGAAAGAGAGAGAAGAAAAATCACTTTGATGGATTATTCCCCTCTTGGGACAACCTTGTAACATTTTTGGACAGGATTCTAACTCGCCCAGATTTTTGGTTACAGTGAAGGTTTTCCTTTTTTTCCACCCCCTTTTGTCATCCCAGAAGTGTGCTGGCTGTGACAACTGCACCAGCACTGATACCTAATGATACCGCTTGCAGGAACTAATTACTACCAGTGATTAAGAGAGGAGACGTGGCTTCTATACCACACATACCGTCTTCGGGTGGGGGAAGCTTTTTAATTGCCTTCACCAAATAAATGATGGTCAAAGATGCATGGACCCGGGCTTCTTAATGGAGTTTCAGAGCTTGGTGGCAAAGAGTGAAGACTTCGGGGCCATTGGCGCTCCCTGCACACAGATGGTGCTCCCTGTTCACAACCGACGCCTGTTGTTGATCGGTGTGTTAAGGGCACCTGTGAAATTAACCAGACAAATGAACTCCCCACCAGCTGCACAACAGAATATTAGCATTTTGTGAAAGATGGCTAAACTAAGGCATGCATTAAATGCTTTTTATGCTAAAGGGCAGAGCATTATGAGTCGTTAGTCAAAGGTTTGAGCCTGTAAAGTTACTCAAGGAAGCAAAGACACGGCTGCAGAAGCAGTGTAAGCTCAGCCAAGGTTTTGAGATGTGGTGCTTGTGCAGTTTTGTTAGCCCTTGAGCACATCTAGACCTAATTAACAATCATGTACCACGGCAAGGTTGTCTTTGGCTAGGATCCAGTCCAACCAATAATTCATTTAGCCAACAGTAACACATCTTCCTGGGCAGTAAAGGACTTAAAAGTTCGACATGGCTCTTGCAGGAGCACTTAGTGGTGAGCTACCTAGTGTATATTTCCTCCTTTAATGGCTGCTGTGAAGAGCTCTCTCTACACAGTACTAATTAAAAAGTCTGCTTCTCACCTCGCTGTGTTTTTAAATTCTAATCTTTAAGAGTCATGTTTGTCTTTGTATTGATTTTAGGGACACCTTTGGTCTTTAGAAGTTGTTGCTTTGGTGTTTTTGGACTGCATTTTCCAGTGACCCCAAAGAAACGAAACGAGTCATTGGTGCCATTATTGTGCTAACAGCAGCTCTCTAAAACTGATATTAGTAAGGGAACACAAGGACAAATTTCATGATGACGCCGGAGAGGGACCAGGTCCACAGAGACACAGTAATAGCCACAGTGCATAATACATTAAACATGATGACCTAATAACTGTATACTGATATTATTGCTGCAGACATGCTACAGTTGCATCAGATAGTTCACCAATAATTACATCACATCAACTGAACATCTGCTGCTCAGTAAGTTTGCTGCTGTACCCACTGTACATTAGCACTTAGCAATACATCTAAATAACTGCAACCCAATCCAGGCACCCATCCAAAGAAATAATATAAGTCAATGTGAACTGCAGCTAATAAATGACAGTTTAATCAGTCAAAGAGGGAAATATCTGCGGTACAGAGCCACCATCTCTGCTTTTTCACCATGCTGGAAAGGCAATGCTGATGTTGACTCTTCCTCAAAACTCAAGGACAGCTTGCTTTCTGCCTCCCCCTGAGCGAATAATGCTTTTCTATACTTTAAGGGTGGGTGTGTGCAGATGGCGCTCTGTGCTGTATCCCCTCAGCCTCGATTACTGCCACGGCTCATACTAACTACACAGTTGTTCTTTTATTCGTGCTACAGCTAATTGTGCACTGGAGAATGTTTACAGGACACACAAACACACCAAGGATTTGCAATTGTAAAATGCTGCAACTGTTGTCTGTTTGTTAGGTGCAGAATGGAACAGACCAAAGTCTAAACCTTCATTTGGGCCCCAGTGATAGCAAAATGAACAAAGCTAATTCACAGATGAATTTTTCATCTCTGTGCAATGTGCTTACTAAGTAAGTATGTACACACATGTTCGTGAATGAACCCTTTCACTAAATCATATTATTTTAACAAGTTTCATCTGGTAGATGGGAATCTGGGTATTAAACAGCTTCCAATATTTTCTACCTCTGTTCAACATTGTCTTTCTGACAGAACTTTGATATACAAACCCTTCAGTCGCGAGCTTTGTGTAGAGAGTCATACAGGAGAATCAATAGTAATTTAACAGTGAGTTATAGCTGGATATGTGCATAAACTGGACGACGTGAGCACAGTGCCATTCTGGTGTGTTTACTCAATGAGTGCTGAGTCGGCAGAAATGACACAGCATTTCTTCTACCCCCCTTTCACTGTCTCTCTCCCTCTCTGGGATTTTCTCAGCTATTTTTCTCCTCCTGATCTCATTACATCATGACTTAAGGGCTGTATTCATTAAAGTTTTAAAGTACAATGCACTCTAAAGTCAGTTGCGGTGAATAACGCAGATCCTGTTAAGTCTGACGGAGGCAGCCCGCTCTCTTCATCTTCATGTCTTCACTCCTTCATGTTCGTCTGTTTTTTTCAACGTAATGCCAAGAACCTGCAGTGAGAGCTTCCTTCCTTCACTCTTTCACCAATGAGGCAGGCTGCTGAGAAAATCTGTCGACACTCGTGGCTGCGTTCAAGGCACAGCACTTTACAGAGCACAGATGTTAAAGACTCACAGTTGACTCTTGACAACAATGCTCCTGTATTTTAATTAAACTTTAGGAGAGCTGCTTTTGTTGCTGCTGTTTAAGTTGTTCTGACACTGTGTTAGATGTAGGAGTAACTGTCTTTGATTGTGAATGTTTTTTATATTGGAAAAAAAAATCATTTCACTCTTTGAACGACGGGACCTGACTCATCATCTGTGGTTAGTTTTAGAAGATAAACTTACGTAACATGGCCTTGGGAACAGAAAGACATGAATCAATCTCTTTAAATGGAGGCAGGCAGGATATCAGGCTACATGCAGTCAATTTACAATTTAATACATTTCCTCCTGTGTTTGCCTTCAATGCCTAAACCTAAACATTTTTTTCTTTTTTTAAATTCTGTATAAACTGAGACATAATGTCTGTTACTTCCTGTAATGACCAGATGCATAACTGTTGGGGATTTTTTTTAAATCATTTCCAGACTCTGCGTTTCCTTGACTCCTCATCTGTCAGAAAATATTTGTCCAACAAGGATCAACTACTGGCAGGCAATTGATATTCAACTAATTAAATTCAGACACTTTTCTGTGTTTTTTTAAATTATTTATTTCTTTTCCAACTTTTTCACTTCTCAAAACTGCATCCAAAAGCTCTGTCCAATTATGTGGCATCAGCTGTCAGCGTTCAGAGAACAGATAGGCACACATGTATCCAGTTATTAATCGCTGGATGTCATCTTTGGGGAACACAAAATGTGTGCAGTGATGAATTATTGATATGATCTTGGAGATAACAGTAGCGCTCTAATTGCATGTCATCATTACCAGGTTGAAACCAGTTTCCATATCCTCTTAATGTGATTACACATCCATAATTGCACTGTTATTAGACTGGTTTACTATTCTCAACAGAAAAAAGAACATCAATTGACACAGGCCCACAGCATGGTTTCACTTAATCTCCTTTTAAAGTTTAGTTGTAACTTTTATGCCTTAAGTCTATGACCGTATGCAACAGAAGTAAGTCCCTACAGGTAAACACGTGTGGTCTGAATGAATTATTAGGATTCAAAATAAAATGTTTTTTTTGACAATCCCACTTTCAGGTCATGTAAGTCTTTAGCACTATAAACATTTTGGTAATACTTTTAGTCAATGAAATTTATTCATCAATATTTATAACACTGTATATTCATATGTTTTGTTTATGAATGATGACGCCTCTCAAAGCCACATATGTCATCTTTGTGCCAAATCTCAACCAATCAAAATCCAAAATGTCACAACAATAAAAAGTAGATTTTGTTGCGTATTTCATAAACTGTGAGGAATCGTTTGAAAGGCTTGGTATCTGTTACAGGCTTCCTCTAAAGCACTGAGGTAGTAGTTCTTCTTCTCTGCTCTCTCTCTATTGTGAAATGGGGATGCAGATAAATTATTCCTTGGCGCCATTTTCACTACTTTGGTTTCTCTGGAGCGGGTACTCCAAAGTCTCATGGGAGGTGCTTTGCTATTATTTTCATATATTATAGTAATCCTACTCCCCTCACTCTTCCCCCACTCTTTAATTCCTTCTCGTCTCCACCAGGCCTCACTTATTTTTTTTTTACTCAAGATGTTCTCATCTTCAACCCTTTACCTCACTCTGAAACCCCCTCCAGCTCCTCCCTCTATCTCCATCTTTCTCTCTCGCTCTTCTTTTTTGTCTCTGTCTCACTAACCACCCATCCTTCCACCTCCTTCACCATATCTCCCCACCTTTCCCCTCTTCCTCCCTCCCTCTCACACTCTATCACAAGCTTCTTATCAGCCTCTCTCTCTGCATTTGCATCACCCTTACTTTTCCCTTCCTTTCCTCCAGCTCTCTCTCTCTCTCTCTGTCTCTCTCTCTCTCTCTCTCTCTCTCTCTCTCTCTCTCTCTCTCTCTCTCTCTCTCTCTCTCTCTCTCTCTCTCTCTCTCTCATTGCATCCCTTGGAGGTATGTTTAATTAAGCGTAGGGCTATGTGTCAGAGAGAGAGAGGGGGGGGAAGTAGAGGAGAGAACTAATGCTATCTGGAGCACCAGGCTAGACTAGGCAGGCTCTCCTGCTCTCCACCTCCTCTCCTCCTATTTTGTCTTCTCCTCCTCACCCCCTTTGGCCTGGACCAACTGTAATTACCCTGCTCATTAGCAAAGGGAAGAGGTGGGGGAGCCAAGAGAGGAGTAAAAGAGGACAAGAGAGGAGCAAAAAAAGTGTAAGAGAGGATGGTAAAGAAGAGGTACACCTAATGGACAAGCTGGGGGAGGGGAGAGGTGCTATGTCAGCCTGTTTAAGAGTAATGCATTTTTAGGAGAGCACTGTGCTTGATAAAGAGATAAAGTCCCGAGTTCACATCTGGTTTGTACTTCATTTTCTAACTGACTGAACAGTATTTTAAAGATTACACTGTCTAAAACTCTAAGACAATTAAGACGTCACTTTGTAAATTCTTTCTGAAAAAATGAAGCTCTTGTTTGCTGGTGTTATCTTGGAGCAAGTGCCCTATGAGTCCATAGTCCAGTGCAGTTGTTGCAGGTTCGACTGTTCGCCAAGACTCATTGATACATGTCAGCCTCCATTTGTCTTCTCTCAACTCTCCTTCCCATCTCCCTTCAGCTGTCCTGTCCAATAAAGGAAGTCCAATAAGTTACTGTGAGGAAATTTCACAGACCTATATAGGAAGCAGCAGGGCTTATATCTTTCATTAAGTTATCCTGTAAATGCAGAAGTAGTATTTATTAATGAGGAGAAACTCCTAATTCTTTGTTTCCTTTGTATCATTCAATAGCTGCATCTCAATTCAGGGTCAGCAACCTTCCAAGGATGCACTTGAAGACCATTTGCATTTGTAAGATTTTTGACAAATGAGAGAAAAAACTGATCTTTTTTCTTTAGACTTTTGCCATGTGAACACAAACAAACCAAGTGACAACTGCAACAAATGTATCAATTTTGCCCCTGAATCAGAAACAAAGCAAACAAGCTTCTGGTGTGCATACACCCTTAATTTTCTCATAAAATACTTTGGGTTGACCAAACTGAATTACGTATTAATGTTTCCAATCCGCTGGTTGATAGCAAAGTACCAGGGTGTGTATGCTAAACATTTGACGTCAAAGCTTGTAATCACGTTTTTGTCACTGCTTGTGGAACTGAAGCAAAACAAAAGGATGCTATAATGATAGGAGTATATGGAAGAATGATAGCTTCAATATCATATTATGCTAAATTTCCACCTGCCTTGCCAAAGTCTACATGTGTTCCTGGCTGGTGTCAGGTGTGTTGATGCACAGACCTTACAAGCTTACTCTCCTGTTTGTCCAGGCAAGGTTCCAAGAGAGCAGGTTCATCTGGCCCACATGTTGGGAGCTCTTTGGCTGTTTGGCCTCCTGTGTGCAGATTGGCTCGGATTACAGGGTTACTTTTTTTCCTTCCTTTTTAGTAAAACTGAAAAAAAACCTAGGAGAATTCTATTTTGGAGGAGTGCTGTTTGAACACATCAGTCAGACAGGAGGCCTCAATAATTCCCCCTCCTCAGGTCTTCTGAGTTGGCATGCTCCTTTGATTCATTTCATTTGTCATTGAGGGAGCATGACAGAAAAGGGAATGTCAAATTTAAAATATTATACGTCAAACTGTGTTTGAAGTAAGCCCAGCATAACTCAGCTGGGTCTTGTAATGTGCCTCCCTTTTATCTTGGGGTTGAAGAACGCTCTTCCCCTTTTCACTCTGCTTCTCTTTCTCCCTTTAATTCTCATTTATTACCATGCATGTATCATTTCATGTCAGCTCCAGCTCTCCATGCACCTTTCTTTCTGCTTTTTTCTCTCTCTTCCCTGAGTGCTTCCCGTCTGTTCCCTTGTCTGTCCCTTAGCTCTATGTACTTTTCATAGCTTTTATTAAAATTTCCTGGTTCAAATGAGTCTAACAATAATGGAGAGTAAAATCACATTCAGCCCTTGTCAGTTCTCAAATGTCTACGGAGGCAACACCGTTTAAATCACTAATTTAGTTGTTCCCAACAATTTTTTTGCCCTTAAAAGCTGCATATTAGTTGAGCACTTTGATGTGGTGGATTATTTTTTTTAACAATAGGGGTTTGCTTTCAAAGAAACCTTATCCATATGTAGTCCCAGTAATTAAAGAAGTGACTCCTCATTAATTCAGCCGACACTGTTCTATATTCAAAACAGACGAGACATAAAGAGGGCTTACATTCTTCAAAAGTAAACATGTCCAGGTGGGAATATGGCTGAATATTAACATTTCAGACGTAGAGACAGGAACTCTTCTGAAGAAAGAACATCTAAAAACATAATGATCTGGGGGTGCTAAATGTTTTTTGTGAGCTTCAGACTTTTAAACAGGAAACCTCCGAACCCTCAAAATAGTTACAGCTGAAGTTATAATACATGTCCCCTCCTAGTTAGTTATTGCTTATGATTGTTCTAGGTAGAAGCTCTCCAGCTTTACATCAGTAAGAATAATGTGGCCCTTTGGCTCAAAAGGCATTCATGTTTTCAAGCTGCGTTATAGCCAGAATACAAAAATCTTAGTAGGTAAAAAAAAGATCTTATTTATGGGCTATGGGAATAACCACTCAGTAACTAAGTGGTTATTCGCAGGATAACTGGCCTTATTTTGACCCCAATCCTCACTTTGAAAAAGTGGTGTTAGCTATGTAAAGTGAGAGATTTTACTTCCCCCATCTGGACAACCAGAGTAATGGTCAAAATTTGACTTTAGAGCAAGCAAACATGGCAAACTACAGGATGGTTGTCCAGCAAGATGTTGCTAGCTGCATAGCCACCTTGCTGCTATTCATAGAATGTATGCTCAGCTGTCCTCGGGGGTACCCACATAAAACAGGAAACATGGTCGTAAATACTGATCACATTTAATATTAACAATTTCATATCAGTGGGGCCACAATGTTCACAATGAGCAGATCTAGGAGAGCCCTCTCAGCATAGCTAATCTCTCAAGGTAATCTTTAGAACTTTAAAAAATATCAGCAGACTTTTGTCAGGAGGCAGGTATCTGGCCCAAAATTCCCCTGATGATTCTGTAGCTCTGGTAATTATTCAATTGCAAAAGTAACTTCATGATCCAAACTGAAGAATCATAATCTAAAAGTACAGATCAGGAGGTTTGTTTTCTCTCTGTTCAGTATGCACATCCACCCCTGCCTGTGGATCCCTCTGTATCTTCTCACATTTGCCAAACCACTTTCATCTTGTTTCCTTGTTTCCTTGCCTCTTTCTTATTACATATGCAGAGAAGAAGTGAGGTGGACTGATTACATGCAAGGTGGGCTTTGGATGAACTGCTCTTCCAGACCACTGAGCCTGTTTGATCGATAACATGCATGTCTGCAGGCACTGAATACATTTGAAACTAAGTACAACAGCCTTAGAAAACCTGTCCCTGTGTCTGTTTATCAGTCAGGATGATGGTTTCTGGTGCATTTACCTGCCTGACGCAATAAAGAGTCAACTAACAGTTTAACTTCAGCTTGTCTGAATAATTGTTTCTCATCAGCGCAGAGCTTCTGTGTTGGCAAACAAGATAACCCTGAATCATTGTGCTACTGAGGTGGCATGAGAGAGTAGGAAGAAAGTAGGTTTATGGGTAATTTTTTGTCTGGTCCCTTGAGCTCATCAGGACTTTAGAATAACAAGTACTTTACTTGAGATGTGTGTCAGAAAGTTGTCACTGCAATGTTATGGTGTGATGTGATGCATCCTGAAACATTACCCAGTCAAAAGTATCTAATGATGAACTAATATAATCATTATATTGCTGCAATTTTACTTTCAGTATACAGATTATCATCTCTTTGGGGTGTTGGACTGAAGCCCTATAATTCATTTATTTGTAATCACCCCCTCCTAATGATTTATTCTAATCATAATTATTTTCATTCTGCCCGCTGACGTAAATGTCCACTGAACCACTGTAGCTTAGATGAGATATTACAGAAAAGTTGTCTTTCTCCAGGAGGGATTACTCCCGGCTCCTTGATTTTATCGAGCGATTGGAAGAACATAAATCTCCTACACACTTACTTAAAGCGGACAAAATGTAATCTCCAGTTTTCGGGGTGTGGAGGAAAAAAGGTTATATAGCATAAAACTGATAAAAGGCAGTGTTGTAAGATTGTCACATACAGTATGCGACATATATGTCTCCCACTGTATCACAATAGTATTATACACTTCACTTAATAGGATTACAGCAGTACTTGTATCACAGGGCTCGCTGCTATTAACCTTTCCTCTCCAGGTTCCTTTTAATAAGGGCAAAGTGGGAGTCCCTCAGCAAAGACAAGCTCGTGTTGCAGTGTTTTCAGCCATTGTGATTTTAATTAGAGGAATTTGGCCGCTGTCAACATCATCAGATCCTCTCATTTGTAATCTGAGTGAGTTGGCTGGGGTTGACAATTTGACGTCCAAGACTCAATCGGACTCTTTAACCCCTTCGAGTAGACAGATTTTGTTCGAGACACCGTCTTAGGCAAACAAGATGCTTCAGGGATCTTGTTTCAAAGTGAGAGAAACCAGAAGGATATAACAAAACAGAATCATTGTTAAATACTTTGCTGTATAACCAAATGTGTGCCAAAAAAATCTGTATCAGGACTTCAAAGGAAATGCAGTTAATTCTAATGATTTTCTCTGCACACAAAGAGTCTCAGATAAGTTTTGTACGATCAGAAGAAGACAGAATAAACGATAAGGTTTAGTCAATCAGAAGATCACTTAGGAACTGTGGGTTTTGGGCTAAACATGAAATGATGGTTCATGCTGTGCGCTCTATTGCAGTCATATATCCAGTGTCTTCCAGCTTTTCTCACAGTGGGGGGCAGTCAGTGCCGCTGGGGGGCACACTGCGCTTGGGCATGCCATCCAAGGCAAGTGTCAGGCTTTCACCACATGGACCACCTCTACTTTATTAGATTAGGCTCTGGCCCTCCTCGGGTTTGTAATTGCATTTGCCTGATGCTGTGTATTTAAGAATAGAACGGCCTTGGTCCCTGTGGCCCTCCCCTACCTGATTTCCCAGCTGCCTCCGGGGGGAGCAGACCAGCACCAGCCCTGGGATAAGAAGTCGTCATGGCAACCATCAGGCAACTGGTGAGGAGGAAATCGAAAGAGTCCTTTTTACTTTCAGTGACACTGCACTTTCTATCTGAGCTTATACTTTCTTTGTTATTCACTTTCTTAACGTCTGCGAGGCATTTCACTTTGGTTCATTTCCTTGCATCCCTTGTTCCTGTTCTGAGGGGGACAAAAAAAAAGAAAGTGTTTCTTTGTGCTAGGTCTCCGTGGGAGCGGGAAATGAAGGGCTGTCGAATGTGGACTCATATTTCATCCTGTCCATAATTTATGGAGACTGGGTTTGGGAAGGGACATCGCACTAACATGGGGGATGCTTGTTATAAGCATCCCCCATGAGTGCCCATGAGTCAGACTCAACTGGAGGGAGTACAAATCGATTTTGACACGTTTCTGTTGTTCACTGTACTTAATGCAATATTCTAATCTTAAACGTTTGCAGATAAGCACCCATTAGGGGTCATTAGGAGCCACTGATACTTGGCAATACTAGCACATTTAGCTCGAGGGTACTCTGCTAAGGCTGTAAGGGTTCCTTCTAGCCTGTTAACTGCCACAGCAAACATGACTTAGCGGATCCAAACCCTCAACAGCCTGACACATCACAAAGTAGCCAGAAGATAGTGTTATATCATTTTGTTTATGACATATCTTTTGTATCATATTTGATAAATTGAGCTGTTTTGGCAACTTATTTATATTTTTAGCAAATATACATTCAATCAAGGTAGAAAATACTTATTTTTAAAAATGACTAAAAATGTAGGTGTTATTCTTACTGCAACCTCTTGAAAATTAGCAATGATTTTCCTTTTGAAAAAAATTGTGTATTTTTTCCTGAGAGCACTTTTGAAAAGGGCCACAATACAACTTCAGCAGACTATGGAATGATAATCCTCAAGAGGGTAGATGGTAGATTACATGTTTAAAATTCTTTTAAACTGGTTTTTAATGGAAATATTTATCATGTTGATGAGCTAGACATCTTTGAAACTCATTAATCAAATATGATGCGTTCAGCAATAAAGGGTCATTGAAGCCAGGTTGGATTTTGGCCTCGGGCAGGTTGGTCTGCCTTAGTGAGACAGCAAGCCTTAGTGTACATGACATAGGACAGTGACACGCTTTTGAACTGGGCGTAGTATATTATAAAGCACAACCTGTCTGCTAATCACATATTACAGCTAGCTTCTCCTCCAGCCCTGATCCAGTGCTCTCCACTGGGAAGCCAGGGCCAAGGAGAGGAATACTAGCTCCTGCCAAGTCCCCACCACTCCCCACGACAAGGTGCTTATAAATCGGCATCCTCGCTGATAGGTCAAGGTTTTGATTTGGTCATGACCTTAGTTCATAAATCTGAATGATGGAGGGGCCTTGGTTAAAAGGCTGCTGGATCAACTCTCAGATGGGACACCCCCTCCCTGGCGACCTGTCTCTTTCTCTCTCCCTCTCTCTCAGACTTGCGCTCTTTTTCCATCTCTCTGTTTTTCCATCCCACTCCAGCCTCACAAGCCTATTTCAGTCCCCACTGCAGCCAGAGTCTACAGAGCCTTTATAACAGGTAGAGGGAGAGAGAGAGAGAGAGAGAGAGAGAGAGAGAGAGAGAGAGAGAGAGAGAGAGAGAGAGAGAGAGAGAGAGAGAGAGAGATGGGGAAGGGGTGAAACAGGCAATCAATAAATCAATATGTTTTGCGCCACTAAGCTAGGGTAAGCTCACTCTCTCAAAGCTGCGCGTGCACACACACACACACACACACACACACACACACACACACACACACACACACACACACACACACACACACACACACACCCATATACTCACCAACCATCACAGCAAATTTCTTTGAACACACACACGCGAACAAACAAATGAAGGCCTGGAACAGAATGTCCCTTGCCAAAAGACATTTTGTTGTTTTAGGGACTTTCCTTTTTTTTCTCATTCTATTTCCTGTTTTGGATCATTAAGCCATTGATTTTTGTTTCAACGGGTAAGTGGTGGTGGGGACCCCCTGGGAGGCAGTGGAAAACCTCAACAGAGTGGCTCCAGCAGGAGTTTCTCTAGCTGTGACAGGCTGCTCCCAGGGGCCAGTGGGCCCTCTTAACTGCAGGGGAGAAACTATCGCTTGAAATCAGTCATTCGGCCTCAGCTTTCCAGGGCACTCCTCCATAAGAGTATTCACTCGGATGTCCATAGATTTTTTTTTTGCTAAATGTCTTTGCAAACACAGAAAGTACCAACTTGTGTATTTTGTGATAGGGTCAATACTGTTCCTCTCTGAAATTCTTGGAAATGTACAAATGGTCAGTGCTCTTCATGGATTTTAAAGGATGTAAAAAGTTGGCTGAAGCATCTGCTTTGCTATCACTATGTCCAATATTTTTAGGTCCGTGGGGGCGGTGAAGGAAGAGCAGAGAGCTGGAGAGATACAGTGAGATACAGTAGCAACTCTGGCAGACCAGGATTCAGTTGGCCCACAGCCAGGGAAGATATTACAGTCAGATATATTGTAACACAGATGGATGCACTCAGCTTAAAGAGGCTGACATATTGGCCAGCGCTGTCATAAGAATGACATAATACCTATCCTGACAGGTAATGAAAATAAAGGCCCCTACATTGCAGAGTTGCATAAGCGCTTAAACTTCAGCTCATACAACGTAAAACACTACTCCTGACGTGGGATATCCCGAGGGAAGTTTCGGAGTGGTTTTCAGGTGGAGATGTGAGAAATGGAAGTGTTCTTGTAGCATACTGTGGATGTAACTCTTCATCAGATTTATCCGGAGCATTTGGTGAATCCTTCTCTGTTGTTTCTTGGTACATGTTATTCTGTGTTTCACTGAAATGCATCTCAGTTAATCAATCTGATCTCTCCTTTCAAAAATATAGGCTAACAAATCCAGACTGGCAACATTTACCCCACAAGCCACATAAAAGTATAAAATATATTTTAAAAAGTTGAAGATGCATGCACATTTTGTAGAGTTAAAAACGGACATGTCTTTATGAGAAGGACGTACCAGTGGTATACTGACAATTTAAATCTGTTTTTATACTTACGAAAGAACAAACACAAAAAAGTCCAAAGACAAAACAAAATCATCTTACTTTTCTTTTGCATTTCTGTGCACAGTGTGTAGTTGGATATACTGGACTGACTGTGTTGCATCGTTAAGGCAGAATTCATCCCTGAAGAGGCCAGATCCCCTACCTCAGTGTATCTTAAGTGTATTTACATACACATTTATATGTGGTTAAGCTCAACCTGGACACAATCCAAGTTCATTTGAGTCATTTAGTGCCAGATGTAAAGGGGGTCTGTTTCACAAGCTGAGATAAATATGAAAAACTGCTGTGTTTTGGCACCATTCCTGCAAAATACATCAAAGCATAGGGAGAAATTAATACCGAGGGAGCATAGCATGTGAGCAGAAGCTCCTCTGCACTAAAATTACCCAAGAAAAAACTCTGCTACCATGCCAGGGGAGATAGTTAAATTACCTCTGTGATGAGGAAGCGTACGGCATATAGACGTTATAAAGTGAGTGAATTTAAGTGACAAAGTAACATAATCTTCCCTGTTCAGATAAAAGGGAAATGTCTTAAGCAGTAACACACACCCTTGCACTTCTCCTTGCTCATTTCACTTCATTCACAGGTTCTGTTTTTATAGCTTTTTTACAGAAACAACCTCTGGCTAAGCATGGCTGATGTAAGCAAATGCTTGCTGATCAGAGACTGATTATTCTGTGTAATGGATATTTCTCAAATGTCATGAAAATATTTTGGTGGTTACTCTGTAAGTAACCATGTAAGGGGTTTACTCATTGTATTCATGTCAGTTCAGAAATATTTTCTGACTGATTATAAGAGAATGTCCTTAGTTTATCCTTCCTGCTCATTGTCCCACTATCCCCCATTTGAAAGGAGAGGCAACTTCTTTGTAGGTTTAATTTGAAGGAACTTTTCCTCCAGTTATAATAACATTAAATTACCCTCTCTACTCCTCTTATGCACTACCCACAAGATAAAACCTGGTTCTCTGATGCGTCTACTTTAGCTCTCCCCGTCACTAAGTTGTTTTTAACTTTCCTCTCCAGAGCTTGCCAGAGCCAGTCCTGGCCAGTTTTACACCCTCAAAACCACACCATCAGAGATTTTTTTAGACAAAAAAGTGTACAAAATGATTAATACTGTGTGTGCCTATACAAAAGCCTATGCAAAACTGATCATTTTACATCAGATTTTCAAGAATCAATATTAATGTTGCAATTTAGTATATAGCGTAATGTAGTGTAATTTTTCGCTCATATTCCAGGTTTGAGATAAAAAACATTTATATCTTTATATAGTTATATGTTTTCAATTCCAGTAAAAGTAGTCAGTTCTTTAAAGTTACAGCTATGAAGGACAATGCTTATACTTTGAAAAATAACGTGAGCTAATGCTGGAGATGACTTCATCTGACTTTCATTTCTATAAAAAACAGCTACCAGGATAATGTTGAAAGGACTGTGTTAGTCACTTCCGTCTCTGAGCCTGGGGTCTAGTTGTAGTTTGAGATTCTCTTCCTCCTCCCTCTGTTTACTTTGCAACTCGGAGTTCTTTTTTTGCTGTGTTTTTAGATGTTTGTATAAGTTTGTGGTGTCATCACAGAACCATATTTGTTTTCTGAAAACATTGTAGCTTTCAGTATTTCTGTATTCTGCTGTAAAATAACACCAAACAGTGATCCTCTCTGCCAAATGGTGCCAGCAGTTTGCTGCTGAGTGACGTGACTGAGTGGCAACACCCACAGTAGCACAGTAGAGCCTTTCGGGGGTCATGAGTGAAGTGAGTGAGAGGAGGAGAAAGGTCTGTCTGCTGGCTTGTAGCAGAGAGGCAGAGCACACAGATAGAAGAGAAACTGAAACCCTTGCCTTTTCTTCTGACAGTGACACTCACAACCTGCATACATGACTCTCAGCAGCAAGGTAATAAAATAATCGTGTCCCAGCGCCTACTCCACTAATTTTTTAGTTTTTTGTTTTGTTTTGTTTTGGGGGTTTTTTTGTTGTTTTTTTGCAGGGCGCCCATGCACCCTCACGTAGACTGCGCCCTGGGCGGTTGCCCACATTGCCCATAGCAAAAACCGTCCCTGACCCTGGGCTTTGCAGGGTCAGGGAAAGACATGGAGTGGGGCGACAATTGAAGAGGCAAAAATGTAGAAAGAAGAAGAGATGTATAGAGAGAAAGTTCAATGTATAGTTAAAAAAATAGAGACTATAGAATAAGAATTTCATCCTGTAACAAAAGTTTAATTTATTTTTCTGTGCTGCATTCACTTTCAAGGCTGTCAATTTCATTTCCTTAGTCTGCTCTTGGCTTTTTCTGTATGTGCTGCTGCAGAGGGAGGAAGTTGTTGACATTATTACAAGCAGGTGAAAAGCTAAAACCATGGCTGCGAATACAGGAATGACTAAGTGTAATAAAATAAAAGATGGCTTGACATTTTGGCTAGTGTTTCCTTGACTCTCAAAGGTGAAAGATTCTTTCCTGAATGCTTTATAGTGTACATGTGCTTCCTCTGTGTTCGGGTGTAGGCAGGCTCGTAGAGTACATGCAAACAGTGCATGTGTGTGTATGTGTTTGTACTGTGTTCAATCACGTGCGTGTGTATATTTTTGCCTCTTAAGTGTGTGGGAGTGAGAGAACATTCACATCGCCCACCTGGGCTTGAGCTGGGAGCCAATAGAGCTGTCTTACTGAAAAACTCCCTGTTGTTTCTTTGGCGGAGCCTAACAGGCAGATTTGACTCTATCACTTCCTTCCTCCTCCTCCTCCTCCAATCCCACTCCTCTCTTCTCTCTGGATCTGCTGTGTTCCTCTGTTCCCCACACTCATCCCTTTCTCTCTTCTTCCTCCCTTCCTGCCTTTCTATATTTAATCAAGCAGGGAGTGAGGAATTAGTGATTATTTGATGGGAATATGCAGGCAAGAGAAAGTGAATATGCGTGTGAGAGTGCAGGAGAGAAGAGCTGATCTATCCTACTTGATTTTCTCATACCCTCCTGTCACTGGAGACAGAGAAGAAGAGTACTGAGTATTGCACAAACCCTTGCTGTGTTTTATTTTGACAGCACTGACATGTGTGACACCTGCGTCCCACTTACTCTTTCTGTTTGCATCATTCTCCCTTTATGTCCCTTCCCTACACTTTGACTAAAGGCATGTTCAGAGCAACTTTAGCAATGCATGTGAAGATGCACTCACAATGTGATACTACTTAACTGAGGTATAATGATCTAAAGACTTAGGGCTCCTGCAGGGTTCACTATGTGTTTAACCTGTAAGGCCAAGTCTTCAGCAGCACTGTTGGCAAACGTGGAAAAGATTGAACTACTTGTCACATAAATGGGGTTTTTCTACATTTTCTACTTCTTTAATTTTACAATGAAAATAATCTTCAGAAGTATAAGTATTTTTTTGATAACACAATTGTATTCAAACCTGTTTACTTGATCTGACTCAAAGGGTCACACCCACTGTGTTTATTTTTGGGTGATACTTCTGCGATGCTGTAGTGGCTGATGCAGACATGGGCACTACATACATGAGTGTCCATGTGTCACTCTGTGTCAGACTCTACTGAAACACTTGTGGACATAGTCTGTTTCCTGCCCTACTGTATTTTCTGCTTGCTTTTTTTCTCCAACTCAAGAGTATCAAAGTACTCCATACTGTGTTAAAATAGAGCTGATACATGTTGAAAATTAGCGTATAGCAGTTATTACAAGTCAATTACAAGTTATTACGCGTAATGTACAGCTATCCTTGAAATGCTGCAAATGCAGAAAACACATTGCCACCCAGCCAACCAATCACAGGGCTTGCACTTGTTATATTTAGGAGGAGGTGCACTAAAGGCTATGTGCGTAGGCTTTTACAGTGGAATAGGGCTCTGTAGACCTATGGGGTAACGGCATTGGTTTGATACAGGCTGAGGGGATGACATTACATTTTAAATGACTGAACTAAAAAAAAATATTTAAAATATCTCAAATACAATTAAACAGGGTGACACAACACAAACCACTTCACAAAATGTGCTGTCCATGCAAATCCATGTCCATCCCATACCTAACCCCTTGGATATGGGCCAATTCCATTGTTTTGTTTCTAAAGACAGAATACCCAGAGTTCTTTTTTGTTTGACTCTTCAGAGTAATGGAGACATACTGTTTTTGGGAAGATACTTATTGCTGACATTTTGCCATCTTGTACCAGTATCAGTCTTTTATGGTTCTGTACTGTTGTTGCTTGTTGTATTCTAACAAAAGGATACCCAAAGGGCAATAGAGGGGCTAAATATATTGGTGGGTTGAATGCAAATTACTGACACCATATTTCAGTCAGTATATATCATAAGAGTAGCACTGAATACTGAAGGAGCAGGGGGAAACTAAGCTGACTAGTCTCTTTAAAAGTTGTTAGTTATTAATAATAATTACTTTTACTTTTTAAATAATGAGCTCAGTAATATTTCACTAATAACTCACAAAATTCCCTAAGTGGACAAGATTTCTAAAAGGAAAATGGTTAGATTGAGAGCCGCATTGACAGCAGAAACTGAGCTGCAGGAATGAAAAGCAAGGGGTTGTCCAGTAGGGTCAGAATAAAGACAGTTTGTATCATGACAAACTACTATCTTGTTACTGGAAGAAATGGGAGAACATGGACCGAGTCTCTGAAAGACAGTAAAGGAGATGTCAGGTGAAGCAGTAAAAACAAGTCAGTGTAACTGGATGAGGAGAAATATGTCGGCTGGGGTTGCCCAAGCTCAATGAAACACTGACGTAGGCAAGTGCCCACTTGATACCCTGGTGATATGTTACGCATCTACCTTAATACTTGGATGTTTGGGGACATTTGTGACCATATGGTATGATAAAATTAAAATCTTGCAAACATATTTAATAAACCTAAAACTTTCAATCATACACATGATATTAGCATTGAAGCTTCTTAGGTGACATTGTGATACTGGCAAAGTTAATGGAAAGATAATTCTTAAGGTATAAGTCAAGTAGACACTAATTTAGGCCTAAAGCCACTATCTTACTATCTCACTATTTTATTGGCTATAAAGTAGCTTGAGGCTAACATTAGCAGACTGTAACAAAAGGGTAGACTGGCTTGCTCTTGAACTTTAAATACAAACAGACGTCCCTTTGGGGAGCTGTGGTTCTTTGTCATCAGGAAGAGGTTAAATAATTGTCTGATGTTAAAAAATTGATATGGCTAATGATCCTTTCACAAAGCAGTATGATGTAACAGCAATCAAGCCCCTCTTCTGAGCATCACAAGGGAGATGACTAGAGAATAAGCATGACAAATGGTATCAAAAAATGAGTTCAGAATTTTATTAAACTTTTTTACTTTCTTTCCAATTTTAAATCATAAATCATGTATTCTGAGACATCCTCTCTGATAACCATCACTGAATGATTTATTTTATCTCCTCAATAATGGGCGTCATTCACTAATAAATGCGTAGAAACATTTTACTCTGCGAGTTAAATAAGTGCAAAATCACTGTCAGATTCATGAGTCATGTGTACCAGCCAATTTTGTTTTGCCCACCTTGAGTATATTAGTGAATCAGAATAATTCTAAATTGACAGGCCCGCGCCCGCAGCCTGTAATCAGCATACTACCAATTCCCGATTCATCCATATAAGGACATCTGCTTGGTGCAAAAAGTTAAGAGTGCTGAGCTGGAGAAAAATCACAAGTTGCTAAAGATGGCCCCAAAAGGAAGAAAACAAAAGAATTTTACTTTGGCAGAAATAAAGATGATTGGTGCAAAGGTTGAGGCATGAAAACCCTTCCAAAGCGTAACAGCAGCAGAGTAACCATGAAAAGTAAACTGAGCCTGGGTTTCAATTACTGAGGGTGTTAATGTTGTGTCCCCTGAAATTCACATCATTGCCCAGGTTAAGAAAAAAATGGTTGGATATTAAAGTGGAGCAGGAAAAAGGAAGGAAACTGGAGATTTGACAATGAAACTCTGATCTGACGGCTCAGGATAAATGAATGTCTGGGATTATTGTAGACACCTTCATATCAGTTTCCAAAATGAGGGTGAAAGTGATGATATTCAACTGTCCCCTAATGGTAATTCATTGAATGATTGTTGATATTTACAGTTGGCTGTTTGTAATTAATGAGTGCAAATCAGTCAGGAAAAAAACATGTTTTATTCAAATGAAAATGATAACTAACTGACTACTCAAAGTAATCAAACTGATTACTCAAAGTGAGTGCACCTGTGCCTGGGTGGCCAGTGTGGAGCTCCTGAGTGTTTTCTCAGCACCAAAGTTTGTCTTTTGATCAAGTTTTTCTTTTAACAGTACGTATTTTGATTTTGCATTTTCAGGGGGTTAATTACTTGGTGTCTTGAATAAGAAGGACTTGGTTTCCTGGTTTCCCTTTCACCAAATTGTTTTAAATTAGGGCGGGGCCAGGGGGTGCTTTGAAAGAGCAGCCAGCCAATTTACTGGGTGTGTGTTGTTGGTAACAGCCTGCTGTGAGGCTGGGTTTTTTTCCTTTATTAAATCTTCAGTTCAGTTGTTTTGATTGAATTCTTTTGCATTTTTTCAATAAAACAACCACCTCATTTGACTGCTGACCTCTCAATGTTTTTTTAATCTCTTTTGGCTGAATCTGGTGCTGTAAAAGGACACAGAAATCCTATTTTTGGTAGGGATACCAGGAGTAATTTTACAGACCCCGATGTCCACACATTGCCAGCATCAGGCCTATAGCCCACTCCCCCAGCCGCTCACCCGGACCAACGTCCTGAGTGACAACGTGATCAATAATCAGCTGGCTCTCCTAGGTGCTGTGAGGAAGATTGCAACAGGCATGCAAAATATAAACAACAAATACAAACAAACAAACAAACAAATAAGTATGAGTCAGTTATGAAGTTGTGTGTGCATCAATTGCTCAGAAAATGTGGGAGAAGCTAGTTACTACATATCTTCTTTCAGTTTAAAATTTGCTATACATTTTACCTCAATTAGAGACGCTGCATTGGTCATGTTTTTAATTTTAGACTACTTATTTAATTTAACATTAAATATTTTAAGTATAAGGTCAGTAAAAGAGAATGTACTTTATTATTCCCCATAGGAAAAATCAGGAAAGAAAGTTTTATGTTGAATGAATGAATGAATGAATGAATGTATAAATAAATAACTTTCATGATTATTTCATATATTTAGTCAATTCACAGTTTTTATTGTTGAATTTTACTGAAGGCTTTTTTCTTTTACTGAAATTAAATATGTCATGCATTTAGTAAAAGAGAATGTGTTTACATTTTATGAGACAGTTGGTCGTCATCATTTGTTTGTATGCATGGTCTGAGGAAGTTCTATTTTTGTTTGCATTTTAAGAATAAATTCAAGCAAGAATATATTGAGGAATCCCAGATTTGTGCTTGAAATGTTCATACACATGGTGCTTATTTGTGCATACATGCCTTCTGTTAGTGAATGGGGCACATTCTCTTTAACATTTTTTGTGTGTGTGATGATGGACTTAAATCAAGAGGGGAACACTTTTTGCCAGCATATGTTGGGCATAATTTTATTTTATTAAATTTCTTGCTGACTTTGTTTTATATTTTCTTACAGTAAACATTTTTAGCTCGTCCTCCTGCCCTTATCCAAAACAAGGGCAGTCTACTGTGAGTGACAGCTCATTACAGCACCATATCTTCACCCCCTGACCCTGTGAGATAGAAACATGGTTGTGGGTGTGTGACTGTGTGTGTGTGTCTGTACCCATCTCGTGCCCATTTCAACATGAGTGGCTGAAGTTCCTCGCCAAGTGCAGTCCTGGTATGTTTGCTCCTGCTGCTATTTGTGTCCATATTTGCATTTGCATATGCTCTAATATATCTTTCATATGCAGTCCTTTCAAGTCAGCGCTCACTCTCTTCCTCTCATACATACACATTCACACACGGTCCAGCGATATGCAGCTCATGAATACTCTCAATTATGTGAAACCCACTCAGTGTCTGTGTACCTCCACACTGGCTTGAGATGGGCACAAAAAGTTGTGTTGGGTGGGGGCACCTTAGAATATGACAGCTTTTGAACTTGTTTTTCTTTTTTCATTCATCGAATAAGTGAAAAGCAAAAACCAAGTGATGGTTCGCCAGTAGCAGCCATGATTTATGTTCACCTCTGGAAAGAGAAAAGTAGAATTTATGGCTTTCTCGTCTGTCCTAATCTTCGCTATATGCTGCAAAGCCCAGCCAATGCAGTAAGCTTAGAGAGCGAGGGAGAGAGAGACTGAAAATTGTCCCTTTTCTAGTTAGCTTTTTCATTTTTTCTCCCTCCTCCTCTCACTTACTAACCAACTCTATCACATTTTGTCCTTGTCATTTTTTTTCCCTCCTCGTCCTGTGAGCTTACACACGCAGAACCCTTACACACCTTGGTGTTCAGAGGTTCGAACACTTCTAATCTCACACATGCAGGTGCACTATGCACACAGACACACACTCACGTAAACAGAGAGCTGCTCAACCCCTCTGAGACACCTTCACTTCTTCTCGCACCAATTTTCTCACACTTTTTCGTTCTTCGTGTCTTCTCCTCTTTCTTTCTTTTTCTGCCTCGCTCTGCACCTCCGCCTTCAGACGCCTCCACATATAGATCTCTTTCTTTTTATAGTCAAAGCTAAAGTCCCCATGGCAACATCTGAGTTGTTGATTGCCAAGGTGCTGTACATCTAATTATGTAACTTTCTGAAGATGTTGTGTGGTTTGTGTGTGTGTTCTTCAGCCTATTTGTTTCTCACCTTGACACTGGCCTGTTTAACCCATTTTTCATGATGGATCCAAGCTTTCTAGTGATAATTAATCTGTGTTTAGGGCTTGCAAAGGGTTTTCAGAGTCAAATGCCAGGCTTGAGGGCAGAAACTTCAACTTGTATATGCGAAGTGTTTGACATGTTTTGTGTGTATTCCTGTGTACAGAGGTGTTTTCTTCTCATTTGCACGAGTCTTAAGTGTGACGGTGTAGTATATGTGCTGAGGCATGTCAAAGGCAAGTGTGAAGCTATAACACGTTCTGACAGGCTAGAATCATTTGGGGCTACAGATGATGGGCTTTTTCTATCCAGTTACGGTGTGACAACAGAATTCTCAGCCGTCGATTCCTATTAAAGTGTTCACAGGAAGCATAAACCCTGTCTACTCTCATTCCACATTGATCCTTATCCAGGTACAGCCAAGAAAACACGGAGGGAACTGGGGGGGGGGGACTCTTTTATGCATTAAACCACTGTGAAAAAGATTCACACTTGCACTCATTTACTCAAACTCAAGGAGGAAGAAAAGTAATAAGATGTGGAACAAGAATAGAAAAAAAAAACAGAAAGAAAAGCACGCTATTTGCATTTTAACCTCTCATTCAAAACTGCTTGAAAAAAAGCTGTCCCACTACTGCCAGTGTTCAGGCCGCTTGCCAGCAAGCGAAGGAGAAAACAGGAGGAGATAAAGAAGAGGTGGGCTGGTGTGAAATGGATCAAACAATGGATGTGAGAAAAGCATCGCTGTTCTCAACCAACTGCAGGCGAAAGAGAAAAGGAGTGGAGGAGGAGTGGGGGTGTGTGATAACTCGCAGCTTTTGAAATGTCTGTGTTTTGTAACTATTTTTTTTTTTTTTAACAGCAGGTCTTCAGAAAGTTGGAGAAAGAATTTTCAGAGCCAGTTAGTGTGAAAAAGCAATTTAATCAGGAAGCAAAAGAGAGTAATGAGTATTTTGTCACACATACTGTTGTCAAGGTCAGGAATGATCA
This sequence comes from Labroides dimidiatus, assembly GCA_030710495.1. Taxonomy (NCBI): domain Eukaryota; kingdom Metazoa; phylum Chordata; class Actinopteri; order Labriformes; family Labridae; genus Labroides; species Labroides dimidiatus. Next base: position 21,319,108 of record CM061143.1, on the reverse strand, counting down.
TCCTCGCTCTCGGGAAATCTGATTCAGATGTGTGTGTGTGTGTGTGTGTGTGTGTGTGTGAGTGTATGTGCGTGTGTGTGTGTGTGTCCCTCGTGGATGCTTGTCTATCATTCTCTCTTTTCATGTTCTGTGTATGCCTGAACGGTGTGAAAAAGCCATGTTGATGAAGGAATCAGCAATGATCAGAGGGTCGGACAGAGAGGCTTCCTCCTTTTGTGATCTCCGTGTGTTTCCCTTTCATCCGCCTTTGTGGTGATGTAGTGATCTCGCTAGACGCTGCTGGGACAGCAGCACCACAGAGCGAGCAGCAGCATATAGAAACAGGCTGAGAAACACAGTGACTGCATTTTTCATTCACACAGTTGCTTAAAGGAGGTTAGGACTGGGGAAGTGTTTGATATAGATTCGCCTCAGGATGATATTCATGGGTTGTGAGGTAATTTAACGCCCAACGTGCGCCATCAAACTCATTTCAGCCGGAAATTGAGTGTAACAAGTACCTAAAATATTTTGCATGCATTTTATAGTTCAGAGCAGGTTTTGCTGCAGTGCTTCATCATCATGCAATATTTTGAATGTAAGGAAATACTGATAAATGAGGGCCAGTGTCTCATTTGCTGTAATGCATACTGCAGACACATTGCTGCTCTACAATCCAGCATGCTGCTGGGGTGTCACAGCCAAAGAAAGCACAGCCTGTGCCAATTCATAATTCATCTGGATGCTTCCCCCCTCCCTTTTATTTATTTTTCTCAACCTGACTGCAGCCTGCCACTCAATCCCAGCCCAAACAACTGGGCCAGGCCGCCCGTTGTCAGAAAATACTCCACTCATCCTTGATCTGACGTGAAACAGATTGCCCATCTCCGTTTGTCTGTACAGATGAGGAAGGATAAAGGAGAAAAGGATGCAACAAAGGGAAGAGATTGGGATGTTTTGCTTTGTAGTCCTCTTTGCCCTCACATGCAGACATTGATCTCTCTGCAATATGTTTTAGTTTAACATCAAAAGTGAGGTGTTGGTGTTTGGGCAAATGTCAGGATGAAGTACTACAGGGAGAGAAGAGGGGAAAAATACAGTGATGTAAAGGCATTAGTGAAGACTAAATCCAAGTGGGATTTTAACATCAATAAACTCTCAATCCCTTATTAAAACTGCTTCAGATTAACTTCAAAGACCTTGTCAGACAGGGCTTGGAAACATCAATATGCATTTTGGTATTTTAGGGGCATTATCAATTGAGACAGGTGCTATTTCTGAGTCATGATCAAGAAATGAGTCTGAAGAGGTGATAGATATACGGAAAACTGACAGTAAAGTCTGGGAAGATTCTTGGTAATCCAAAGCTTGATCAAAAAAGGTAATGTCTCCCAAGTTTTTCTTCCAGGTCAGATGCCTTTTCATATCAAACTCTGAAGTGAAGAGGAGGTTTAGTTCAGTGACTTTCTCTATTACGCATAATCGGATCTAAATTTTGAAGGAACTTTTGTTTACTGTCTTACTGTCGACTAATTTGTGACTAAATAAATGAGCTGTGGACAGCCCTCTGCAAGGAATATAGCATCTTTCCTTTTATTAAGATTTTTGTGTTAGTAAACCAAATCACATTACAATTTATTTTTTTTTCAACGTTCTTTTTTATTGAATTTTTGGCACATAGTTACCAGGAATTTACCATTCGTTACAATGAATGTGTGCATTTTCGCATTGGAAAATCATAACGTTATGTAGAACAAAGGTATGCGTACTTACAAACAAACATAATAGTAGACATAACACCCCCACCCCCACCCCCCCAAAAAAAGGCCATATCTGCATAAAGTTTTCCAAAGTAATCACATGACAAATTTTGATGGTGCTGTTGTTGCTTTTGTTTTGTGTTATTATATTATGACAAAACAAACTATGCAAAAATGAAAATAGTAAAGTTAAAAAAAAAGAAGATGCTGGACCTGTACTTAAGTTCAAAACTTTAGTGCTACTGATATATTAGATGGAGTCTGATCCTGGGGGGCTCTGGGGAGAAGGTCTAAACGCTGTTCCTACGTTAAGACTTGGACTGTGTTCAGCAATGTGCCATTTCTATGCAGTTGTGTAGTCTTTCTGTTATTATCACCTGTTTAACTACTCATACTGTGTTTGGGTTCATCATGAGGTAACATTGATTGTTCTGAGGTATGAGCAGATTCACTACTCACAACCAATATTTACCCCCTATGCCAACCACTTGTTGCCTTCAAATGAGATTGATTAAACTAGCACCCCAATATCCCAAATTATTGGACCGTTAAAAGTCAATTTGTTGTCTGAAGGCCACTAAATATTTGTCTTCCGATAGCTTAAACAACAGCTAAAATGTTTCAACCGCTTCTAACCAGCTAGGAGAAGCAACTTCTCTGGTTTGATGAATTTACAACTCCAGCAGAAGCTTTCACCAGAAAAGACAAGCTCTTTGTGACTCAATGATCACACACAGCAATGGCTTACCCAAAGAAGAAAAAGGCTTTTTGTTCTAACAAACAAAAAAGCTGCTTCACAAGCTTGATTTAGGTGTCACTAAAATATTCAGGAGTGAGGATACTATTTTGTCATGCATTAGTAAGAAACAGAAATCTCTGTTTAACTGCACCTCATGTCCTATTCAGCTGAATAGGACATGAGCTAGCATGTACTTAGCATTGGGTAATTGTAGCATAAAACCCATCGTAATTTCTTATACAGTATTTACTCTGCTCTATAGAGTGACTTTTTAACTGGATAAAATCACCTTTTTACTAAAATTTGATAGGCTGATGAAGTTCACTTCAAGACATTTAGTGCTGTGGAAAAAAAACTTCACACTGGCCAATTCCAGATACGAGACTCAGTGGGCAGTAGTGGTGGAAGTAGGTTAGCTGCCCTTTTGCCACAGATGTTGTAAAATACTCCTGCAACTCAGGAGGTTAAAAAAGTCAATAAAATGAAAGTTTTACACGTGCTGTAGGAGCTTTGATGGAGACGTGGGGGGAATTCCACTGGAGTATAATGCTGCTGTGAATTAATGTTAAATCAATGCTTTTAAAATAGACTGTCCTCTCTGTGGCTGCCGATGGAATCTATTACATATCTGCTAAATGTTCTTAGTTTCTCAGCTGATCTTTCCAATGAGGTTTTTTTTCCTCTGCTTACAAGGGACTTCAGAGGCCTCTCAGGATGATAACTGTATTTGTTCAGCTAATGTTTCCATTGGCATGTTTCCATCCAAAGATGTGCTTTGTGCATGCTGAAACACCCTGGAAAGCAAGCCAGGTCGAGTGCCAGTGTTTCATTTGACATTATGAATACTGGCATTTGGTTGCACCAAGACCCCGTACATATTGCTGTTGCAGAAGTGCTTGTTTTCTTGTAGAAAATACTTAAGAGGCAGTAAATTTATGTACGAAAAAATGCTCGAAACCCCGAACACCTCTATATTCAAATGTGACAGAGAGAGAATGAACATGATTGAAACGTAGGAAAAGAGTCTTGAACTGCAGGATGTAAAATGGCGCAAGTTTTGACAATAGTAGAGGAGAACTATTATGAAGGCAGCCTCCCTTGCTTCCCTGGGAGAGTTTCATGGAGTGCTTTCTCACTGTGATAATGAAATGACCTGGCCTGCACTGCTCCTCTCTCTCTCTCTCTCTCTCTCTCTCTCTCTCTCTTGCAAAAACACATCTGCCAGACAAGGGTGAAAATGAGAAAATCCTACCTCCTCTCCCCAGTTTCGTAAAGCATACTTTCAATATTCTTTTTCACAGGCAATGATGGGAGTGTGAGAGACTGTGCCCTCGTAATTGTTGTTTATTGTTGCCGGCTGTGTGTGCATGCATTGGTTGTGTGGTGTTTTGGATGCTAAGCAACTGGTAATAAACTGTTTGAAGCACATTTGACAGAACAAGGTACTGTGCAGAGTTTCAGTAGAAAGAAATCCCATAGAGTTGTCATCCTAACACTGTCTTTTAACTTCATTTCAGTGGTTTGCACACAGCGAGATCAATACTGTAAACAGCACAACTCACATCAAGGACTTCAATTTCGTCCCATTTCAAGGTGGAATCCAATATAGCAAACTCAAGTCCCACACTGTTTTGAGCTAATCTTGTGGGCCTCGCTAGACATCCAGGCAGTACTAGACTGATTCGGAAGAGTGACTCACCATTCTGGTCGAGCACAGGCTGCATGCCGACCATGTATTCCCTCAGCCTCTAGTTAGCAGGGAATCTATGGCAGGAGTGAGGCAGAGCGCTGTCATTGAGTTACATAATCAACAGAGGAGTGTAGCAAAGAGTGTGTGGGTGGGTGTGTGCCCGTGCATTTGTGTAGCAGCAGTTCTTTTTGAGCTGTCGATCATGTGATGCACCAAGGCCACTCTAACACAAGGCTGCTGAGGTGGACTTTCAGCAACAATGGAGCTTAGCCTGCATGTGAGTACGTGTGTGTGTTTTTGAAAGCGTGGATAGACAGGCAACTGCATTTACAAGGCTGAGCAGAAAATCCACGCTACATACGAGGTATTAGACGTGCATGCTGAGAGATGAGCCAATTTACAGCACATGTTGAATCACAAGGACACATTTACATATCTATTGTGTATGAGTGTGTGTATGTGTGTATATGTGTGTGTGTGCGTGCGTGTGAATGATTATCTGTGTCCTGTTGTATGTGTCCATGCATGTATGATTGAACGGATGCAAAAAGCCTACTTTGGCATGAATGTGTATGAGCCAGGCGTGTGTGTAAGCGCGCACATCTAGTCAATGTGTGTTCTTGTCCGTGGGTGTACATGTGTTTATACATGTATGTATGTATGCCTGCATCTCATGCCGTCCTGTGTGAATAGTAGATTTTTCGCTGGCATTGGCAAGAGGAGAGCTTGATGTTATATGTTTGCGTTTGTGTGTGTGTGTGTGTGTGTGTGTGTGTGTGTGTGTGTGTGTGTGTGTACTGAACTGCTTCTGCTGCTCAATGATGCCATCTGGCTTTGGCTAGCACCAGCGCAGACATCAGAAGGGAGCTATCCGAGCTGCGCAGCAATTGGTTTTAACTACTGTTTTGGGATCGGTTGTCCAGTGGGCTGGTGCTAACTCACCCCATTATGAACAGAATGATAAAGCTGACCTTGAAGCAGTTTATGGGCCCAGGATAATGGAAACCACTGATAGAGAGCCCATGAAACTCCACTAAGCTCTCAGTGACAAAAGAAAATAATGGTTTAACCACTTAACATTATTTTGAACTGTAGCTAAAAATTTATGAACAATTGTTCTTGGTGTCGGTGCTCAACTGAGGATGACAAATTAGGAGAGGTAATTACTAATCTGTCGGTTATGAACATGCTATTTTATGGGATTGTAGATGTTGAAAATTAATACTGAAACAAAATGAAGAGTTACAGTTTTAATAAAAGTTCAACTCCCATTGCAAAAATAAATGTCATGATTAGGCAGAGTCTGAAAATTATTTGAAGGATAAGAAAAAAAGAGGGTGTTGTAATTTTAAGTGTTTTGAGAGAGATGGGGAAGGTAAGATGGATTTTCTAACCCTATCTTATCTGTCTTCAGCACAAAAATAACTTTTGGCTGCATGAAGTTGATATGCATAAGATGATGTAAGAAATAAGCATATATGTTATAAACTAAGGAGCAAACCCAAAGTAAAATTTAGTCATTGTGATGGGGATCAACTATTATTTTAGTAAAGCTCAACATGAACCTTTATTATTTTGGGTCCTCAGTGCAGAGGAAAATAAAGTCCAATAATGAACCCTTGTTCAAACCTCTAGAGGTCTGGGCTGTCATAAACCAGGCTGGTTAAAACCACTGTTTGCATCTAAAAACCACTGGAGGTGGAACACAATTAGGTCAGATTGAGGCCAGACCATTTGTATGGGTCACGGTAAAAAAAAGGCAATATGTATGCTGTTTTATAGGACCCTCGGGAGCACTTGGCTGACCTTGTCCCATACTCTGATCTATATCCTCATCTCCCCCTTATGTCCTCTATCCTTCCACTTCCCTTTTAAACACCATATTTCTTTTCTCCCAACTCCCCCCACCCACAATCTTAATTAGTTTCTCTTCTTTCTTCTTCTGTTTAGCATCAAGAATTTCTTTCACCCCTATCCAGCACACTTTCTAATTCACATCCTTTCTCCTCTCTTTCACTCTTTTACTCATTTTTTACCCCCCTTTTTCCATTGTCCAATTTCTTTATGCCCTCCTGTACTTTTTCCATATCAACAGCCAATCTGATAAATAATGCAACACAGCACATTAAAAACATTAGTAGGGTTCTCCTAGCTGTCAAAGAGAGGGAGGAGACGAGGGAGAGGCAGCAATGGGTAACTCCATTTCAAATAAGTGTTACAGAGAATGATGTGATTTAATATTAGCAGCAGGAGAGCGCCAGCAAAGGCTGAAGGTCCGAGCATTAATTGTGTTTGCGTCATGACATTGTGTCCTCTTGCTTAGAGGTTCTGCCTTTGGTGAATCATCTGAAAGATTCATTAAGATGATGACTGTATCAGCAAACTCAAAGGAAAAGATTTAATGACATTTAGCAAAACACTGATGCTGCACGGAACCTTGACCTTTCCCTGCTTCTCCCCCGTTTCGTGCTCAGCTTTCTCCCCTCTCTCCACTCCACCCTCCCTACCCTTCCCTTCTTTCTCCCATTCCTCCTGGCAGCGTGGCGATTGGCATTATTAAAAATTGATTGGCGGCGAGCGTTTAGCAGGCTGGCGAGGCGGAGAGGGAAGGTTTGACAGGCAGGAGTGAAATGAAAGGAGGGCCTCAGCGGACACACTGTGGAAAGGTCTCACTGGGGGACAGACAGTGTGAGTGTGTGTTTCGCACTTGTATGCTCTGGCTTGTGTGTGAAGCTAAGAGAAAAACTTGTGAGAACATTTTGAAATTGGTTCAAGGAGTGTGACAGCTCACTCTTACAATTTTTTAAGTGTGTATTGTGGTTCGTTTTGCCGTCTTAACATGTTCACAATGGGCTTTATCCTCAAAAATGGTCACATGATGGCGGTGAAACGTTTGAAGACCATGTTCTGGATTGTTAGCCATATAAAGGGATGTCTGTCAAATTCTATAACTCTAAAACTTTTTCATAAATGGGCGACTAAAAAGGCAACGATGGTGAAAAAGTCATTGAACTGTATTGTAAGGTAAAACAACATTGGCTGCTGCAGAAAACAGACACTGCTAGCAAACAATAGTGAGTTAGAATGTCTGTATGAATATGAGCCCTGTGTGTGTGTGTGTGTGTGTGTGTGTGTGTGTGTGTGTGTGTGTGTGTGTGTGTGTGTGTGTGTGTGTGTGTGTGTGTGTGTGTGTGTGTTTGTGTGTGTGCCCATGACGTACATTATATCTAAATCAAATCATACAGTACACAAGCACATGATGGCTCCCACAGAGACGATACACAGTCACAGTAGCTTTTCTGGCCAAGAGTTACCTCTCTGCCATCCCCCCTTCATCCCTCTTTCTGTCGTCCCTTTCATCCCTCCACTGAGCCCCCTTTCCATCCTCCTTTCATCTCAGATCAAATAATGTTTCCAACCCATATTCCCAACCAGCTATTCCCCCAATGGCTATAAGTGCTTCAGCTTTGGAGATTTTCAATATATTTTACCCGTAATTTGGCTGAGTGATTCTGAAAAACTTTTTTATTTTGAGTGGGGGGTGTTTAGGTAAAAGCATGTGCTGTTGTATGATAATGCTAACTGACTCCTCTTTCTTCTTTGTTTGCATCTCTTTTTCTCTCTATCGCAGATGAACAGACCAATCCAGGTGAAGCCAGCAGACAGCGAGAGTCGAGGAGGTACTTTATGCCCTTCTTTCTTTTTCCTCCCCCTCTCCCTCCCTTGCTACCTCCCTTCCTTCTTTTGTGCCAGCCCTACAAACATGCTGCCTGTGCATATCAGCCTCACCATTATCTGTCCCATTAGACGGTGCCCTGTACCTTGACGCGGGCTGACAGCGCGGCCTGGCCGGACCCTCCAGTAATCAGAACACATTATGTAAACAGTGCTCTTTCTGGCCGCAGCTGGCCTCCAGCTCCTTTCTTAGAGTTTCATCATATGCATGCACATGCACAGAAAACATGCGTGCCTTGTCATGCTGCAGGGAAAAGCAGGTCATTTTTTTTAGTCACCTTCAATTAAGCTGTGTGCAACAAAGTGAATCCGGTTTGACTCCTGTCACAAGTTTAAATCAGCCAAATGAGCTGCAGATTCAGATGACCGATGTGTGAGTGTAAGCTGATTTATAATCTGGTATTTTGTGCTCGTTTTGCTGTATTGATGGGCAAGACAGCTTTAAGCGCATTTTCTACGTCTAGACACATAGTGACCTGCTCCTGACATCAATCAATGGACTATACAAGAGAAGATTGATGCAGTTAGACCAGTTTTGGCTGGACTCTTTCAGAACTTTGCAGTTGCTAATATAATTGGCACCAGAGCGATTCTTCAGCTACAAGAAAGGGGAGAATGAGAAAAAGAGAGGAACTAGAGCAAGCAAGGAGTTGAAGGTTGATAAGCAGAGTGAAGTGTAAGGACTGGAAGCGAGGTGGTAGCCTGTAAAAGAAGAAAAAAAAAGAACCTTTATGGAGAGAAAGAGAGAGATTGTGCGACATCCTCCTCTGTTTAGTTTGGTGGAGCTGTGAGGATGATTGATGGAGCGGGAGGGAGCGGAGGCGAGCTCCGAGCGTGAGGAAGCAAAGTGAGGGCAATGCAGGCTGTCCATACCTCTGTCTGTCTGTTACCTGAGTCTATCTCTCTCCTTATGTCTATCCTCAGCCCACTTCTTTTCACTGTTCACTTTATTTTTTTTTTTCAAGATCATTTTGCTCTCTCCTTCGCTATAGCTTCAATTTTCCTTCCAGACATAAAGTCAAATATACATAGTTCTTTCAGGGAGTTTTTAATGCAGCGGTGGAAGAAAAACTCAGACCCTACACTTTCTGTGAAAAACATGCTGTAACACACACATTCAAAAACTTTCTAATGCAAAAGTATTTCAAAAGAATAATTTCTTAGTAACAAACTTATGGGTACTCCTTGTAAATAAGAAAGGTGCCAGGTGACTCATAATATTTGCATTTTTTCTGTAAAAAAAACTGTTATACTCTTTATGCAGTGGTTTCAGGCCTGTCAGATGTATCAATAAAAAAGTAATATAACATTGCAAGACAAAAAGGAATAAGGAAAATATATCTTATGCTGCAAAAATAAATATTTAGTCTCTCATCTTTTTTGGGGAGAAAAATGTTGACCCGAACGCTCTGGTTTTTGCACAGTTGCTTTGAGGAAAATGTGATGTATTCAGATGGAAAATTACTTGTTATGTAGAACTAATAACCACTCATGGATTGCTGAAGCAGGATCAGGGCCCATGTCAGACACATTTTTGGTAAGAGGGCACAAGTTGAAAAGGTCAGCAACAACTAGTCTAAATTTTGGTTGATCATTGTACTTTAGGAGGCATCATGTGTTTGTTCATTTTGAGTCTTCATCCAAACACATAGACAGTGTCTGAGTAGTGTCCAAAAACTGGAGGAGAAAGTAAGATGTTTCCTATTAGAATACCTTAGAATTAAAATGTCTAAGCAAAGTCTCTGTTATCTAACAGTAAAAAAAAATAGTTGTGGTGACTTATAACTCATTTTCAGTTTAACTTACAGTTATTGTGATAGCTTTATTTTTTGTTTCGCTCAGCTTAAATAATGTGACATTTCCAACTTACAAAAATGAATCACTTGAAAGCAAGACTGAGTCAGAGGTATAAAGCCTTATCTCATGGATAAGGATGAGAGTGAAACACCAAACCACCAAATTCTAGATGCAATCTAATTAACCCAAAGGATTCCCAGCACAACTTAATTAATAACTTAGTTATTAATTGTGATGTGTTTCAGGTGTTTACTTGTTTTGAATTATAAAAAAAATCTCAATTTATCATTTCAAGTTAAACCTCTCTGTGAAATGTTCAGGCAACTTGAAGAGTAGTTTCTAGTCATACAAATATTGCTTCTTTGTACAGCGTAACCATTGTACAATTTTTTCATGATAGGCAGCGTGTGATAGGAAGGACTAATGAGCAGTAAAAATCATGTTTAAATCCTGATACTTGGTTTATTACTTGGTGATCCTGGCGGTTCATTTATACAAGGGAAATCAGGAAGACAGTGCACTGCTGTGTGTGTGTGTGTGTGTGTGTGTGTATGTGTGTGTGTACGCACACCCTAGAAAGAGCTTTACAGCATTGTTGACACTCTGGTGTATATTGATTTGCTCTCCAGCTGAATATGAGTGTGAGTGTGTGTGTGTGTGTGTTTGTGTATGAGTGTGTTAACAGGCTTTTTTCCAAAGTAAGATGCAATGTTTATTGGTTTCTTCTCTAGGGAACTGTAAGCTTTGTCCACCAATGAGCTGTGAATGTTTGTGTGTGTGTATGGAAAGATTGGGGGGGGTCAAACATTTCAAGAGTTGTGTGTGAGTGCGTATGCGTGTGTGTGTGTGTGTCCTCCACCCCTGGTGAGCGCTCCACTCTTGTAAACCCCCCACCCTGGTGCAAGGCCGGAGCACAGATTAGTCTTGTTGACTCTGCAAGGACACCCTGTCAGGCTCAGGCAGTGGGGAGCGGACCCCAAGCATGCATGCATGCATGCACTCACACTCGCACAGATATTAGTAACACCTACACACAAACGTTTGCAGAGGACTTTCTCATACGATTTCATCAGGGCTCATTAAGTTCCCAACTTATACATCCACTCTCACAGAGCTCTGATTCTGTGTAAAGCAAAACAGACGCACTTTCACTCCAACACATCTGCTACTGATGTGCGCCTTCACACTTTAACCGTCTGTCTCACAATCCCTCCCTAAAACACTGACTCACTGACTCAATCACACTGTTATGGTAAATAATGCACTTCATTTTTTAAAACTCTTACATGTACAACATGGAAATTACGAATGTCCCAGTGCACAAACCTGTCCTTAAACTTGAATCTATCTGTTTGACACTTGAACTGATTTTTATTACTAGTTGATTTCAGTGGTTTTCCAAAAAGACAATTTGAGCTCAGAAATTCATTAAGACAGCAGTCGCTATATGTAAAACACTGACTGTTATAACAAATGGTTTAGAAGAGAAGGAAAAATTATTTATATCGCCTCAACTATAACGATTGGTTACCCTACCAAAATCAGTTGAAGCAAGGTGCTACAAACAAAAGTTCAGAACACCTCTGACTCACTGCACTTGTAGGAAGGAAAAAAAAACGGAGAAAAAAATGTGGGCCTGTTGTTGAAACTTTTTAATGAGGCCTTCAGCAGACATACATCATTATATTTTATTAAGTCCGTGTTCCAGTAATAACAAGTAATTTATGGTTGTTTTCTTTAGATCTGGACTTATCCATTGTTATCTTGAGTGAACAACTGGTTTTCCCATGATAAAGAGTCAAGTCCAGTTATTCCTGCAGATCTTAACTTATTTTTTCTTCTTATCTTGGGATAAAAAAGCTGGTTTTTCCATCAAAACAGGTTTCTTTATCTCATCGTTTTGAAATAACAATGCTTGTTTCCTCATGATAATGGGATAATTTTCTGGAAATATACAAAAAGAAACCATTAAGCTGGTCACTGACAGGCCAGGCCACATGCTGTGCTGCTATTGCCTCACTAATGAGGCAAGTTAAGAGTGTTCCTATGTTTGTTTTGTGCTTTTCACAATATCTGGGGATACCACTTCCAGATGATCTGACGTTAAGTCGAGATCATAAGAAAACAATTGCAGTGACTTCTTTAGCACTAGAGTATATAAACTGTATGCACACATTTCTTCAGGCTTCTGTACTTTTGATCACATCTATCATCGGTAGCTGATTGTAAATGATAAACCGGCCAATCAGTGACAGTAGTTTCCACCACAAAAAGATTAGACACAGGGTTTTGAACACACATTCACTACAGACAAAGGTAGAGCCAGGAGCACTAAATACAAGCGAGTGCCGTGTTGTTGCTTTCAGACACATTTTTGAAATGCTGAACCACAAGCATCTGTGAGCAGAGCTCACGCAGAGGGCACGGTGCCAACTGTGCTCCCACAGGACACAGACTGCACAGAAAAAGGTTTTCCTGCCTCGGTCATGAGTTCAACTTTCACTAAAACAAAATAGAATGGGGCGTAATATTAACAAATAGAAAACCAGGGATTCAAAGGCTGTTTTTTACCTGGGAGTTAGTAGAGATAAAAAAAATTATGTACACACACACACACACACACACACACACACACACACACACACACACTTATCAAAATTCTCCCAATGTCACTTTATTTAGTGAAAAATTCATCATCCATCAGTGGCATGAACATTTCATTGTTGTTCAGCAGTTACTAAAGATGTTTTCCATATGGAGCAGATCACCTGAGTGTGAACCTTTCTATGAATAAGAATTCATGGCTAAGCAAATAGCTCCCAGCTAACTACAAAATTCAAGCCCAACTGAGGTCTGCCACTGCTTGTAACAAAAATTATTTAATGGATAACATATGTCATGTTAAATAACATATTGTGTAAAGAAAAAAAAAGTTGTCTACATGCAGCAAAAGATGAGAAAAGGTTCTGCTACTTCAGTGAGTTAGGTGTATATGTGTAGATTATCAGAGGGAATCTCTGATTCTCTGAGCATGACCTATTCCTTTTTCTTTTTAGAAGACAGAAAGCTCTTTGTTGGCATGCTTAACAAGCAGCAGTCAGAGGATGACGTGCGGCGCCTTTTCGAGTCCTTCGGCAGCATCGAGGAATGCACCATCCTTAGAGGTCCCGACGGAAACAGCAAAGGTGAGTGTACAACTGCTTATGACTTTGAGCGGGCAGACTTTTTTCACAGGCTACTGCAGAGAAATGATTTGGCCTTTCAAAGTTGGTGACTTTGCAAACTTCTCCTTAAACACATCCATGTTGAGTGATGTCAAAACGGGCTATTTCACAATCATCAGAGGAGCAGCAACATGAAGATGTTGTAGCAGTAAACACCATGTGAAAGATGGGCCCACTTTGCAGATGAACTGTATTAACATTATGACTCAACCTACAGACCAACATGGAAAGAAAAGCACCAAGTCAACCACCTTACAAAACACCTTGTGCCACGCCCAAAAAAAGTCCTTTTGAAATGTTGTCAGGGTGCTGCGCAGGTTCACCTCGTGAAGTTCATCAGCAGGCTTAGCAGCCAATCAATGTGGCCCGATGATAAGTAAGCCTGATGATTACAGTGGGCTTGATCATTCTGATTCCTCTGTGAAGCTCCATTAACAAGCCCTCATCAGCCAGCTTACTCAGCTGATGGGCTTTAGCTCAATAATTACTGGGAACTTGATCATTCAAATTCATCAACGGGGCTTGTCAATAGTAAGCGACACCACAACGCTGTGGCATTTTAAGCCCCATCGGAGGATCCCAAAGTTGTTAATGGTGTCAGAGTGGTGTGTTTGGCCCTGATTATTGAGCGCTGATCCTCACTGATGCAGCCCTCCCCAAGTAAAGAGGGCTTTGTTTCCTAAATGTCTGTTGCTGTAACGCTGTAGGGAACTTACTCAGGGAGAAAAATAAAGAAACTTTTTCTCACTGACTGTGTTTTGCTGTGATACTGTGTCATACGCTTTTCAGTGAACTTTTCCTCACACTGGCTTTTCTACCTTTCACATTTCTCACCCCTCTCTGTCTCAAACTCTATTTCTTTCCAGGCTGTGCATTTGTAAAATACTCGTCTCATGCTGAAGCTCAGGCAGCCATCAGTGCACTACACGGCAGCCAGACAATGCCTGTGAGTATACCTTAACTGTGTGCGTAGATTTATGTGCGAGAGGTGAGTCACGTGAAGAGATGAGTCACAGAGCACTTAATTACAATCTTAAAGTTAAGTTATACTTTATTAATCCCTTTGCATATGACCCATCACAACTATTCCCAGGCAACAGCTGCCAACTTCAGCTTTGCTTTGGCAAGAGTGAGTGTGTGCATAAGTGTGCAAGTGCAGAAACAAGCTTATGTCATGTGTCTTTTGATACACACTAACATGTACGGCCTGGCATGTGTGTGTTGTGTGGGTGGGTGGATGGGTGGGTGCACAGGGTGCCTCATCCAGTCTGGTGGTCAAGTTCGCCGACACGGATAAGGAGCGCACCATCCGCCGCATGCAGCAGATGGCTGGTCAGATGGGCATCTTCAACCCTATGGCCCTGCAGTTTGGAGCCTACGGAGCCTACGCTCAGGCAAGACGCCCTGCAAAACGCCTTCTTTATCCACAGTCATTCATTCAATGATCCAGGAAATTGTGTGTAGTTCTCAAGCCTAGCACATTTGTGATTCAGAGGAATACTGTGTTTCCTGAGAAGATTTCAGATTCTCGCTTATGTAGGATTGGATAAAAATGAGCACATTTTGAACGAAGAATTTTTGATTTCTAACTTAAAGGTTGTTTTATGGCCTGTAAACTGTATCATACAAACCAAGTTTTCTCTATCAGTGTTGAAATCATCTTATCTCACTGTGCAGGTGCAGCAGCAGGCAGCGCTGATGGCGTCTGTAGGCCAGGGAGGCTACCTCAGCCCGATGGCTGCTTTTGCTGCTGCCCAGATGCAGCACATGGCCACCATCAATGGCCTCCCAGGAGCACCACTAACCCCAACGTCAGGTAAGGAATGACTGACGGTTAAAAGGTTGTGATAGTGTGTTTGGGGTTTTCTTGAGCAGTGGATCTATTGCACTGGGTTAGTGGCTTTTAGTTACTGACCAGTGAGCAAAAAATCATTACTGTAACCCACAAAGCTTGTAACACTGGGTAGAATAACTCACATTAAGGGCTGTCCCTACTAACTACATGTTTTGCTGAGTGGCTATTTTTTGTGATACAAAATCACTCAGAATTTCACAAAATTGGAATCAACAGTCTCATACTTTTTGAATTTTTTCTGCAATGAGAAATTATTCACAGAGAGAATGTGGTTTTTCATCAGAAAACTGCGCTCACCCACGAACAGAACAGGGTCAGCAAAAAGCAAAGATGTAATCTCACATCACTTCTCGACTGTCCTGCTGTCATGAACCGATCAGGAAGACTAGTTTCCTCCATTTTGCATCAAAGAGGAGAACAATACTCTATCTTCCTTGTAGGGCAATGTGGCAGGCAATGGATCAGAGTGATGGATGCTCCACAGTGGGGCGCAAAGCAGGGCCTGTTGAGCTTACACAGTGACAATGTTGAACTTGAGCTGATCATTACAAATCAAATATTTGATTTTTACTCACATTTGAGTCGCAATTTAGATTTCAAACAGAAGATGACAGTCTCATTAACTACCCGGTGACAAAGCTGTTAAAATGATAGCCAGTGCAGAGCAACTTCAAATGTAAAAATGCTAGCATGGTGCTACCTGTCTTGTATAAAATAAATTAACGGCAGAATGGCTAGATAGTCTCATGAAATCTTTACTGCGTATATATGTTGTGATAAATTCATAACATGCATCATGCGAGACAAAAATATAATTGTTACCCATAAGATATCATCAGCACAGTGTTCACACTTCCTATACAATATGTCTAACATTCAGCTCTAATGGCTGTTGTGTCACTGTAAGGGCCAATGCAGCGACAAGAAATCAGCCCTGACATTTAGTGTCTTCACCAGCCCACTAGACCGGCCCCTCTGACATTTCCCAGAGTTACTATGTGTCCAGTCCAAGAAAAACTTTCTCCATTATGTCTCTGAGAAAACTACAGCAGAAAACTCATTGTTTCTCGCTGTCTTTCTCATGTCTGCCCCGTGGCTGCAGGTGGCAGTACTCCTCCAGGCATCAGCGCCCCCACAGTGACCAGCATTCCCTCCCCGATTAGTGTAAATGGTTTTACTGGCATGCCGCCCCCGCAGGCAAATGGGCAACCACCTGCAGAGGCCGTTTTCACCAACGGGATACACCATTACCCTGGTAAGTCTCATAAATTCAAGTTTGACACATGCAATATTAATGTTACTGATGAAGAGCATATAGAAAATAACAGTTTCCACACTAAAAAGAAGATTTTTTTTTTTGCACTGATTTCATGAAAATGGGGCTCAAAACTGTGAGCCACCCTCTCCTGTAATACAGTGATTGTAATGGGAGAGTGTGCATGAAGCTGGTTTACAGGCGTGAATTGCCTTGAAGCATGTTCAGAAGGCTGAGGCCAGACAAACATAGCCCACAGACAGTCGGCATGTCGAGGAGATGAGTGTTTGGCAAAGGTGCTTATGGACTGCTGGGGCCTCAGTATGCGCTTGTGTCATGAGCCGTGGCTAGTACCTCATTGGTTTTTGTCTGTGAAGAGATGGAGGAAAAAATCTGTTTTCTTTTCTATTTTTTTTTTTTTTACTCTTGTCTTTCCAGTGTTGCAGGAGGTGGTTTTTAGGGAGGACTCGGAGAAAAACGGCTTGGGCGTGGCTCCACGGAGTTGTTTTGGGGTTCAGGGTGGCTGCTTCCTGTCCTCTCTCTCTGAAGGTAGCTCTCCCCCGTCTCACATTGCCCCTTAAACCTTTTCCCTCTTCTCTATGGACATCATTATGAGTCAATAAGATTTGTCGCTGGAGAAAGTACGTTAATAAATAAAATGACAAGTGTGTGGTTTTTATACAGAGTATAAATTTTTGGTAACATTTAAAGCCAAAAACCTTTACCTCAAAATCTAAGTTTTGCGTCCAAGTGTCTGCTCCAAAACTGTTGTACCATTTTAAGCAAAGCCAAAAGCTGGGCTGTATCTGTAGGTTTGAATTATATATGTTGTTTTAGGGTCAAAATGTTGTGTGGAGTGTCCTCTGATGTCAGCAGACTCTGCCTTTTATAGCTTTATAGTAATTACAAACATCTTCCATTCATTCACAAAGTTTGAATTAAAATGTCTTTTTAAGGATATAAAATCACAGGCTTTAAATTAATTGATCTGTACTTTTGTTTTCCTTGTTGCATTTTGAGCTGTTATCCGTGTTGCTGTGAGTCCAGTGTTAGTCAGTGTTTTGTGGATTTTTGGTGATAGTGGGGTTACTGGTGTGTGTGTTTGTGTGTGTGTGTGTGTGTGTGTATGCAAGCCTATATGTATTTTAGTGATGTAATTAATGTGCATGTACAAAGATGGGTTGTTAGTACGTGCAGTGTCTGTGGTTGTGTGCATAGAAAGGGGGAGTCCTGTTCAGAACTACCCTCATTTCCACATTTGAGTTGACAGAAATAGGTTTAGATTGTCGTGTGTATTGTAATTGTCTTATTTTAAATGTGTAGCTACAGTGGAGTGTCACAAAAGTTTTAATGTTTTCCCTCATTAGATTTGTTTCTTAAAGGTTCATGTCTTTTTAGTTGTTTGTTTTAACTTTGATCTTTTAAACTTTTACTTTTCCTGAGAAGAGGAGAGATACTTTTGAAAAGAGCTTGAGGAGAAACAAAAAGCCCAGCAAAAGAGAAAAAGATATTCAGAATTCAGTTCCTCACGCATTGAAAGCAAAGCAAGTTGACACCTCACTGTTGGGCTCTCTAACCTTTCTGCTTTTCTCCTCCTGTCTGTTCTCCTCTCCATCGTCTCTCCCTCCATCCCTCCTCCCTCTCACCCTTGTTATATATTACTTTCACCATCCTCTATGCCCTCTCCTCCATCTACATTCTCCCCCCGTCTTTCTCTCTGCCTAACCCTTATCCTCGTGCACACACACATTCACACCTTCATCCATCCATGCTCCCCTCCACCTCCTCCTACGTCTTCTCTGTGTCTCTGGTGGAGCAGCTCAAAGTCCCACTGCAGCTGATCCTCTCCAGCAGGCTTACACAGGAGTCCAGCAGTATGCAGGTCTGTCTGTCACTCTCAGAGCAGCGCTGATCTGTGCATGCATGTGTGTATGAGTGTGTCAGTAAGAGAGAGAGCAAGAGAGAGAGAGAGAGAGAGAGAGAGAGGAGAAAGACAGGAGATCCCTTTGTTTGAATTTATCCATGCAACATTAAGTATTTCATTCAAACTACATCAATTTATTCCAGTCTTTATTGTCTTTTGGTGTGTGTTGGTGAAACACTATTGTCTGTTATCTGATTGATTACCTGCTGTGCCCCTGCATACATCACATTGTTTGTATGTATCTAATTGTGTGTGTGTGTGTGTGTGTGTGTGTGTGTGTGTGTGTGTTTGTGTGTGTGTGTGTGTGTGTGTGTGTGTTTTCACTCTCGTCATGACTGTTATCTGATCCGTGCTATGTGTGTGTATGTGTGTCTCAGCAGCCTACCCTGCTGCATACGGCCAGATCAGCCAAGCTTTCCCCCACCCTCCACCAATCATTCCACAGCAGCAACGAGAAGGTAACGCACACACGGCAACACAGTCTTGCACCCACACACACACACACACACATTTGGCACACCATTCACTCCTAAATATTCATACATGCTGCAAACATTTAGTCATTCTGTGTTGAACTTTAATCCGCCTGCCAACATAGCCCTGGAATGAACACCCACGTTTAAAAATACCCAGGCAATTCATAGCGCTCACTTTGTTTTCAGGGCTGATTTCACTTTCTGCTAGTCTGACAAAAAGAGAAAATACTGAGTACTCACACTAATGCAAAGTATAACACCCAGTATCAGTCTGGTTTGATGTGAGAAGGCTGATCATCCTGAACTCATACTTTTTATCCTTTTCGAGGCAGCCATGCAACTCATACAAGTCCTTTAAGAATAAATAGGGCATCATGCTGTGTCATAGAAGCCGTCTCTGGTAGACTTGAGGTAAACTAACTTTAACACCACACCCAGTGTCCCAAACTGAGCCTTAAACCTGCTCACAAACTCATTGACCCGAAGGCTTGTGACAGCCATACTTGGGACAGTACTGCCCTCTTGTGGAACGTAAACTGAACAATATAAATAGTTTAACAGCAAAGGCCTCCCAGAGGTTACCTTACGAGCAGTTACTAGTCCTTTGATTTGGAAAACCTCAAAGTTGGATGCCCCATCACAAAATGACTGTCGGTTAACAACTGTAAGCTTGTTTTAAAGGGATTTATGTGGGTAAAAAAAAATAATGTAGATGATCACCAAAATCAGCATCTGATGGTCCTTACAAACGAAGTTCTTCATCTGAAGTACACAAAAAGCATCCTTTCTATTTCTTTATTTACAGTCCTAGTCTACAAATTTGCAAGCACCCCCTGTGAAAACGAAACAATAACACAAAACACACAAAGCCAAAGATGAAGCTGGTGAATGTGCCACCGACTCAGACAGCAAACTGAGGTTGAAAAATCAACTGTTCCAACTCTGCTGCTGTTTGATTTGTTCTAATGTTGCTAAATTCAAACATTCAGATGGATGCATGGTGTATTAAAGGTGCATGTATCCAGTTATATAACCAAGAATTGTGTTATGACAGTGGTGTTTGAGGCTGAGGTACACCCCAAACATAATAAATATCATGACTTCTGCATCTTGCATTATGAATGTTTACTTTTTGTTTCAATTTTTCTTTTTCCATGCAGTCTCCTTCTGTCACACCAAACCTTTTACGCTTTCTTTTCTCTCTCTGACCTTTGCCCCTTATCTTTTTATTCTCTCCCTGTCGGTCTGTCTCTCTCTTGCTTTCTGTTTCTGTGTGCAGGACCAGAGGGTTGTAACCTGTTCATCTACCACCTCCCTCAGGAGTTTGGGGATGGAGAGCTGATGCAGATGTTCCTGCCTTTCGGTAATGTCATCTCCTCCAAAGTGTTTGTGGATCGGGCGACAAACCAAAGTAAATGCTTTGGTGGGTAAAAATGACCAAACCAAAAGATTATTGGTTATTTATTATTATTATTATTATTATTATTATGATTATTCTTTTTTACTAATCACCTTCTTTACTGCAGTCAACACCCCTTCCTAACCTCTCAACAACCTCTCCCCTAAACAGAATGAAAACAAAAAAAGTGAGAAAGCTTGTGGTTATTTAAAAGGGAACAGGAACCGAATGTCTACTGTATTAATTAGTAAAGTGATATTTCTTACGAAGCTCAGACTAATTTCTTGTTCTGATAAAAAAACAGTACTGTATATATATGTGCCTGTTTTAGCCTGAGTCAAAATTCACACTGATCATGTTGTCGATGAGTTCTGTTGAGGAAACTCATTTGTGCTCGTATTGCGCTGTTGACATGCAATACAAATGCTTTCTCTCAGTCTCCAACTAACTGGAAGCAAAAGCACAGCATGCTCAGAATATAACAGTTGCTCTAGCATGCAGAGACAGAGAAGTGCTGTCTCACTCTGCCTCTGACAGCACAATTTAGTCAAACGTATAATTATGTTGCAAATTATAAATGGGTTGTGGAGAATGTTTAATAGAGAGTCCATCAGGTGCAACCTATTTACAAAGTAACTTTTGCTCATTAATACGACACAATATTAATGTTGTATTATCCATGTTCAAATTTTGAGATGCAGCCTTTATGATTTGATGCTTTTCCTTTCAAGTGGAAGTAAAACTCAAGAGTGGAAAAAATGTGTTGTTGTTAGGTTCCACATCACATCAGCAGGTTCATGTCGTGATTTTAGTTGCATGCTTCTACTGTGATTACAGAATGTATTTTAGTTTTATTTATGATAACGTATTTTAACTTGAAACTAATGATGCATTTTTTGTGGTTACTGTTTTTAGTTTGTGTGCATATTAAACTGTCATTCTTATTACAAGGTTTTATGTGTTTTATGTATCCACCTCCATCTTATTAAAGGCATCCTAATTATCCATTCCTCTGTAACCACACACTGATCCTGCCTCTCTGTCTAACCACATCCCTCTCTATTTTGGCCTTTCCCCCAGGGTTTGTGAGCTTTGACAACCCCGGTAGTGCCCAAGCTGCCATCCAATCAATGAACGGCTTCCAGATCGGCATGAAAAGACTCAAGGTGCAGCTGAAGAGGCCAAAGGACGCCAATCGCCCCTACTAGCCCCCCGCCCCAGCCATCCAGCCACCACTCTGGGCGGCCAGGGCAGCCGTCTCACACCGTGGAAAGACAGGTAAAGGTCTCAACTTTGTCTCCTCTAGAATCATCTGTTGTCACTCTGGTTTGATAGGCAATTAACTGAGCCATTGCATGCACAACCACTGCATGCTATATCGACAAATGCTCAAATGGCAAGTCCATTTATGGCGCCGCCTGATGTCGTTTCAGTAACCTTTTATAAATGTCATAAAACATTTGCAGATGCCTAATAATAAGCTGATCATCTGCAAATTGCTTGTAAAGAATAGTGATGAAGTTTTATCCTCTTTGTTGATAGTTCAAGTCCGCATTTGCAAATGTTAATTCCAGCTCAAACTCACTTTTCAATTTCACTTTTAGTAAGCTCTGGAGTTTGATGACTGACAGTTTATTATGAATAAAAAAATGTTTGATTTATTATGTTATCATTATTACTATGTTGTTAAATTCTATGCCCTCTACTATTCAACACAATATAAATATTAGATTTAGTTTATAATGGCTGGCTGAAACAAACAAAGCAGTAGGAGCATTTACTTACATGTTGCCAGCTCTATTTGTAGAACAGCTTTCCAGTAAGTGACCCTGTATGTTACCCTGTAGGTAAAAGATAATTGGTAAATGCTTCAGTGTGTTGCACAGGGAAGGAATTGCTTCCATGGGAGAGGCATTTATTACCCCTCGGGCGGGTAATTGTGCTGTTCCTCTTTGTCTCCCCCCTTCATCTGTGTGATGGAGAGTTTAGGCTGCGTCGTTCATTCACCACTGATGACTTCATTCAAGGGCAACTTATCACCCACTCACAAACTAACCGAACCATACAAGAGGCTGTCCCGAGGCAAATCACTGCGGGAAGAATAGTGCAGTCTCATATCAATGTGTCACAAATCTGCCACTATTACTTTTGATGTATAAAAACATTTTAACAGAACAGTAGAGAAACCATCACGTTTTATTTCCTTTTCTATTTGCCTCAAATCTGCAGTCACTACTGTGTATAAAAGCTGAACTGATAATCAAGAGTGTTTTCTTTTCTCCACCTGCCTTCATAGTTCCCCTATTATATTGAAATGTTATCAGTGAGGTTAAGGTGTGTGTGATTAAAGCCCCTCTAACGCATTAGAAACAAGAATAAACAGTTTGATTGAAATGAAAAACAAACTTTTATTGTCTATCACAGTGATGATTTTTAACAGTGTCCCTGATCGGAAGATAAATTAATTCACTGCAGGGTGAGCTCTAATTTATTTTCAGAGAGAGAGCTCAGGAGAAGAGGGTGTTTTGTTAATACAATGAGTTGTTCAGTGAGTATCACAAGTAAAGGAGGACGCACAAGGGATAACAGTAAGGCATATGTACCTCCAGTCACTTTGTTTTAACTGTAATTTCGTCTCTTGTACAATGAATGGTTGTTTAAGCCCAGATAAATAGCTTTGTTATTGCATTGTCCATTATAGATCCACAGAAAAAATACAAAGGAACAAAAAAAATCTATTAATTCAACCACAACAATCAATTGTTTGATTTTTACAGCCCATTAACAAAAACAACCGCTCATTAGGAGTAATTTCGTAAAAAACCTCAACCACAAAAAGCTTTAAACAATTCAGCCAGGCTACCGCTTTTTGAGGCTAAGATGATGAGCTAACAACTAGCACCAGCATGCTAACAATGACAAGATTTAGATGATAATCAACAAGTTTGATGTTTATTATTCTTATCATCTTAGATCAGGGTGTTTTCAAAAGTTGTGAGTATTTGTGGTACAGTAATGTAAATGCCTGGATTAGTTTAAGCATTGTACGGTTTGGCGATCCAAAAAGTTCACTTACAATGACAAAAGGTAACCAAAGGGAGGCAGTAGAGGGAGTTTAAATCATCTTTATAAGAATTTATGACAAAACTGTCCGACATGATTCTTATGCAGGGAGTTCATCTTCTGGTTACCCTGAATGTAACTTTTAAATATGATGGCAATCCACCCTTAAGTCAAATGAATATTTTACCCCATAAAAAGTGAGTCCTTTTAGAGGCTTGGAACAGTACGGATGATGCACAAAATCATGATATGCACAACGCACCTTTCTTTCTTTTCAGTTGGTTCCCTGTATTACCTGACTTAAACCCTCTCTATTTTCTTTGTGGTTCACAGGTTTTGTTGAGCTGAATCATATGTCGACTTCTTGCTACCCGCCACTGAGTGCATACTCAACATCTGGACCACTGAGGCTGCTTCAGAAACAGAGGAGAGAGAGAGAGAGAGTGACGATCGAGTCAAGGACACCTCCTTTTGGATGTACTTAGACTTTGGAACTTAAGAGAGAATTTGTATCTGCCTGGTTAACACCAGGAACCTTTTTCTTCTGCACACATATACACTCTTTTCTCTTTCCCCACAAAACCCTGCTTGAATGACAGCTACCTTTTTTGGACCACAAAAACTTTTACTTGAACATTAAGAGAAAAAAAGTAACAGAAACTACATCAAACTTAACTACAACAACCAACCCCACTGAACTCCTAAAGGGAATATGGATGTCAAAAATCCAACAAGAACAAAACTTTTTAAAAACTGACTTGAGGATTGCCGTAGGAGATCTTTCAGTACGATGGTTTGAGTTTTGGACAATTGAAGTTTGAAGACCAATTTATATGACTTGAAACAAGAAGGGACAAGTAATTCTCTGAGAGAGAAATTAAGAAGGGAATGTGATATTTTCAGGACACAAATTGGCTTCGATTTGGGACGGCCAACTTTAGCTCGGAGTGCCTGTCCGTTTCCAGGGGATACCGTTGCCAAGGAGAGCCATAGCAACGGTCTCCAGGGAGTCTTACCTGTCATTCCTTAGTTGTTTTAGGGACCAAAAGACCAAACATTTTTATTGCTGAGGACTTGTAGCTCTAATATACTCGGACCACTGCATTTCTTTTAGTCAGAGGTAACTGGCTAAGGAGTTGCTCTTAAAAGAAGTGTACATTTCGAATATATACAACACATGTATATGTACATATATATTGCTGATATGCTTTTTGAATACAGGCAAAACTATTTCAGATGACCAAATGGGGTCTCTCACTTCGCTAGTTTACAATTACTCAAAAATGTTTATTTTTTTCTCTTCTCATTTTGTCTTGGGAGGGATGGCGAGTGCATGGGAGGGGCTGCTCCGTATCACAGCCTTATCTTTTTTAACTTGACATCCTAACCTCATAGATAGAATAACATCAGAAACGTTTGAAATATATGAACTTGTTTATATTTGCAGTACAAATATATGTATAACAAACATTCAAGCAAATGTATTCATATATACAGTATATATGGATAAATAGATATAATCACAAACAAATATATGTATTTATATGCACATATTTTATATATGTGTGTCTGTACATAGAACAGCTACTGACTATGTTGAGCTGTAATTTTTGTAGATTTTAGCTGGAGTTTGAAACATTGCTCTGCTTGGGAAGAATCGCAAATCTGGCAGCTCCCAAAACTGCAGGCATTCCTCTCTCTGATTACCTATATGCTGACACACAATATATTGCTAAAAGAAACGTGTGACGATACACATACGGTGTAAATATTAACTGAAAATGCAAAAAGCCACATCTCAGTAGCAGGCTTTAAGAGAATCAGGCTACATTGTTTTAGAGAAAAAGGACAATTATCTTCGACTCTATTCCAGACATATCTTTTGAGCTTACACACACACACACACACACACACACACACACACACATACACAAACTTCTCTTTGAAACTTGAACCAAAATGAATACGTCTCACAACCCTTGCTCTCTTCTGCATTCAGTAAAGTGCATGTAGCGTATGGGCTGTCACCATGTCAAGGTGTGCCTTGTCACCTGCAGAATCTGCCATCAAGCACTGTGCTCTCAGAAAACAAAGAAAAAAAAAAACTAACACTCACTTCTGCAAGCAGCCAACGCACTACTATGATGTCAAAACTACAGCCAGATCATCATATCATTTTTCAGCCATGTAGAGAGCTTCAGTGCATGTCCAATATAAGAACCCGTCAGACCTCTGCTGGTCCATCACTGTCTTTAAAAAGATGCATTTAGATATAATGTCAACTCATGTGGTTACATTCAGATAAAAGCGGGCATTAGGTAACCTGTAAGCACAGGTACTAACTATCAAAGCTGTGTGCAGGACACCTGTGACTACGTTCCACTTGCTGGTGTCAAACTAGGGTAAAGTTCAGGGCCGACATGTCACAGATCACTAAGAGAACGCACTGAGCTAACTGGACCTGACATTAGGTTTTAATGGTTGTGAAGGAGATGAAATATTGATGGATATGTTATAATTAGAGAGCTGGCTTCCCGCTGAGTTGAATAAGGAGGGTTTTATGTACTTTCCCGTTCCGCACTTAATATGTGAATCTCTGCTGGTAATACTTGACATGAAGCATATCTTCTTTAAGATGTTATATTGCCTTATGTTGAATGGGCTCATACAATTAAATATACACATAAAAAGCAAAATGAAACTGTAAAATGGGGTAATAAGTGTGAAAAGCCATTTTTCCATTACAGCTCCTCTATCACTGAGCCTGGTTTCATATTGCTTTAGCATACAGCTTCACGGAGCGGTCTACAAATAAAAGATATGAACACCTACTATACACCTGCAAAAGGTCAACAGACTTGGATTTATTGGACTCTGCATTCAACACATTTTCAGCTGCTGGAGATTACTCAATGAATATTTATATAAATGAATATTTATAAGGCTATATGACACTTTGGAAGACAATGCTTCCTGTTGGGTGCTGTTACTGGGTTTTTTCTATAAACTGCTCATTATGCCGTTTCCCTGGTGTCTGTGTCTAACCTTTTTAGCAGATTGAATAATTTAACATTTACCTTCTAAATCCAGTGAGGCTAAAAAAACGCCCCGGCACATCCCAGGACGCAGCTGTTTGTGTATGAGCCACATAACAGTGCCCTGAGTATGGCATACAGTGCAAACCAGATGACCATCATGCTCTGACAGTGTCCGAGGTTGGTTAGTACATCCACCTGAGCTGTCTCCGAGCTTACAATACCATCTAAAGCTAAATGTCATGTGTTTGGTGTCCCTGATTCCTGCACTCTGTGCCCTCTTTGACTCCCTCCTACTCGCCGCTCTGAGAAAACTGAAAAAGGTGTCTCCACGGTCTGTGCTTTCCTAATGGTTTGTCTGGGCAATCACTCATTTCTCTCGCCCTGCCCATGTTTTCATGTCGAATGAAATAAGGGAGGGGAAGCAGAAAGACCACCACAAGAACTAGAATGCACCTCTTTTATCCATTTGCTCCAACTTAAAGCTGCAAGTTTACACAAGAAAAGTAAAACAAAGAAAATGGTTCAAAAACAGCAAGAAACAGAGCAGAAGTTTGAATATAAATATATAAATATATATAAATATATACATAAACCGATGAATATACTGTAAATGTTTCTCTTTTTTTGCTCTGTTTTCCTCTGTACATAGGTTTGCATATTTTATAGGACTTTTACTTCTATCTACAAGGACTGGATAAAGTACTTTAAATACTTTAAAAAAATATATGAATGAAAACATGATAATGCTCAATAAAACCAGGTACAAAAAAAATAGTTGCTAGGATACGGTACAAACTGTAGGACCTGACCAAGGCATTTATCCAGAATACAGTCAGGGAGAGCATTGACCTCAGTTAGAGCTTAGACACACATTGACCTATTTTATAAAACAAAATAATACTTTGATGGTTTAATTCATTGATCTGTTTGTTTAGATATTTATTTATGAGTCATGTCTGAGATAATATGCATGCTTTCATGGCATTATTTTTCTATGAGTTGGTACGTGACCAAATAGTTTTTATATGACATGCATGGGCCACTGTTGTGGTCCACAGATGATCATTGTTCCTGTCTGCAGGACCATGCCTTCAGCACTTCTTTGATGAGGGAGAAAAAAAAATACTCCTATTGACCAAGTGATGTCAAAGACAGATTTAAGTCAGTTATTTATGTTTATTTATTTATTTATTTGTTTACGTATTAATTTATTTGTGCCGTTTGATTCAAGATCTGAGCTCAATTATCGCCGCTGATCTGTTTGCTTGTTAAGTGCTACTTTGTATCACAACATCACATGAAAACAGAGGAAGTGATTTTAACAACCTACATTTTCCTGTTGCTGATAAACACTTGAAAAACAATGCAGTAAAATCAAACTAAAGCCTTATGTGTTTTTGTCGTACTCAACCCAATTTGTTCTGCTCTGAAAGTTGGCTTCATTAGACAGATGCCATGTAGAGCATTCTTTTTTTTATTCTGAGGAACATTTGCAACCATTCTGAAACCTTCAGACGAAGGGGGAAATAAAATCACAGTTCAAACAGATTCAGATGTATTGACAACAAAATATTTTTAATTTGCTGCTAATATACTAGGAGCTACTGTCTTGTGAATCACTGATGAGGACCTCTAGTTTTGATCTTTAGAGCCAACGCTCCTCATGTCGTACTAATATTGTTTTATGTTTTGTTTTTTGTTTTTTTTTTTCCTTTCAGAGCTCTGATCTTGTTCAACTGATATGTTCTACCAAGAGCAACTTTCATTGAAAACTGCACTATGTCATCAAAAGTATCGACTACTTTGTTTTTGGTGCTGTCATTAGGGATTTTTATTTCTTAAGCTTGGTAGAATTGCTAGAGTCACATTTTTCCTTCAAATGGTTTTCAAAGTATTCTGGAAATCTCTTTCCCAACTTCAGCACATATGGGCGGGGAAATGAATGTTGCATATTAAGCTTTGCCAGGTTCCTGATGAGCTCAGCTTTGGATTGGGCAACGCGCTTTAGGCTCCCACCCCGATCTCTCCAGATTGCACCATTCTCTGGTCCCTGAACTCTTCTTTTGTAATTTTAAATGAATGATGCGTCTCAGCTTAGCCCAATATTAAAGCACAGTCTAGAATAAAACATTCTGTCTCCTGTCATGATTCAACGAACCATCAGTACACAACAACCAATGTCTTTGAGCTGATTAATGGGTTGTTGTTTTTTCATCTTAGACATAAATACATTCTATGAAACGTGTAAATATTGCCAAGGTCCAAGATGATCAGATAAGACATTTATTACAAAACAGAAGCACCACCAAATCTTAATAAATGTTTGTTTATTTGATAAAAAACACAGAAAAACAAGGGTGAGGTTAACATCATGATCATTCTCATTTAGATTGTCCAGAACAGTTTGGGTAAGACAATGAAAAAGTCAGTGAGTGGATCTTCTCAAGATTCTTTGTCAACAAATGAAGAAAATATCCTCCAGTATTTGGCTTTCTTCCAGGTCCTGCTGGGCATGCTGAGGATAAGGCCCAACAGGGGTAAGCAAGGTTCTGCCCACTGGTTTGGGGCCAGCCAGGGCCGGCCTACAGTGGGAAGTTTTAGGCCTTCGGGTGCAGGGCTTACTTAGTTCGAGCGCAGAGATAGGAGTAAAGATATCCAATAACTCAACCACAGAAAAGTCCAACCTGAAAAGATAAGAAAATTCTTGGAAGGTTTTCTTTGTTTCTTTATTTCCGTTGTGCTGTGACCTTTGCGTGCATAACATTTACATCGCTGTATTTCTTAATACAGAACGCAGCGGGGCCCTGGGGAGAGGCACTGACCGAGAGGTTAAAAAGAAATCATGTGCTTCTTTATTTTAAAACACAAATACACACAAATGCAACCAGCAACCTGCATCCTGTTATGTTGCATTGTTGTCATGCAAATGTTAAACAAGGACCCTACACAGAGCCTGCAAGCCACAACACAACACAACACAACACAACACAACAAACACAAAGCCTCAGTCAATTTGGGGCCCAGTGCTGGTACTAAGATTTTTGCCACTCACCTTTCGCTTGTTAACACAGACAATATGAAAGCAAATCTCTCTTCGAGGTGTTCACAAAATCTTTCTTTCTGAGGTATCTACTGAACCCTAACAAGCAGCCTTAACAAGTCAAAACCACTGGGGCGTCCCGGCAGAAAAACACAGTTTCTTGCAGGTGCAAGAGAAAAAGAGGGAGAGGACCTGATGCTTTCTCCCCTAGAATAGAAATGAGGGAATGTGCAGAGAAATAAATAAACCAAAACGGGGGAGATTAAGCTAATAGAGATTCAATCCCTCAGTCTGGCTGACTTGATAAATTATTCAGTGTATACACAGTCGAACGACGGCCATTCCAGATACAAAACATGAATTCTTTAAAGCACGCTCCACTGATGTTGCTAACATAATTCTCTGCTCGTTTAAAGCTGCATCGATTTGCATCGCACGGCTCGGCACACAGCTCTCCCAGGTAAGGGTGATCTTTGGCGTGTACTTGTTGATATGCATGCGGGTGGTCAGCACACTGGAGGAACTCCCAATCAGGGCAAATCTGTGCTGCCCCACAAAAGTGAAGACCTTGATATGTTGTGTTTTTACATGTACTGAAGGCAGCACAGATTTGTAGCTACGTGTTCGACATGACTATATTTCACTTTAAGAGTATCAAACAATGTATGTCTTCACATGTTTGAGTGTGACGGGGAGAAAGTGAGTGTGGGTTAAGTCTGCCGAGGGATGATAACTAAAGAAAAAAGAAGTGAAGCTCAAGTAAGTAAATCTGTCTTCCTCATTAAGTTTCCTGTCTAACAACAGAAAAGCAAAAGAGAGGGTATGAGCAACTTTGTGAGTGAGAGAGCGAGTGAGAGAGCAAGAAAGAGACTGGTAGCAAGTGCGGCTTTGTGGATGGAGAGAGAGACAGAAAGGGAATGTGGAGGAGGGACTTTGGCTGGGTTCCTTCTCTCGAAATGTGAGAATTTGCATTTTTATTTGTTGATTTATTTAACAGACAGGCCTCTCAAACAGCCATCCATCAACAAACGACATGTTGGTAATGAATAATGCATCACTTACCAGCGGTCACAATCTATAACAAGGGGAGCGCAGGGGGTAGGGGTACAGTTTGGGCAGAAATGCGGGGGAACGGCAAAGGGTAGGGTGGAAGGAAGAGGTGGCACAGAGATTACATGAGAGCCAGCGAGAATGCCAATAGATTTCCAGAGATGTACACAGTGCAACAAAGAACTTTATTTCTTGGCTCCAGTTTGTGTGAGGTGAAGATGTGAATCACTGCTCAATATTAATATCCCCAGGGGGGAGTCCGTGCAAATCTATTTTACTGACACATGCATGCAAAATAAAGCTCGGACAACAACTGCAGAAACATAAGTTTCAGTTGTTGTCGAGGCAGAGAAAGCTCTGGGCCCTGGGATGTTGGGTCATTTTGACAGCAGCTAGATGCACCAACATTAAAGTTCTATTAAATGCTTCAATCTTCTGTGCACAATGGTAGAACAAAAAGACGCCTCAGAGAGCACCGTGTGCTTGAGAGAGTTGATTCCAATAGGATATGATTGATGTTACACACAAGCTTGTCATGAATTAAAGAACTCTCTATTTCTTTGAGCCTGGATGTAAAAATGAAAGAAGTCCTGTGGTGGTTAAGCTTCTTGCCTCCAAATACTTCCCCAGTCCTTTGAGCACATATAGAACTGTACTTTCTCAGTGTAATAAAAACCTTTGTGCTTCATTTTCTCTGTGCACCAATTCTCACTCTGTAAGGCCAAATAAAAATTCCACAAACCCCCTCTCCCTGTGCTCTCCATCGCCTCCTGCCTTCTTCCCACTCGTAACTTTCACTGCTTATTTGGTTCCTCTCTTTCATTAAAGATAGCCGTCTCGCCCGGGCGCCCCTTTTCATTTGCAGTCCAAACAGTAAGATAAAAAAGCTATAATGGCCGCTGCGTATATCCCGCATGTCAATTTCCCAACCAATCAATAGCAGGCGGGCAATGGCAGGAAGGATGGAGATGAGATGGGCGGGGTGCGCTGGAACTGTCTCATTACTAACTAGCACAGGATTCATGAAAGGATTAAGAAGGTCACTTAATGTTAACCCCAGCTTCGTTTTGCAATTTGCACATCAAGATTGAATTGGTTAAGATTAGACGGTCACAAGGGACGCATTGTTGCCAAGTAAAACAGAAGGCTTCAGGTAACATGCTGAATCTCACCATAGGTAGACTGTGTTTAACCAAAGAGAGCTGCCTTATTTAGTCTTATATCCCCTAATCAGAAGTGTGTGTGTGTGTGTGTGTGTGTGTGTGTGTGGGTGTGTGTGTGTGTGTGTGTGTGTGTATTATTTATTGAATACTGACTGCTGTTGGCTGTTTTGGTAACTCTTTACAAAGACCATATTTATGGCAGTGACTTGTAGCACTAATGATAAATGCTTTGGTTTTCTATGCAAGAAAATGAATGAGTGAAAAAATAAAGCCATTTCTCAAACCTCCGGTTAGTAAACTCCATGCATATGAGCATTAAATAAGCTTAACCACATTAAAGGCAGTATTATCTTTTCCCCCCTGGCTGCTGCTTATTTAATTTATCTTTCCTTACTTCTTCACAGGGATCTGTTTTTTTATGGACAAACGTAATTTTAAAAAGACATGACCAAACTAACTATCTGAGGACATTCATAGGATATAAAATGTGACAAGAAAACCACAAAAGGAATCTCAGAGGCAGACTTCCTCATTACTTGTAGTAAAAGAATCCCTGTGTGAAGCAAAGAGTCAAACTATTTTAATAGGCTTTGGAGGTGTAAATGGATGGTAATAAGATGTGATACCCGGGGTCCGCTGCTGGAGTTAATGGGCAACTGCTGGAGCTCACAGTTCAACTTGGTCCAAGCACTGCTTTGTTTAAGAGTTACATGTCTGCGGTTGTAAACTTTGAGATGCTTTTTTTTTTTTTATTCATTTGTAAGGGAGTTGTCTTACAAGTAATGCAGCACCTATTAACCACTCCTTCACAAAAATAATTTATGAACTACGCATGAAAAACTATGTGAAAAATAGAAAGGTCTGCAGCAGCACAGGAGCCGCAATTTTTGAAATCCACAGAAAAAGCTCTCACACAAAGCAGGCAAATGTGCACCTGCACATGAACACACACACACACTAAGACGTCACACAGTCAGGTTAATTACTTTTCTGCATAAGGATGGAAGAAAAAAAGGTAATGAATGTCCTTTCCTTTTTTAGGAAAGTCTGATCCTCACTCTCAGTGATTCATTCCTGTCTTCAAAACCTCTCTACCTTCTTACATCTTTTTCACCATTTCCATTTCCATCCATCTATACCTGCTCTAACTTTCCTCGCTTCCCATTTCTCACTTTATCCGATTCTCTCACCCCTCACTCACTCTGAAACACACTTTTAACATCTCTCTCCCACTCTCGCTTTCTCTGTCTCATTACTGCGGTGGCGAGAGAGCGAGAGAAGGGAGGGCAGTGTGTGCATCCAGAAGTCTGTTCAATTACACCTGCTGCAGGGTCCCTGCTAGGCCGACTAATGGAACGCAGCATGTCTCCTGACAGGCTGGCCAAAGCGCTAGCTAGCCCACTAAAAAGCTTCATTTAGTTTCTCACGACTTGAAAAGTTAGCTGGACTAAGAAAGGACATAATTTAGCCTCTAACACTGCAGAAAAAACGAGCCTTGGAGGAGCTTCATAATTCAAACAGAGTTAAATTATACAACTTTCATACTTGTGTGTTCCAATATCAATGACAACCCACAGGAATATTCTCTGTGGCTCACACAGGTAGGAGTTGCCTGCCTACAAAAGTTCCCATTCAAACTTGCAGGACAGAAGCCTCAGAACCTCCTGAAGAAAGCTCTATTTAGAATTTCAAACTAGCACAGAGGAAAGATTTGACGACAACATTGCTCAAGTACTTAACTGTGCTGTTTTTCATTGTTTAATGAACAATCTTTTCTTTTGCCAGATTACCAGTGAATTTTTTCTACTGGGATAGATTAAACTTCCCTTTTGGTCTTCAGATTTTCCTTGTTTATTCCAATTAACAGCAAATGTTAATCATTTGCTCTTTTGTTTTCTAGGTGCTTAAGTGATGTCGAGTACAGATGTGTTACCTGGCTTCAGGGGTGTTTTGGGTTGCAGACACTGAGGTGGGCTCCCTCAAAACCGTGCGGGATATAACAGGAGATGTAGCCATGTCCTTTTTGGACTGCTCCAAGGCCTCTGTTGAGAAATGTATGACAGAATTGTTGGTAAAGATTCAGGCACATTAAAAAAAAAGACCACGGAGTTCCACAGGACCTGAACAAACAAACAAACAGCTTAACACTTTTTAAAAATATATAATTCTGGGCAGTCTTGAGTGTGATGTTTTTCACATTTTTTTTTTTTATTTACACCTAGACAAGTGAACAAAGTTCAGATTAATTCTAAGTGATATCTTACCTTTGCCACTGTCCAGAGTTTGTAAAGGCTTTTCATGCAAGCTCTGTCTTCCTGGAAGTACCCCAGGTTCTTTACAAACACTGCCGACCACAAACATAATGTGCTGTCAGCTTTCACATGAGGGAGAGATTTTTTGGTTATCTGTTTAAATCATCTACATTTGGCAGGGAAATTTACCAATGGTTTACAATTAAGAGTTTTAAAATTTGCTTGAACTGCATGTGGCTGTGCCAGTGTTTGTGAATCAGATGCTTTTTTGCAGCCAGACTCATTTTTAGAGTAAGGGGCCAATTCAAACCTAAATTGCTGCATAGAGGCTTATTTGAATGTATGCAATCAAGACTGGCACACAGTGACACAGTATGCGTTTGCCCCTTCTCATGCATTTTCAACTGACTCATCTCTTTTTTGGCTCATTTGCCAATGTTTAACAGACACAGAAGTCAATCCATTGGTAAATCAGACCCTGAGTGTCTGTACACCATTCTACCAGTCTGTTTATTCTACCTGGAGGGTAAATCCTGGTGAGTCAGACCTGCTGACTCTTGATCTCCATTTCTAGAAGTAGAGCTGCAGAGATCTGTTTTTGATGACTGTTGGACCCTAAAGAGTATGCAAGTAAAAAAAAGGAGAATGAAGCTTATGCCAGGCTGCAAGAGAAAAATCAAAGCTACGACACGGCAAAGGGTTTAACTAGCAATTCATGGTTCAAACTAATTGCAGTTCATCCCTTAAATGTATCTAGCAAATTAACCCGATGTGGTTCATTTCTTTTTGACTTCTTTTTTTTTTTTTTACCTGCTGTAATCAAGTTGCGGCTGATGTAGCTGCTGATTCTGTCTGTGCAGTCTGTCCTCCTGCTCAGCCAACCGTGCCTGAAGCCTCTCTCTCTCCATCTCCAACTGCATCTTCTGCAGCAGCAGCTGGTGTCTCTTCTCCTCCCAGTCCTCATGACCAAGCTGAGGCTTGGCCTCTTTGGCCTCTGAACCAGTGACGTTTCCACAGTGGAGCCTTCATATAAATGAGCATTTAATTAGCTTAAAATGCTAAAAATCATCTCATGTTGAAATGTATACGGATAAAAAATGAAGGAAAATTATGCGGCCACAATGATTGCTATGATAGATATATATTTATAAACTGCACCTGCTACACTCGTCTTGCTTAAAGTTGTGAAGTTGGTCATTCCCAAGACGAGAGCCATTTTCATTTCTTTGCTGTTGTGTTACATAGCCACTATCCCGGCCGCTGCCTCGGCAGTGTTCACATGTGAGGTGTGGTTCTCCGCACTGCCTACTCCGACTCCTTTGCTGTGCGATCAGCTCGTTTGGACTGAAATCACTCACACAGGAAAGAGAGTCAGCATTGCTTGAGATCTGTACTGCTACCTTCCCTCCACAGCCTCTACTGAAAACTTGAGGCTGTTGTGCTCGAGCAGCGGCAAGGCTGAGGTATGAACCATCAAAGAGAGAGCCATTAGCTCTGCTGGGGGCTTCCTCACTGCTGAGCACCTGGACAGAGAACAAAGAGTACAATGATCACATTTTGGCCAATTTAGGAAGCCTCTGAAAAATTGATGGAGGATTTCAGCCAAAAACGTTCAACTGCTCCACAATACCCTGAAGTAGAGCTGTGCTACAGATGGACACCTACCAGCATGGAAGCAGGACTCACTAACCAGCCTAATTCTCTCTTGTTGCAATGTGCATTAAAAGTTTTCCCCAAGTGTGTCCAAGAAATGTTCACAAATAACCTGCTCTCTTGTTGGTTACCACGTGACTTAATAAAGTACACTGTATTCTATTCTAGAGTCTACATTCATGAATCATCACGAATGATCTTTCTGAACAACAGAGCTTGTAAGAGTGGATGCATGATAGATCATAGACTTGTTAACCATCTGATGTATGCTGATGACTTGGTCAACCTGCCACCTTACAGTGCCGGCCTACAGCAACTTCTTAGAATCTGTTCAATTTATGTTGTACAGTTCGACATTAAATATAACAGGAAAAAAAGTGTAATAATGATCGGAAGAGTAAAGGATAATCAGAAGCAGCAGTTTCCATCCTTTTTTATCTCCGATCAAGTCCTCAGTGTGATGGAAAAAGTCAGATATCTGGGGGCATGTTATTCAAAATGATTTGTGTTCACTGATTGTGTTCAGCGTCTGTGCTGTAAATTGTATACACAAGCAAATATGCTAGCATGCAAATTTCGGATGTGTACAGACAACATTAAAATCGAGCTTTTTAGAGCCTACTGTACTCCACTGTACGCTGCTCATTTATGGTACAACTACAAAAGCAAAAAAGAGAAAGTTGCTGATGGCTCATAATGATGCACTTAGAATATTTCTGAAATCACCTATGGACAAGTGCTAGTTACATGTTTGTTTCCAATAACATGTCCATATTTCACACTGTACTTAGAAATGTTATGTACAAATTTATGGGTCAATTAATTGATTCAGAAAATGAAATTATAATGTCGCTTACTCAGCTCACAATGAGTGAAACAAGGTTCTTGTCTTGTTGCTGGAAACATTGGTACAAAAGTCTCTTTGTGTTTTAATTACTGACAGTATATGGATTGCTGTTTTATATTTGTTTGTTGTTGCTGATTATTGTATGTGCTTTTTATGTACACGTTTATGGACCTATGGGTCTGGGATAAAGTATAAAGTACAGTCTTACATTAATGCCTGTAACTTGTGTTTTTGTGGTTTTAGCTCTAGATGAAACAAAAAAAAATCATATCGCCAACTAAACAGTTCCAGAACATTTCATGACACTAACCAAGAACTCAGACTGCTGATGCTGCTCCAGCTCTGCAGCATGTATATAGACACAGTATTTAGGTAGGTTGGGTCTGAAGGAGCACAACCTCAAATTATCCCACTAAAGTATAAACTGTTGAGTTGCCTTGAGATTTAGAGGACACTTTTCAACAGAGAGTAACTGGCAGGTAAGCCGAGGTCAGGAACATTATGAGATAAACATAAGGAGGAGAGCTCATCTAATAGTTGACTGGGGAAGAGGCTGTGACTAATTTGCTCAGGGTCAGGGAGCAAGCAAACACACATTATTCAGAGCCATCGCGGGACAAAGAGGTTGGCCAAGTCATCTTTTCTCACAGAGGCAGAAGCCAGAGAGGTGTGTTTGCTTCTGAAGGGTCACCTTGCAAGAGTTTTCAATGTGTTGGATTTATATCGAACCAGCGACTGAAGGGGACTGCATGAATTATTTGTATGAATTATTATAGTGAGCTGGATGATGTGCTGAATTTTTCTGTGTCTGACAGAAGGTAAACAGGGGAGTTCCCTGAATAAAAGTCGCACAAGAGCAGGCCAATCATGTTACACTCACAACAACGAATAGTAGATTAACAGCCCATTGCATACCTCTCTGTTCCAAACATTACCTTGCTGTGTGCAGGAGCCTGGCTGAGCTGGGCAATGGACTGGTTAAGTTTTGCTTGTTGCTGAGAAAGGTATTGTTGGTAGAGCCCGAGTAGCTCCTGGCATTCTTTATACTGCTGCTGGAGGCCTGATGGATCAAAAGTTAAGGAATGAACAAGGTGAGACAGAACGTATAATGTATAAAACTCAACATAACCATTCCATAACACTAAAACACAACTTCAGCTGCAGCTGAAAAAAGCAGACAGTCTCAGGTCTCTTGATAATTATCGGCTAAAACAGATGCAGGTTAAAATATTTTTTACGATATTTTGAAGGATAGGATTTTAAAAACTGTCAGAATCAAGTCATAACTTCATGACCCATAGTATAACTTCAGTGAAGAGCTCAGTCAGAGCACATCAGCAATTTAAGTCTGGAGAAAGTTTATGCAACTTCAACAGAAAAAAAGATTGGCAATCTTAGTATGAGCCTTGTTTCGGCAATCAATTACACATTGGACCAGAAGAGTGGAGAGAGCAGCAAAGTTGAAAACAGAGTTGGAGAGAAGGCCAGCAAAATCAAAGTTGTTGTTGTGGCACAGAGCTCTCACCATCTGGGTCGGGCCAAGCTGTGTCGAGCTGAGCTGGGCAGTGCCGTGCCAGGCTATCTGCCAGACAGAGAGCTGGCAGACACGAGAAAACTAATCTGGAGCGGAACGACTGCTGCGCCTCGGGAGCCAACTAATGACAGTGGCAGCCCCACCACACCGAAACACACAAAGATAATGAGCATGAGAATGGAGAGACTGCACACTTGCACACCCTCAATAATCAACCTCAGTCTGACTCTGGAGAACAAACGCAAAAACAGCGAGACGTGAGAGGAACACAGTCCCCACCTGCACCTTCAAAAGCCTGCACACAAATACTTCAATGACGCAGGTAGCACACAGACCCCCGCTCGAGCTGACCTTAAGTGTGTTCCTCCTTCAGGCCATATCTCTTTATGATGGTGGCCCTGCTCCCCCCAGCTGATGAGTTTCTCAGCATTCGTTTTTAAAAAAAAGGCGCCTCCATTTAGAGAGAAAATCAAAGTTCAAAGAGGAGACTTATTGAAGAAATAGTTGGCGGAACACTCCATAAGAAAACACTTTGGTGGTAGGAAGACTTCAATCAGTTTGTGGAAATGAAACAGAGGGACAGAGAAGAAAGCTGGGACGACTTTGAATTGAGGACCAGACACCAGACAAATGCAATGCAGCAGCTTCAGTAAACACTGGGAAATTGTGAGGAAACCTTTCATCTAACTAAGGCCCCCCTATCGCTGCACTGATAATGTTTATGGAAGTAGTTCTATATGGGGAGTGTAAGGACATCACAAGGACATCACATCATGTAAACCGGTGCTGGTGGGTCTATTTATGCAGCATGAATAAGAGTCTTGAAGGGGAGATACTGAATATTTTTATAGAGTTGCACCTCAGATAGAGAATTGTGTTGAGCCAAAAATGCATACAGCTCATATTCACAGATTTGCTGTAAAGACCAAATGTTTAATACACAAATACAAAATGTATTACACTAGAATACAAATCAGTGATGCTCCAGAAAAGGCCACACATGACGTCTGTACCAACATGAGTGCTGCTCAACAGCATCCCAGCGCCAAAAATGAATGTAATGTGTGTTAATGTGTTGATTGGCTGATGAAGTCACTGGACAGCATGCAAAAGGTAATCTGAACCGAGTGAGCCAACACTGATAAGATTCCACTTCTCTGCCTCCTTGTCACCACTCTAAACATGTTTCCTCCACAGCCTTGGACGTCAGCCAATGTGGAGGCCAAACACTTGGAAAGCCCCTAGTTTACATTAGAGCTGCAAAGTGCCAACAATGACTTACTCCTCCCTCTTGCTCCCAAAATACTCAAAATCAAGGGCTTTGGGCTGAAGAAGCTTCAGACTGGGCCTGTCAAAATGATTCACTTCCCTGTCAGACCCAGGCTCAAATGAAATAATGAAATCCACTTCAAGGTGGAACAAATTTGCACAGGAGGGGGGAATATTTTAAAGCCTGCTTTAGCTCACTGTGCCAAACAGATTGAGCCTGTGCAAAAATGTGAGGGAAACTGGGGCGGGGACTGAAGAGTATGAATGTGTATGTAAAGAAGCAATGACAGGGAATTAATAGAAGAAGACAGTTTACATAACTGCTTCAATACTACTGAATATGAGCAAGAGAAATGAGAGCGGGTCGCACAATGAACATATAAATAATGCCATCCCACTTAATAAATACCTGGGAAATGCCTTTAAGATCAGCCCGGCAAACACACAGATAACCGACAGTTCTATGCCACTTTTAATATTACAACCACATCTCAACTTTAAGGCCTGTTTTGTACGCACAACCCACACAGTTTCTTACAAGATCATTATAAATCACATCTTGTGTGACTGGAATATGTTTGCTGCACTCCCAGTATGCACAGGCACACAATTCATGAGCCTGAAGTCCTCACGATACAAAGTAAAGCTTCGTCAACAAAGGGTCGATTAGATTTAGATCCTTTACTAAAGATTCAATGCATTATGCATTATTAATTTCACATCAAGCACACAACTGGCTCATTTGGATTTTATTATACTCAATTAAGCATTTGAACTGATTTGGCCAATAATTGTATAAACTCTGCATCACTTCAACAATCCACGCAATGGCATTTGTTTGCAATGCTTAGGTGTCTCTCTTTATTTCTAACAACCTTGTTCATGGATGCAGAGTTCCTTAATGAACACTTCATGTTGATTCAACCAGAAAGAACCACAGCATTACAACTTATTTCTTACCTGTGTTTGCAGTAACCAGAATATAGACATCAAAATAAAAAAATGCTTCTGATAAAGAGGTACACCAAACCCAGCCAAGGCTTCAACCACATCACTCATTCTCGGAGTAAAACAAAGATGCCCAGTACACAGACCACAACAAGACAAGAGCTGCTACAAAGGAATTTAAGTTTGATCTGCAAAAGAAGACAAAGGCCTAAAAATTCTCCAGAACACCATCCTCTGACACACACTTATCACAAAAACCTACCCTCGATAATACCAGATTTCCACATTATTATTATCATCCATCAAAAACCAGGGAAGGTAAAAATGAATTCAGTTCTGGCAGTCCCTCATCACTACATGTAGCATTTTTCAGTGACATTTCCTAACAGGGCTGTTATTCTCTTCTCTCCATGGCCCCAGGATTCCCTCCAATTGTTTCAACTGAATAAATGGCATTAGCTGCAGCACCTGCTGTGCCTTGATCCGGATACAACAAGTAGAACGCTGCATCGTGTTAGTAACGCCACCTTGACTTCAGACCATGCCAACATGCCTTCAAGTACAAAAGGCATCCTCCCTATCTGGAACACAAATTCAGTCCTGCTGTTCCAAATGTCAGCTGCACACCCAAAATATCAAGGGTACCGTTTCCCTCTCATCCCCAGTGGCTTGAGGCTGTGGTATTTTCCAGCATTCTTTATACCCCTGACAACTCCAAATCTTAGTTTGATAAGATAAGCTGGGGCGTAATGGAATTAAACTTGACAAGACCTTCATTCAGTGTGTTTGCCTTTGGTGTCTCCTTAACCTTTTAGAGGAGTGCTGAAACCTTCTGCCTGAGAGGAACCTCCATGACTCCTGCATGCACTTTAAAAAGACTATGTTATCCCCCCCTGAGGTGCTTGGATCCTAACACTTTTTCCACTCAAATACCTTTTTAATGGAGTTTAGAAGTTTGGTGTAAATGCCAAGTCTCTGAGCCAAAGTGCCTTTAATTGAGTTGTGCTTTCCTAATTTTCCCCGCTGCTGTTGCCAATCGTGCAATTCACCAGCAGGGTCAATTACTCTTCATATTTTGCAGTGTTTTAACATAAATTGACTGCTGGCAATGCTGTGGTTTAACCTGAGCAGAATTGTTATAAAGACAGTATATGGGCTGGAGGATGAGGTAAACAGCATATCATTGCTTCAACACTCATTCTGGACAATCAAGTAGCAAACAACCAGATCTTAATTTAAAGGGAAGGAAGAGAAAAATATACTAAGGCAGGGTTACAGAAAATATGCTCAGGGAAGCTAACTCTGTAATTTCATAGTAAAAATCCAAATTCATCCTTGAATGATAAGATGATTTAGATTGTTTGGGCCATGGCTCCAACCATGAAATTGATCCTGTACACAACAGCGGATAAGCCACAAACACTTGCGAAAGACAACTGCAGCAGGCATCAAATCATTTAAATGAATCTGCTCTATTTCTCAGTCTTTTGTATAAAATTAAAGGCTGCTGGCCAAAAGCTTCTGACCTTACCTGAGACAACACTGCCCCCTGCTGAATTTGTTTAGAAATAGCAAATGAATAGAAACAAACGTAAAATATATGATATTTAACAATTTGTGGTAGTTCATGTGCATTTTAC
The DNA here is from genome assembly GCA_030710495.1 of Labroides dimidiatus. Lineage (NCBI taxonomy): Eukaryota > Metazoa > Chordata > Actinopteri > Labriformes > Labridae > Labroides > Labroides dimidiatus. The sequence goes on along the minus strand of CM061143.1, from coordinate 21,277,778 downwards.
AGAAATTTGCAACTGTGGAAATAAGGCACAGCTTCTATTCCTGTCAGGGGTAACAGGGAAGGACATTGTGATTTTTTTTCTCCTTTTGAAGTCTGTCTGAGTGGAATCATTTGGGTTTTCATTGATAAATTACTAATTTTCTAGTCAAACAATGTTTCTCTCTGGCGTTTCTGCAAAGTGTAAAATGAAAGAGCAGCACTTCCATAACCTTCTCTTGCGTTGTCTAACGTTTTGTTGTTCAGTTATTTTAAAAGGATACTCTCCCTCTCCTGTGCTATCATCACATTATGTTGCTCCAGCTGCTGGATCTTGCACTCAAAGGTTTCTTGTTCATCTTTCAGACGCTGCACAGACTCTTCTTTTTCCTCGCTCACTCTGAAAAAAAAAACAGGGTAACAGTGTAAATGAACAGGAATTCAGTGTTATGAGGGATTTAAAGCTACGGGAGCACAAAATGGATATTAAACAAATGTTGATTCTGTAACATTTCTATATCACTGATCATTACAATGCTGCCTTTTTCCCCAGAGATAAGTGGTATCTGTTACCTGGCTAATTCCTCTACCAGGTTTGCAATCCGGCGTTTGTCCTCAGGACACAGGTCTTTCAAACACACCAGATTCTTCACTCTACTAGTCTCACGAAGCCCCTGTTGAGAAAAAAGAAAATGTTTACAAGACAGGGAAGATCTACAAAAAGATTTATTTAAATACTGTCAGCTTAGATTTTTTTAATTAAAAAAAAAAATTAAAATAATAATAATAATAATAATAATAATAATAATAATAATAATAATAACTACAGTCAAGTAGCACCTTTAAAAACATAAGTTTACAAAGTGCTCTTACAGTGGACATCCCAAAGACAAAGAAAAACAAAACAAGATTAAACAAAAAAAAAAAAAAACAGGATAAAGTGAAATATTCAAACATAGTCAAAGGGTAAACCTCTAATACTGGTATATGGTAGGTACATAAAAAGACAACAGCAGGATAGGAGAACCCAGGTAGCACAAGAACCCAGCTAAATAGAGTGAGACACAAGGACCAGAGATAAGAAGAAGGAAGTAAAGAGGGAGATGGAAACAATGAGAGAGATAAAAACATAAATAATACAATAAATAAATGAGAAGAAGGAGATAAAAAATTGATAATGGCAGCGAGAGCCACATGTAAAAACAGCAGTAATTATATGATGAATAAATATAGATACAACAATAAGATCTGACAGACATTTTAACATACAAGAGTATGAAAGTGAAGCAAAATAATTAATAAATAAAAAATAAATTAGTAAATGATAATAAAAAAAATAGAGATAAGTACAAGGGAAAGGCAGTAAGAATACAAAAATCTATAAGAAGCAAGACAGTAAAAGTGTGTTTTAAGAAGGGATTTAAAAGATGAAACTGAGCCTGCCAGCCTTATTTCTCCTCGAGTATTTTTTCAATAAATTTGCTAACCTCTTTTTACAGTTTGTTTTCTTCTTATGTCATTGATGAGGGTGTAAAATTGTACAGATGAATAAATTAGTTTACCTGTGTTGAGGAAAGGAAGGCACCAGGGGGTGGGAAGGGGATGTGCTCTGTAGCCACAGTTGTAGGGTAACACACAGACACTTTTTCTTTGGTATACCCATTGGAGCACTGGATTTTGAAGTGATCTCTTTTCTTTCCTCCCTTCTTCAGTGTGGTCTCTTGCTTGCAGTGAGGGCTGGGCTTTAATGGCATCTTAGGACCTCTTTTGCTAGATGTACTGGTGATACCTGGCCCCAGTCTGGACGAGGTCTGCATCTTCACCCCTCCAACTTCACCTGAGAAAAATGGGATGGCAGACAATAATTAACCAGATGAATTAGTATAGATTCCAACTGTAATTGATTGTAAAGTTAAATAAATTTAGCAAAAAATATTGCTGGGACTTACTAGAAACATAGACCAAAGGCTGCTCATCGTCTGACACTAAATGAGGAAACGAAAGAAAGGCAGGACACTTTATTGTTTGGGGTTTTCTACACGATGTCGCACTGCCATATTTATTGACTTTTGTCGATATCTGACGTCTGAAACAGCGACAAAACTACAATCAGGTGTCTTACTGAACATTATACCTCCGTTGTTGTATTACTAGGTAGCTTAGGGGAAGCGCTTGTTTGTCAACATTGCAGATGTGACACGCAATTCAATAACAACACCACAACGAAAGATATTGAATATATCACAGAGAACGTCTAAGTAACTTACCGTGGATATGAAAACGTTTATTTAGCCTACCTCGGCTACGCGAAGCCCCTAAACTAACAGCTAAGTAATCCTCATCTCTTCGCAGACACAACTTTCAGCGTAGACACAAGAAAAGGTGTGGGCGACAATTTCGTACATTCTCTGTGAATTTCTAATGAACACCATTGAAATTTCATGAATAATGACTCTAATTTAATTGAGAAAAATAGGCATACCGCCGTTCATCCAAAATATCCCAGAATTTCCACTTTTTGTAGCTTCTGCCGCCATGTTGAATCAACCGCCACCACTCCTTGGGAGCCAAGCGTTGCTAAGGGCTTGTAGCCCCGCCTTTCAATTTCATCACGACACCTTATTCGCTGTTTTCTAAAAGACGGCTTTCTATTGGCTGAAATATCAGCCAGTTTGCATCTAATGTGCACTTGTCGCTTCCTGTGTTGCCCAGCTGAGAGGTGAATGATACGATGCAAATAGCTGCAGAGGATGCTTAAAGGATTATTACAACCCAGTAATTAAATTTTTACAATGGAAGAGACAAAAGAAGGCTTGGCATTCAAAGGTGTTGCTGAAAGACTGACGCTTGGTATTACTCGAATACTAGGTGTGTATCATGGTTTGTGCCTTGAAACTAGCAAATAATAGTCAGGCTAGCTAGCAGACATACTGACACACTGATGTTTAAGAAGAATAGTAATACTTTCCATGAATTCGTCTCTGTTGTCCCAGAGAACATGCCTGGTGTGGTCGATGTGCGTTTTGTTGAGAGGGAGCCTGCAGAAAAGAGGAGCCTGCTGTCGTGGGAACAGGTGCAAATTTAACAAAGGCATTTTAAACATGGATTGGTTGTACATTTTGCTGTCAATTGATCTGTTTCTTTCGCTTTCCTAGAGAAATACGTGTATTTTGCCCGAGGACCTGCGAGACTTTTATCTGACAACTGATGGATTCACACTAACTTGGGGCGTTAAGCTAGACAGTAGGTGGCTCTGTGATATTACCACCCATCAAAATGATAACTTTATTCAATTTAGGGCAATTTCTTTTGGGGAATTCATGATTAAAGTAAATATATAAAGCCATAAAATTATTTTTATACAAGATTTTTTTTTAGCTCTTTGATGATCAAATTTGTGTGCTTCTTTCAGATGAGTGTGTTTCCTTGGGATACATGATGATTAACAGTGTGGCCAGGCTTTGCCCACTTCAGCAGCCAGTGTCTGTGTTCTCTCTACCTAATGCACCCTCACTGACTGACCTGGACTGGGAGGAGGACACTGAAAGTGGTAACCATCACCTGTCAGATTGTCATGTGGACTCAACTCAACAATTATAGCATGTCAAGTTTGATTAAGTCTGTTTATGTGCTCAGCTGTGCAGAAAGCAGGCTAATGAATTGAAATGGTGATTGGAAAGTAAATATTTATTCAAGATTTGTTAATTCTGTTTGCCAGGGAAGCGGCATGCTCCTGCTGCACCCCATTTTGATTCTCGGAGCCGCATCTTTGAGCTGGATTCCTGTGGTGGCAACGGCAAAGTGTGCTTAGTCTACAAAAACTGCACTCCAGGTATTCACAAACTGCTCATTAAATGATTTATCCAAACATGAATGAATATTCCTTCATAGAGTTTTTATATCATGTAATTACTGCTCTTTTTATCTTTATGCAGGTGTAGTGGCCCAGCAGAGTGAAATCTGGTTCCTTGATCGTTCACTGTGCTGGCATTTTCTGACAGCAACCTTCACCTCCTACTACCGTCTGATGATCACCCATCTTGGTCTGCCTGAGTGGCAGTATACCTTCACCCCATATGGCCCAAGCCCCCAGGCCAAGGTAAAAATAAATAAATAAAAAATATCAAGTTCCAGTACATTTTCAAACACATTCCGATGGTTGAAATAACACTTGAAAAAGTTGTATTTATTCTTACACCTTCATTGACTCTATACCTCACATTTGATTGTCAATGAAACTACCCATCCATTTTCAGATACAATGTGAAAGCTGTTTAGTAAGTGTTGTAATTTTTAATTTTTAGGTCATTTAGGTGTGTGGAAAGCATTTTGTTGTATTTTGTTTTCCTTTCCCTGCATTAAACTGTAAATCGATAATCCAATGAGATGACAGAAGAAGTTTTAAGGAACTTACATCAGAAATAAAATTGTTTTGGAACTTATCTAAAAACAAAATCTGCTTTTAAAGTACTAGCTTACTACTTTTTTAACCATTTACTCCAAATTGTCAAGGTCATATTCCAGGAATGACAAAAACATTTGTAAATAGTAGGATTCTTGTATTTCTTTCAATGTGCCCCTTAAGAAACACCTAGATCCTTTCCTTTATGATGACTATCATTACAATTTTTGTTGTTGCTTTTACTTTGCTGTTATTATATGAGTTCACATAATTAATAACTGTATTTTAATCAATTCATCTCCTGTCCCCTCTGCAGCAGTGGGCATCTCTCTACCAGCCCCTGACTTATAACAGTGACCTTAGCTTGCCTGATCACACGGGTGATTCCCACCTCAACAAGCTGGATCCCACAAAAGCGTTCAGAGGCAAAGCAAAGGTGCCAATTCCCAAAAAGAAGCAGTCAGCACAATGCAGCTCAGGAAGCACTGCTAAGAACCAGGGTGGCACAGGAAGACATGCTGGTGTGAAACGGTGAGAATATCCAGACTCAGAGATTAAAATCAACTGATTATTCTGTCTGGTCAACAAAACTGTGTCAGAGGAGCGATCTGCATTGGGTGGACTCTGACCTGTGTGTGTGTGTGTTAGCAGCTTGACACTCTACAGGACCACACCATGGATTAACTACTTTGGACTAATGCATGACTTAATGAATACATGGCCAGAGGTTTGATTGATGTACTAACTTGTGTGGTTCATGTGTCGACTGTCGACTTCATGCAATAAGAATGAATCAACTAAAGTCATTAGAAGACCATTGGGGTTTTAAATTACATTGAACATCATTTTAATCCAAATAATCATGTTTGAACATACCACTGTCTGCTCGGTGTAAGTGAATTCATAGACTTTTGAGAAGATTTCATCACCAACAGATTTATTTTTTCATCGTCTCATTGGAAACAGTACATCAATACTGACATCTAGTGGGGAAAATAATTCAAAGTAACCAGCTCATCATATCTTCGCGCCCTGATAATTGCACCAATGATAATGCAGAGGTAATGCAGATGAGGACTTATCTGTATTTAGCAATAACATTGTATCAATTTTCATTTACTTATTAGTACAATGTTTGAATGTTAATATATCAAATTGAGAGCACCGTATAACCAAATATACATTTAATACTTTGAAAGAATCTAAGAATGTTTAATTGTAAATCTCTTTAGGTTAACACAAATGTACCATTAAAGAAAAAAAGAATGAACATAATACTTTGATTTTTTTGGTCAGTGCTTGTATCACTTAATGCAGGAATTCATAATTATATTTAAAATAAACGACAAAATGGATCACATGATTCACACAACATTCCAGTCTTACTATTGAGCTGCTGTATGCACTCATTAGATGATTAAGAGCTTAAAATTCAGATATTGGATGATTTTGAGATTTAAGATTGCATGGAAATCTGAATTATGAAACATTTATTTGGTTGGCAATGTAACATCAATCAGGCACCAGTACTTACTGGCCATTGCATCACCGTAGTGATAGCATGGTTTTCTGTAGATTTCACAGACTTAAAAAAGTTAATGTTAAAAACATAAGTTAATGCTTTGTGATTTTTATATGATGAAATCTGACTGTGTGATTGGTGGGAAAGTTTTTTTTAGCTAGGTTTATAAAAGACTTTTGATTTCCAAAGTATACTGCTTAACAGAGCTTACAGACATTCGTAATCATGATCAAGATTTCTTTAAACACCCAGTTGCTCCTTCAGAGGTAATCAAGCCACATTCACAGTTATGGGCTGCAGGCTGCTGTGCACTGGGTTCTTGAGAAGAAAAACATGTTTATTATCTTTGATTGTGCTGCTGCCCTTTCAAGCTGCGAGGAGACGACTCCTACTGTTCCTATTTATTTTCAAAAAGTTACCCGTTTGTTTTATGTAAAGCCACTTGTTTTCTTTACATGAACTGGAGTTGCTGTGGACTGTAAACAAATGAGGGATATTTATGGAGTTTGAAAGTCATAACTGCTACTTTTGCATCGATATAAAAAAAATAACCATAAGTCACTGTGTTTTTCATCTTCTGTTCCTTGAGATTTTTTTTTAGCCTGTTGATCAAGCTTGAAGTAACTTATATAAGAATAATATGGCATAAATATTAGTTCTCTATCCTTTGTTTCGCACTCAATCACAAGCACATTTTTCAGCCCATAAAGTAATCTTGATGGAATTACTCATCTAAAACAGTCCCAGTTAAAAAATGCTACAAGTATTCAGAGATGTACTTGACCCATGAACTCCTTTTGTAAAACGTCCTCCGCTTTTTGCAGAGAAATAGTTCCTGGTCTTTTTTGTAACACCTCAGGAATGTTTCTACTGCACATAGACTGACACAAAGCTGTACAAAGACACTGTGCAAGGTTGTAAATAGGGTGGGGGTGTTAGACACACACATTTGTGCAGATGTTTTCTTGTTTCTCCAGAACAACTGTCTCTTCTTCCAACAGCCCCTCACCCTGTTCAAAGAGGGGAGGGTGGTGCATTTCCACTAAGGCCTTGTAGAGCCCTGCACCCAATACTCCTCCAACTGAGGGAGCGACAAGAGGCACCCACCACCAACCATTACCCGCCCTGCATGAATAAAAACAGAATAGTATAAACGCATGGATTCCAATTGTAAATTTGTGAATTTTAAATCACTCCTTTCTTTTAAGAATAGGCTTACCAAACCTTATAAATGGTTAAATAATTAGCAGAGTAGTTGTTAAAGTGACATTTCAACATCAAATTCTCCCCTAAAAATGGCAAAGCCCCCAGTTTACCTGAACACATCAGTCCCCCAGCCTGCTATAGCAGTGAAGACCCTCGGTGCGATGTCTCTGGTTGGGTTGATCGCATAGCCGCTGTTGCTTCCCAGAGAGATACCAATGAGCAGCACCAAGAGGCCCACTAAGACTGGCTCATGACCCGCTGCAGCTGGTTTGTTCTTCTGGTCTGCCAAAGCCATCAGACACAGCAGCAGCATAGCTGTGCCAAACACCTGCACACATCACATAGAAAGAAGGGTTACTGCAGAATCAGTCAGACGACTGTAATTTGCTAATCCTTCAATCTGGTAGTTTGTGGCTACCTGGTCAATGAATCCAGCTGGTATTGAGAGGTAAGGTGCTGGATAAGTGGCGAAGATACCAGCAGTGGCCTTTGCACCAGTTACAGTCAGGTTCCCTCCACAGTAGTCATGTATAGCCTCTTCATAAGGAAAACATGACACAACAGATTTTACATCTTTAAGTATTAGAAGTCAAATAAGGAAATAATGTATAAGTTAAAGGTGTTCGGTGCCTAGTGTGTCCTCACCATAATACACAGCATAAATTGTCCCTGCAGCCAGAAAGGACCCTAACAGCTGTGCAAAAACATACAAAGGCAGCATCTTCCATACAAGGCGACCAAACACACACATTGTTAATGACACTGCTGCATTCATATGAGCCCCTGGGAGAGAAATGAAACATAATTATATATGCTCCTAATGTTTATACTACTTTTTGATGTAGAAAAGTGACCACTCTCTTACCTGAGACCTTCCCTCCAACATGAACCCCCATTGCAACACCCAATCCAAAGCCCAGGTTGATGCTGAGGTATTGCCCAAATATTCCTTGCCCTGTCACAACCTGGGCCACAGAGCCAAGACCAAAGCTCTGCACAGAGAACAGAAAACGTGCACTGTAACTGTGATAATTAAATTAGAGCAGAACAAAAAACAAACATCTCGACAGTATAAGTTAATGAATTACGGTACATGGGACGTTTAAGAAAAATTAACAGATTTCCAGTCAGGAAGTCAGTCTCACAATTAGGCTGAACTGTAGCATTTTCTCTCTTTTCACCTCTTACCCAGTGACCTGAAGTGACCTGATGGGGGAAAACAGACCCTAAGTCAGGCCTTTTATTCAGGAAACAGGAAACACGTGGTTCCTTCGCCAGAAGTCATGTATTTAGGTCAAGAGTGAGTCTGGTTTCCAAAATAAGAGCCCAGCAAGTTTTTTAAGTAAATAACACATGCCTCTGTGGGCGCTTAATCTACAGGCTGTGCTCAGCATGTGCTCTTGTTGCATGTATGAATATATGTATGTATTCCTTCCAGGGCTCTAAGTATAGGGTTTGTTGTAACAGCTGACATATTACATGTGACTCTACAACCCTCTCCATGTGGCTCACTGTCTGTTCATTCCTCTTGCAACCCTAGATTTCCTGGTTCACCCACTTGAACCCACCAATCCCCATGCCCGACCCCTGCCATGTGACTGTGAAACGCACTTGTATTTGAGAGAGGGGGCATGAAATCAGGGTCAAGAGCGTCACATTAATGATTAATAGCATGTGGATGTAACAGATAAGAATGTCCCAATGTGCTAAGCAGAAAGACAAGCTAGAAGTTGTCAACCAAAGGGATGGATTTTAATGCATATAATGGAGTTTAAACTTTCCTAAAGTAGATAACACTTAATCTCTTACCATCATGACGTAGGTACAAAGGGTTTCAGCCAGTCCCACACGAATAGTTTCATTCTGTAGCCAAACTCTGGGTCGAGTTACTTTAGCCCCTTTCCGCTGAGTGACCCCCAGTTCAGCTGACTGCACTAAGTCCTTCATTTTTTCTTCTCTTCTTTAGCTCCTCTGTTCTCTTGTTTCTATAATAAAAATCAAGTTCGAATTTCTTCTGATGACTTTATGTGGTGCCTCCCATGTCAAACAGTAGTCCACAAACAAGTCTTCTCTGACTATTTATCTTCTTCTTCTTCCTCCTCCTCTTCTTTTTCTTCTCAGAGCACTTTCTCTTTAAGTATGGGTGTCTCTATCTCTCTGCCACACATACTCATTTGGATCTGTCCCCATTTCAAAGCCGTGACCCAACCCCCTCCATCTGGATACGCTCAGGAACGCTAACAGGCAGACCCTTCCCCCAATAGCATTACATTATCTGAGGTCACTGACCAATATAAAGAAAGCTTAAAAATCCTTTAATCATCACAGTAACATACATTAGGTAAATAAAATCAACTTGCATGGCATTTGCACTTTTACACAACATGTTACATACACCTGTATTCACAAGTACTCATGAGCCTAAAATGTCAGAAACTGCTAATTGGCGTCCAGTGGGGTCTGCCCAAGAATGTTTTGGCATGCTGAGATGCAGAAAATCAGGTATTGAACCATAAACCTTAAAATTTAAGAACAGGTACTTATGCCACTGTGCCAAAGAGCTAAACCCACCCAATAGATAGTTGGGTAACATGGATTTAAATCTGGTGATTGACTGGGCCGTTTAGCAGCTTTATTGTCTTCCTCTGAAACCAATCAAGGCTGTCTTTGGTTTTGTGATTGGGATCATTGTGCTGTTGAAATGTCCAGCCTTGTTTCATTGTCATCATCCTGGTAAATGGCTGCAGACTCTTATCAAAAGTGTCTTGATACATTTCTCCATTTATCTTTTCTTCTGTTTTTATGAGGTCTGCAGTTGTCATGCCTCAAAAACAGCCCCACACGATGAGGCTCCCAACTCCAAACTTCACTATTGAATTGGTGTTTTTAGGTTGATGTGCCATATATCATCCAAATATGGTGTGCAGTGACACTGAAAGAGTTCAGTTTTGCTCTTATCGTACTACACTTTATTCTCCCAGTTTTTCACAGGCTTGTCCAAATGTTGTAATTCAAACTTTAATTGAGCTTTAAAAACTTTTTCTTCAGCAATGGCATCTACCTGCTAATTCCAGTACTTTCTCCATGAGTGGGCCGTGGTTCTGAGACACCTCTTCTGATCACTCTTATGAGTCCTCTGTCATTAATCTTGTGAGAAGAACCTGGTCATGCCTGGATTATGGAGAAATTATTAGATCCATTAGAAAAGCGTCTATCACCAATGTCATCAGTATGTTTTGCAACAATAAGGTTTTTTACCCATCATGCAATCCTTCTTGTAAGAAGAATTTTTATAAGCCACCTATTCAGGCTAAACCAGCTAAAAAGGACCACATGGGCGAGGCTGCTAAATGACATCATTCATCTGCATGAATGGACCTTGCAGACAGGTGAAGCATAAAGCAGGCTTAAAATGACTTTGAAGTGATGGTGGCAAGATTGCTTCATAAATACTGACAGAAGGATTTCAGGATTCTTGGCTTGTTATTAAAGTGATGTGTTTTTTTGTGCCTCATTTTCTTCATTTGTCCCCATGTCACTTTATATTAGTACAATTTACAGCTTCATATGTTTTGAATTTCTTTGTATGTGTGAATTACTCTGGTGAAAATGTCATGTCAATCGTCCCATCAAAAATATATTTCCTGAGAAAAGTTTTGATGCATTCAAGGCTTATTTCCCCACCATATAGGCCTTTGACTCATGATTGCTATTGTTTTTATATTGATGTGTAAGATGGAATTTATAAACATCAATTTTTTATAAATTACATTCAAAGGATGCTGTTTAATATCAAGAGAAAAAAGTAGTTAACAAGTTTTTTTTTCCTGCAAACGCCAGCAGTTTGTGGGCTGATCCTGCCCTCTAGTGGCCAACAAAATTTTACATGTCATTTAAGACTAGAATAAGACCTGTAGTCAGGCTGAATAATGTCTCTGCAAAAAGATAAAAGGGAAGCAAAATATTTTTCTTATGTCAGACCAAAGTCTTTATCATATAATGGATCTGGACTTTGAGATTGTGTTCAAAGGTTACCTACACATTTTATCATATCATATAAAATATATATTTTGTGTTTAAAGTAGGGCTGCAACTTATGATTAATTTCATGATTGATGCATATATCAGTTATTCTTTTGATTAATCGAGTAGTTGTTTGGTCCATAAAATGTCAGAAAATTGTGAAAAATGTCAGTGTTTCTCTGAGTCCAAAATGACATCATTAAATGTTTTGTTGTATCGACAAACAAAAGATATTTAGGGCCAAAAAAAACAGAAAGCATACACATTTATGAAGCTGATAATCTGTGCATCTCTTTCTGAAATAATTACTTAAACCAATTAATCAATTATCAAAATAGTTGACGATTATTTATTAATTGATTTATTATTGATTATTCAATTAACTGTTGCAGCTCTAGTTTAAAGGTCTATACTGCTGTATAATGAAGGAATTGATTAGTGCTTGTCAAAATATTAGTTGATTCACATTATTTAGAATAGTTCCACACTGCAACACAACATAACGTAAGTGAAAAATTAACAGATCCACCAAACTTTATTGGTTGAGCATTTGTGACAAGGATGACTCAATCGTACAGGAATCAGATTTGTGTCAGTCCAATTAAAACAAATTGTAAATATCAAGCAAAAGAAAGAAAAAGTCAGACAGAAGCTTTTAAACTTAAATAAAAATCAGTATGGCATTAAACTATCTTGTGTTGTACATCGCAATGGACAAAAGCATCTGCTAAATGAAACTGGAGAATTGTAGAAGAACTTCTGTCATGTTATTAGTGTAAAGTGTTGGTCTTAAACAATTTTAAATGTATATTATTTTCTTCTTTTTCTCCACAGATTAGACATTTAGACCCACTGTCAGCTTTGTGATACACTTCTAACTCTGTTGTTTCAGCCTGAGGTTTTTTTTCTGTCCTGCATAAGCTCAAATCTTAGTTTTGGAATTCAGAGATGATTTCTTTGCCCCTGAAGTGGACTCAGTTGTTACTTTGACCTGCTGCTGTTCACTGTGTTAATGATTAACTTCAGAAACTGGCATGCATGTCCAGTCTCTTCTCTTCTTCTTCTTTTTTTTTTTTTTTTTTTTTTTTTGTTTGTTTGTTTTCTTTTTTGTTTTTTTGTTGTTTTTTTGTTTTGGTTTTTTTTTATATATTTTTTGTTTTTTTTTTGTTTTGTTTTGTTTTGTTTTGTTTTAAATAAATCAAGAAATCTTCATTACAGTTATTCCAGTCAGGGAATAGTTTGAAAAGCATAGAAATGATCCTCTGCATCCATGCTTCAATATATTTTTGAAAGTTTTACTATGGAAAAATGAACCCAATTTAGAACTTTGAAATGTATAATGTACTGGCTAAGGAAATGTTTATTAGTTAAATGAGATACAGGAAGAGGTAAATTGGGTGTGACTTAGGCTGCAAGGTATGAAGAAATACAGTATTTGTTTTCCATAGAGCCAGTCTTTGTCAGGTGCATGAAGCCAATATAATAAAGAACCTTTTTAGCATTGTCAGCCCAATAGTAATGACACAAGTTAGGAAGAGCCAGGCTCCCTGTAGTTTGGATTTCTGTAGTAATTCAGGATGTAAACTAGGGCTCTTACCGTTCCGAATAAATGAGATGAAGGCTTAGGCTTAGTTATAGTTTATAGTATAGTATAGTATAGTATAGTATAGTATAGTATAGTATAGTATAGTATAGTAGTTTATACCCTGAAAAAGTACCAAAACTCCTCCATTCCTGAATAATGTGTGGTATGCCTTGAATTGGGTTGGATACATATCAAAAGTAAATCATCTGCATATAGGGACAAATGGTACTCTATACCACCTCTATGAAATTCCACTTACTGATGTTGATGATTTAAGTGCTATAGATAAGGGTTCTATAGCGAGGGAAAATAAAAGCAGGCCATTTGCCATTTTTAATGACTGAAGCTTTGGGAGAGACATACAAGAGTTTGATCCAAGATAAAAGTTTGAGACTGTAACCAAATCTTCTAAGCATGTTAATAAGTATGCCCACTCAACCCTATCAAAAGCTTTCTCTGCATCCAGTGAGACAACCACCTCTGGTACCTCACAGGATGCAGGAGAGTAGGTAACATCAAAGCCTTCGGATATTTGTAAACGAGTGCCGTCTCAAAATAAAACCTGTCTGATCAATAGATGTCACATTGCACACTGTAGTTTCCAGTGATTCTTATTCACTATTTAAAAGTGTGATAGGTAGGAGCATAGATGGCCGACTGGTTATGGTTGCGCTCCAATATGTGCACAAAATCCCTTGAGCAGGCAGCTCGGGTTCAAATCCAACCTGTTGTGACTTTCCCGCATGTCATTCCCCATTCTCACCCTGTTTCCTCCTCTGTCCTCTCAAAAAACAATGGGCATAAAATGCCCAAAGAAAAAGAGAGTTTGGTTTATATGAACTACAATCTGTGTTATCTTTACCCAGCTTGAGAAGGAGGATAATTGATGCTTCAATTTGTATTTTTGGTAGTGATCTGTGAGATAAACAGTGGAAACAGAAAGGTGTCACTATCAATTTAAATCAGTTTCATAATCAGCTTAAATCTCTTCATACTGGCTGTAACCTGGTATTACACCATAATAGTATAACTTCATCAAACTCCAAGACAAAACAGTCTACATCACTGTGCAAATATACATTCCCACTGACCAAAGCTTAGTGGCACTGAGCTGGTTTATCTCATCTGACACAGAGCAGAGCCACAGCTTTCAGTGAGCATGACCTGTAAATGGCTTCTCTTTCACTTTCCTTACTTTACACAACCTACCGAAGAGAATGCAAACCAGATGTTTCCACACTCTGCTGTGTTTTATTCAATCTCCTGACATCACATTCCCCTCCCCATATGTTTTTGGCACTGCTTTTACGCAGACTATCAGCCGGCTCACTGTTGTAAAGGAGTCTGACACACCTCTCAGTTTAACTGGAGTTGGTTGCACGCTGCGCTCGGATTTTTCTCAACCGACAGACGGGTAACCAAGACGTAGAAATGAGTTGGACAGACTTACTTTGTCACCCGGTGTGGGCTTTTTCAACGGCTCTGCTGGCGTTTGTTGTGCGGCTACAGAGGAGAGGAAGCTGGGATCCACGCGCGTGCACAGTGAAGCTCACTGGAAAGACTGCTATAGTCACAGGAGCTAACACAGGTACGTCGACCTTAACCTACTTATTTGCTGGTTATATGGAAAACGTGTTTTTAAATTCTTGCAAACCAGTCAATATCTAAACTTCCTGCCATAACCGAGGACACAAAATTTGGGTTTCCTCTCAAGGAAAGCATTTTACATTTTGTTGGAAAGTCAACTGGTGCATGTTTTTGTGCAGATTTCTATTTGAATAGTTGTTATATTTTAACAAAATCCATCTATCAGTGTTATAATCTACCAAGTCTCGTATTTTGAAATACTCCACAGTTGTTTTGTTTGTGCTGTCTGGTTTTCCAGATAAGCCTTGATCCACAGTGTCTATAGGTTTAAATGTACTGTCATACCCATGCTGAAGCTCTTTGACCCGGGGTTTTGTCAGTCAGCATAGGAATCCAATTTTATCCATCTTCTATGTTCAGACAGCTAGTTCAATAATTCGACCCAAAGTGTTTTATAAAACAATCTAAGAATCAAGAAATGCATCACCAGATATGATGTGAAAGTATTACAGATGAAACAGAAAGAGTAACAATGACACACACAATGCATCTGTTATACAAAACATTAAATAAATGACTCATTTTCTGTGGCTAAGCTAAATTGGGAATTGACTTGGCTTTCTGAATAATTTCCTTTTCACATTCCTATCAGCAGCCTCACCCACCCTTATCTTAGTTGTGCACCTTTTCACCCAGCAAGCATGGGTAAGATTGAGAACCAAGATTTCAAATACTGAAACTACATAGGGACTAATGGTGAAAGAGAAACATTTTCTCTTGTCCCTTAATGTTCAGTAACTGTGAAACAGATCTTCAGTCAAGAATCTAACAGATGCATGGTATCACCCATCAAAGATCTCTATGGAGAGTCAGTAGTGTCAAATAGCATATGTTGAGAAAAAAAGACTTGGATTCATTTGTCTTTCTACAGACCTTAAGATATTATATTACAGTTCCATAAATATGTACATCTGGACTTCATTCTGCTCTTTTCTGTGTTCTCATAGCTAGCCTCTGGGGTCCTGCTGCATTACGCTAAGAGTAATGTATGTTGTGTTTATGTGGAATATGCAACATGTGGATTTTCTCTTGTTTTTATTGGGGTTTTTTCAATAACTGTTGAGACAGCTAAAGGGGTGCAGCATACAAGTCCAAAATATATATTTAAAGAGTCAACTAACTATATCACATTTGGAGTAGCTGTTGTGCAGCAGAGCTGAGTGTAACGTAAGTTTGTTCTCTTTATTTATTTATTTATTTTTTAAGAAAGGTTCTCTGGATTCAATGAGCTCTGCTTTGTTTCCCACATGATATTTGTACTTTAGGAACCCACTCACCTACAGCTGTTTTTACCATCAGCAGATAATCTACACCCACATCACAGGAACAGCTTCACTGTCAATGCCTGAACCCTTGTTACAGGTCATTAACCCTGTGGAACACAAATAACTTCATCCTCAACGATAAACAATCAGGTCAATGAACTGAGATGAAAAGGATGTTTTGAGGATATAAAAGTTGTAGAACTTTTCTTAACTTCCTCTATCTGTTCAAAATAAAACTTAAAGTTTAAGAGATATAAAATAAAAATGTGTTCTTCGTTTTAGCCTCACAGGGTTTGTTGAAGTTTATTGAGCTGGCATTGATGGGTATGTTAGTCCTGTGTTTGCTGAGTATTTAATGCTGACCTATGAGTCTATTTTTTCCTCAAACAATTCTTTCCATGAAGTGTTTCACCACATAGCATCTTTACGCCACATTAGTAGAAGAGAGTTCGTGAGTATTTCAAGTCTAAGTCTGTTTACATTCATGACTTTTTGTGTTCCTTTCTATTTTTTGCTGGTGCACGTCTTCATTTTTGCTGTGTTACCTCCAACTCCTGAAAAAGTGAATTCATCTGAATCTAGAGTTAGCTGTCAAAGTACACAAATGATGACATATGTGACCCTGTGTGCAGGCATAAGACAAGCAAATTGCACATATAGAAAAAGGTTAATGAAGCATGAAGAGATCAAACCACACCGGCAAACCTACCTTTGAACTGTTTGGCAGGACTGCTGGAGTTGCTTTCTTCCAAGGTCTGGGTCACAGAGGTGTTAATTATTGACCTACACGTCTTTTGCTCAATGTAAACTTATTATCAGTGCAACTATAAAAGAAATATGCATCCTCAAGATACAAAATATGGTAAAACTGTCATAATTTTTTTTTACAGAGGATCTTTGTTGGATCTGAGGTGTCGACCCCAATTCCATTGGAGTTGGGACATTGTGTAAAATGTAAATAAAAACAGAAGACAATAATTTCCGAATCCTGTTTGACCTATATTCAATTGAATACACAATAAAGAAAATATTTTTCTTGCTCGAACTGATAAACTTTATTATTATTATTATTATTATTATTATTATTATTATTATTATTATTATTATTATTATTATTATTATTATTATTATTTTGTTGTTGTTGTTGTTGTTGTTGTTGTTGTTAAACAAATATTTACTCATTTTGAATTTGATGTCTGCAACACATTCCAAAAAATGCTGGGACAGGGTCATGTTTACCACTGTGTTACATCACCTTTCCTTTTAACAACACTCAATAAGTGTTTGTGAACTGAGGGCACTAATTGTTGAAGCTTTGGAGTTGAAATTCTTTCCAAATTCTTGCTTGCTGTACGACCTCAGTTGCACAACAGTCCGGGGTCTCCATTGTGGGTGGTTCCTCATAATGTACCACACATTTTCAGTGGGAGACAGGTCTGGACTGTAGGCAGGCCAGTCTAGTACCCACACTCTTTTACTACGAAGCCATGCTGTTGTAACACGTACAGAATGTGGCTTGTCATTGTCTTACTGAAATAAGTAGGGACATCTCTGAAAAAGACATGGTTTGGATGGCAGTGTATGTTGCTCCAATGCTTACAGCATTAATGGAGCCTTCACAGATGGTAAAGTTAGCCATACCATGAGCACTAACACACCCCCATACCATCACAGATGCTGGCTTTTCAACTTTGCATTGATAACAGTCCAGATTGTCCTTTTCCTTATTGACACATCGTCCATGATTTCCAAAAACAATTTGAAATGTGGACTCGTCAGACCACAGCACACTTTTCCACTTTGCATCAGTCCATCTCAGATGAGCTCTGGCCCAGAGAAGCCGGCGGTGTTTCTGGGTGTTGTTGATATATGGCTTTGTCTTTGCATGGTAGAGTTTGAACTTGCACTTGTAGATGTAGTGATGCACTGTGTTAACTGACAGTGGTTTTCTGGTGTTCCTGAGCCCACATGGTAATATCCTTTACGCAATGATGTTGGTTTCTATTGCAGTGCCCCCCTGAGGGGTCAAAGGTCATGGGCACTCAGTGTTGGTTTTCAGCCTTGCTGCTTGCATGCAGAGATTTCTCCAGATTCTCTGAATCTTTTGATGATATTATGGACTGTAGACGATGAAATCCATAAATTCCTTGCAATTGTATATTGAGAAACATTGTTCTTAAACTGTTGGACTATTTGCTCACGCAGTTATTCACAAAGTAGTGAATCTCGCCCCATCCTTGCTTGTTAATGTCTGAGCGTTTCAGGGATGCTCCTTTTATACCCAATCATGGCACCTACCTGTTTCTGTTTATCTGTTCATCCATAGAATGTTCCAAACAGGTGTTTTTTGAGCATTCCTCAACTTTCCATCTTTTGTTGCCTCTGTCCCAGCTTTTTTGGAACATGTTGCCAGCATTAAATTTTAAATGAGTGGATATTCGCGAAAAAAAAACAAAGTTTATCAGTTTAAACAATAAATATCTTGGCTTTGTAGTGTATTCAATTGAATACAGGTTAAAAAAGTATTTGCAAATATTGTATTCTATTTTTATTTACGTTTTACACAACGTCCCAACTTCATTGGAATTGTGGTTGCAATGAAGCATTCTTCAGAAATATGCAAGGGCTACACAAACATTATTATTTCCAGCACATCTTGTATCATCTTGTTAACTTGAAAACTTCAAACATGACAAAAGCCAGCTGTGGTAAGAAACTAAACACTGACAAAGATCTCACAAGAAGCAGAAAACGCAGAAGAGAACACTTAGAGACCTAAAAAGAGGTCATTACTGAAATTCCAGTCTAAACAATGTTTGGAAACAGGATAACAAAACACTCAGACAAATTGGTGGACAGAACTTTATCTTTACTACACAGTTCAAAACTTTGCTGCCATAATGCAATTTATTTTCTTGTATCGGAAAATTTCTCTGCCAATAATCTTCTTTTGGACTAAAATGCTAACTCTCTTCTTCTTTGTTAGGGATTGGGAAGTTCATTGCCTTAGACTTTGCTTGTCGTGGGGCCCGTGTTATTCTGGCCTGCAGAAGCGAGGCCCGGGGTTCAGCAGCTCTCAAAATAATCAGGGAAAAATCAGGAAACTCTGATGTCCACCTACGTCTTGTGGATCTGTCCTCCATGGACTCAGTCAGAAAGTTTGCCCAGAGAATCCTGGAGGAGGAAAAATCACTGCACATCCTCGTCAACAATGCTGGAGTATCAGGTAAAACATTCACGTCTGTCAGCATCTTATAACATAGTTACAAAGCATATGTTCATGTATGGATTCTTACTCTTAGACTCGTTACTCCCCCAAAAATTCTTTGGAAAGAATTAGTCTAATCTTTGGTGTTACACAAGCTTGTAAATTGGTGATTTATGGATTGGCAGACAGATGGAACACTGCACAGCACTAAACAAACCCAGACTCTGCATCTCTCCATCTGAAGAACATCTGGAAGCAAAGAACAGGAAATGCAAAGTTTGGCACCCTGACCCTAAAACACTGTTTACTGAACAAGGGATTGGACACAGATGCAGCTCCACAACAGTGTGTGATTCAGTAAGAAAATAAACCCTAATGGCACAAATAAAGGGTTAGGTTCTGAGGTCTGCAACACTGCCCCTGGGGACCCAGGAGCTGTTATACAACTTTAATGACAAAAACAGCTCAGAGGTGAAGTGAGGTTAGGCTAAATAAGCTCAGGGACTTTCTATTGCTGTGTGTGACTTTTTTGAAGTATAGTTATACGAATGTGTTGTGTACTAATTTATATGTATTTGTACGATACAGTATATCAGATTTCATTGCATATACTATTTATTTTAATCACAGGTTTACCCAGACAGATGACCAAAGAAGGATTAGACATGACCTTTGCCACAAACCACTTAGGACCCTTTCTTCTCACCAACCTGCTGCTGGGTAAGTGTCTGCAGTATATAGCAGTACAATGTGAAATAAAGGTTAAACAGCCTCATTTCAATCAAACGGTTTACAGAATGTTTCAGCTTTAATTTCTCTCTGATTGTGTAATCTTTTTCTCTACATATCTGTGTTTGTTTGCAGACCTGCTGAAAAGCTCAGCTCCATCACGCATCGTCACCCTCAGTTCAGTCAACCACAAGAAGGGAAAAGTGGACTTCTCTCATTTTCATGGGGAAAACCTGACCTATATGATGGATACAGTGTACAACCACACAAAGCTGCACAACATCATCTGTACCAATGAGCTAGCACGCAGGCTAAAAGGAACAGGTAGGCCTTTTACTACTGTATGTGTGTGTGTGTGTGTTTGTGTGTGTGTGTGTGTGTGTGTGTGTGTGTGTTTGTGTTATCATCCCTCTTCTAGTGATCATTTTAGTCCATGAAAACAAGGATTAGAGGTGCTTTAATTTATTGATAATCCAAACACTCTGACACAGCAGGAGACAGGAGGTAGTGTGCAGCATTTGATGAAAACATGCGAAAAAAAAAAAAAGAAAAAAAAGAAAATTGGATGACAGGAGAACAAAAATCCTAAACTTGTAATGTCACCTATCTTTGAACACCTGAGAAACCATTATTTCTAAGAAGATGGAATCTGTATACATCTGTATGGAAAGAATACAAAGCAGCAGCAGCCCCAGCTAACATTAGCACCAATGAAACAGCAGTGGGACAGTGCTAGTTTAAAAACATTCACTCTTGAAAACCTAATGCTAAAGACAAACATGACAAAATAAATGAATATATAGTGCTTGATGATCAAACCTTTTAGGTGGGTAAGACTAAGGCAAAGACAGATTTGGACCAATATTACTAATTACTAATATTACTCAACCATAAAAAGGCTTCACTCGCAGCTTTATGCACCTATCTTCTCTAAAGAAATAAATAGCCAGTAATCTTATCTCTGTGTTTTTGCTTTAAAAGATGTGAAAAAATAAGGAATTTAGCTTTTGGTCATCATGTGCCATTTTTTGTGCATATTCTATTACATGACTTCAGTAGCTCCACAGGTTACAAAGCACAGAATGGGACCTGTTCTCAGTCTAAAACTGCAACTCTTTATAAAACAGTGCTGCTGTCTATCCTGGCCACTTTTGAAAGTCAGATTTTTAATATCAGCTATTTTTCTGTTTAAATAGAGAAAAATAAGTATGGATCCTTTGATGTAGTAAATGGATATAAAGTATGTTTTCCAAATCAATAAAGTCTTTTCTGTCATTCAAACATATCGTCAGCCTACGTGGAGGTTACAGAGAATTTCAATTAGGAATTCAAGATTGTAGCAAAGTGTTACTGGAGAAACTGAGATTTACATTTTTAAAAGTTGAAAAAAACACGTACCACCCATATATCTCTTCATTCAAAGAAATAAAGTGGATGTAGTAAGAATTTATTTGTGCCCTGGATGAAAGTGGATGTGTGTGTGTGTGTGTGTGTGTGTCTTCCCCTGATTTTTTTTTCTGTCTAGGTGTCACTGCGAACTCTGTCCATCCTGGTGTTGTCCTGACAGAAGTGATGAGACACTATCCATATGTAGTTCAGTTCATCTTCAACCTCATAGGATTTTTTTTCTTTAAGGTGAGTGCATTGTAACTATTTATGGCAGAACCACTGTAAATTAATGAACCCGATACACTGTGTCTCCAAAGTAAAATAAGAAACGACTTGGCAGGACTGTGAGAGTAAGGATAAATCAAGGCTCCTTTGAGAGGCTTTCAGTTTGCATCCATTTTGGCAACTCATGTTGACAAAGCTGTAAGTCTTCTCTACTGGGATGAATCCTTTATTTGGAATATTTGCTGTGGAAAATGGAAGAAAAGACTGTTTTTGTTCAGTATGCGCTGATCGCACATGTGACGCTGAGAGGCAGGCATGAAAAACTAAAAAAAGTCATGTTGCTGCTGATTTTCACATTCACTTTTGTTGGGATTAAAAGGGCTTCAATAATAATTTCAGTCCATTTCATAATCATTTAACTCTTCTATAGACAGTATAATCAATGGACATTGTCTCTGCAACGTCATCCGTCTGTTTCTGAAACAGATTTTGGAAGCAAACCGTCCAGCGGAGCCATATTGGAAATGAAGAGTGTTATTATTCTAACGAAAGATAATGAGCGTCTTGTATCTGGGACACTAAAATCACTTTATGTTATACAAGTTATAGCAGCTGGTACCACAGGTATTTAACTCGATACTAAATTATATAATTCATCACAAGAGCACGTGTCCTTGTTGAGAGAGTTTAGCTGCCTGTTTGTCCAACTTAAACTGACCAGTGTACAGTTGAGTTTACCTGGGAACACCATGAGCATAACAAGAAAACCAGAGCCTAAAACGAATAGAAGTCAAGACGCTGGATAATGAGCATTTTATAAGAAGCATGTATATGTTTGGGCTGAAGCCCCATCTGTGTATAATCACCTGCCGTAAAGATGTGCTGAATAATTAAACCTTGAAAACCAGGACACAAGCTAAATGTGCAAACCAGATAACTTGGATTTAAGCCAAGGAAAGAAAGTTTAAGTATCAACATGTGTTGCTGCTTAGAAATACTGGAAGCCCCATTCACAAACTGTTTCCCATTCAAAAAAACTGCCGTCATTGTCAGATTCTCAAGTTTCCAAAGGTACCTGAATGTATCACACGTGATGTTAGCAGCGTGTCTAAAACAGGCCAGAGAATATGGGAGAATTCCATCAACATCGCTTTGATTCTCGTATCTTCATGATTGATTGTTGAGTTATCTTGAACCCATGGAGGAGCAGGACTTCATATTGCAGTGAAAAACGAGAGCCCAGTAAGTAAAAAAAAATCCAAACATCAAAATTTATCCATTCTTTGAATGTAGTGCCGCCACCACCAATATTACCTGAAAATGTGTCGTATACACTCATTCCTTATTTTTTCCATTTTTAAAAGGATAATATAAGAGAAATTAATTGTTTTTTCCTAATGATTTACAGTTTTTAAATTTTGTCACACTGCATGAAGACATAATTGAATATATCAGTCTTGGTTGGTTGTTCTGAATCTATAGTGGTGCAGGACTTCCCTTTGCTAAGAAAAATTAGACCACAGTGAAACTGTGGCATAAGCAAAACAGGACCAGAAACTGTTTTGGATCCTGAGGGTTTATATGTTTGAGTGGAAGACATGAGGTTTAACTGGTTCTGTTTAGATCTGAAACAGAGTGTTTAGATATAAAACAGAGGATCAGTTGAAGAACTGCCCCCCTTTTATGAATACATTCTCATGTTACATAAATGTTGTAACTAAAGACAGTTATTAAATCCAGATGATAACGTCTAAACTTGGTCATAGAGCACAAAGAAAAAATAAAATAAGATGTTCCAACCAGAATCCCGGAATCCAAACACTCCCTTCACTTTATTGTTTATTTTTGTGTTCAGAGACTGTTGTTGCCTAGAATTCACTGTCTCTCACTGTCTCTCTAAATGTTTCACATGTAGCCAAGGCACACACATAAAAACAGCCTTTTCAACCATCCCAAATTAAAAAATCTGCGATTAATTACCTGTTTTTATGACAGATTTATTTCATCCTTCCTTTTCAGTTATTTTCAGAATTCAAACTCTTGACTTAGATTTGTGATGTGTATCAGTAGAGGCAGAGTGTGCCTAACTGGTTTGACTGTACACACAAAGATCACAAAACATCCTGCTTACATATTTGTAGAGATTTATATCTCTAATTGTTGTGGTTGTACCGTCTTATTTCCTGCTCACTGTCCTTGTCTCCCTCTCAGTCTCCAGAGGAGGGTGCCGTCAGCTCGATCTACTGTGCCGTGGCAGAGGAAACGGAGGGGATAACTGGGAAGTATTTTGACAGTGACTGCTCGATGGTGCTTCCCGCCCCTTTAGCGCGAGACGCTGCTCTAGCGGTCAAGGACTTTGAGATCTGCGAGAGAGTGACATCAAAGCTCTGAAAAACCTATCAGACACAAGAAGGCTTGATAACAAAGAAAAAGGATCAAATTCCAACCTCTTATTGCACTTCTTGAGGACTCTGACATAATTACCTCCTGTATTAATATTTGGAGGTTTCTGATTTAATGTTGATTGAAGGGACATTGTATGTTTTTTTAATGGAAAATTATTCCTATGTTTTTGTAAAATGATGCAACTCTTCTCTGCTTTGAAGCAGATAAAGTTATAAGTATTGCTTATGAATTTATATTAATAGTATTTATAAATCAGCTGTTATAACAGATTATGTAACTTTGGAAATATCAAGTTTTTATCTTGGCAAGAAAGTCTTTTTCAAGTGTGTGAAAAGACTAGTTTTCTTCGTGATGCTGATCTGATGTGATCTTGATTCAGAAACAACACAGGCTTCATAAAGTGACACAATAATTTCCCTTTATTAAATGATTGGATAAAACACAACAAAATATTTAGGAATTCAGTGCTTTTTGAAGTATTTGTACAGCATTCGTCCCGTCTGTGCCTGGCCTTGCTATTTGGCTGCGGAGAAAAAGATAAGAAGAGAACAGTGTGTCAACTAAAGAGATTTTTAATCACTAGCACTATCACTTGTAAGCATATATTTGGATAAAAAGCTGAAATAATGTCACTCTGTAAGTGTGGGGCTCTTTGAACCAATGTGTGTCACAGCATTTTAAAACACTTGTACCTTTCTGAGGTGTCTTTGCTATTTCGTGGAGGAGTCCTTCGACCACAGGCTGCATGTGATCCAGCTGCTTGGGTGAAAGACGGATGGCAATCTCAACTGTTTCTTCCTAGACACACAGTAAAGTAGTAATGGGTGTTAATTGGTTGTGCAGTTCTTTGGTAACACATCATCAAGGAGGGTAGGTGAATGGATGGAAGTGAGCTCACAGGACTTCCAGCATGTTCCACAGGAGGAAGTTGTTGGGCTGTAACCTCTTCGAACTGACCGTCATCCGATCGGGGCTCCATGTCTTTTCTACCCTCTCGCTCCTGCAGCACAGGCACACAGAGTATGATGAACATATCACTTAAATACTGCCCTGATTAATAAGAAACCTTATCATCTAAGCAGGGCACTTCAGCCCAGCCTCTCTGGCTGTTTTAGCATAGCCTGAAACCTTACTTGAGCTTGTTATGTAACATTATCACCCAAACTTTGCCAAACTAAAAAATTGCAAACAGTCATTGTGGAATTTGTGATTCCAAGTTGCCTGTTTCATTCAATTGACAGAGAACAATTCAAATTTGAAATGAATTTTTGTTTGAAAATGTTTCTGAACAAAAAAGTTTTTAATCCTGAAAGGATTACAAATGTTTCATTTTGATTAATTTCTTCAAGAGGCACTTTACTGAATCCAAAGATAACCCATCTATTAGGACAAAATGGATAAGCTATAACAAATGTGACATTTAACGTTTTTAGTATAAATGATTTAGAAATTAAAATACTATATGTTAATGGAATTTTGTTACAGATGAATGAAGACTATCAAATCATCACTCAGCCCAACCACCAAACACTGTCCAATCAAATAAGAGCATGTTACCTTCATTAGCATCATCTCCTTCGGGCTGAAGAAAGTGATGTGTCCCTCTGTCCTCTCAGCCAGCAGCGCCACCAGGCACGCCAGCACCACACAACCTGCCACTGCTCTGCGCATGCTCATCCTGCTCTGTCCTGGAAACATACACAGAGCCACACACATATACACATACTGTACTGAGGCATACATATGGATCAGAATAAGCTCATACAAGTGTACAGTAGATACTGTTTCCACATCCACAGGGGTGAGTGGCACTGTGGTCAGGACACTTACAGAAGCTTTTAGTGGTGGGAAAGAGAGGCAACAGTCAAAATAGGTCAATGTACAGTGTTGACATGAGGTGCATTGTGTTTGTGTGAGTGTGTGTGTGTGTGTGTGTATGCCAGTAAAAATAACTAAGTAAGAAGGACAAAGGGGATCCCATGTCATTATGCAAGGGAGACATTGACAAATAGATAGCAGATAGGGGAAAAAAGAGGCGGGAGGAGGAGGGAGGCATGGAAGTTACAAACTGCTCCACTAACAACCGAGATAAGAGGCCGGAGTGGACAAGCCCTTCTTACAAAAGTAAGAGTACAAAATGTAAGAAAGCAAAACTGGGTGTCAAACAGGAGATAGACAAGCATTAAAGAGAGTGAAGGAGATTCGGAGAGAAGAGGGGGAAGAAGAAACCGTATGTTACTCACGTGCTGAGTCAGTTCTGGTCAGTGGAGTTGAAGGGAGTGTTCTTTAAGATGAGCAGAGCTCCACCGGTCTGACTGCTGCTCGTCCCGGCCAGCCTTTATATCAAGCCCTCTCCTGGTCCCCGAGCTTTTTACTGTCCTCCCTCACATCCGCTCCTCGACACTCTCCTCCATGCCCCTGGAAACAAACATATTACTCAGGAATCTGGCTTTTTATTGAGGCAGAATCTCACAATACATGAAAGATGTAGACCTTTGACAGGTTTAACTTAATAACACATTAATGAGCAACATGTCAACATCTTAAGTAGATTACAAAGTTTGTTTACACACACTGAACTAGACTGATATGACTATGAATTTGTATCGAGACACTCTTCCCTTGTCTTTATTCATACCCATGACATTAACACGAACACAAGTTCTGCCAGAACATTATGCTGATTTTCTAACTTCTCTTAAAATAGACTGCAGATTACTGAAAGGTTCGTTCTGTACATCATTCTTGAATGGAGCTGCATAGTTTTTCCATAGAAAACTATTTCTGAGACTAATTTCCTGCAGTTCTGTTGTGTGTGGGAAAGAAGGCAAGTAAGAGACAATCTGTCCAAAGAGGTCAGTCATAAATTCTCCGCTCTCAACTAAAATCCAACACATTGTGACATTTATGACCTGCTGGTTATATACACTTGTGTACAAACCGGGCCACATGCATCCATTCCTTGGAAACCTCACAGCTCTAAAAAACTTTAATGATGCTTTTTCCAAAATAAAACACTCTAATGTTTTCCTGCTTGACAGTAAAATGTTTTCTCAGGCTGAGTTTATACTGCTGTCAGTACACTCTGGATGAGTGGGCTATTAAAAATTCTGCTGTCATTGTTTCTGGTGAAATACAACTCAAGTAAATGACAGCTTTTTGTCTACTCTGTAAAAACACCTTAATGAAGCACATGCTCTTCTCACATATTTTCATTTCCTGACATCAAGTTTTGTCATTAGGGAGGAAGACAAAGAATAGGTAGAGTTTTGTAACAAAAAAATGATACTTAAGTCATTTCACAGGAAAAAAAAAAACATTTTTTTTCTGCCTTTGAAACTGTACAAGACTTTTCTTTCTCATAAGAAAATTGAATATATTTGAGGATTAAATGTTGGTCAGATCAAAGGATACAATAAAAATTTGTCCTTTAGACTTTGAGAAATAGAAAATGTCTTACTCCAGCAACTTATACCTCAACAAAGTTGATCCAATTTGCAATAAATGGAATAACAGCTCAGAGGAAAAAATCAGGCAGCCTCTGGTCTGAAGGACTACATGCTATGACTGATCCATGCTCAGCTATGTTAAAGCTGGTTTTGATAGTTAGAGGATGTATTTTTGATATTGCTTCACAGATATTCTAGCATCATTCTTATTAACAAAAATGACATCTTTTTGTCATATATGCATGATTCCATGTCCATGGTTACAGGTATCCAAAATTAAAATTATTTTCAATATCCATCCATGCTCTATCCGTTCATTCATCAGTCCAACCATCCATCCATTTATCAGTCCATCCATCCATCTACTCATCCATTCGCTCATTCATGAATCTACCCATCCAGCCATTCATCAATCTACTCATCCATTCATTCATCAATTTACCCATCCATTCATTCTTCAATCTACTCATCCATCCATTCATCCGTCTTTCCTTTAACGATGCTACCTGTCCCATATAGGATCATGGGGGCTGGAGCATATCACAGCTGTTAATGGTCGGCAGGCAGGGTACACCCTGGACTGGTCGCCATCCTATCCCACAGGGGCCAACTTATAGACACATATACACTCACAACTACTGGTGAATCAGAAAACCAGCACATTTTTTAACTGTCTGGGAAATGCCAGGGTTACTGGGGGAGCCAATAAATGGATGAGGAGGACGTGCAAAACTGTTCATTTCTCTTTGGAAGAAAGATACAGTGGATTCCACTGTAATAGCAAAATGACAGAGTAGATATCTTTGATACCTCTTCTTACCTGTGAAAATGCAGTGTTGAGAACTGGATAATGATTAATATATATATATATATATATATATATATATATATATATATATATATATATATATATATATATATATATATATATATATATATATATATATATATACAATTTCTTTCCATGTTAAAACCAAAACAAGAGCAGAAGGTTTTGACAGACCCCTCAGTTCTGAAAGTTTCTTTCTAAAAAGTATGCTCTGTCTGTTGGAAGAGGAGGAATTCTTCTGAGGTTTACAAAATGATCATTTAAAGTGGGTTCTGGCATAAGTTATTTTTAAAAAGAAAATTATTTCCAAGGAGGCACATACATATTGACTTTATGTCTTAAGATCTGACAATATTTTTGTATTTGGACCAATTATTTTCACATACTGTGACACCTGCAAGTCACATTTTTCCACAAATGCATTGCTTACAGTTTTAAGTAATTTCTGGGGTAGAACTGAACTGTGCATTGACTGTAGTGTTAAGCATACAACAGTTTATTCTATTATGAAAGTCAATTACACTACCAGTAAAAGGGTAGAAGCATTTTCAATTGTGACCATTTTTTTCAGCCCTTTTGTACTTTGTTGGCCAAGCAGGCTATTGGGTGTAGTTCGGGAAAAAAATATTTTTGGAGGCCAAAATCAGGTGTGAGCAACCAAACTAATGAATAATAATTGATTTTAAGTACATTTTCACTTTGTGCAGTTGGCACTCAAAATATCTGAAGCAGTAGATTTTAGTCCATCCAGTTTTGTGGTTTTTTTCCCAACAAAAAAAATTAATCATGAAATAATTCCATTGACTTGCATATTTTTCCTGAAGTGTTCAGGTAATCAACACCATGAACTGCATCAACAGGTGGCGGACTCAATTGTATTTATTGGTGGAAAGCACTCTAAAGGATCTCGCGTTGTTATGTTAGTCTCGCGTTGTTAAGATTGTGTGGAAGAGCACTTAAACGTGTCGCTCAGTCTATTTGCAGAGGTGAAGGAGTCCGGCAGACACGCGTGGCGTGCTGCTGCAGAGATTCAACAATCATGGTAAGAGAAGTGGTTCTTGCTGCTGTATAGTCTTTGCAAAGTCTTTTAAATTGTGTTATGGCTGAAAGGTCTTCAAGAATACTAAGGCTTTACAAATAGAAGTGTCTAATTATTCCAGCAATGTTTAGTTGAAGGCCTTTCAACATGGATCTGTTAGCCACCCATAGGCTAACATTAGCTATAATAAAGTTTAACAGTAAGTTTTAACAACTGTCACGCAAGGTTTTATACTAAATAGCTGGGACAATCTTAGTTATATCTGTTAAAAACTTCGACATATGGCAGTGTCCGCTGATTTCGAACATTTAGTAGAAAAGATGGTCTTTCATAGTTAGCTCGGTTGCTAGCACAGGTTAGCTCCCTGGGACTTCACGCACAGGCCCAGTTAAACACGTGGGTCCATCGTGACGACAGCGCGGCAGCTATCGGATTATATTTACAAGCTTCAGTAATTGAATTTTTATATAAAACTTAATTCAATCATTTTCACCGGGAGTTAGACACTATTTGCCGTGTGGTCAATTTCACTGCGATTTTTACACGTTAAGATAGTTTGTGTATATCAAGTTACCATGTGCTCAGAAGTGAGCACTCTTAAAATCACTCATTAAAGGTAAAGGAATTCTTAACAGTGGTTGTCACTCTAGATATTGCTTTGGGGTTATAGTTGAGATCTTTACCCAATTTCATTGCCTTTCACAGGTGTTGTTGCACGTGTTGTACGAGCATGCGGCGGGCTATGCGCTGTTCGCCGTCAAAGAGGTTGAGGAGATCGGCATGCTGCTACCACAGGTAAACCCTCATCACACTGCTCTGTACAAGCCCAATTTGGCTTCCTCTTATGCGATGATAACATTGTATCGGTATGTTCTAGGTAGAGGAAAGCGTGCTCAGCATTGGGAAGTTTAACAGCATGGTGAGCCTGGCAGCCTTCTTCCCCTTCAAATCGGCCCAGGCTGCTCTGGAGAACATGAACGCCATCTCAGAAGGTAAGTTCAAATCCTGCCACATCGTGCGTTTGTGACTTCTCAGTTGTTATGATGTTTTATAATCTGTCAATCCACTGAGTTATTGTGCTGACAGCAAATATCAATACTGAACATCTGAGAAACATCTGTTATCATAGTTGCTTTCTCTGGACAACAAACCACCCTTTATCATCATACTATAGTAAATGTTACAGTAGATTACCCTAAAGATGCATCAGTTATGCTTTCATTTCATCTCAGCTCCTGTAAATGAGTATTTACTTTTCCCCTTTAGGTGTGGTTCATGCTGACCTGAAGTTGTTCCTTGAGACAAATCTGCCTCTCTCTGGGAAGAAGAAAGCTGTGTTGGGGGTGTTGGATGCCAAGATTGGAGCAGCTTTGCAAGAAGAGTTTAGCATTTCCATCCAGACTGGTGGTGTGGTGGCAGAGATAGGCAGAGGTGAGGAGACTTTTTTTCTGAGATTAAATCAATAATTTTGTGGTGCTTTTGGGGGAACCTTTAAGAATTAAGGAGTTTAATTCAATACTTTTTTTTAAAAAGTTATAGCAAGACAACGTGAAGTATATAATTTTGAACTTATCGATATCATGTGGTCTGTTGTGATGTAACCAAATAATCCTGATATTCATGAAGGTTTATACTGAAAATCTGAACAGCCACAAGACTTGTTCTCCTCTATTGTTGTGAAATATAAATCAAACAAACCCATTTTGTCTGTTTTCTGTCCTGTCAGGTGTGCGTCTGCACTTCCACTCACTGGTGAAGGGACTGACTGCTCAGGCAGCTTCAAAAGCTCAGCTGGGTCTGGGCCACAGCTACTCCAGAGCTAAAGTCAAGTTCAACGTTAACAGAGTGGACAACATGATCATCCAGTCCATCGCTCTGTTGGATCAGCTGGACAAGGACATCAACACATTCTCCATGCGTGTTCGGTAAAGCTCCCTATATCAAACCACTTAGAAATATATCCAGTCGACGAAGAGAAAACATGTGGTTAGCTACTTTAAAGATTTTTTTGGTATGCACTTTTTTCTTTGTCACTCTAATGCTTAGTTTCTGAGGCCTTACTGTGTGGCTACTTCAGCAAAAACCCACAGGTGGTTTTCGGTGGCTGACAGATGTTTTGAGATCTGACTCATGGCATGTGAATTTTTAGTAACAATGGCTTTGAAACAGGTTGAGACATCAGTTAAGTAGGTTTTAATGTGGTTTTGAAGTTGTTACATTTGCTCTTCTCTTGTGTCCACAGTGAATGGTATGGCTATCATTTCCCAGAGCTGATCAAGATTGTGTCAGACAACTCCATGTACTGCAGACTAGCTCAGCTCATTGGAAACAGGAAAGAGTTGTCGGAGGAGAACTTGGAGAGTCTGGAGGAGGTAGTGATGGACGGTGCTAAGGCTCAGGCCATTCTGGATGCATCTCGCTCCTCTATGGGTAAAGGAAACACTTTAAAAGTATTTCACATCCAAAATCTGATGACATTGACATGTTTTGTTTACAGCTCATAGTTGTGTGCAGATTAATAATTGCTCCATACGTTTTTACATCATGCCCCTTATTTGCCCACCCTGGACTAATAATTGTCCTTGGTGTCTAACACAGGGGGGCAGAACAACTCTCTCATAAACCTGTAGTGAAGGCACAAATCCTCGCTGCGGATCCTGTCGGGAGAAACAAACGCATTGCATTTCAAACCACCAATGTGCACTTTTGATGCACAAATAATGCATCAATGTCTTTCTGCTCAATCAAACTTTATTTTCCCCCCTTCAGGTATGGACATTTCTCCCATTGACCTGATCAACATAGAAAGGTTCTCTGACCGTGTTGTGTCTCTGGCTGCATACCGGTTGGAGCTCCAGGAGTACCTGAGATCCAAGATGAGCCAGGTGGCTCCAAATTTAGCAGCCTTGATTGGAGAAGTGGTGAGGAAGGGCTCCTTATCAATTTGGTGTATATTGAATAAATAAGATGGGACCAATGATGTTTTACCAAAATCTGTCAATCCACTGAGTACTGTGATGACAAAATCCTCTGGTGCTGATGGTCCTCAAATTTCAATCCCAGTTTTTCCAACATTTCACTACAGCTGTGATACTGATCGTCATCTCCTCTGTAGGTGGGCGCTCGTCTGATTTCCCATGCTGGCAGTCTAACCAATCTGGCCAAGTATCCGGCCTCCACCGTCCAGATCCTGGGAGCAGAAAAGGCCCTGTTCAGGTACTTGGGCGCCCCCTCCCTGCTGGGGAACATAGTGGTTGCAGTGATGGCAGGGCTGGGCAGGAGTGGAGCAGGGTGACCAGTGACTGAAGTCTTATCTGGAGTGATCCCGCTCACCTTCATGCACCCCCACAGTCTGAGCAGCCACTCACAACATTGAGGTAGAAAAACTGAAACGCTCCATTAAGTCACCACATTGGTGTCCTTTTTTGCATGGTGTCTTTGAATGAATATTTTCCTTAAATCAGTTTGGTAAATTGCTTGGAAAAAAAAACTCCACCTCTTGATTCATTCCAGATGGGCTGTGGTAAAAACTTTATAACATTAATACACTTGATGGAAATATTTCTGGCTTCTGTGACGTAGGGTTTTTTGGCTTCAAAAGCTGTTCAATGGTAAAAGGCAGTCACGCTGACCATTCCATATACAGTCTATGGTCCAGCCAGTGCTGCAAATTTAGCAACTTTCAGACCCCTCTTATGACATTTTCAAAGGAGCATGTAGTGATTTTCTAGAGTTTGGAGACTGATGTGACAGCACAAATAAAAAAAAAAGTTCTTTATGCACAAAGCAAGTACCGAAACGAGGTACAGACCATATCATAGGTTACCTTTGCACCCCTGCTTTATAGTTGTAGCCCCGGGTAAGATAGAAAGATGTAGATATCGTATGTATGTTTTTTGTTTTCTCCCCCACAATTATTTTCCTGGTTTTGGTCTGCTGAACATCAGATGGGTGTGTTGTGTACTAAGTAGATTGTGCATTTCTTGCCTGTTGAAAGGAAGGGTCTTTATGTAACCAGAATGGCTGATGTTCAAAATGCCTCAAACAAGGTATCAAAAATGTTAAATGTCTTTATTTTGCTCACAGAGCCCTAAAGACAAGGGGCAACACGCCAAAGTATGGACTGATCTTCCACTCCACTTTCATTGGACGAGCTGCTGCCAAGAACAAAGGGAGAATCTCCAGATATCTGGCAAACAAATGCACCATTGCCTCACGTATTGACTGTTTTGCTGGTGAGTGATAACCCTATCGAGGAAAAAAAAAATGGCATCAAGAATTCTTGTGGCCTTATTGCAGTGATGCTCATATTTTTCGTCAACAGCATTCAACCCTCGGGCTGATGTTGATAAATTAATTCCTGAGCAAAGCCACACGCTTGTCGAAGTCAACAAGAACTGGTTGAAATGTTCTCTTCATATTTGTTTTATTTTCTTACAGAGGTGCCCACAAGTGTGTTTGGCGACAAGCTTCGTGAACAGGTGGAGGAGCGACTGTCCTTCTATGAGACAGGCGATGTGCCAAGGAAGAATGTGGATGTTATGAAAGATGCTGTGAAAGAGGTGAGTTAAAGCCGCAGCACTATTTTCTCTCCAAAGATAAAGGTTAAGTTCTGTATTAGAGTCATGTTAATGCTGTGACTGATGATACATCTTCTCCTGACATCACTGAGGGTAAAAACTGATTTAATGAGCCTGACGCAGCATCATAACATTCAGAGATGACTGGTGGTCTCTATCATGATTATATTTAAATGCTGTTTTCTTCTCGTTTAAGGCGACTGATGTAGCAGCTGAGATCAAGAGGAAACTGGAAAAGAAGGAAAAGAAACGCAAGAAGCGTGAAAAGAAGTTGCAAGAACTTCAAGCTGACGGTGAAACCAATGGTGAAGCTGAGGTAAGACTTGCTTCAGTTGTCTTGGCAATGCATGTTTTGATTTGAGATTTGACCCATGTGTGGTCCTGTCTCAGTGTACGACATGCTATAACAACAGACTCCGAACCATTGGCCAGTCCTTAACAATGGACCTGATCACTGAAGAGAGTCAAACAAGATACTTGTTGTGTTTAATGGTCTTTAAACTCAAGCTCTGTGTTAAAATAAGTTCTCTCCTTGACTCAACTTTGTTTCATATTTGCAGGCAGTGAATGGAGACGCAGAAACCCCTGTAGAGAAGAAGAAAAAGAAGAAACAGGCAGTAGAGGAGATGGAGGTCCAAGCACCTGAGACCCCTGCTGAGAACGGAGCAGAGGACACACCAGCAAAGAAGAAAAAGAAAAGAAAGGCAGAGGAGGCGGAAGCCCCTGCCGAGGTAGCCATAGATAATGGAGCAGACGAAACAGAAACTCCATCAAAAAAGAAAAAGAAAAAAAAGACTGAAGCTGTAGAAGCTGAGCCAGAAGAAGAGATCCCAGAAACCCCTGTGTCTGAGAAGAAAAAGAAAAAGAAGAAAAAAGAGGCTGCAGAGTAAAGAGGTCAAAGACTGTGGCTTTGTATTTGTGTATAGTTTTATTTTTATTCATTTAAACTCTTAAATCTGCTCATGTGACCTAGCTTAAGATTAAGTTGTCCTGTTTTCATTTGGTAACCTCTAATCAGGTGAGGTTGCAATAATGCTTCGTGCCTTGTGGTCAATGTAATATTCCTGTTCTGTAAATACATTTTATCGCTTTAACCTTTGGTTAAATAAAACAATATCCCGTCTTTTGTTTGTGTTTTTGAATCTAAGGGGATGTTCCTTCTTAACTTTGAGTCAGTCTGTAGTCTTAATACAGTATTGTTTATTGGTTGATCACTTTTAAAACTTGAGTCAACACTACAAACCTTTGACAATATATGAAGTAGTTACAAATTCAATTTCAAAATGTATTTATACCCTGCAGTATCTTTAGCACAATTTACCCCTTAAAAAAATAATAATAAACCCTCAAAAGTAAAACATTTAATATTTAAAACTCTTGTTTTACTTTTTTTAAATTTAGTGACCAGATCAATGCTGTGCTGCTACACCAGTGTGATCCGATATGAATTAGAGCCAGGAGACAAATTCAGTGAGTCATCCACTGGGTGCAACGATCAACACTCCAGTATAATGTCCCGCAGGCTTCTAGAATGCATTTAACTGCTGACATCTGATTTGCTTCACCTGTAACCTTAACTCTTGGATGTTGGTTGTAACTTAAAATACGGTGCTGATTTTAATGCATTTGCCATTTTCTTTCTTCCTCGTCAACTGAGCTATCTGGTCATTTTTAAGTGAAATAAGTGCATTGATCATTTTCTTCCTGTGGCAGCCTTAGTACAGTTTGCCAGAAGACACTAAATAGCTGACACAAACACTTGGTTCCCCAGCAGTATGGTACTGAAGCTCTGAAACTTTAAGGATGATGCACTTGTAAGATGCTGCATGTGAATGACACTCAGGTCTGTCGATGAAAATAAAGAGATTTGTAAATAGTGATGCCAGACCCAAACAAACAGTTTATACCTTTTAATTTGGACAACAAGGATTAAACCAATGTTAAAATGACATCAAATCCAAGGCCTGGCTGAGAGAACCAGCCAACTATCAAGAGTTGAGGAATGAGAGACAGATGAAGGGGAATGGGGCAAAAATAAAGGTCAAGCTATCAACTCAAGTCACCCTCAATAAAAGGATTCACAGATGCAGGGGACCAAAGTTACAAAAACTTGTTCCTAAAATAAAAAAGGCCTTTGCCGTGAAAATGATGTGTAGAATTTATGTACATCATTCTCAATTCATGTATGCATACAAAAAAATCCACATCACAAGATGCTTGTGTTCAAGTATATTCACCAACTTCATCTCCATGATTTAGCATTCTCATCTTCCCACATTTTTTGAAACAAAATGTCCTTCAAAATAAAAACAAAATGCAGAAACCACATTTTATGTCCTACCAATACATATATACTGTATAAATACATACATAAATATATTTTACATACAACAGCCATAAATTTGAAAAGGGGATATACAGAGCAAAGGGGAGGGGTGGTAGTGTGTGTGTTTTAGCTTGTGTTGTAAAATGGTTTGTCCTTTTATGATCTCGTCAGTCACGTACGCGAGTGTGGTGCTGTGCGTTGGTGTCTGTCCTCGCACACGCACAGACACTCATCATAG
The DNA here is from genome assembly GCA_030710495.1 of Labroides dimidiatus. NCBI lineage: Eukaryota > Metazoa > Chordata > Actinopteri > Labriformes > Labridae > Labroides > Labroides dimidiatus. The sequence continues at coordinate 21,241,735 of CM061143.1, read as the reverse complement.
TTGTTGTAGCCTTCTCAGTTGGCCCAGTAGGGGGAGCTGCCATAGCTCGACTTGTTGACTTGGCTTTTCTGCTGCAGGCTGCTGGACTGGCCACGTTGGCTTGGACCACCCTGAACATGTAAACATACCTTTGTAAGTTTCGGAGAAGCATTAAACACCCAATTGTGTAGGTTTTTTTTTTTTTTTAACTCATTTCTTTAATTTAATTTTATTTAACCAGGAAAGCCTCATTAAGATTAAAAATCTCTTTGAACTGAAGTTTAAACTGCTGAAATGATCCGAGTATTACCTGTCCATCCTGAGCTAGATGGTGGTGCAGCAGCTGTGAGTGTGGTTGCTGGTGAGGCAGGATGTGGAGAAATGGGGCTGGTGCATAGCCTCCAGGAGCTGCTCCCGGGTTCAGAGGCCCTGGACCCCCCAGTGCTGATGGCAGGCTGAAGGGAGGAGGGGTCCCCGCATGGAAACCCTGCTTATCAAAAGACTGAAAACACAAGATAGGGACAAAATTTGCTTTAAAAAAAATAACAACAGCATAAAAACCAACTTTGGTTGAGTTGAGTTATCTGAGGCTCACCTGGGTCTTATTGTAAACACTTCCACTGATGTCTGGCACACCCGAGTTACTGGACGTCACTGATACGCCTTGCAGAAAACAGTAACAATATTTAACATAAGGCCAAATTTCAGAATTTGAAACAAAGTATTTGAGGACTTTTTCTCTCTCTGTACCTTTGCCAGGGCCAGATGCAGCAGATTTGGCTTGTGCCTGTGAGGAGGAGTTGTATCCTTTACTGTAATCTACTCCTGCTGGCCCTGCTGTCAGCTCCTCATACCCTGGAGAGAGAGCAGAAAAAAACTGTTTTAGGGAAAAACAAGAATACTTGATTCCTGTGCAAAAAAAAAAAAAATCAACAAAAAACAATTAGAAAATAATACAAAAAAAACTCTCCTGAGCTGTAAACGGCATCCACACTGACCTGAGCTGAAAGTGTGCTGGCCATAACCACTGGGCTGCTGCTGTGTCTGCTGCTGGAAGGGGCTAGCCGAGGGGTTTCCCAGACCAAGTCCCATACTGTGCTGCTTAGCTGAAGCTGGTCCCGGGCCCCCAGGGGGGACAAACATGGTGGGGCCGTACTGAAAGGCAGCAGCACTGGGTACGGCGCCAGGCACCCCAGGGTAGTAAGGCAGGCCAGTGTAGCTGTAGCCTGGAGGCAGGAAAGCCTGCTGACTGTTGTGGTGCTGTGGCTGGCCCTGTGGCTGAGGCTGGGCCTGAGGAGGCTGTGGTTGGGCCTGGTTCTGTCCTTGACTCTGGCCTTGGGGAGGCTGTTGGGCTGCGAGGCTTGTCGGGGGTGCTGGGGAGGTGGAGTCATTCCTGCCAAACTTGTTGACTTCACCTGACAAATGAAAGAGATGCACGGTGAGCATAAACGCTGGATTTGGGGCAAGAGGTTTTACCTGATGACCATCTCGCATGTGTGAAACCATGTTAGACAGAATGCAGGATGTTCTTAGAGCTTTGGGTCAACTTCCCAGCCAAGGTGAACATGACCTACCTGAGTAGGGGTTGTTGGTAAGGCTCCCATCTCTGCCTGAGAGTGTTGCAGTGGGGCCTGGGAATGTGATTCCATAGTAATCCTGTAAAGAGGGCTAAAGGGATAGTACGGGATCATGAAAAAAGCCACACAACAACCTAACAAAATGAATGACTGTAGCAACCACTGTTGAGGAAGCTCACCATTGGCAGTCTTGACTGGAGCATATGGAGGTCCTCGTAGCCATAGATCTGCTGTAAAACATAAGGGACAGGTACAGTCAGTTAGAAATGCTGGAAAATGGTTTGAAACAAGGACATACTGCATACATCACTGCTTAAACTCTACTCACTCTACTTACTGGGTATGCTGGCAGCAGCCCACCTGGGCCCATAATATACTGGTTGGGCAGCAGAGGAGGTACTCCCTGGGACAAGTTAGGCGGAGCTTTACCTGTCAGTACAACACAGTTCAACCATTACTTTTATTTACTTTCTTATCCTCATCATCAGTATGAAGAGGGTTTTATGAGCACTGCAGTAATGTATATGAGTAGTACAGGATACCTGCAGAGGAGGAGAGCAGGGGGGTGGTCCTTGGTGCAGAGAGGTTGGACGTGGCTGTAGCTCCATTGGAGCCAAGTCCCAGCACTGTGCTGGTGGCGGCAGCTGAGTGAAGTCCACCGGTGCCAGGGAGACCACCAACTGTGCTGCTCATGCTGCTGTTGCCCATGTGCGGCAGGTTGGCCAGGTGGCTGATGCCGCTGCTACTGTTGCTGCTGTTGTGGGTCGAGTGGAGTGCTGAGGCTGAGGGCTGTGATGATGTGTACGAGCCAGAGGAGGGAGCCAGAGAACTTACACTACTGTTGTTGTCAACACTCGTGTACTGAGAACAGAGAGGAAGGCAGAGGAATTGAATTAATTTGGCCACGCATGTCTGAACTTTTACGCCGAACAGGAATCTTGTATGACATCGTAATTTCAGGCCTTAATCCTATTTTAGATTTTTAGCTACAGAAGACAAGACAAACTGTTCAAGCTGTCTGGTTGCATGTTAACGCAGGATCAGTTGTCACACAGAAGGTATTTGTCACCATGCTAGTGGGAGATAAGAGACACACTTACAGTGAGGGAGCTGGAGCCCAGAGCTGAAACTGAGGAATGACTGCTGACATGGCTGGTGAGGAAAGACAGAGTGATATTTAGGGTACTGTTTCGTCAATGATGACATCATCGACTGAGGTTCATTTTTGCTAAAGTATCACTGGTTTGTGTCACCTGTTGAGTGAGTTGAGCTGGCTGACCGAGGGCATGTCCTGTGCCAGGTTGGAGAGCGTGGTAGAGTTGTGTGCAGGCAGGGAAGAAGGTAAATGGGAGGAGGGCGCTGAGGCACCATTAGTGCTGATGTTCAGAGATGGCGAGTCTGGCTTTGGTGTGGAGGATGCTGATGAAGCTGGGAGGAGTAAAAGAAGGGGAAAAACAGGTCTTCATTATGAACGTTACAAGCTGAAGTTTTCTTTGAGCAACTAAGTGATGGTAACTTACTGTCTAGAGCAGCAGAGGTCCTTACACCATTTAGACCATTCTGTAGATGATAAAAAGGCTTAGTTGACAGCTAAAAAAATGTCTGTTTAGATTTTTGTTAGGATCAACTAATCTCATTTGAAATCAAAAGATGTCAAAATATTTAAGTTAACACAGTCATATCTCTAAATGGGGGCCAACCCTTATGAGAGTGTAGAAGCTGCAAATTGTAATTTCTCAGCTGTTTCAACAATATTCATTTACACAATCAGGTTGTTTATTCGGCACCACAATCTAATCAACACTATTTCTGTTCCAAAAACAATGTGCTGATAGATTTCTCACTCACAACAGAAATTCAAGGCCCTAAAAGGCAGCATGAGCGTTTCTAGCAGCTGTTTCTACTCACCATGACTGGTCCTGAGCCCTCTTTACTCTGGGAAAAGGCCAGTCGTGTGTGAGGGGGCATGGTCCCATCATAACTCACCCCCACTGTGGAGAAGTGAGAGGATGGGGGCACGGAGGAGGTGGTGGTGGAGGCTGTGGAAGAAGCAGAAGGGGGATTGGCGGAGCCAGCGGTCCCTAATGAAGAGGGAGGGAGGCTGGAAAGCGCCACTGAGGAGGAGTGATAGACTGGCTCAGATGATGACAAGGGGAGAGGCAGAGCAACTGAGAGGGGGCTGCCCAGCGACTCACTGGAAGACAACAACAGGGAGGAAGCCATTGTCAGATAAATTATAGGGACGTGTGTTAAAATTATGCATCAAATATAAATCTTTGTTTACAAACAACTACATCAAGGGTCACAGATTTTGTTACTGAATCAGTCATAAAATTATAACTCATCAGTCAGAAGCAGGGGCAGTACCTGAGTGGTTTTGAGTACAGGCTCGTCTGGCTCTGCGTCACTGGTCCTGGTGCAGTTGGCACTGAGGCAGGGGCTGGTGTAGACTCCCTTGACACTGCACCTACACAGTTATCCACAACTCCAAAGTCTGGCAATGCAGACTCCGAGCCGAAGTCCAAAGCTCCAAACTGGAGGTTTAGCCCCGGGACATCAGCTGAGCCTGGCATCTCTACTGCTGTGGAGGGAATCTGCATGAGTAGAAAAAAAGTGTTGGTTCTTAGAATTGTGGTTCCTAATTCATCTAACTTTGTGGTAGTCTGATATCATTTTTATCAAGATACAGATGTTTGTGTTTGTACATGAAAGAAACATGTTCCTTAATTCAAAAGTAGTCTTGAGCATCAACCAGTATCTTAAATCCTTTACCTTCGATGTGGGAGGTATCCTTCGTTTCTGGCCTTTGAGAGCTGCCCGTTGCTGCTGTGGTGTACTGCCACCCTGAGGGTCCAGCCCTGCACTGGGGGTAGGTGGTTTAGCACCAGCAGCAGTCATCACTGGGCCTGCCTGCACAGATGTGCTGCTGTGCTGGGGAGCAGGCGAGGCTGAGGCAGGGGCTGCTTGTTGTTGTGATGGGGGGCTGGCTTGATGTGCAAGAGGCAAGGACGGGGCTGCATGCCTCTGAACCAGCTGGCTCAGCACAAGAGAAGGCTCCGGCTGCAGGCCAAACTCACCTGCAGACACAGAGACAGGACAACAAACCTAGTAAACAACTCCATGTGACAAAAAAAATATAACACAAGCACAGGGGAGGTCAGACTGAAATACTCACGACTAAACTGTGACGACAGAGAGTTCGAGTTGGGTTCTGAAGCCTTAATATCCCAGCTAGAAGTGGAGGGCGGAGGTACAGGTCCCCCAAGGCCCGGCAGCCGGCCAATGGAGGTGCTGCTTCCATGGGTGCTAGCAGGGGGGGCAGCCTGGGATGAGGGGAGAGGCCCCAAGCCAGGACCCTTTAGCTGCTCCAGTATCTGAGCTCCAGCGCTGGGTTGAGTCCTTTTGGCTTGGCCCAAGTCTCCAAAACCAGCTCCCAGAACTGACGACTGGTACAAACATGAGGAGGGACAATCATCAGTGAGTGTGTGTGTGGTGTGTGTGTGTGTGTGTGTGTGTGTGCACATGGAGTTTAAGTGTTTACAGTGCTGAAGACCACAGATATTACCAGAGCAGCATGAGCGTAGCTTGTGCTGCTGGTCGTGCGGCTGGGAGGCGGATGCTGTTGCGGAGGCTGGTGGTGATGGTGGGAGTTTGTGAAGACCAGACTCTGCGAGGAGGATGAGGAAGGTGGTTCTCTTCCTCCACCCACAGGCTTCTGCAGTAGAGAGGCGAGGTCCAGACTAACACAGAAAGAGTTGATGACTTTAATACAGAAAAACGGCAGTAACTTCAGTCATAAATATATTCGGACAATGTAGAAAGACACCAGGGCCCTTTTTTGTGTTCCATAACTGAACCAATGCTTTACCTTTGCCCAGGTGTGATGTGATTCTCAGCGGGTGGTGCACATGAAGAGGTGAACACTTTGGTTTCTGAGAGCTGCAGAAAAATAAAAGATAACAGTTTGAATTGAAATCAAGATTTGTTCTGTGTTGTAAACTGAGCTCTCTCGTCATGTGTTGACTTACACTTACATCTTCACTCCAGTCCTCAGACCACTCTTCAAAATTATTCCTCCAGGTAACTAGAAGACACATCAAGAAGTTAAAATACATGATAATGAGAAGGTCAACAAGAAAAAGATTCAATTTTACCACCACAGAAATGCATGTATATGACATTTGGTGTAGAGAGTTTAATTTTGAGAGCCTACCAGTCCCATCTGTGCTGTTGTTGGCCACCGTGTCCCATGACTCAGTCTGTGTGGTCCCTGTACCAGCCTCTGAGGTATAGTCTGCAGGATTGAAGGTCCTGGGAGAGAGCCAGTAGTTTTATTTAGTTATGAATGTAGTTAAACTGAAGAGTGGTGTTAATGTCTACTGGAGGGGTAATCATTTCACAGAAAGTTTTGTGATAAATCGTGTCTTCAGTTATGATGTACATTGTTGGTGTTTTTCTTGGGCACAGCCCATTACCAAAAACAAAAAAAAGGAAAAAAATTAGAGGTTTTATTTATAACCTTTTTGTTTGTGTTATCGGGGTTGATACGTACCCCATGCCCTGGGCTGAGAACCGGCTTCCTGCAGGTGCTCTGCCTCTGCCCCGACCTCCAGATCCTGTCAATAACCAAACAAAAGTCAACGTCTATCCAAATGTTGGTTGTATCTACAGCTAATTAATAAATATCAGCTAACCTCTTCCACCTCTGACCCTCCGACCTCGATCTGAACCTTTGTCCACTGGTGTCACCTCTACACCGTTCTCTTCTGGACGGGCTATTTGCAAAGACAAATAAAGATGAGAAACCAGTATGGTGTATGCAATCATGATGCTGAAGAGCGACAAGTGGTTCGTAATGTTAGTTTTAACGTACCCGGTCGACTGCGACTGGCTCCCTTCCCCTTGCGATTGGCAGCTGCACGGCCCTTGCTTGCCTCCCTCTCCCCTTTCTTCTCCCTGTTCTCTTTGTTCTCCTTGCCTTCTGAAGGACCCTCCTTTACCAGGGGTTTCTTCTTTCCAACTGTCTCCCAAGAGGTCTAAAAGGAAAATAGGTGTAACAAAAGACATGTAACAACCTAAACCCAACATGATGAATGATATGTGAAACTCAAACATAGACTTTAAAATGAGCAGTAAAACGATCAGACTATGTCAATAGTGTGCTTTGGCAAATAGAGCAGGGAAGCAGCTTTACGTTACTGAATATATGTCAAATGTCTTTATATCAGGAACTGTCCTTTGTTGTGCCATTTTCAAGTAGCCTCTAAGGGCTGACTTTGTGTATTTAGCTCAAAGGAAAAAGGGAACACTGTAGCCAACATTACAGGACTCTACAAAAGCATTTCTGGAAGGTCAGATAAGCTGTGATGCCACGGCTATCCTATTCACTAACTTGTGCCCCCAGGGCTGTACAGTATGGCAAGAAAACAAATAAAATGAGAGGTGTTGTAGCAAAATTGATAGACATATTACATAATATATGGTTGTTTATATACCATGACAGCAGAGGATTCCACAAACTATTTCTTTGCTATTTTTGGATTTCAATGAAACCACGACACCCTCAGTAGCTGTCTGGCTGACTGCCCTGCCCTGCAGCCTCTCCTCACCATCTGTTCAGACTGGTATTCCACACAAATGTGTGGATAAGAACTAAGACTTCAGATACAAAGAAGAAAAGGCTTCAAGGGTTTGTCAGTAACTTGGGGACCTCTTCTACTCGTTTTTGTTCAGGGATATTGCAAATAAGCCCGTTTTCATGCTAAAAATCCCAGATGCTGAAACAGGAAACAAGTTAAGAGCCACAGGGAGAAAAGGGTCAGAGACTGGTTTAAACTGCACCTTAAATTGATCAGAATTATTTTTCAACAACATGCATGGTGACCTCTGGTTACCAGGGGTAAAAGGATGTACCAGAATTCTTTGTTTTACTTTACAAACATAATGAGGCTGAGATCAATTTGAAGTTTGTATCTTTTCTTCCTCATCATTGTTGAACTAACTTTTTATGGCTAATCCACACTAGAGGCTGGTTTTCACTCATCCATTTTAAACCCTTCTGACAGAAAATATACAACTCTACTCAAATCAATTCAGATGTTGCCAAAGGTTTGCAGTGACTTGCTTATAATTTACATGTCTTTTGAAAGTGCAACTAAAATGATCATGTATTGAACTTTTGATGCTGACCTCAGCAGTGATCTACCTGAACACATGGTGTGTACACATGGATGGAGGATGTGCTTTGTAGCTGTGTGATGTTACGTTTACAACGGCCTTATGGAATTCACTTGTGTTTACTGAGATTTTAGAAGGGTATTCATGCACTCAGCACATTATGAGCTCAGAATATCCTGATAATCCTGATAATAACCAGACAAATGAGAATTGTAGATGGGAATATCCTTCAAATATCTATCTGATCTAAGAGGAGAATAATGACTGTTAACCAGAGGACTGACAGACAGAAATAGACAACCACTGACACTTACTTTAGAATTTAAATTTAAAGTCACCTGTTTGATCAACCAGATCTTGAATACAGGAAGAAGCTACTGTACATTCTGTCTAAAAAGCAACATGAAATCTATTCAAACCATCTAAAAACAGAAAGTTAATATTGTGTAAAACACTGACAGTCTGGTCTGTGAAGTTTATAAGGCAATTCAATGAGATGTGCTGTCATTTACCATGTCCGAGGTGCTCTCCAGGAGGAAGTTGATGGCTCGACTAACATCTTCGTTGCAGTCATGGAGCGCTACCATACACTCATCCTGATTCTTTCCTGTCACCTCCATCAGCTGGGTAGAGCAACATACACACGTTACAAGAAATGATAGTTAAAAAGATGCTTTAACAATAAAATACAACAGTTTCACACTAAATGATGGTACACCCAATGTTGCCAGGATCCAAATGGCACAAAACACAGAAACCAAATCTTGTGTCCCCCTTTGGTTCTATTTTATTCCAACTGTTTATGTATTACCTCTTGGCTTTTATTGTCTGTTTGTTGTTTCCTTCTGATGTAATTATCTGTTTTCATTGTTTTTGTGAGACACTTTGTTACCTGAAGGGAAAAGTGCTATAAAATTTATCATTATTATTATTATTATTGTTATTAAGTTAACCAAAAGTGTTATATCATTGGTCTCATTGGGTTACTGCTGAACAGATCCTAATCATTATTACTATAATATTATCATTATTATTACTTAGCACCCTGATGGACACACACAGTCTTTATGGGCTGTAAACGCTGCTCGAGTGGCAGCTTGTTGCAGCAGCTCTCGCTTTGTTGTTCTTTTTTCTTGTCATTTTTGTTCTCTTTGTATTTGGAGCCTGTCATTACTTATTTATGGCTCATTTGTTGGCCACTGACACCAAACTGGTAGTTTCTGCAGTAGTGTTTCTACTTTTTTTTTGTTAATGTATGTGTCTGGAGATCCTATGTGTAACCATAGTTACATTGTTTACACGCTGTTAACAGGCTGTAGCATGTCGATGCTAACTGGTACCAAGTCCAAAGTTTCCTGCAGGCTGAGGAGAAGGAGGCCAGGATGACATGCTGCAGTGTGAGCCAAGAAGAGATGACATCGACCTGTCCTCCCATCCATTGTTAGGGGCGCTAACCCTGTCAGAACATTTGTATGCATTCAGCGTTTTCGGCTTAGCTTGATCGTAAAGTCAAAGCGGGGGATCAAGTCTTGCCTGCGTATACATGCAAGAAAAGAGAATCGGAGTTCTGGCCAAGAACGTCTCACTATGTTCTGATAGGCGGTGCTGTGTCCTTTTTTGATAAGTGAAGCTGCGTGCGTATCAAACTAGTTTCAGTTCACCTGAAGAGAAAACAACATTATAATGACAATGGTCAAAATGGATATAGTTTTAGCTCTTTATGTCTTTATTTATGTATGTGCCATGGTGTTTGTTTTTTGTGTTGCAGCCACAGACCGTATGAGCGCAGCGACCCTATTCATAATGGTCACCTACTTCCTCATCCGGCTGCATGCTGAGGATTACTGAGACCCGCCAAGTCCTGCCGAATCCAACCTCAGCTATGCTCAGTCCGCATTCACCCTGGCTAAGCTGTTAACATGCATTTTATTAGTCTGATCTCATGCTGACTACGCTCATAGTCCGATTTCTGAAGCTGTATGTAAACGTCCTGATAAAGAGCATGAGTTATGAAGGAGCACTTTACTGTCTGAAAATTCCTGAAAGGTTCCTCACCTGGTTCACTTTGTCCTCGAAGTCCACATCATTCTTGTCATAGATCATCTGGGCAAGCCGGATCTGTTCAGCAGTAGCCTGTAACACAAAGACCAATGATATAACACTAGTGGTTAACAGAGAGTAAACATAAGCATTAGGTACATCAACTCAGTGTCCACTTCACTCTATAAGTTTGTAATTTTTTGTCTTTTTAGGGTGGCATATTTCATACCTTTACAAAGTCAGATAGGACAGTGGAAAAAGTTGGAGCAGGAAGTAGAAGGTGGGGAATAACAAGGCAAAGGGCCCAGGGTGGAAATCAATCCCTGGACCCTGCTTCAAGGGATGTAGGTTCTTAAAATGTGAGACACAAAGTAACCAGGCAACCCCACTTATAAAATACAATATTATCAAACACATTACCATCATTAAGTGACACAAGTAATGCAAGTAAAAAATGGGGGGGGGTTCATACAAAGTTTTTTTGAATGTGGTTGCACCTGTATGTTGTGGCTCACCTGTATCAGTTTCTGTGGCTGTGATGTGTGAGTGGCAGCAGGCAGCGCTTTTTCCCGAGGGCCCCGGGCCTTGTCGCTGCCCAGCGAGCTCATCATATACAGTATATACAAAACTCTGTATGTACAAAATAGAAAAATCTGCCAAAGAAAAAGAAAACAAACACATTAGTAGGAGTAGCTTCAAGCAATGGCTCTGAGTAGAAACTTTTTCTTCAAACACACTTTCACACACTGGGTCCATTTACAATGCAGTTAAAGCAGAGTGTCAGTAACTCTCAAAATGTCCCTTGCACGAAATAAGGAGTTTAAATCCAGAAATATGTGTCGTGAGCATAGCTAGGCCTTATTGCACAATCATGAATGCTGCCCTTATGGAGGCTGTAAGAGTTGGCCGGGTGGCAAAACAGCTTTGCAGAAAATCTAGGTCAAGGAGGGAGAGCGACCCAGTGTCCTATTACAAACAGCGCAGACCACATAGTGAGAAGCAGAATAACACTGCACACCCTGACCTCATATTCCCTCTGTTATGTAGTTCAGAGAAGCAAATATTATATGCGCACGTCCCACAATACTAAATACTGAGCTGTTGAGTTATTCACACCGTATTTGACAAGTGTTTTTTTAAGTGGTATCTTCATAGATGTCACCACTATCGCCACTAATAGTTTCGATGAGCAAGTATCAACATCGTTAATAATCTATAAACGGAGCGCTATATTCACCTGCTAATGCACAAAAAGCAAATCCCACACACGTCGTCATGACGAATACACCATAAAGATTAGATTAACAAACTATAACTGTGGTGTCAATAACTGAAATCATATCCACTAATATCCCTGCTGACCCATTTGTTTAATGTCTGAGAACAATAGCGATCCAGCTTACAGTGACTGAATGACGTGGGCCAATTCACAATTGCCATTGGCTGCAACGCGGAACAAAGATAGCGCAAAAAGACAAACTACTATGTAAATAAATTACAGAGAAAAACATTCATATTTTAAACTAGACAGCGTAAAGAGATAGCTACAGCTTGAATTTGATACACTAACTGCAAAGGGACGATGGTCCTTGCCACCATCAAAAACAAAACAATCGGTCGGTACTTAAGTCTTGAGGCATAAACAAAACAACGGCTGATAATATATCTTTTATCAGTATCAATAAGGAGCTAGCATATAGAATTATTGCAGGCACAGCAAACTGTCAGTTAACTAAAATTGATTTTTACAGTATTGCAGGCGCGTCGTTGTTTTGAACTAAACATGCTAACATTAGCTGAACTGTTACCCATTTCTTGAGGCTGTTTTGGGGTCTGTGACTAGTGGCATGTGTGCCTAGCTTGAAAAAACAAATGATTCTCCCAATATTGGTTTGTACTTAAACACTGGTAGTCTTAGTGTTGTTAGGACTGAGGGTCTCTTTGTCCCCGCTAGCGTGAACTCGAGTTAGCACCTAGCATGCTAATGCTGACATTACATCCGTCGATAGGAACAAACGATGAAGCTAGCTGGCTATGCTATCTAAATCTGTTCTGAATTGATGGTAAACGACAGTATACAAGGCGTGCGTTATTTATTACATGTATTTATGAAACCACACAAATGTATTACAATGCTCGCTGTTCCATGCAGTATCCCCTAAACTACAGACAACAGGCTAGCCAGCTAATAACATAGCCGTTTTAATTCCAAAGAAAAGGCCTCGTAGCGGAGCACAATCCCATCCCGACATTGCTCGCCGGGGAACAAGACAACAGAAAAATTGCGAAAGACATCCCATACGACCCCAGGAAAGAGAGGCCACGAACATAGTGATAAACTACTTCAGCAAAAAACAATCTTATTCTAAGATTTAACTGTGTATAAAAACAGAAACTGAACTTGAAAAAACACAAGAAATTGCATGTTTTTGTTACCTGCTAACACGCTTCACTCAGCCAGCAGCAGACAAGATGGTCACGTGACGTGCGCTGCCGCGGTAGATGCTCTGCTCTCCTCGGGTCACTTCTTTACAACTTCAATGCTTTCAGTCGACCTCACGCCGTTTACCCTGGTTTACGAAAATATGTAAATACCCCTGCCATCCGCATAAGCACAAAACTAAGGCATTTCACCCGAGTGCTATGAAATGCATACATTTCATCCGGATAGTATCCACATTGTTGTTACACATCCTCGTTTCAAAATGGAATAAACTAATTTTTCCTCAAATTCTATACAAAACACCCCATAATGACAATGTGAAAAAGGTTTTGTTTTTAATTTTTGAAAATTTATTAAAAATATAAAACTAAAGCATTGCATGTACATAAGTATTCACAGCCTTTTCTCAATGCTTTGTTGATGCACTTTGGCAGCAATGCAACCTCAGGTCCTTTTGAGCACACTCAACTTTGGGCAATTTAGCTTATTTCTCTTTGCAGCACCTCTCAAGCTCCATCATGCTGGAAGGGGAGCGTTGGGGCACATCCATTTTCAGATTTTGCCAGAGATGTTTGATCAGATTCAAGTCTGGGCTCTGGCTGGACCCCTCAAGGACATTCACAGAGTTTTCCTGAATCCACTCATTTGATATCTTGTCTGTGTGCTTAGGGTCGTTGTCCTGCTGAAAAATGAACTGTTGCCCCAGTCTGAGGTCAAAAGCACTCAGGAGACGGTTTTAATGCAAGATGTCTTTGTTCATTGCTGCATTCATCTTTCCCTCAACCCTGACTAGTCTCCCAGTTCCTGCCACTGAAAAACATCCCCACAGCATGATGCTGCCACCATCATGCTTCATTGTAGGGATGGTAAAGGCCAGATGATGAGCAGTGTCTAGTTTTCTCCAAACATGACGCCTGACATTCATGTCAAAGGGTTCCATTTTTGTCTCATCAGACCAGAGAATTTTCTTGCTCATGATCTGAGAGTTCTTTATGTGCCTATTGGTGAACTCCAGGCAGGCTGCCATGTGCCTTTTACAAAGGACTGGCTTCCATCTGGGCCTAATGGCCATACAGGCCCTAATGGGTGGATTACTGCAGAGCTGGTTGCTCTTTGAAAGGTTCTCCTCTCTCCACTGAGGAATGCTGGAGTTCTGACAGAGTAACCATCATGTTCTTGGTCACCTCCCTGACTACATCCCTTCTCCCCCAATTGGTCAGTTTAGACAGGCCACCAGCTCGAGAAGGAGTCCTGGTGGTTCCTTGGGACCTTCAAAGCGGCAGAAAATCGGTTCATGCTCTGACATGCACTGTCACCTGTGGGACCTAAGACAGGTGTGTGCCTTTCCAAATCATGTTCAATCAACTGAATTTACCACAGATAGACTCCAGTTAAGCTGTAGGAACATCTCAAGGATGATCAGTAGAAGCAGGATGAACCTGACCTCAATTTTGAGCTTCATTTTAAAGGCTGTAAATACTTGTGTACAGTTCCAATTCCAATGAAGTTGGGACATTGTGTAAAATGTAAATAAAAACAGAATAAATGATTTGCAAATTCTTTTAACCTATATTCACCTGAATGTACTACAAAGACAAAATATTTATTGTTCAAGCTGATAATTTTATTTTTTATTTTTTTGTTTGTTTGTTTTTTTAATTTAATGCTTGTGACACATTCCAAAAAAGCTAGGACAGGGACATGTTTACCACTGTGTTACATCACCTTTCCTTCTTGCTTGATGTACAACCTCAGTTGCTCAGCAGTCCGAGGTCTCTGTTGTTGTATTTTGCACTTCATAATGCGCCAAACATTTTCAATGGGAAACAGGTCTGGACTAGGGGCAGGCCAGTCTAGTACCTGCACTCTGTTGTAACATGTGCAGAACATGTCTTGGCATTGTCTTGCTGAAATAAGCAGGGAAGTCCCTGAAAAAGACTTCATTTGGATGGCAGCATATGTTGCTCCAAAACCTGTATGTACCTTTCAGCATTAATGGAGCCTTCACAGATGGTCAAGTTAGCCATGCCATGGGCACTAACACACCCCCATACCATCACAGATGCTGGCTTTTCAACTTTGCATTGATAACAATTCAGATTGTCCTTTTCCTCTTTGGCCTAGAGGACACAACATCTATGATTTCCAAAAACAATCTGAAATGTGGACTCATCAGACCACAGCACACTTTTCCACTTTGCATCAGTCCATCTCAGATGAGCACAAACTTGGAGAAGCCTCCATGTGTCATCATGATTCTACAGCACTTGTAAATATAGTGATGAACTGTGTTAACTGACAATAGTTTTCTGAAGCCTCCTATCCTTTACACAATGATGTTGGTTTTTAATGCAGTACCACCTGAGGGATCAAAGGTCATTGGCATTTAGTGTGGTTTTTTTTGTCATGCTGCTTATATGCAGAGATTTCTTCAGACTCTCTGCTTCTGATGGTATTATGGACTGTAGATGATGAAATCCCCATTTTTTTGCAATTGTACATTGAGAAACATTGTTATTAAACTATTGGACTATTTTGTCACACAGTTGTTCACAAATTGGTGAACCTCGCCCCATCCTTGCTTGTTAACCTCTGAGCCTTTCAGGGATGCTCCTTTTATATCTAATCATGACACTTGCCTATTTCCAATTAACCTGTTCACCTGTGGAATGTTTCAAACAGGGAGGGTTTTTTTTCCTCAACTTTCCCAGTCTTTTGTTGCCCTTTTTTGTTGGAACATGTTGCAGGCATCAAATAAATATCTTGTGTTTGTTGGGTATTCAGTAGAATACAGGTAAAACAGGATTTGCAAATCATTGTATTTTGTTTGTATGTAGGTTTTACACAATGTCCCAACTTCATTAGAATCGGTGATATACATGTGATGTCTTAGTTTTTTTCTATAATTTTTTTTTTTTTTTTTTTTTTTACAAAAATTTTAAAAAAGAAAACCATTTCTTCATGTCATTATGGGGTATTATGTGCAATAATTCATTCAATTTTGGAATGAGGTAACATAAGAAAATGTGGAAAAGGTGTTTTCTGGATGCACTGAGTTTAAGATACTTTATGTCCAGAAAGCATCTGTGTAGTCAGAGGTCACTGTGACATCATCTTAACTAGCATTAATTCTCTTGGTTCAAAACAGAAATCTCCATGTATCAAAAGAAACAACAGGAAACGGTACATTAATATACATTTTATTTTTATTATTTACTCTTTTTTAAAGATTTAATATCTTGTTTTTTTTGCAGATGTTTGTATTTTACAATATCCTCAAATTCAGTCATTTGTAAAAACATTCATGAGGCATGTATAAAAAAACAGGGCATCACCAAGTAGACAGATTGATCCACACACTTCCTCAGACATATACATAAAAATGTATGCAAGTGTCCCTATGTATTTTAAACATACATATACACATATTTATATAAAATACACTTTAAAAGTGTTGGTTATTTGTTCAATTTGTGGTTGTAATTGGGGTTTCTCTTTTCAATATGTCATTATCATGAAAACTGGACAAAATTTCCATGTAGAAAAGGAAAACTATGATACTCGTGGCAGTCTTTCACAGAAAGACTTTGAGGAAGGCAAAACGTAACTCAAGCCTACCCTGCCTCTGCCAAACACGGAGAGGTGCAGCATCCCTCACTGCTTGATACACAAGAAATGAAGAAAAAAATCTTCCAATCATGACAAAAATGTCTGTTTGAAGCATCCACCATGAGGGCAGGGTCCAGACGTTGTCATTGGTTCCCCTCACATATTTCTTGCTGGATGGCTGAGAAGTGAGCTATCACTGATCTACTCCTGGGGAGGACTCCCAGAATCTCAAAGTGGAGGGGAGGTTGGACCATGAAACTAAGGGCTCCTCTATTTAACAATTGTCATGTATGATGTTTCTTAACTTGCTTCAACAACTTTATGCCTTAACGTGAGTTCTTCTTTGACACTGAATGGTTACAAACAGCATCTAACAACATTAACTGGTCAGATCTGCTGAGAAAGAACGGGAACCTAAGTAAAGGGAAAAAAGACAACACATCCTTCAGATGAAGCAGGTATAAACACCCCTGATCAAACTTAACAAAGGGGACAGAGAGAGGGCAAAATAAATACAAATAAAGCTACTTAGAATATCAGCAGGGGTACGCCTGTCAAATCACACAGTCAAAAATAAAATAAGCATTTTTTTGGAATTAATTGAGAGCAGAACAACAACACTGCATTTAGCAATCTTAATGTTTCTCCTTTACATCATCTGAGGAGAAAATTCTGAGCACAAAGTCCCATATTGATTGGCTTCTTCGTTTTACTCCCAGCAGGAGAAGAGAGAAGTTCTTTGTGATTGTTGCAGGACAGGACAGGTTGTCCAATCAGTAAATATTCTATATCAAACGTCAAACTGTTCTCTTTGTCAGTCTTTCAAAAAGTATTGTTTCCTCAGTCCTTCTTCGTGTCTTCCCCTCTTTTGCTTCTGTCCATTTCAGTGAAATGATGAAAAAGAAACTTTTTGGAAGAAACCCTACTGGTAATTTCACATAAACACTGTCAGTTATCTTAGAGAAAGCAGCAGTTAACAATATCTGTACTAACAAAAACAAGCTGTCAAAAGACCATATCCTTTTCCCTGCTGTCAGATGTGATGATGAGAACACATATAACTCTATTCTTGATTTATCTAAAAACTCTGGAGTTTCTAAGTGGCAGACTTTGCAGCTCTTGAGAAAAGTACTGGTTAATTCTTTGTACATATTCATATAAAAACCGAGTGAAGGAGCAAAGGAACGACTGGAAGTGAAAGGGAAGTTGGATGGTGGACACAAAGATACACAACGATATACAAAGCTGTGATCAGATGAGGGCAAGATCATGCTCCTGAGTCCACGTGTGAGCAAAACAGAGTGACGTTTCAATGAGCAAAAGGGACACCAGGGACAGCAACACCAGCAGATGTGAAGAAGAGGGTACTGACATAGTAGAATTTTGGACGAGGGTGATGGAGGAGACTACTAGGCTAGCTCCACAGTCCTGCGTAGTTCCCGTGCAGGCCAGAGCAGAGTGGTCCACCTGCTACAAACAGCTTGGTGCCAGAGTCGTCGTAGCAGTGGGTGTACACAGCGTTGGGGAAGGAATGAATGTCTGAGAAGTAACTTCTCCATGTGTCATCATGATTCTGAGAGCAAAACAAAAAGGTGGGGAAAGGGAGAGAGAAATACAGTTAATCTATGGCCACAACACTTTGTGTGAGGCAAAATCCAGTAATCACTACAACTGTAAAACAAAGTGCATACCAGCCATCCTTTCCCTGTTGTGAGCTTGAGTATGCTATCTCCTGGGCACTTCCTGTACCCCCCAGCTGGATTTAAAGGGTTTTCCAGGAATCTCTGGGCTCGGATGTCATAGAACAGAAGAGACCCTTGGCCAGTACCAACTGTCACGATGTGCTCATAGAAACTCACTGAACGGATGCCTGCACAGACACAGATTCCTTCAGCTAGATATAAAAAAACATTACAGTCATGCTTATTTAGTATATCATCATAATCCATTACAAGAGAACGGATGTTACAAATGGATGCACTAAGTGTATTTTAACAAGAGTACAGAACATTTACCACTTCCTCTCTCTCTGGAATTGACAGACTTGATGCTGTGTGGTGGCTGCCGTGGATCAAGAAAGGAGACATGCGCCTGAGAGCCCACAGCATACACTGACCAGTCCTGTCCATACGCCAGACACACATTCTCTTTGCAGTGAGGCAGCTTGGTGGACAGTATCTGGAGGGACATCAGAAAATGTCAAGTAAGAATCAAACACAAACACTACTGGATTCACTGTTCTGCTTGAGTAAATACAAAAAGAGCACAAAGATATGATATTGGGGGAATTTTTAATGCTATTGTTAGCAACTTATTTCATATCCAGAACAATTGCAAGAGGGTCAGACTTTGTGTTGTTCTTGGCTTTTCTTGTGAACAAAACTGTCATTCCTTTGCTGACCCTGTCCTTTAAATGCTCAGACATTAAGGATTACTATTTAGATAGTCTATCTTCTGTCTCATTAGCTTTTTCAGTCATGTGGAGGCATCTGTAATAATTTCAGTCTGCTTCATAACCAGAAAAAAACTCTTCACAGGAACTGTTTGTTTTCACCTGGTGTAATAAATGCAGAAGAAATGATCATTACGACAGGATAATTTATCAAACAAGGTGTTACATCATGATTTACCTTGCACAAGTTGTGCTCAGCCTTCCAGAGGTGGAAATAGCCATCCAAGGACACAGCACCCAGTTCCTAGATTAAAAAAATAACGCTTGGATGTTAAGAAGGAAAAGATAAGTACTTCTTGTCATCTTGTTGCATGACTCTTTATAACCATGTTTAAGTCTGATTTTGTTGATAAAACAAAGTTTGGTGGATTTATTTATTTTCCGCCTGATTTATACCTTTAAGAAGAATATGACGTTGAAGTAACGGAAAAATGAAATTTCCCTTAATTGTATGATTAGGATGAAGCTTACTTTGTGGTTGTTGTTGAAGGCCAGAGCACGGACTTTACAGTTGTAGGGGTTGGTGTACTCCTTTGGAATATCCTTCAGGGCACGGTGGGAGATGTGGGCATAGGAGGGTACTGCCTCTTCATTTTGACTGCGCTCTGCATGACTCATTACATCTTCAGTCACCTCCCAAAGGCCCATAGAACCATCTCTGGAACCTATGAGTATGAGCACATATAACATATTCTGATTAAAGCCTGCTTCTTCTATCTACAAACAAAAAACAGTATCCTATGTTTGTTGCCGGGGTACAAAAAAGACACAAAATCATATAACTTAAGCGGCTTTGTAGAGAGAACTTACCGGACACAGCCATGCTATCACTGATCCATGCTATGGAGAAGATCCAGTCATTGTGACCATCCTGAAAAACAGACAGCTAATAAGTAAAGCAACATAATTCTTTTTTTGCAACTTATTATGTTTAGGGAAGAAACTGCTTAAAAGCGACTGCAAAACAATGGCTGTTGTATGCAGACTTACTCTGCTCTCTGATGTGGTGTGTGTATAGGTGTGCCAATCAAAAGAACTTCACAGATTGCATGTTAGACACTTTGAATCGAAGATGTTGGTAATCAAGGGATCAGGGAGCATTATTTATTCCCAATAGTTTTCAAATACTGAGACTGCTTAATTTTTTCTCTACAAGAGGCATTTCTGTGCTGATACTAACAACTAACACCCATTATGACCCTTAACAGCTCCTATTTACCTTTTTGTTGCTGTTTTTGTTAAAAGTGACTTTGTCTCTGAGAGCCCTGCTTACATTAGATCCAGTTAGCCACAGGCATCATTAAATTTATTTTGATTTATTATTATTATTATGACTGATGAAGCAGAGACAAGGTAAATGTGGAGAGGAGAGAGGACAATGCTTCATGTTTTTCACTATACCTGCAAATTTTCTTGACTGAAGGATAATTAAGTATTTTCAAATCTATCCACCTGTTTCTTCAGAAGCCTATGGCTGTTGACTTCCGCCTGCGGCTATTGACTTCCAGTTGCTGCTGCTGACAAGCTAGCTCAAAACAACTCGCTTGAAATCACTAATGCTTAGACAGGGCTCAGTGTAAACTTCTTTATAAACAATCCGCACAATGACTCCATCTCTAATTTTTGTTCTTTTTGTCACTTTCTTGTTTTTAAAAGCTGGTTATTTGAGCAAGTATGACAGCTAAGCTAACATCGTAAGCTTTGTGGTCTCCATGGCGGTGTAAACAAAACGTTCAACTGGAAGAGCAAAACCAGCAATCTGCAAATTGTCCCTTCTGGTGTAACAAACCATCAATTAAGACAGCTTGTAACCATGTAAGACAGCTTAAACAACATTTTTGAATCTAGTTTGAAATAATCATAACATAGACTAGGATAAACCCCCAACAGTATGCTGTAACTCAATAAACCCAAAACAATCTATTTCACTTACATCTCCAACACAAACAGGGTCCAGCGTAGGCAGCTGGTAGATAGCAAGGCTGTTGGGGTTGTCTCCACCTGTAGCCAGCAGCGTGCGGGAAGGGTTTAGTTCAATAGCATGAATGCCACAGCCTTGCTGGTCCAGCCGGGAGCGAGAACCTGCTGTAGGCTGGTAATGCCTCCCTGACACCACTCCACCCACCATCCCAGAGCCTCCACCTTGACACTCTCTGTCCTTCAGCATGGGAATGCGTGTTATCTGCCCCGTCAGGACATCAGCTACAAAAAGCTGCAGGTAAACAGAAGAAAAGACATTAACTAAGCTGCCAGAGTACATGAGTTACAACATACAAAATGACCCACAGTGTTTCATCATGATGCTAAAATGGCTTTTACACAACACAAAATGAACAGCTGCTAGCCAGAAAGTGTAAAAAAATACATGCCACTATGACATGTTTTTCTTAAAGTCTGTATAAAGTAGGAATAAACTTGTGCTATGAGTTTGTCGGGCCACAGAAATGTGTCATTGACCACTGAGCTAAATTTGATTTTAAAAATTAGGTGACAAAATCATGAAAAAATAAGGACTTCTGTCTGCTGTGGAACACTGGGGGCGTATCAGTTAGAGGTGCTAGAGCCACGCCCACTTGTAGAAGGGGAGCTGCCTCTGTGTACAAGGACATTACCAACAGTAAGAATGGATGCCAAAAGTGTCATTGGATGGACCCAACCTGACCTGTTTGAGCCATCAGAGCCAGAAGCTGACTCTGAGTCAGACACTGATAGAGCTCAGCCTCATTCCTCACAGTCTCCATCGGATGGTTAATTTACTTCTCCCATTTATGACATTTAGCAACATGTATTACTGACTAGTAATGTTATAGTCTAGCCAAATACAATTAGGCTATTAGTCCACCTGTTTCTATAGAAGCCTTAGTGTTGCTATGAAAGATAACTACTTCTGCTGGTGGTTATTGGATTCTGGCTGCCTTGCACCTATATGGCTGCAGGGCGTGGTTATGCTAATTATGGTTCAGTGATGTAACACAGCTATGATTTTGGACCTGCCCATTGAATCCTAAACACAGAAATTTTAAACAGTTTGTGAAGCCTAGCTCCACAATTAAATCCTAAATGATTGAATGGCTTTTACATGTTTTATGGACATACATCTGTGACCTATTTAATGTGTTGAGAAGAAAATGGCTGATTAAGCTTCACGCAGATATTTACTGATAATTAAAAAAATAAATAAACCATAAGAAATTGAAACATGACAACAAATGGAACTTATCAGACTCTGTTTAATCTTAGGGAGTACATTGTGACAAGACCTGACAACTCTCATCTACCCCTAAAAAATGTGATATGGGAACACAGATGGCCTAGTGGTTAAGGTCGTGCATCATATGGTGAAAGCCCTTGAGCAGGCAGCCCAGGTTGAAATCTGATATGAATACCTTGGGTTTATTACAGAATCATGATTTCTCGAAAAAGAAAATAAATGTGCCACCTTTGAATACCATGTTTTACAAAGCATAAACATTTTCCTCCTAACAAGTTGCCTTTACTAAATAGCTTTCATGATGTCTTGGGAAGTTAAAAAAGTCAAAGTGCACTCCAGCACCTTGGGGTGGGAAATGATAAGATTTCATTAGCTGCATTTCCATTACACCTTTTCGCAAAATAAAAGAGATGTTCCTGAAGTTTGGATAAAGTACAATTGTGCCTTGCTGGTGTTTCCATTAGGACCAGAACTGTGCAAAGCTTGAGTAAAATATTGTGCCACAAGATGCAGTTTGTGGAATGCAGAAGAAGAAAGGAGGACTGTAACTCCATGGACATCCCAAATATTTTAAGGGATGGAACTGTCTGATGGGCGTTACTGTTGTTGCTGATCTTGTCAACAGATGACAGTAGAGGGCGTTAAAATATTGTAACATCCGTCCAGATGCTGCAATGATGACTATGCCAATTTGTGAACACTTGTGTTTTTATTCACCGGTTGCTTTCGACCGTGAACACGCCAACTCAAAACAGGCACGAACAAAAGACTGAATGAAAATCATTATCTCCAGCTCCCCTACTCTCTCACTCACACACACACCTCCGCCCCTCCCTCCTGCTGCACTCTGACCCACTCACAGCCTTCCTGACACCTTCACTGACTGTCAGAAACATGAACATCTGCACTGAACACATAACAAACCGTGGAGCTGATACAATATGAATGCCAGTTTGTACGTGTGGCAGTGGCCACGTACCAGGGGCTTCTGGGAGAGGATTGTGGCCGAGGAGATGAGGGAGGTACCTCCGTGATACATGTCAATTCTGCGTTTTGCGAAAAAGGTGTTTCCACTTAACTTATGTGATAAACTTTAATATTGAAACTTCTGAAAAACCACCTCATAAGAGCGTAAAAACCTTTTATCCAAATTTGAGAGGTTTTATCAAAGGTTTAGCATTTCCATTACCATTTTAAAATTGTAATATTTAGGTTTTGCAAAGTTCTAGGTGTAATGGAAATGCAACTACTGATTCTGTTATCGTTTCAATTCTTAATTTCTTTTTCATACCATTACATACCGGCACTTCTTAAAATGTGTTTTTAAGTTTTAAAAAGTGACCCCATTTACTGACAACTCTCACCTGAATGTGTCTTAGATTTATTGGCTGTTAAAAACTCTCTGGGTTGCCAAGATTTTCATTTAAAAAGGTAATTTTTACGATGAAATTATGTTGATGCACAAAGTTTTACAAATGAAATTAAAGTATACATGACTAATACTGTCTTGTGAAAATAAAAATCCTTGGAGCTCAGATGGCCTAGTGGTTTTAGGTTGCACTCCATACGGCAAAAGCCCGTGAGCGACAGCCCAGGTTCAAGTCTGCCCTGTGGCCACTTTCCTGCACATCACTCCCTACTTTTGTCCTGCATTGTTCCTACTCTATCCACTGTCCTACCCTCTCACATTAAAGGTATAAATAGCCCGAAAACAAAAACTTAATAAAAAATAAAAAATATCCTAAAATAAAGAAATCTCACCGTGTTGCACTTGGTCCCGCACACCACCTGCCTGTGGTTGAGCCACTGTGAGGCAAACACCTTGTTGAGCCGCCCCAGAGAAAACTCCCTCTCCTTGAGGATACCAGGGAGCCTCCCAGCAGCAAAGCCCCGCAGACTTCGCTGGAGTCGCAACTCGTGCTGCTGTTGTGGCCTGAACTCTCGTCCCCGGAGGGCACATACCACTGAGCTCCGACTGCACCACCACTGCTGGGCATGTCGTGAAGAAGAAGAAACACGGTTCCGCTTGTGTGGTGGCTGACACCACCCCAGCTGAAGGAAGGGTGAAAAAAAATAGTTAGGATTCTGTGAAAGGAGAACATTTTAATCTTTACCAAAAGAATGAACTTAGAATATTTTTTATTTCACGTAACTGTGGGAGTTCACAGTTCATTCATTATATGAATGAAAAGATTGAGCAATTTTTGATTTAATAGGATCTTGCTGAATTTAACATTTTTCTTATGGATTCTTTGATTCAATGCTGAACCACTCATCTTCAAAAGTAGCATTTTTGTGGCTCATTGGGACAAGTTAAGAACCCAAATGGATCCTGCTTGTATTTAAGCATAAAAATCACACTGGCACAACACCACTGCATCAGTTTGGTTCAATGAAGGTTGTAGACACTGAATAAGAGCAACACATAATGCTGATATTATTAGCTGTCTATAAATGAGGTGCAGAAGAGACCTATTGTTAGACAGCTGGACTATTTACTTATCAGCATTTTGTGATTCATAAAGACCATAAAAACATGGCATGGCAGACATGGCAGAGAATAAAGATGTTTTTTTTCTTGCTTTGATTTCTTTGACAGTAGCTACACAGAGACACCTAAATTTATTCAATAAAATGGCAAATGATCTTATCTTATGATGATACACTACAAACCCTGACCTACATACTCCATAAAATGTGCACTAATTCTGTGTAAAAGATAGGGGACAAAGGATGATTCATTTCTTTCTTCTTTTGTTTATTTCTTTTCTTTCCAGAAGAAATCTGTGGAGTTTAAACCAGTTTTGTGCGAGTCTGACAGTCAAGGCAGAAGCTGACTTAAGACAATTAATGAGACCAGAACTAGATCTGTTTATGGGGTTGCTATTTGAATCTCCGTGATTTTTATGGGGTTCTACATACGAGACACATGTCAGAAAAATTGTTGAACTTAAATACCAATACAATACTTTGCTAGAAGAGCTCCAAATAAAATTTATTATTTTAGTGTATGCAGATTTTGTGGTGTCAATAAATGGGTGTCAACCGCTGACTGGTCAACAATGATCTTTGGGATGATAAGGAATCGCGTAATTCCCATCTACGAGTAATATAAACAGATCTCGAAGGGACCGTCCGTGGTTAGGCCATCTATATTGTTAGATAACCCATATTTAACGGTTATCTACGGTTATTTAACGAGTTAACACTGCAGTCAACGTTAGCAATACAATAAAATCCAATTTTAACGAACATACTTCATGTTGATATAATCTTTAGCAATGATTTAACCCGTTCTTTATGAAAACCTGAGAGTGACATCGTTTTTTATAATTAAATCAAGGGTCCGTCAAGGCTATCATCATATGTCGTCACACGTTCTATTACTGTGATCACAATTTAATTACAGCTTCTGTAACATAAGCTTAGCTAGTCATTGCTAGCGTTTAGCTAGCTGCCCTAACGAACTACCTTTAGCCATCGCCTTACTAACATTTACGAGTATTGATGTTACTATTCAAAGAAGGCCACGGTCATCGTGTTTTCTTTACATACTGAAGTAGCTTTAATACTGTATTTTGGAAATTGATTAAAAAAATCTGACAATATCCAATCCTATATCTGTATTACCTGGCTAGCTCACTGCTAGTTAGCACGCTAACAAACTAGCCAGCTTTAGCTTAATTGATCCACACCGGTTTCCGCCTACCTGTTGTTGGTCCTTGGGCTCTCCTGCCTTCCTTTTCCTGCTAACTGTTTTTCTCGCCATAATCTGATACACACAGTTCCCTCACCCACATGGAGGGTAAAAGTGACTCTGGACACTGGATCATATA
Source organism: Labroides dimidiatus (assembly GCA_030710495.1). Lineage (NCBI taxonomy): Eukaryota > Metazoa > Chordata > Actinopteri > Labriformes > Labridae > Labroides > Labroides dimidiatus. The sequence goes on along the minus strand of CM061143.1, from coordinate 21,216,411 downwards.
ATGGCGATATGCTATTTTGTTCCTTGGCCCTCGCTGGCAGCGTCCGACGAGGAGGAAGGGCGATCACATACGGGAGAGGATCGTTTGTCGCTAATTAAGATTGTCGCTGATTTACTATCCTTGGCTCAAAAAACAGTCCCAACCTTGGGTCCTTTAAACGATGCAGTTTTTGATAGTTTCGACAGCAACAGACAGAGGGTTAACTCTTTTTTTTCTATCAAGTCGCGTCAGCAACGGCGAAAGCATTGAGCAGCGCGCAGCCGCACTCAAATTAAACATCAACAAAAACAAGGTCGTATGTGAACGCGAACGTCGTGCGTGCTCGTTCACGGCAACTGCCAGTCACGGTCTATGCTGCTGAGTTAACGATAATACTCTGCTATTTAACCTTTTTGTTTCAAAGGTCGTTTATTGTTTACATCTAAGAGAATTGGTTTTCCGTGTCTATAACAATATGAAATGAGAAATGGGTTATCTTTCAAGGCCTTGTAATCATACAATAAAATCATAAACCATCAAAATAATCTCTGGTTAATTTTGTTCTATTTCTTAATTTGTAATCTTTACAACCTAAGTTTTTGATTAATAATAGAAGCTTAATCTTATGTATGACTCATCTGTCCCCAAACTTCTGAGTAGTTCTATAGTCTCTGTGATTATATGGGAGAACTGGTAAACCTGGACAATGGAAAAATCATAAATAAAGACATCATTAATGAAAATTCAATAAAATCTCCAGGGAAAGCAGCCTTGCTGAACTTAAAAAAAAACTGTGACCATTTGCATCAGCAATGACATGTTTGCCCTAGAATTTACACAGTTGTGATGGCACCATGAGGACTTTTTTAAAAGATTTGTAAAACACAACTATAGGATTACCTGCTTATCAACCTTGGTAAACCTAGGCAGACCACATATGGCTTTTACTCTTTGAGGTATAATGTCTGCTGACAGGGCACAGAAGGGGATGCTTCCAGTTGCAACACAATCGCTGGATGGAGAATTGTCTGTATTGTTTGAGTATTCTCTGTGTTCAGAAAAAATAAGAATGCATTGGCTTTTAAAGAGAAGAATAAAGCCGTAGAGCCTCACATCATTCTTTGCTTTGTGTACACAAACAAATTGTGACCATATTTTTGAAAGAAATCATAATTAAACTAAATTAAATAAGCAACACTGGCAACAGTCAACAGTCTCACCACTGAAAAGATGTGAACATTTAATCATCTAGGTTCTCAAATCAATCAAAAGAAAACTGACATTTTGCAAATCACAGTTCATGGGCTTGGTAAAGAAAATTCAACTTAGCCATCTTCAATTAAACCATCAAGATATTTGGATGTCCATTAGAGTCATTTATGCTCCATGTTTAATAATAGGATGACCTGGAAATGGAACTGATATTGACTCTCAGAAGTGATGGCCTAAAATAAGAACCAAGTTGCAATTCATTCCTGCGGCTGGATGACCATAACACATCAAGGAGAAGGTCCAGAACCTGCTCTGCTTTGTTCACTCCATTTTTTGTGGCTGTCAGAAAAGAGATAAAGATGACTTTACTCTATGTTTATTAAAGGAAACCAAACTCAATGTGTGCAGGGGCCACAATAGCACCAATTATGTGCTACTCCATGGAGTAATGGTACCACCAAAGGTACACTTAGGGTAAAAAAAAATAAAAACAGTACCTCACACCTTGTGTTATCTTTAATTTCCTGCATTGGGCACTGTCCTAAAAAAACAGATTAAAAGGAAGAGGAAGAAAGAAAAAGAGTAGTAAGATACTGAAGGATGTGTTCCAAATAAAGGTAATTTCTATGAACTGTGCTCTTCTTTATGGTTTGATTCTTCCTTCATATTATTCAGACTTTTGCTGTTATTTAATTCTGGTAATGTCTCCTTTGGCATTAAACTGCACTGGGATATAATAGATACTGTAGGTGGTTTAAAACTTGTGGAACATAGGACAAAGTACTGGACCTGCCCCAAGCAAAGTGCTAGTTCTTCCAGTCACATTTGCTCATTAAAAGCCCTTAATCTTGACCATGCCAGTCCCAGTCCACATCAACACAACAGGGCACAAGATTATGGAAATTTCAGTCATTTTGCCTGTAGTGCAGCTGAGCAGATATGTTTTACAAACATATGTATTGTGGATCTCAGGAGGGTCATAGATACACAATATAAAAATAAAGTTTTCTGGTGTGTTCTTTAACAACACCCAATCAACATTTGGAAAATGCTTTTGTGGTGACACAACCTCCTTTTTACTTTCAGATTAAGATGGTTGAGATGCAGACAAGCCTATAGTTAAGACTAACACTTGTTACAAGAGAACCAAAAGTGAACAAGTCAACAAACAAAAGTCATGTTTGATTCAAATTTGTGGCACAAAATCCAATTACGAAGAATAAATGACAGAATTTACTGAAATCAACCCTTTTTTAAGTTACATCCAAATTTCCAGCAAGGCTTGAAGACCGACTCAAAACTCCAAACAAAATCTCTGGGCTCAAAGTGCCGTCCGACAATCACACAATATGAAATGTCTCTATTGCACTGTGACGTGGCTGCAAAGACAACCTTCTCTTTTTCAAACCATTCACTCTTTTCCAGTCTGCAGAAAGAAAGTCCAATAATGATTAAAAAGCTTCTACTGTCATGAGTTAACATATCTTACATTATAACAAACTTTATTGTAAATGAAAGTGTCAGTGTACTATTTTAAATAACTTGATAATTAAGTAACACGTGTCTGTGCAGTGAGTGACACATCGGTGCCAGTGGGTTTTGGGATATTATGTTTCATATCACACAGAGAAATTGTGACCATTTCTCCCAAACCTCTTTTAACAGGCCTTTCCAGTGCAGGTCAATGAGCATACTGGGCAGTAGTATCTCTTTTTGTACTGAGTTAAACTGACAACTCTTCTATTATGCACTTCCTAAAACAGAAAGCAAATGATGGTGTTTTCAAAATGACATGACAAAAGTGCCCAAATAAACTGAAAAAAGACATGAATGAATAGCATAAAGTAGAACAGAGCTGGGTGCAGGGCACCAGCACAGAGAGGGCACTTCTTGAGACCAAGTCGTCTGCCGGGCAGCAGGGCCTTTTTTTTAAACAGATTTATTTTTATTTTTATTTTACCTTTTTTAATCTTTAAATGTTAGTTGGTTCAATTTGAAGAGAGTCTCCTCAAAGCCCCTTAACCCCTCCACCATTTGGTAGGTCTGCACTAAGCAGTGGAAGATGGCAGCTTAGTTGTAGGGAGTTTCAAGAGTTGAAACTGGTCTGTCTGTGGTGCATACAGGGGCTGCCACCAGCCTCCTATCCAGTCTTGCAGTTCTTTGAGTCACATAAACACTTCCATATGGAAGCAAAGAAGAACCGCATTAAAATGCCACAGTCCCATTCTTACAGTTTCTCTTTCACAGCCAACAAGTTCCTCCCATCTTGTAAATACCCAAGAAGTACCAAAATCCTGGAACCAAATCCAAGGCTTTTGTAGAAAAACAAAACCTCCATCATGAAGTATCATTACCCTTTGACCCCCCCTCCACTCTAGGCACACAGTATTTAAGAAGTGCTGAGACAAAATACAATTTAGCACAGAGAGAAAGAGAACTGTCCCCTCCCTTCCACAACCGAGGCAAGGGCAGCACATGGTGTGATAAGGTGGGCAGAAGGTAAGGGGCTGTGTTGGCTAGTAGCAGGAGGCAAGCCATGGGCTGGGCTTCAGCTGGTTGGTTAGCTTAGCTCAGCTCGCAGCCGCCCGAGCCATTAAGTCCTCTAAAGCCTTGTCCTGATCGTTGTTGTGGACCAGCAGCACTTCTTTGATGGCATCTCGGTCAAATCCCATTTCACCAAATCTAGACATGAGTTCAAGAAACTGAAGGGCCTGAAAAGGATGGATGAAAAAAAATGGTTTAATCATAAATTCTCACTTCAAATTAAACATTGTTTTCGAGCTCCCAATTTCTAGTTACCAGCATACAAATACACATGCATTTTCAGATATACGGTTACCTAATGACAAACTGAACAAACCTTTTCCTCTGAACACTGGTACATCTCTAAACATTCCTCCACTGCACTTGCATCAAAGCCTCGCTCACAGAGACGTCCATGAACAAACAGATAGTCCAGCACCTACAACAAACAGTAAGTATACGTTTACAATGAATCTGTTTTAAATGTGCCATTGTGGAAATAGCCTTTACAGATGAGTGCATAGAAGACTTTTAGAAACCTGTAATAGGCTTTTCTGGTTTACTATGGGATGATACGGAGAGGTTAAATAGTGTTAGAAGTAAATAAATATCTGTAAGGTTCATTTATTGTCCTCTTAGTTGTATTTGATTCCCATCTTAAGTTAGTAAAGCCTTACACAAATCCATAGTCTAAAAGCAGCATGTTCAAAAGAAATCTGGCATAAAGACTCCTTATGACATATAGATGACAGAAATGTGTGTAATGCCATAACCCCAAGACAAGAAACAGCATGATTAAGCAGCTTTACTGAAGTTGAAGGCTATATTTATTCATTGAGAGAACGGAAGCATCACTGACAACAGTTACACGAGTATACAAATAAGTAACTGTACGGTATGTCAGACAATAACCACACTAAAATTCTATATTTCTGTGCATAAGTGTCATAGGGAGCCCTACCTGCTCCACGTTCTGCCCTTGTCTCTGCATGGCCCGCAGCACTCCCTCATAGGAGTAGCCCATGCCAACAAGGGTTTCCACACACTGTCGCTCACTGGGAGTCATACTGAGCAGGGCTCCACCACATGGCAGACCAGCAGATCCCGATCCTGGGTTAGCCTAGTGTATATAAAAAAAAAAAAAAAGTCAAATGTACACCCTGTGATCCCACTCATCATATGTACACTGTTGGGTCATGTGTTTACCGGCTTTGGTGCACCACTCTTGGTGTGGCTTTGAGGCTCAGGAGCAACAATAACTTGAGTCTTGGGTAAGGTTGGTGGGCTGCCGTTTGGCAGGTTCTGTCGGGGTACAGGGACTGGGCTGTACCTCGCTGGCTCTGGATCACCAGAATCAGAGAGCTTGGGAAAAGTTAGAGAGCGTATGTTACAAGGTCGATCATCTGTATCAAACCCTGTTCTCACAGGATGCCCTACTCTGTCCATGTCCAGCAAGGCAACCAACCCATTTGGTTTATGTGCAAAGCCAGGTTTGACGGTGAGGCTGGTGTTGGTGCTTGGGGGTGATGGGCTGTTTCCACGTGACTCAGGCCTCCTCTGGGAGACCTCTGGAGGGGATACAGAGGGAGGAGGGTGAGGTTGGGGCTGGCTCTGGAGGATGTTTCTGAGCTCCTCCTTATCATCCAAAGTTTTTAGTTCGAGCTTATCGAAGGGGTCCTCCTCACGCTCAAAGTCAGCTAAGTTGAGGCTGTGCAGCTGGGGAGTGCTGGGCTGGGTTTTCCGGGGGCCAAGGCTTGGGGCAGGCAGTGGAGTAAGGATGGCGTTATGGCTCAGCCCTGCAAGAACGGGGTTCATTGCTGGTGGTAGAAGGTCCTGGTCCTCCGCAGACTGGGTTATTTTCCCTCCACCACCATCAGCGTCCTTAACCTGTGCCAGACACTTCTTGTTCTCAGCTTCCTGCTTGGCTGCTGCCTCTTCTGCTCTGGCCTCTGCTGCTCTGGCCTCAGCAAGGTCAAGCCCCCAGCGCACACTACGTCTCTCCAGTGAAAAGTCATACTGTTGAGACCAAAGTAACAGGGAAAAATTAGGAATAAAGAATCACAAACTTCCTCAGCTCAAATTCAAGGTTGTTGTATTTTGGCTAAAAAAAACAAACAAAACAAAACAAAACAAAACAAAACATTAAACAGCTTTGAATTAGAATCAGAACCAGAAATATTTTATTAATCCCAGGGGAAAATTTGTTGCACCTAAACAATCTCTAGTAGTAAACTGTAATCCTGTTTGCAGCACTTGATTGACCAAACCTCTCTGTCTGAATTACTTTAAGTCATGCATGAGATGAGTTAGTGTCCAGCAGGACTGCATAAGCCTGGAAACATAATAATGATAGAGCAGGACTGAGAGCAGGGCGCATAATGATCAGTGCAATGATATCATACGTCAGTACAGCTAAGACATGCAGTGAGTAAACCTGAGCACAGCATACTTGGTCAAAGTCAACATCACATTTTGAAAATACATCCCAGAACTTGACTAACCTGTGTGTCCACCAATAATGAGCCACAGTCTGGCAGACAGAAACCAACGGGCAGTCCTACTTTGGCTGGGCAGCGGAACTTGTCATTGATCTTGAAGGGAACTTCATCAAGGTAGCTGATGGGTCCTGGTTACAAACATACAGTAAGTAAATATAGAAATATAAATAAAAGGTTTTATAGGTGCCAGCACACATTCCTACACACCCCAATATTAAGGGCCAAACCCAATTGTCACTCTTTCCCATCCCCTTTATGTCTTCCTCTTCCCCTTGGCCCTCTGTTTTGAGGGCCAAGGGGAAGGACCAAGGGCTGATGGGTAAAACAAGGGCTAAGTGGTACAACTGGGATTGGCCCTAAACCTGACCAACAAAAAGATTGAAAACAGACTCTCACCGTTGTTAAATGCATCTGATCCAGACTTCCTCGCAGCCATTTAGAGACGCCTATAGGAAACATGAGCAAAGAGACAATGCAACAGAGTTAAAAGGCCGTGTTTACAAATCTAATATGTTAAACACCAAACGTTTTCAACCAAAGCAGAAGAAAAACAACACTTCATTTAACTGGCCAAATTCAACGCTCAGTTCCATTTTCAATCCCTCAATGGATTTGAGCCATTTTTCAGATGAAGTCACATAATCCCATTTCCTGGTCATGCAGCGCAACAATGCCTGACATTACGAACACAGAGAAGCCACTGTTCTCACATCAACTGAACAGCAAAACTTTGAACAGTGTGTGCTGAAGTAGTAAACCTTATAGATGATGATTCTCTTCCACAGTCCAGGGGATGATCTGTGAGGACTGTTTCTTGTTTTTTTGTACGCTTTGTACATCTTACATTTTGTCTTTCACATATGTTTGATGCATTGTTTGTTTACTCTTGTATTTGTTCTGTTTTTGGTGTTTTCTGGTAACTAGTAACATGAATCCCCTCCAGAGATTTAAGTTCGATCTAATTTTATTTCAAACATAAAGTTAATCAAATAGGTCACTGTTTGACAATCTGTGGTAAAGGCAGGGCTATACTTTTTTAAATGAGCTATCAAGTCGACAGCCCCCTGCTGTTGTCTGTTTGCAAATTTGATCAGATTAGCTATTGGACAACAGACAGGAAAATCCATGATCAACTGAAAACAGACTTTTATATACACATTTGATGCTCTGTGTTAGTAAAGTCTACTTGCACCTTTGTAAATCTTGGTTACCTGCTCTTATAAACACAATTTATGGCTAGAATGCTTAGTGTTTGAGAGAGAGAAAGGAAGAGAGAGATGAAAGAGAATGAGAATGCCATCTCTTTCCTAAATGTCCTTTATTTCCTTTAATGTCCTGCTTTAACTGTTCTTTATCTACAAACATAAACTGTAGCAATACTCTCACAAACAAGAAAATACGCCGATTTTGTTTGAAACATATTTACGTCCTTCCAGATTTTTGATTATTTCTAAGTTAGCTGGTAAATATTTTTATATTATAATTATAGTTGGTAATTATATTTCTTTCCGTGATAAACCTATTAACAAACTAATTGCTGCATCTTTGTCATACTCTTTAATCTGTATAATATTATCAGTAGGGTTCTGAAAAAAATACATGCATCCATAGATTTATCTCCTATATTTCACAACCAACTACGAAGCACCTCTTTATCACTAACTTTGCAGTTCAACGCTTTTATCAGTTTCTGTTTTATCACACAACATAGCACCGGGCCTCTCTTTGTGTAACCATGTGTGAAAATGGGTGACACGTGATCAGGGGAGATCCTGTGATCAGTAAGGATATTTCTATTGGGTTCATTTCTATTGTTAATTGATGATAACGCTGAAAATTGGTTACGTGTAGTTAAAAGCTTGCAGTACTTCAATAAACCCTGGTACCATGGATTACATAATCCCCACACACACAACAAGTTAATGTTTTGTGTGACAAGGGATATTTCCAAAGTTAGCGAAAGTTTAGGTTAAATTGTTACTCTTAATATCAGTAACGAAGACACAGGACAACCAGGCGCAGTGAAAGTGAGGGGTTAGTTTGCCAGCTTCCTCGTATCAGCCGAACGGCTTCAACGTTTAGATGATAACGAAAGGATCGCAGTAATTACAATCATTCCAATTTTACATCAGTTTTACTTTTGAGGCAAATTTCAGAAATCGAGGCAAGATGTGGCACATCGGTTTGATAATTAGAAGCACTGAAGAATGTCATATTCCTATTCCTAAATTTGTTGTCACCTCATCTATGATGGCTTTAACTAGCATCAAGCTAAGCTATTACTATATTTCGTTGCTCCTCGCCCAACACGCTAACAGACAACATACAGTGACAGTTAAACCAATACGTCAGTGTAGAAGACTACTGTAGTCGTTACTGGCGGGATATTTAAGACAATATCGACCTTTACCTGGACAACTTCTATTTGTGAAAGCTTCGCTCCATGCTAATACGCTTAGCATTGCCAGTGGCCTGTCTGTAACGTTATGTGGATAGGACAGACCGCTGTCTGTGCTGCCACCGCCCCTCAAACTGAACTCAGCTCACATAGAAACGCAAACTCTTATCACCTGTTCTGCTCCGTCTTCTTCTGCCAAAATCCAAGTGACGTCTCGTCAAGGGGCACGAAAATTCAAATGTATCTCCGGATGAGTTTTATTTATCCTGACATCTCTTTCCCGTTTCAGCGTGGGACGCCATCTTGATTTGTCAAGCTCCACTCCACTGGTTCCTGTCTGACGTCACTCGCCTAAATGACGTAGAGACATCGCTTGACTTCACGCACTCAGCTGAGTGTGTCGTTTTGTTTGCATACTAGTACGTCTCCAAAAACAAAATAGAAGACTTCATATGATCATTATGGACACAGTTCTGTGGCTTATTTCAGAAAAAAGAACACACTTTATCTGAGAAAAGGTGTAAATAAAACTAGTCTTGTGAACGTATTTAAACCGTTTATATTTTATTCAATTAACGATATAAATCCAATGTTTCTAGTTTGGACTAATACCAACGTGTGACAGGGATTATTATGAATGCAGTAAAGCTCTCAAGCTTTCAATTAACTGAAGAAATGTGAAAATATCTAACATCAAATCCCTCCCCACTTATAGAGAAATTCTGTCAGTATGGTTTATGATTTCGTTGTTGATTTTATTTTTGTTGTATCTATTCTTTTTTCATTATTATTGATAGTTGTTGAGGCTGTAACAGCAACCAAGCTAAGCGAAGACCTATAAGCATTCTGAGTTTAGGACTATCTCAGCAACATCTTTTACACCTCATTGAGCCTAACTCGCAAATTTTACATTTCAAATGATTATAGCTGACTGATCTCATTAACTGGTAAACCTCTGCTATCCACAGCGTTAGGTTTATTAAAATATACCCAGGCAGAAGCAAAGGGAGGCCAGTCCAGGGGGTACCCCATAGAAGATTTTGAGAACTTACACGTTTTTGTGGAAAGTTAGTATTTGAAAGAATTCACAAACATTTTAAATAAATAAATAAATAAATAAATAAATAAATAAATAAATAAATAAATAAATAAATAAACAATCTTATTTTCTTTTATTTATCTATTTATTTACTTTTGGGGGAGGCGCTATTTTAGACTTAGGGAGGGTGGGGCATTGCCCCTGGATGCCCCCCTTCAATACACCTCTGGTCGTTCTACTTTGAGTACCTGAAAACAAAGTTGGTAGGAGTAGATTTTTTCAATCTCATGAACATAGTATTTTTTATACATATCGTATTGTATTGTATTGAATTGCATAAATTTGTCCTTTTTTAAAATTTCAGTCTCTTGTGTTTGTGTATCTTCTTTGTTTTTCAGAGTCGAGAGCGCGCACGCCACGTTCAGACCTGTACGTATTTTACGTACTGCAGACACGCGCAATGGTAGCCGGAAGCACCGATGGGAGGAAAATAAAAAATCGATGAAATCCACTGTAATACGCGACTGTAAACCTCTAACTTACTGTCCTTTTCGCGATCATAGACTCGAATATATCAGACTTTCATACTGCCACTGTGCCGGAGGAGAAGGCAGAGTAGAAAAGCTGCTCCATCTGAACGAAGTTGCTCGGTAGGGCTTTAGCTGACGTGTGGAGAAGTTGAGATTGCCTGTGAGCAGATAAACAAACATAAACAAGCAGGGATCAGCTGAGCGCCTGTCCGAACCGAACCAGCAGCACGGAAAGATGTCAGAGGGGACGAGTTTCCGCTTTTGAGCCCAAGAATGATCCACAGGAGACCGTGACTTACACTGAAACTAGCTTCATGTCAACTGTCAACACTGGCACACAAAGAATTTCGGAAACACAACACGAGGACCAGCCATAGGCTTTAGCAGAAAATCCACTGCTCCTGACACTGTCTCTGGCGCAAGACACAGCAAGGCTAACATGGACAACCAATGAGTTTACCTTCCTGTTTTCAGCTGTAACGAAACGAACACATATAACAGTGCAAGGAGACAGAGGTAAATAATTTTTATTAACTTAATTTCTACTCATGAAAGGCCTGTGGACCTAAACACTGAACTGTGCCAGCTTGCAGGCCAAATATGTTGTTTATGTCAGAATTCTTTTCTTGGCTTTTAATTTACCAACAGAACTTTAATCCAGGCTATTCACATGCTGATTTTCTTACCTTACGACAGTGTAAACTAAGCTTACAAATAGTAGTTGTAGCTTCAGAGTTAACAGATACCTTGACACCTAAAACAAAATTGAATATAAGTATCCTGACAGTATCATTTAGTCCATCACTTGTATTATTCTTGCTTTTCTGTTTCCAGACGTGGGATCAACATGGCCCACCAGGCAACCCCTAGTTCCCAGAAGGCCCTGATGATGGAGCTGAAGTCTCTGCAGGAGCAGCCAGTGGAGGGTTTTCGCATCACTCTGGTGGAGGAGTCTGACCTCTACAACTGGGAAGTGGCCATCTTTGGACCCCCAAACACACTGTATGAGGGTGGCTACTTCAAGGTGAGAAAATAATACTTCGATAACCAGAAGAGCAAAAGATGGCATGACTCAGAGTATAAACAATAAGACACATTTATGAAGCTACTATGTATTCATATCAAGTTATCATACATTTTTTGTGTGCGTGTGTGTACATTGCAACCATTCTAATGGAAAATATTTCTGCTTAGGTAGGGTATATAGAAAGCAGCTGCAGCTTGGAAAACAGCCAGATAGTTCACTGACAGAGACTCTGTTTGAACTGTTATTTTAATAGTTGTAAAAACTGTAATGTAGCAATGACCTGCCTCACCTTCTCTGTTCTTAGTTTTTAATCCTAACTCTAAAGAGTACTCAGGCAGCCATTTATATCTCTACAATCTTAAACCTTTTCCCCTGTCCCTCTATTCTCCTTGTCCAGCTTTCCCCCCTTGCTGTATGATGGTTGTGCTTCAGATGGCTATTTTTAGCTGTGGGACCGATATAAATGGCACCTCAGCACAGAGCAAGAGTAAGAGAGAAGGGCAAGATGGGACTGATCTTCCTTTATATCAGGATACTTATTGAGTGAAACATCTTGAAAGACAACACTGAGGGCATTGGATCAAGTTGGGGCAAAATAGGAAACACTGTGGCTATACAGGTGTGTGAAAGTAATACAGAGCAGGCCTTGATGTTGGGAGTACAGCAGCTGAACATTCGCCTTCTGCTTTTTTTAATCTGCACATATTATATAAACTCCTTAAACTCTGAGACTGAATTGAAAAAACTCCCAGCTCAATAATCTGGCAGAGATGTCAGAGCACCGGAGGAGTCATACTCCTTTCAGACTGCTACAGTTTCTGATCTATCAAGTCTGCATATCTCAACAAGGGGACGTCACATTTTGCAACACATTTTGCTCACCCTTAAACCCCCGTGACACTCACATGATAAGACAAAAATACGTATGTTGCTATAATTGATTTGTTGAATCTGGTGCACTGAAGAATGAAACGATGGACTGTTATACTGAAGCGTAGGTGTGATTGACATTCGTCTAATGAAGCAGTTTTGACATCTTCTTGCTTTCTGCTGTTGAATGCTATGTGGCTCTTGTAGGCCAGTGGGTCAAAGAACACATCATGTCCTAAAAAAGCATTCAGGATAAGATTATACTGCTTGGCATCTAATTACGATAGTTGCTGATAAATGTTATGCATGTAACTCCATGTCACCGTGTCATTACATGAGTGATTATAGTGTCCCAAGGCGATACTGATGTAGAGGCTAGTTGTGCAGTATTGATAGTCCTATCTGAGTAGCAGCAGGTCAGTGAGAGCTGGGGAGTTTTTACACACACCCAAGCCTTCTGCCAAGATATTGCGCAATGTCTTTGGAAGAAAATTCTGGAGCTCTTGCTAATATTTTGACTTATGTGGAACCTTATTTAATTTCCTCAGACTTACTGAACCCTGAGTTTTCTAAATATATGAGATATCTCTGTGTTTAAATCTCCTCTAGAAGAAGTACTTGTTGGTTATGTTTTGAAATCATTTTTGAAATTTGAAATTATTTTTTAAAGCAACATTATTGTTTAATGTGCAGAATCATTGTGCCCCATCACTCCAGCCTGTATCAACATTATGCTGACTTAAGATTAGCCTTAAACAGTTTCCTTAACTTCCTGCATACTGAATTGTAAAATTAACATCGAACCAACTTGCATCCTTGAGACACCTCCTCAGAACAGTTCTGTTTAAGACAGCAAAAGGACATACTGCGAAGGTTACAAATGTGTGCTTTATTCCTCAGTTTAGACACACGAAGGTTTTTTTTCCACATTTCACATTCAGGTTTCAGTGTTTTATGGCAGCCAGCCTAAACTCAACTTATGGTGGCTGGATACTTTCCACCCTTATGCTGAGACCATTAGGCTCAGTGACTGAAATGTAGCATAAGTGTAGACAATCTATATATTGACTGTGACCCTCGGTTTGGTTTTTCAGGCTCACATCAAGTTCCCAGTTGACTATCCATACTCCCCACCCACCTTCCGCTTCCTCACCAAGATGTGGCACCCTAACATCTATGAGGTATGACATTTATTAATTCTTTTAGCAGTGTTTGTGTCGTCCCTTGGGAAGTCACCTATAAAGAAATTAAATCATTTGTTATGCTGTCTTTCCAGAATGGAGATGTGTGCATCTCTATCCTGCACCCTCCTGTGGATGACCCTCAGAGTGGGGAGCTGCCTTCTGAAAGATGGAACCCTACCCAGAACGTCAGGTACAGTTTGTTGTATCAGCCTTTTGTTTGCACTTTGTTTCCCAGAAAACAATGCTGTTTTTTGTTTGTTTGTTGTTGGTTGCTATTATTACTTTTATTATAATTTTTTTCACTTGCCTGTGCCTATTCAACAGGTTTACATTAGCAGAAAAAGTTGGGCTGTCAAATGATTGATATTTTATGATAAACCAACCACTGAATTTAAATATGTTATCACAGTTGTCATATTTTAGATCTTGTGTTTAAAATTCCATTATTTTGCATTACAAACTTTAAAGTCATGTTTTTTAAGATATAGTTTCCTGCTGACATCAGTCTGATTAGTTGCATCTCCATACTTAACTTGTGTGTTGTAGCTCAAACATAAAGTAATTTGGTCAGTTTAATTTTGTTTGTCATAAATTGTTTATTACTCTTAACTTGTTTGCTGAGCCATCTGTTGAAATGTGCCATTCAGAAAGCTCTGTGGCGCTGATATTTTACTTCACAGCAGCAGCTGGGAACAGGTAGATGCTTCATTACTTTGTGCTGGAAGGGCCACACAGCACACAATAAAATGCTTATAGTATATAAAAACATGGTTATCTCAGACATTAACTGCATCCTCACTATGGCGTTAAAGGTGACAGCCCTGTAATAGAAGTTTACTAAGTTGTAGCTCACTCCATTCTCTATTAAACTGCATGTCTTGTTTATAGTCATTGTTGAGAAAGCTTATAGTGTCAGGTGTTTTCTTCTGTCTCCAGTTTAATCCCCTGACTCTTTTATATCTTTTATAAACTTTTATTGAGAACAATGGGGCATTACATCCAACAATACTCAAAGACAATGATCAATGACATCTCAATGCAAGTATAAATGATAGCAAACTTGGCACCATAGTAGAAAAGATAACATACCAGTGTACATTCAATGATTCAAAATTGACATCACTCCAAATATGAACCACGACTAAAGTGACAGAATGCAAAACAAGCAGAAACAGCACGGCATGATCCGACCCCAAGACTGCAAACTACAAGCCCCATAACCAGACTCTTTTATATCTAATATAGGATGGAAGATCAAAAAATATCAGAAACAAGAAGCTTAAATTAGAGGGAGCAGAGTACCTCACGAAAATAACGTAAAGAACAGGGTTTAAGTATTCATTTGTTCTGCACATCATCGTAAGAACAGGGAACTGCTGGAGGGCAACAGCATGGCTGCTTTTATTAGGAACTAGATGTAAAGGGTTGAGGCTGAGTTTGAGAACGTGCAGACTGTGTGCTGCATGTAATTGAGCCACAAGGGGAAAGAGGTGAGTTAACGCCTCCGTCTTGGCTGTAACAAAGCTTAACGAGGATTTAGTAAAGCCTGCATGGAGGGTTTTTTCATGCAAAGGCAGGATCTGATTCTGGAGCGTCCTGATTTTATTTCTGTGTGTGTTTTCATGCTGCTCCTTTGCCATCAGGACTATCCTGCTCAGTGTGATCTCGCTGCTCAATGAGCCCAACACCTTTTCTCCGGCTAATGTGGACGCATCTGTCATGTTTCGCAAATGGAGGGACAGCAAAGGAAAAGACAAGGAGTATGCAGAGATTATCAGGTATTGGTCTTTCACATCAAAGAACTATGAGTGTAGTCTGTTCATTAATTTATCATTCACTGACTGTTTTTAATTTTATACCTGTTTGCGCTACAGAAAGCAAGTCCTGTCAACAGCGGCTGAGGCTGAACGTGATGGCGTCAAGGTGCCAACCACATTGGCTGAATACTGCGTCCAGACGAGGGTCCCCTCACAGGACAGCAGCTCGGACCTTCTTTATGATGACCTTTATGATGATGACATGGAAGAGGAGGATGAGGACGAAGATGAGAGTGAGATGGAGTCTGTGGGTGAGGCCGGAGGAATCAGCTCCTCAGAGGGAGGCGGGACCTCAACCATACGATACGATAACCAGGACGACTCTGGAAATGAAGACTCATGATGATCTGGATGATAACTCTTCCCTGCCAAATCCTAAACCCACACCCCCCTTTTCTTTATGTGTTATGTTACAATTTTCAGTGGGTGAGTGCCTACGTGTGTGTGCGTGTGTGTGTGTACAGTGGGGTCAAAGGTCTACTGCCAAAACACTTTTCATCATTTATTAAACTAGTGCAGATGATTGGTACAATAAATAGTTCTGGGACACTACAGTCAGAATTTGGTGTTTCTCACCGTTTGCCTTAATTACAGCTTGCACTCTGTCATCCGTCGACGAAAGATGTACTGCAGAATTTAAGGGAAGTGAAAATTACTATGGCACTTTTTCAGAGCACCCCCCCCCCCCCCAAGTGTTTTTGATGTTTTTCCTGAGGCTGAGGGTCCGTCCCTTGTCTTGTTAGTTAAAACTAGAAATGATGATGGTATCACTCTGTGCTCACTGTGTGATAATGTTCAAGTTACTGACAGAACCCAATACAAAACACACCCACAAGTACCATTTCCAACACCATGCTCAAATGTAGTTAATAACTCAGAGGTGTCACTCCTTTATGCAACCAAATTTCCTATCTTTTAAGATTAAGCTGTACTTTCACCCATGCTGAACCATCTGACTTCTATTGCCATTGGAGAAATACTTTAGTAACCGTTCCAATGTGTTAGTATTGAGAAGGCTGACTTTGTGGCCATCATGAGGCATCACAGCACTAATTATGTACAGTTAGTAAGTTATTAAAGGACTGTAGTTTGCAAAGTAAGAAAATAAAGGAAAAAATGTAATTACCTACAATCATTTCCTGATGCTTAAAGTTCACCTTTAGTTTTAAATAGTGTGTGTGTTTTCAAAAATCCTGCAAAGTAAACAAAGTGTCTTAGAATTTGATAAATGATGAAAAAAAACACTGTCCCTGTGGCGGTCTCTTGGACTTCACTGTAGCTGGCTGGCTCTTTGCCTTGTCTGTGTCATATTGTTTGGTTTTGACTTTATCCAAGTCGTCTGTACTTGTTGCTGGTATTTCTTTTTTTTTATGTTTGACACCCTGTCCCCTCCTGACTTGTCCCTTGTACAATCTGGGATGGATCAGACAGTCTAGCTAATAGAAATTTAGCTCATTATTCAGCTGGTGAGCAGGGCAGCTCATGTCCCTCTCATGACTGTCTGCTCTAATTCGATGCAATCAACAAAACGTGCAAACAGGATCTGCTATGACTTCACTTTCCTGGACACAGCTTCAGTGGTGTTTATCATGACTGCTCCCTCGTGACTCCTGAAAACAGCGTCATTTTGTTGGGGGTGAACAAGGTTGAGATCCTTTCTGAAGTCGCCTCCTACACCTCTCTCTGCCTCTTAAACCTCAGGGCCTCAAAAGACTTTCACTGAGAGAGAAAAAAAATACAGACAAAGAAAAACTTACCACATGAACCTGCACCTCACCTCCACCTTTTTTTCTTTTCTTTCTGCATCACTGGATGGTTCTAGAGGGCAGAGAGTGAAGTGAAAGTCTCCAATCTCACCGCCAGCATGTTTACACATGACTGAGTGTTGCTCTTGGTCCAGATTTGGGCCCATGATGTTGTTTTTCTCCCTTGTAGGCACCAGTCAAATTTTGAAATGTTCAAAATACTCTAGAGGGGACTTTCTCTTTGAGACATTGCTCACATTAAGTTGTGATAGATGTGAACATGTAATGTTTTGGCACAGTGACTCCAGCTCATGCTTAAAGGCAACTTTGAAAAAGTGGATGTTGTTACTTTTAAACACCACGTCCAGAGTCTATTTATCTACATGCAGCTTAGCTACACATTTGCATTTGAATGAATATGACACTGATTGCCTATTATTTGTGTGTTTGTCTGTGTGTGTGTGTGTGTGTGTGTGTGTGTGTGTGTGTGTGTGTGTGTGTGTGTGTGTGTGTGTTTGTGTATTTACATTTACTTTTCATTTATTGACCACATTGTCAGGGTTTTCTTGTTCCTGTCTCTTTGGAACTGGTGCAGACTTCTCTCACATAAGTGAGTTTTCCCAAATGACCCTTTGGACTTTGTCCAGTTGAAAAAAACATTTGGAGTGTTTGCACTTTGTTCCAAGGCTGTCTAAGGACACCCGAATGGGCTGAATATTTGAATGATTAAGAAAACACCTTCTAAGTATTAAACCTTTGAACACACTGAATGACAAAATGTGGCTAACAATGCTCGTGAGACATCAAGTAAAGGACATATTTTGGGCTGTGTTTTATGGTTGTGGGTTTGAATCTGGGTTCTGAAGCTGCCCTTTTCAATACAGCACGGCACTGTGCAAACTTTTTCATTCAAATTGATGGATTTTATGCCAAGGAAACCAAGCAAGGTCCTACAACCATTCATTTTAAAGACTATGGAGTGTTAAATGCATGTAGTGGATTCAACCTTTTGGATTTTAATGTGAAGCCAAATGAGTGATACATTTCCTCCTGGCCCTGCACTTTGGAGACTTACCGAGACTGGATTCTTTCAAGGACAGGAGAGGAAGTCCACTCTTGCACCAGATCTTTAATGGATTTGGTATCAAGGCACAAAAGGGGGCAGATAGATGAACTTTTCTTGTTGTGATCTCATTTTTTTGCCCATCAGCACCATAAGGAGGCAAAGACATTATGTTCAAATGCACCAGTATCACGTATGTCTGATAATGAACTAGACTGATGTATTGGTCAATAAGCTCATTTGCTCTTTAAGGTTGAGTTAGATGAGAAGAATGATCCCAATGTTCTGTCTGATCCTTTGACAAAAGACCATGACCAGCAGCTGAGTGGTTCAGCTTTGCACAGTGAAATAAGGTACAACAGTTATCCTAACCTTAAGAACAGGTGAACGGCTGTCCTTTATTTTTTGTTTTAATTTATTTTGCAAATCAGTCACTGTACAAGGGTTACATGCTGATCTATTTCTCCTTCTCTTTTTGACTGTGGAACCATTTGACAGAGCCTGGCTAGTATCTAATTTCATATCTTTTTGCCAAGCTAAGCTAAGCTAACCAGTTACTGGTTGTAGCTTCGCATGTAACTTTCAACAAAGAAACAAGAGAGGTGTTAAATTATTAATTCTGATCTGCCAGAAGGTGTTTTTAACACTATCTGACAGTTCAGAAACAGAAGTATTCATTGTAACACAAAGCTAGAATGGTGAGTAAAAAAAACAAACCTAGCCTAGCCTAGCTTAACATACCAACCAGCATCTTTGAAGTTAAGAACAAATAATGTAAAACTTGTCCTTTTGGTTAAGCAATTAATAATCCTCTTCAAAATATTAATTTCAAAGCATTTGCTGTCGTAACTAAAGTGAAATAATAAATAAGGCTAACTGTTTTCCTTTTTTACTGTCTATGTGCTAACCTTAGCTGACCAGCTGTCAACGGAGATTCACATCAAACAGTCATGAGGGATTGGTGTATATCAGCTGATTCTAAGCATCAGAAAACAAATGTTTTTTTTCCCTACAATATGGATGAATATCTCCAGAGCTTTTTCCCAAATAATATATTGGAAATTTGTAATCAGCCTTCTTTAATTTCTTTTTAGAGCAAAGTCTAGGCATTGTGTAGCCCCTATGATAGCATTTCAATCAAGTGTGTAGAGCTTCTCATCGTTTAAATCGTAAATTCTTTCACTGAAACATCTGCCTTGTTTGTATGATAAAGGCAGAGGGTTCCTAAGCTCTACCTAAGAAACAGCTCTCTAAACAGTCCACAGCCTAAAATGTTTAATCTGTTTGTATGTGTGAGCACAAGAGTGTTATTTTTGAATTGTGGACTATCATTTGGTCAGACGCAACAGACTGACCTGTGTCCACTATGATACCACAATGTGTCCACACCTGTTGATGTTGATGCAGTCCTTGTTGGTTTCTTCATTGATTTTGTGTCTTTTTCTTGCCCTCATCTTTTTGTGTTTGTGAGGATGCAGATGTCACTCATAAAGTTTTTATTGTAAAAAATATATAGACATTGTTGGGTTTGTTTGAAAAGTAGCTTTGATATGTGTTGCTAAGCCCACTTGTCATGGAAAACAGATAAACAGCGAGTTGGTTTTTGGAGTATAATAGTGAGTGATAAAGCATACCATTATTGTGGTTAAGTTAGAAAAACTTTTGAAATAAACCAGTGTCACTAAAGCTGCCTGAAAGGTTTTAAACTCATTTTGCAAATAGAAAATGGTCACAAATACACGCTTCATGAAAACTGGTTTTGCCTGAGTCGAGTGATGGCATCATTTGTGCTCGCAGCACTCACTATCTCAATTTCAAAGCAATTCCCACAAGTGCCTGGTGTTCCTAGTATCAAAACCTCACCCTTACAAGTCACCATTAAGTGTATTTTAGAATGTTTTGTGTGCTTCATATTTTCTTTTATTTAATGAAATTTTACAAAGACAATTGTGCATCATAGCATACGCAGCAGCTCCAGACCTATAAGTTGCACACAGAACTCATTAGTTGCTCTTCTGCCATTGTTTTAGATCAAATTAGTATCCTAAGTCCCGCCCCTGGGCGACTTAGGACCCCACATGGGGGTTTTATCCTGTAGTGAAATACATTAAAAAAAAACTAAAATATTGCTTTCTTTGTTTCATGCAGAGATTCAGTCTCTGGATTTCTATGTGTTGAATTGTTTGTGAGGGATGACTTTATAGGAGCTATGTTGCTGTTGGATGATTTTTGTCAGCATAAAACAAACTCTGTTTGCCTCCACTGTGTAAAGTGGAGTCAGAAACATTGATACTGAGAGGGACAGGGATTTTTTTTTTTTTTTTTTTTACAGGTTTTGGATGAAGTAACCCAAACATAATTCAAAGCCTTAAAATGTCTTGAGAAAATTCACACCCTGTAACGAAATTGCACAGAACACTGAGATGCAGATAAATCATGTAGAGTATTGCTATTTTAAAAAAAAGGAAAAAGTTATAATTTAGCATAAAGCCGTTTACACACTACCAGGCATGAAATTAGTAACTTGTTCAGCAATGTCCTGCTGTTTCATTAAGTAACATTTCAGCCTGAGCCCAACGCACAGTGTGACTATATAATGTACCATGTCCAGGTATGTTTAATAAAACTTAGACGATATGTGTTAATTCATGCATTCCATGTCTGATGATACCTCGGTAAAAAAATGGCTTTTGGATGAAGTGAGCACTCCCAAAGAAACAGATTTCAGCTGGGCTATTAATGCAGTTCTGCTGCAGCATTATGTCGACAGAGAAAGGTGTTTCTGCATTTAATGTAATGGTAACTGTGACATCAATCTTGTGTGAAAAACCATCATTTGCTATTAAGAGTAGAGTAGTTTAATTTTGGAGACCTGTAAGATTACAAGGAAAAAAGACATGGAAAAAATAAGAGGACATTGAGATACTGATTGAACATTATGATCTTCATTCACTTCCAATGCCAGTTATACATCCAAAGTATTTCTTTATCTTGTCAGCAGTAAAGTGAGGACAAGCAGACGATGTTGACTGTTCTCTAAAGTGTTGATTTACCAACTCCTAATGAAAGCCACAAATGCAAGTAAGATTTGCTGATGTTATTTTGATGGATGGAAAGT
The DNA here is from genome assembly GCA_030710495.1 of Labroides dimidiatus. Classification (NCBI taxonomy): domain Eukaryota; kingdom Metazoa; phylum Chordata; class Actinopteri; order Labriformes; family Labridae; genus Labroides; species Labroides dimidiatus. The sequence goes on along the minus strand of CM061143.1, from coordinate 21,195,408 downwards.
TTGTTTTCAGACTATAAATCATTTAATTTTGTATCCCTAAAACTACTACCAAGCTGAGGTCATTGGTTAGTCAACGGTAATGTTTACAGTCACCACAGATTGTTGAATTATGACATTCCCTCAGAGGTTTTATTTTCACAATTCTGACTTTAAAGAAACAACCTCTGTTACTGGGTTACTCATTTTTGATAAGAAGTTATTGGCAAAAACAATGGTTATGTCTCACTTTAATTAGAAAAACATAATGACATGCTAAAAAAAGAGGCCTTAGGCAGTTGCCTCTGCTGCCTTTCTTATTTCCTTGTCTTTGATCACAAATAGGCAGCTCTGTTATAGTTTTTATTTTGCATTTGTCTCCCCCTGGTGGCAAAAACCGCTACTTGCAACTTAATTTTATCTGATTACATTCTTTGCTCAACAAGTTGCTGTGCTATTTCTTTACAAGAGCCGATCCCCCTTTAATATATATTTTTTATATCTCAAGAAAACATGTCAAGGACTTATTTGGAATACACTTGATTCTAGCAGCAGTTGGAAAAACAGTGTTTAACAGTTTCAAACCATAAAACATTTCCCCTCACTTAGGTTCATGTCTAATGATTTAAGGGAGTCTCATAAAATCTGATTTTTTTAATGATCCAAAGAGACAGGAAGTCATGTTTTTGTGTAATAGCTCAAATCAAACTCGTGAGCTGTCTGTCAGGCTGATATACAGAAGTACAGTTGAGACCCTTGATCCATTTCCCCCCTTCTTTTATCATCCCTCTGTAGAGTCTACATTGTGGTTCATTGCTGTTTGTCCTGCTGAGCCTCCAGGTGTCTGTGGGCTGCTCTTAGTGTCTCCTGCAGGTCTTTGTACCCTGCCAGAGTGCAGGCCTCTTCCAGCCGTGCCCAGCGAAAGTCCTGGTGTTCATCTGACAGAGTCACTGCTGTCCCTGGGTCCTTCAGCTCAGCCAGCCAGTACAGCACCTCTTTGGGTTTCCCTCGCACCTCATAGCGCAGCTCCTGCACAAAGCCATCCATCACTCTAAGGTGCTCTGACCCAAGTCCCGCCTCCTCCTTAGTCTCCCTGAGAGCTGTGGTGAGGTCATCCTCACCTGGGTCCACATGACCTGTTGGAGATGAAGCAGTTGATTCTGTATGAGTAAATACTTGGAGGTTCACAGCACACATAATGTATCTGCTGTTGCTAACCTTTGGGTGGGGTCCAGTGGTGTTCTCCATAAGAAGTCTGCAAGAGGAGATACTCAATGTTGTCTGGTGGAGGGACACAAGTGGCCAGTCGAAACACTATGAAGCCACAAGCACGCAGTGCCATCTCTCTGTTCAACAACAACAAACATAAAAACATTCAGCATTATGTTCATCTCAGAATTAATCTCTGGATCACAAAAAAAAATCTGATTAAAAAAATCATTGTATAAAGAGTGTTACAATGAAACCCTATAAAAGTTATGTTACTATTCATACTTCAGTTTCTACCTTAAGTTAGCATGTTAAAAAGGTTTGCATGCTTTGCAGAAAGTAGGGTCCATGTGAAGGTGGGACATAGACACATTAAATGTTCGGTAGAGGTGACGAGAAATATATTAAGTGTTGTATCAGTAATTTTGGCTCACATAAAAAACAGCTGATAAAGCCACATTTAAGCAGCAGTATATGTAACCAGCACTTTTTGTTCCGCCTAGACTTTGCCTTAGCCCGACAGGCAAAGGTAAAACATTTTGCTGGGTTGAATATTCAGATGGCGGGAATGTAAACCGCTCTTTCAAAGCTAGAACACAGCAACAGATTCTGTGACAGATTTGTTTTTCACAGAGAGATGTGTCACCCTGCGACTACAGGGGCATTATTCACGAGAGCAAAGACAAAGTTTAAAGGTTTATATGTTGGTAGCTAGCTCGCTTCACTGCTTGTTGTCTCGTAGTTTGAGTAGAAGTCTATGCATATCTGAACTTAATAAAATAATGTCATAAACTTACGCTCTACGACAGACTTGAACAGGTTTAAATGGGGTTTGTTATGTTTCCCACCGGCACGGAGCACAGCGGAGCTCAGCAGTGCACTGTGTAAGGGGTCCGGCCCTCTCAAAAGGTGAACACAATCAGTTCCGCACGCAGCTACAGGCCTGCCTCAGTGAACACAATTCTGACTGACTCGGAGTAAAATGAATGAAAACGTTTATTTACTTGAGGCTGAGGACTGGTTGTCGTGTTATGCGCTGGCCAAAATAGAATAGAATAGAATAGAATAGAATAGCACAGTACTTTGTTGTTATTGTTGTAAACAGCACGGCAACTCTTTTCAAATAGCAGCTGGTAAGAAAAGTACAATGGATTAAAAAAAAAATAATAATAAAATATGTATATATATATATATATATATATATATATATATATATATATATATATATATATATATATATATATATATATATATATATATATATATATATATATATATATATAAAGGTTAGTTAACACTATAATCACAGAATAAGAACATGTTAAAGTAGGCAGAATAAGAAAATAAGCTAGCATGCACCTAAAGATGTGTATTGCTCTAAGTGCAATACACATCAATAAGTGAAATAAAAAGAGTGCAATATAGGACGCTATATCATTTAAAGAAAGAAAAATGTATCATTTTTACTATTATAAACTCTTAAATTTGTGTAATTTAAATTTAAATACTCAAAGCCAGAGCCTCACATTAGAAGTTTGTTTACTGGACTGCAATAAAGCACCTTGAATACATGTATGATTATATAATAATAATAATAATAATAATTGTTATTGTTGTTATTATTACTATGTAACTCATTTTATCCCTATTTTATTTTTAGCTTGTTTTCTTTTTTTATCCACTGATGTGTGGATGCAAGATGTGTTTTTTTCAAAGCCATTTTTGTTAGAATTATGATTACTTTGACTTACAGCGCATAAAAGTCAGAAATCCAGTAGTTCAAAATTACTAGTTACTAATTACTAATTAGAAAGTAATTATTTCCCAAAAAATTATATTTTAAAAGCTTAAACCCTGAAGCATCCATTCTCTTTAAAGCACGTTTTAGCAATACAGCAAGTTCTTTTATACACTCAATGATTTTTTGGGGGATCTCATTTACCACAAATCACTCTTTTCAGCAGCTGAGGGAAAACACAGAGCTTTTTCATTCCTCAGCTAATGTCATATTTTACTTGATAAGTATGTGTTTTTTTATGTTAAATCTGAAGAAAAGGTAAAAAGTGCTATGGATAAATAGAGCTGGGTTAATAATGTTGAAATTACCTGTAGAAAATATAGAATACAAAAAAACAAACACAAAATACATACCTCATTTAATTTACTGACTTCCCACCACTAATACTTAACATTGCACATGATAGAGGTAAGATAGGAATTAGTCTTATCTATGTAAACCTTAAAAATTAAAGACTTAATACATAATACTAAAAATAAACAAACAGAAAACAGATGAAATGATGGAATCATGGTAAGGGAAATTCAGATCAGAGGAATTGTTTTGTGACTGATGTGCGAATTTCAACACAATGGAATATATCTGTTGTGCCTGCAGGATTCTGATAAGACATGAAGGCAGTGCAGATAGGACCAACTGAAGACATCGCGTATCTTAAGATAGGGGAGACAGGGGCTCCTTCCTACGCAAGCAGAGCTGTTAGCAGTTCAGTTTGTCAGCTTGACAGAGGGGACACCACTGCTGGGTTTCAAGGTAGCGATAAAACCTCAACCCTTAATATGTATGTTGTTATTATTAAGTAAAACTACATAGGGAGGTAACCTACAGAAACAGATGGGATGGGCTACATATTTAATGCATCAAAGGAATTGTATGAGTTGAGATTTTAGTCTTTTGGTGCTCAGTTAAAGATTGTTTTCCTTTCAGTTGCAAATTTTGCTCTTTTGTAACTGCTTCCTTCACAGCATGTTGCTGCCTGTTGTTTCACCAAAGGCCACACAACATGTGACTCTCGCTGCTGCTACTACCGTGCTTACTCAGCCTACACTGAAGCGCTCATTATTCTGCTGCGCTTTACATGAATCACACAGGGAGTGAGGTTGCCCTGCATCGAGATATTTTTGGTTCTGTCATAGTGATTTCACATGAATGCACGGCTCTAGATGCTTTGATTTATTGTTGACAGCTAAAAATGTCATTGTATTTGGCCCACTTGTGTCACTTTCTATAGGTTGTGTTTACAACAGAAAACACTTCAGTGTGAAACTAGCGAGGATGATACATATATAAGGGATTAAAATTGAATGTTTGAGTTTGTCTTGAGCAGAGCTGATCAGTGCCAAGACATGCCCCATTTCTTCCAGCTGAATTTTGTGGAGGTGTTGGTGACTTAATTTAAGCTGACAACTGTGATGGGTGGTGTCACCATGATAATCCCAGTGACAAATCCAAAAGCCACACTTTTCATGTGGAAACTAAACTTCTTACATAAAGTAACACAACATAGTTTTGATTCTTTGAAGAAAAAAAAAAACTAAGCTTCTTTGAAATACATCCCAAAATGTTTGAAATAAATTATTGCTTTCATAGACACATGGAGGAGAAAGAGCAACCCACTGGAGGCCCTCATTTTGTGGGGAAGAAGGATGAACTCATCCAAGCAAAGCGCTCTTTCAGAACAATAGAAGGTCGGGATATACTGATCATCCACCACCTGGGAGTCTTTTATGCTTTGGACTCTTACTGTTACCGTGAGTACTGATCCTTGAGACAGCTACGTATGACTCAGGATGTGGATTGAAGATGTTGTTAATACATGCTTACATTCAGTGAACCACTTTGAAAATAATCACTGCTTTAAAGAAATCCTGTCATGGGATTATTTCAAACCGACTTGCTTTGTTAACCATGGGACAGTTTCACACAGTTTTCCTCTAAAGTGTGTCCAGTCAGCAAAAGTTTAGTGTACAGTGATCATTTTGCTTATTCTGCAATACACTGATCCTCCTCCCTGCTCGACAGATGCTGGAGGGGAGCTACAGAATGGAGACATTGAGGTAAGGTTTGACTTTGGAGATTAATGGTTGTTATTTTTATTTGACTTGCAGGAAAGATCCCAAAAAGTCAAAGATGTAAAAGAAACCTGGGCTCTTTTTTGTGGTTTTGATGAACTAAAATCCTCAAAAGTAATTTCTGCATCACCAAAGGATGCTGTAATTAAGAAACAACCCTGCATCAAATTAGTCATATTATGCTAATGCTCATCGACCCAAATGACCTATGCTTTCGCCACATAAGGTTTCTGACATGCTTTTTTTTTTTAACACACTTGCAGGAGTTGAACGGCAAGCTGTGCATAATTTGTCCAAACCACAAGTACAAGATCACTCTGGCCCAGGGGGAATGCATATACAAGGCAACCAACCCCAGGGAGAAGCCGCCTGTGCCCAGATGGTACTCCAAGGGTCTGAAGCAGCGGACCCACACTGTCACTGAAAACAACAACGGGGACGTCTATGTCAAACTCTCTGACACAGCAAGCTGGGTTGAGTCCGACTATTACCAAGGAGAGCAGGGCAAGATAGAAAGGGAAAGAGCAGCTGAAGCTGAGAAAAAGACACCCTGATAATCTTGTCACAGATAAATGAGGGTGGAAATATTATAGGCTCTTCTCTTCTCCTCAATCTCCTCTATGATTGCACAATATCTTTTGTTATGGAATGATTTTCAATGCCAAATAGTTTGTTTTGTACGAAAAAACAAGTGGTTTTGCTTTTACGCAGGAGAGATTTTTTGAGTTTTAAATTATATCATATATATATCCGTATATGTCTTGACACAATAACGTTATGTCAAAATATTCTACCATTAATTTTGTCAACTATAGGTCATCATGTGTCCACTAAATAAACTTTTACATTAATTAATTTTGATGTCTGATTCTTTTATATATATGGTTATTCTTTATGTATGTATGTATATATAAGGCAATGGCACAAAGTGGCTAGATGTGTGCCAACTCTAGTGAAACTCCTGCATCATAATGGACCTCATGCATTATGTATACAGTGAATGAATTAATGAGATTAAAGGGTTTATCCTGATGGGCAAAGTCCCAAAGTGGAAAAATCACTGTTACAGTTAAAGGATCACATAACAATGATGGGAATTTTTTACAAAAGCCCTAAGCAGACATGTATCCTTACTTTATATTTACTCTTATTTCTTTTGACAACAGATAAATGTATAAATCTTGTTTTCTCAAGATCTCAGCCTATTTATACCTTTTTATCAAAAGAAAACAAAACTAATTTTACTTATAATTTCAGCTGACATGAGCTGTTTCCTTGTGATTATGTAAACATTTCTGGTTAATCTAGAAAACAACATAATTATCCTGCCACCTGTCAGACTATGACATACTGACATTGCCAAGACTATGAGGTACTTTCAGCCTGTCTTAATGTTTGTTTGTGCTGTTGAAACCCTGAAGACAGATGTTTAACTCATCTGACATTAAGTAGGGGTCTTTGAAAAAACAACTCATAATAAGCTGGTATCACCAGTATTCAGGACAAATAAAAGGTGTGGATGCACGTGTAATTAAGATTCCTACACATTTTTGTATTTATCCATCTCTCTTGCCTTCATAGAATCTCAAAAATCATTCAAGCATTTGGAGATTTATGCTGTTAAAGTTGTCCTGTTTTTGAAAGCTATTTCAGAGACTGAATTACAGAAACAGAAATCTTTCCGTGAACACCAAGCAAATCCCTGAGGTTGTTGAAAGGTGTGTTGACAGCAGCTTCCCGCAGGTACAATAGCTGCTTAGAATGCTCAGCTCACAGTCATGGCCTCACTGTATCAACTTTAGTGCAGAAATTCAGGATTTGAACATTTAACATTTTATCTCCTTTTTTCTAATCATTGTGAGGATGCAGTCATTAAAATAAATGCTATCATGTCTTTGTTAGATTCGGCTAACATGATTGAAATGTTGCACCTCATATGGAGTAACCCTGGAGTTTACAGGCTTAGAGGCCAACACTGTTCAAGAGGCAGCTGAGGTATTTTGACTAGTTTCAAATTAACATATTCAAATAGACATGATAGCTGAAACAAAGAAAAAACCAAATGCTGAAGAGGCAGAGGAATTTTCAGATAGTCGGAAACATGTTTCTGCTTTTTGTAATGCATAAGTTAAGAGACCGTGCTTATGTACCTGTCATGATTTACAGATACTTTGAAAAAAAAAAAAAAAGGTTCGAGGAGAACGGGTTAGTTGTCACATGAGTTGGTTGTCACATTCATTATCTCTCACCAACAGAGGGCTCTGCCTCTTAAATATTCAGCTCCCCTGTATTTTTCTTCTAGACTTTTCCACAATGGGTTTAGAACAAAACACGTATTACCCTTAAACATTGTGAAGGGACAGCTAAAGTTTGGGTTGTTATTAACAAGCTAACTAGTTGTTATATGGTTGTTAGCCTTGATCCTAGCAAGAAATTCCAGTTGGGGTTGGTTGTCCCATATTCATGTATGCCATGTACAGTAGGCTGGTCTAAAGATGTGTTTCCTGTTTATGTTCCTTGCTCATTTTGTTTTAAGATGCATTAAGTTATGTATCTGTCAACTTGTCGATGAAATTAAACTTTCAGATTTAGTTCTGCCTTACCTTTTAAAAAGATTTTCCCCCTTTTAAGTATAACACTGACAAACAACCCCATAGTGTGTGACAACCATCCCAGTAATGGGGTTGATTGTCACAATGTGTCTGAGAGTCTTTGATAGAGAGGGATACACATTTCAAGCCAACACCTTAGCTTCAATTTAATGTTTGAATGACCATTGAAAGATGATTTGATGATGAGCAATTCACACTGGAGTAAAATGTGGCAACTAACCTTGTTCTCCTTTTACATCATGTTAAACATTTGAAGTGAAAAGTGGAGACAGACTGTCACATCCAGGTTATTCCTCTGTTCCTGGACTCAAAGTACATGCTGGTTGTGACATGAACTGCAAACTGAAACTGCAAATGCCATGGGTTGAGATCACACTGGCTATGGGGTATGATGTTCCTCATGAATGATCTCTTCAGCTGGCCTACAGTGAACCCACCACACAGTCTAAGGCCTTTGCCTATGTGACACTTCAAATACCATCAGAAATGTACAGAGCTGTGTGGGTCACACAGAGCAGGGGCCTGAGCACTGGTGTTTCTCATCAGATCACATTAAATATTAAAATATGATCATGTAGGGGACCTGAGAACCTTGAATCAGAGACTATTTTTGCAGGTGGTCTTTCGCAATCTTTCAAGTATAGAGAACTGAGATAAAGGCAGAGGACTATCAGGGAAAACTGCCAAGAAGGTCTAGCCCATCTTATCCCAGAGGGATAGCATGTTAACAGCATGAAAGTATTACTATTGCTGTAATACTCCATGTCGATTTTATGTCTTGCATTATTCATCATTGTTGTGAATGGCACTATGGCCCCAACCTTTAATGTTTCATCTACTGAGGAAATCCCTAGAGATTATACAAAGATTGGCTACAAGATCTCAGTTTCACATTTTATTTAAAGCTGACTACCGCAGCAAAGTCAGTTAAAGGATCTTATATTTTCTTGCTACATCAGCAAATAGCTGGTCCTCTACTCATTATGGCTGACACTATTATCACTGTCATTGACATTGCACCCCATGCTCGTACATCTCTTGGCAATTCCATTTTTGCATCGTTCGAGTAAGAAGAGGTAATTTATCAGGTCTTCTTGTTTTTTATCGCAAAGAAAGAGGAAAGTGAACTGCTTAGAGGTGAAACTGTTGGCATACAAAACATAACACGGCGTAAAAAAGCGTAAAAGTCTATTTGAGTAATTAAAACAACACCGTCATTCCCTTCAGGTCGACGGCAAAGCAGAAGAAAGCCTGTTTGTGTGTATTGGCGCGCGCTACTTCTACGTTGCATACCCGCGTGCGTGTTGCTGAGTCAGGCGCGAGCGCACACTGTTTAGTCTCTCTCTCTCTCTCTCTCTCTCTCTCTCTCTCTCTCTCTCTCTCTCTCTCTCTCCAGTTGTTTTGTGCCAGTAAGACTTTGTTTTACCTACCGACGTCATTCATGTGGTCTGGACACCGAGAAGCGAGGCTGCTCTCTCCTCGACGCTAATTGCGTTTCCTACCGCCTGACAACTTGTTTGTCTGTGAGCACATCAGCCGCCCATGGGCGCTGCTGTTTACACCCTCTGCTGCTCCGCCGGCTGGGCTGTCCGGTGCGCCTCTGCGGTCGGTTCGGGACGGTATCGGGCTCCGCTTTTATGAATGAATAACAAGACGGGGAAATGCGAGTGACTGTAAAAGTCCCCAGCAGCTGGGCTCCCGGGGGAGCAGCTACCGATGAGAGGGATTAACGACGGAACAGAGCCGCGGCTCTATGCGGAAAAGCCGACTGCAGACTGGCGTGGAAACGCACCGTGAGGAGAACGGGCTCCATAGCGTTCAACAGCGGAACAAAACCGCGGTGACCACAATGTAAGTTGCTCCCAAGCTGCAACTCATTAAGGGATGCGGGGAGAAGAGGGTCCTGGTGTGGTTGCATGCTTTTATTTCTGTCAGTGTCGCTGCTTGGTAAAAAAACAAATACAGCACTGAGAATATTCCTCAAAGTGTTTCATTTATGGTAGGCTACCCTCTCAGGTGAAAGAAGGGCCTTGGCAAGCTTCTTCTCATTGGTTTTCGGTGACATAGCGGTGATGCACTGTCTCCGTGATAGACATAAATAATAAGAACCAGAGCAAGCTGAGGTTTCTCCTCTCTCAGCTGGAGCATCATGTGCTCAGTCCAAGTCAACCTGAAAAACGACTTGTCTGGCTTTCAGGTCCATCCACATTGTGGCTCTGGGCAGCGAGTGCCCTGGAGGAGTCGGACCTGGGGAGGAGATCATGGCCCAGGGGCAGCTGCAGGGAGGTCTCCTGTGGAGCTACCTGGGTCACGGAGCGTTAGTGGGACCATGCGACCTGGAGAGCAGCCTGCAGAACCCAGCCTTCATGGAGTACACGTCACGTGTGTTTGGAGATGTCACCGTGGTAGTGCGGGATTGTCCCAGTTGGGTAAGGGACGGTTTGTGTGTGTTTGTGTTCAGGGCAGAGTGAAGAAAACAGAGACTTGCATTTGTTAAGACAGCACTAATCACTGCTTTACTCATTCATGTCTTTATGTTGCATGATTTAAAGTAGCCTGAAGCCTTATTTTTCGCTTTGGTTCGTTTCTCCTTCCACCATATAGGACTTATTTGCTTGGAAATGTTGCAGTGAGCCAGATGTGTCAAATACTTTAAATGTGTTGTAATAACACCAGGGTGGTGTCAGTGTAAAATGATTTGCATCACTTTATCAATAAGCTGTGTACTTTTTTTTTGCTCTGCTTCTGTTCTGAATAAGGAGTACAACAATTCTTATTCCAAGGCTACATGCCTTCCAGCACTGATTGCAGGCTTTATGAAAATGTCTCTATTCTTAGGGGTACTCTATTTTAAAATGCACTGCACAGAAAGAACCTGATGAAAGAACTTTTGTTCTTAATAGCATATGAATGTGAAATGAAAAGCACGTTATGATTTGGTAGCAGTGCTCCATGGGTCCTATTATAGGAGCTGTCGCACACTGTCAGAGCTGGTGCTAAGGAGAGACTGTCAGTCTAATTCTTTGTCTCTTTGTCCTTTTTTTTTATTCAGATCGCTCACAGCTTCCTAAAGTCTTGTTTTTCCTTGCTAATGAGTTGAATCAGGTTGGTTTAGATTGAGAAAGTTGCCCAGTAGGTCCTCAGGGGTAAAGTCCCAAGAGCCATACAGTGGTGATTATTCTTGTGGAGACTCTGAGGGGAAGGGTGAGGGTTATCTGAGGTTGGAGTCTTGGTATGCTGACAATCCTGTGCATTCATTTTTCATATTCGTCCTCCACTGACCTCTTCTCTTTGTATTTGGTGTCTGTTTTTGGGCTTTCCAGGACTTGTTGGACAGCGATTGGGCCAGCGTACGAAAAGTTCTTGAGCAAGCGGACATTCTGGTTATTAAATATTCAGTCACTGACAAGCTGGCATTCCAGCAGGTCAGGAATGGATACGCCCCGAGACTCCGCCCACTCCTGAGGCACTGGGGGGTACCTGTCATCCTGGTTGCCGTCGGTGCACGGCTGAATGGTGAGGATGCTTTCTGATGTTTTGCACCCTTTAAACTTTACATCCTAGAACTTTAAGGTTGCTTAAAGGTTGTCAAAGGTCACTGAGTTAGTTTTTTTGAACAACGCCATCTTCCTGTTGTTTGGTCAGAAAGATCACTGTCTGTCCTTGTGTCCTCCAGTGTGTCCTCTCAGCACAGGGGAGGATGCTCATGATGTAATCTCCCTCACTGCCTTCAGACTATCGGCTCACATGCACCCTGCAGAAAACCCTTCAAATCCAGACATTTAGTTTATTTTTTGTCACTACAAACCGTGTAGTTTGACAAGAACTTAAACAGCACTTGATAGTTTGCACCATCATAGCCCAAAAGTGCACTTCAAAAAATAGCAACCTCTAAAGTAGGATATGGGCATTTAGTTGTGGCTGTAATGGAGGCTGTTTATCACAAAGAATTGATTCTGTGTGTGTGTTTTTGCTCGCACACTGACCCTTGTTGAATCCAGATGCAGTAAACAAGCTCATCAAATGTAGCAGGCTGTATTTTTAGCCTGTTTGCTTGGCATACTTTGAGAACCTGTCAGAGCTTGCGCTGCAGAATGATCACAGTTTGAATCAAGTCTGTGCCAAAGAGGAGCAACGGAGGAGGAGAGACTGTAGGTACCTGTAGACTACAACCTTTGTTTGTATTTCTGTGCGTGACTGCTGCGAGTATTTTCATGCTATCCTCTCATGAGTACAGAATATGACGGCTGAGCTCAGAGCGCTTCCTGCTGCTTGACTTTAGGCCACCTTAGGCACAGCAGTGCCGTAGAGAGAGAGAGAGAGAGAGAGAGAGAGAGAGAGAGCTGTTGTACGTGCATTAATGCAGCCATTAAACCAGCGCTGAGCGCAGGAGAACACACAGATTCAACCAAGGGCACACACGCACCCTCACACACACAATCATGGCACTGATATGCCAAGTCACTGCCAGACACTCACACACTCTCTACTCCTCTTTCTGCCCCACTCTTTCTGAAACACACACATGCTCTCACACACTCTCTGTCTGACTCCTTCTCTGTGTCATGCCTGTAGGTTATTAGCAGTATGATTTATCAAATACCCCGGAACTCAGCTGCATGTACCACTCATTCTCTTTTTCTCTCAGGCTCCCTCCTTTTTTTTCTCCTCTCAGCTAATCCCTCCAAATTTCCTGTTGGATTCTGTCTCTTTGGTCTCTCTGCACACATGCCACAGCACGGCCAGTCCTAGTGCACATGTCTTTGCACACTTTATGCTGATTTAGATCATTGATCTGTCTTTTGAAAAGAGATTTTTTTTTGTCTTCTGACTTAAAAGAAGATGTTAGTAAGGGAAGGATGAAATGGAAACATACCACAACAGCTGATGGCATCTCCAGGAAAAAAAATAATTATCAAAAAAAGTTAAATAAATAAATTGGTTTTGCTTTTATTTTCTTCTCCTAAAGTGTCATTATACCCAGCTGCAAACAGACTGACAGATCACAACCACAGGACTGATAGGATTGCTTACAACTGTTTACAACACAGCATCTGTTTTGCTGTGTGATGCTCACACTGCAGACTCTAATGAAGGGTCCTGCTACACTGAAAATTAGTGGTAATTGAGAGCTTCTGCCCACACAATATGTTTAGTTTCAATTTTAGTCACAGACATAAAAAAATAAGGATCTAAATTCAAGTTTAATCAAACATATCACTTCATTTCTCTTTTAAGGGGATTTTTTTTAAACGAAAGACCTCAACAGCATTCTAACTCTTCTGTGGAGCTCAACCCACACCAGGATGGGAAACCCTAAATGGCCCGTTGTCATACTCACAGCTGATCTATGCAATGCTTGTCATGAACTCTCAGAAATAAATATGTTTAGGATTTATTTATCCATAGTTAAGGTAACCTGAATTCCTTGCTGTCTGTCCAGATGAAGGACCCCCGTGTACGTGTCCGCTCTGTGCCTCTGACTGGAGCAGCTGTGTGCCCCACAGTGAAGGTCTGCAGCTGTCCAGAGACCTTGGGGCCACCTACCTGGAGTTGCCCTCACTCAACCACGTGTTTGTCGGCCGTTACTTTGGCAGTGTGGTAAGTGGTCAAGGCTCATGAAAAATAGCCCAGAATAAGGATTTAATGTTTAACCCTCAGGATCCCAAGCAGTTTCTGGTCATTTCTGCTTCTGTCACATTTTAACTCACCCTGATCTCATTTTTCTCAGCAAAGTAAAGTCCTGCACCTCTGAAGATTCAGGATAAGCATGGCTATAAACTGATGTAACTCAATTATGTCTTCATGCAGTTTAACAAAATTTTAAAAATGTAACTCACTAGAGAAAAAAAGAAAAACAAAAACTGATTTTGTCTGATTAAAAATGAGAAAAATATGGAATTAGTGCATACAACACCTTTTTCAGGTAGCCTTATGCCTAAGGAACACATAAAAAATATTGGTGGTGGCACTACATTCACAGAATCTATTAATTTTGATGTTTGGATTTTTTTTCTCACTGTGGTCTCATTTTTCACTGCAGTATGAAGTCCTGCTCCTCTCTGGGTTCAGGATGACTCAACAATGTCTCCTGAGCAGTAGAACATCATCAGAATGCAACAATTATTACAACATTATTACAAGCTATTTACTCTTTATAAACTATTTACAGTCAGTGCTGTCACTACTATTTACACAGTTTACAGTCTACATTGCAGAGGCATCATGACGATCTGCAAAGAAGTTTCTATCAATAATGAGACAGAGAGCTGAACGGCTCTGAGCAGAAACTTTATGCCTGCAAGACAACGCCATGGGAGGCAAAATTCAAAGAATTTTTGAAGTGCAAATCCAAAGTATATGTCAATCTTTTAGGGCTTGCTGAAAGCAGTAAAGAGCACTGAATTATTATTATTATTATTATTTTTTTTTTTTTTTTTTTTTTTTTTTTTTACAAAATTTAGTGACAGCAAACATTTTACTTTCTGCTAATTTTCAAAGAAGACATGAGAATCAAAGACATGTTGATGAAATTCTCCTGTCTTCTCTGCTTTATTAAGACATGTTACGAACATCACCTGTGATGCATTCAGGTACCTTCAGAAACTTGAGAATCTGAAGATTACGCTAGTTTTTGGATTGGACAAAGGGTTTGTGAATGTCAGTCATTTAAAGACAAGTGGTATTTTGAACCTGCCAGCAGGACGGGGATCCTGAGGGTTAATTTAAGGAATATTTACAGAACTGTTTTTTTCCTGTTCTAAAATTTCCTGGGATTGGTGATGTGCTATTGAGTTTTTTGACTTGGCATCTTGATAAAATTAGAACCATTCTTATCAGAAAAAAGAGCCATGCTTGTTTTGTGCTGGTATCAAGCTGAATGATACACGCTTCAGTTTTTACATCCCAGCTGTCTGTTGAAGTGGTTGATCTCTTCATTTAGACGGATCCACTGTTCAGTCAAACAGTACAGTACAAGATGCTACGCTGCTCTAAGGAAGTTGTTCCTAAAGAGAAGAATCGCTGATGTGACATGACTGTTTCTGAACATTGTGTCAGAACTAACGCGTATGTTTGTGTTGTTTAGCTGGAGTACTTCATGATCCAGTGTTTAAAACACAAAGCCAAAGAGAGGCCAGAGAAGAGGAGAGGAAACAAAGTGAACGAACTACGTCCCCCTCACTTAGAGCAACCAGGTCAGATGAACATGATGATGTTTAAGGATTAATTCAATTTTCTCTTTCCAGTGAGAGGCACCTATTTTTTCTTTCTATTTTGCTTCCAGTGATAACCAGTTATTTTTTACAAGTGGCAGTGTTATGTTGGTCATTTTTTATATGCAATACTTTTTCTCGCTCCTTCATTTTGTACCTGAATGGACTGACTAGATTGTTTCTTCTTCCAGCTTTCATTGCCACAGAAAGAGCTGAGCACAAAGGTTTTATTCAGATCAATATTCCCTGTTCCACACTGGAAATAAGAAGAGAGACAAAGAGCTAGGTAGACTACTTTCATTCAGCAACGCTCAGATCAATTTACGACTGAGCTCTTTCAGCAGCAGACACGGCAGTGTTTAGTTCTGAAGGCAGCTCAGTGATGCAGCTTAGAGACAGGAGAGGATTATTCATTAGCCTCATCATTTACTTTTCTTTACAGCTCAATTATTCAAATTCCTGAGGTCTACAAACCCAGTCGGTAAAACCTGTGAGGTTCTTTTTAAAGATGTTTTTAACTTCTGTGTTAAGCATAGTATAAATCTTAGTTCTGGAAGATTAAGTAAAAACCTGCATCTACAAGTTTTGTCACGGAGGATGCTAAGAAGGCTAAGTCAGCAAGGAAAATCAATAAAATCCTTCAATGAAAAGAAATGAAACCAGAGAATTATCAATAGTTAACTAATTGTTGTCAGTTGAACTTATTTAATTTTCTGAATACATTTTTAATCAAGCCTCCAATCAAACTGATTAACCCCAAACTTTTTTTCATCTGTGGAAGTGTCAGACTGTGCTGACACTTTAACCGACCCAGCCAATCATGATCAAAAGACCCTCAAACTGAAAGTGTCACAAAATTCAATACACAGCACCGCACCAGAGACACAGCAACCTTAATTATTGTTACAAAGATTAAAAGAATGAAGACAAGCTGGAGTGCTCTGCTGCTTTTCCTTTGTGCTAATGTTATTTTGTTTTAGTCTGTGGAACTATTTCACCTAATTGGCTTATAGACAGCCTGATTAAATCTGCAAGAGGCTGCCATTCTTAAGCACTGGCTGTTGCTACAAATTGAAAGGCTTCTGTGTACTGTATCAGAATTATACAACTGAAATTTGGTTGGCTGGAAGCAAGACTCACAAATCACAAATACGCTAAGCAGCATAATTGATTTACCAAATGGGATTAATTCTGATTGTTCAGGATCAAGATATGTTCATTTCTTTAATCTTGAATTGCTGCTTCGCGTACATTTCTACACCTCGTTAATTTTTACAAAAAAAAACAACAAAAAAACTGAGGAAAATATTCAACAGACAGTCCACTGTTGAGCTCATGTTGAATATTGATGTGACCACTTTGTGCTGTGTGTGTCTACATTTGATGTAATTACTGATATCACTGACTGAAAGAGACAGCAAGTACTGGTGGATTTATTGTTGCCTGTCAAACACAACTTAGGTCATACTTATGGTGCAGCTTGCATTAAATATGAAATGCACTGACTCAGGAACAGCACAATTTGCACGATCAGATCGGAGCAGCCATAAAAAAGGGAGAAGAGGCCCACAGAAGTGCAGTGTGTATTAGGAATATAATGGGACCATGATTTGTGAAGTCCCCCTCCCTCCAGCCTCATTTTCATTCCACTTTGGTTGTATGTCACCTTTTATTGATCTGAATCTATGAAAGCATGCAGCACAAAGTACTCTTTATCCACTGTCTTTTTGATGAAATATTTTACGTGGCTTGCTGACAGGTTTTCCACTTCTATGCTTTTTGTATTGCTGTTTGTTTTGCTTTCAGTTTTGTTACTGTTGTGCTCACTTTACTGTACATTTTTTTCTTTCAATTGAGGCTTTGCCTCTGTACTTAAAGTGCTTTAAATTACCTCAAAACATCTTTTAAATCTCACTTTTGTTGTAGGTATCACAAAATTAAGAAAAGGAGAACCTGCATTTGAACACAGATATCACATATACTGAAAGGCAAAAAATCCAGAACAGCAACACGGGTGCTCATCTTGACAGATCTGTCATCCGTGTAAAGACATATCCAGACATGTTTTACCGGCTACGGGGCAGGGCTCAGCAGGATGTTTGTCAATTCATCCTTCACTTAAGGATCTCTCTTAACTTTCTTACTCTGTTAACATACTTTCCATGAGTTGTCGGAACTCTAAATTCAGTTAAGAGTAGCTTCAAACAAGTCTGATACAGAGAAAGGGAAAGGTTTAAATGGTACTTTCTTTGTGTTTACAGCACACAAAAGTTTTGTCAACTTTCCATCATTTTTTAAAAAGTAATCATGATAACTTATTCCTCTTATCCTCCTCTTCGTCTTTCTCAACCTTTATGCCCCTTTTCAATTCATCTCAGCCCGTCTTCCCCCCATCCGAGTAGAAGAGTCCAGCTTCTCCCAGGACATGCAGTGGTTGCTGGAGCGTGGCGTGCAGTTCGCCGATGTGGCTTTCTATGCAGGAGACTCTGGAAAAGAGCTGGGGTGGGCGCATGCCGCTGTGCTGTGTGCTGTCAGCCCGTACTTCAGACAGCTGCTCTTGGGGCCCAAGACAAGGTAGGAGAGATATTAACTTCTTCACAGGATTGAGCTTAACGATCTTTTTTCAGCACCTGAGCCTGGAGCCAGCAGGGGCTCATCTCTTTTTCTCTGCAAACTCCTCTGTAGTGTGACTATGACTGAAATTGTGATGAATTTCATCTCTGGTTGGACAGGGAACGTCCACAGTCACGGTGCGTGTGCAGAGAGCGGGATGGAGGCCCGCATTCACTTCTTTCCACCTGGGATGGAGGTATTATTGATGACATGCCCCGATCAGAGGGGCACCTGACAGGACGCCTCTCTCGCCTGGTGGTGAAGGACCCCCTTCTGTGTATGTGCCTGTGGGAGACCCTTATGTTCATATACAGAGGTAAAAAAAAACACCTGCACACATAGATCAAACTGACCAGCCAAAAACTTCTCCAGGAACATCCTCCTCTTACACCTCCATTTTTAAATAACTTCACAATTTAGAGCTGACTGACTGCTTTTGCTATGAGAAGTTCCCAAATATAAACTCAAAAACCAGCAGATACTGATGCTAAGTATTGTTAGCAGAATTTAGGTACAATTATACTTTAACCTTAGACCTGTAGGCTGTATGCAAATGCTAACACACTGACAATCAGCAAATTGAACCATGATTACCATGATTAAGTAATATGGCCTCAATTGAACTGACATGTTTCTGTAGTGGAGCCACAGCACACACAGAGGAGACGTGAATGATGGAGCAGCAGGGCTGTCATCACACCCTGTTCACCAACTAAAAAATGCATTAAAAAAGAGAAAAAAAAACCCATCAAGAACCCCTCAGGTGGGTACAGTCTGCAGCAGAAAAGACTCTTGTGTTGAAGCAGACTCTCAGGGCTTTGGAAAGTTTAATGACTCTTGTGTTAATCTTTGTGGAAATTTCTCTTCCTGTGCCTCCTCGTCTCAGCAAATCCAGTAGAGAATGAGCTGTCAGTCATCTTTTTAACATCATAAAACTAATCAACACTAAACCACTCCCAAAATGAGTCATTTGACATAAATCAGCATAATAAATATCCACATTGAAAGAGGCCATGTTTGAAAATAAAATGTATTTGGGGTTTATGACTCATAGCAGACAGTCAGTGGGATCAGTAAGTATTATAATAAACCTGATTTATGGTAGTTATTCAAGACTTAACCTGATGTTGGCATCATAATGTCCACTAAAAGTCCAAAAAGAGAATGAAAAATGCTCCAAAGAAAATGAATTTCCACTCAATTTTATGGCAATCCAACCATAATCTGTTTCCTGTTAAATGCTTCATGTATAATTACAGTGACCAAGTTGTTGGTGGCACCAGTAGAAAAGTTAAAGGATCCTGGAAACCACAAACATCTAATTAAATGTCCTAGCAGTCAACTCTCTGGATGTTGAGATAGTGTGTTTTTTAACACAGTGGTTATGTTGTTGTTGATGTTGCTTTTGTTGCTTAAAATATTGAATTTCTCTTTGGTATTACAGTTTTTCACAATTTCTCGAAACCTCCACCCATTTTCTCACAACTTTAAACACAAATCCAAGAATTCAAACTACATTCACAAAACCCCAGACTTTTCTATCACAGTCTAAACCAGTTACCCTGTGTTCAAAACAAACAATGTCTTCACAACAAGTCCAAATATATTCACCTCAGAGCATTCGATAGACACTACATAAAATAATATAGGACACAGCATCCAGGGCATGCAGTTAACAGAAAATGTTTATTGTAGATGCATTCATCCAAAAACTCGTTAAAGTGATATTTACATTCAGCAATTTCATAACAAAAAAAAGGAAATAATAAAGAAGAGCTCGTCAAAGTCACTTAGATTCAGTCTCTAACATCTCACTGTCTTAGTGTGGGGTCTGGCCAGAGGACTTCATCCACATCACAGGCATTATTTTCCTATTCTAGACAACAGGGGAAGCAGCTGTCTGTTTTTCCCTCAAGAACAATGTACACAGTACATCCCAACCAGCACAAAGTTGCACATGCAGTGGTCTAGAATTTACTGTATACTGTTAAAAAATGCACATGGTCAACCAAAAAGGCTCGGGTCTCATCAGAGATTACGGTCCTTGGCTTTCCTCATGCTCCTTGTCCTCTTACTCTCACTCCTCTGCCTCAGCCTCTGTTTGGCATCCATTTCTCCAAAACAGAAAAGCTCACCTGTTGCTTTTTTATGCTAAAGCTCTGATTGCTAGGTGTAAAACTGTGTGACAGGAGTGTGGCCCTATGATGAGTCAGTGAGCATAGTAGGTACATTAACTTAAGAATTTTGAATGACAGTGTATTCATTGTGAAAACAAGAGATTTTCTTCATGAAAATTGTGCCAAATGCAGAGAATTGTGTCTAGAGTTTTGAAAAAAAAGAGAGTGTCTTTTAGGACTGAAATTTGAGTGTAAAGCAGGAATTGTGCTGACAGTTTGGCAGAATTGGTTCAGGGGGGTTGGTGCATGAGTTACATGTTAGTCTTTGTGTGTAAACACCTGAGAAAAACTGTGAATGTTCACTGGTGTAGGGCTGTCGGTTGTTGACTTTCCACCGCCATGCAGAGAAAACTCCTCTGTTGGATTCAGGAAGGGGCTGTTGGGTGGAAGTAAAACCCTGACAAAGCGCTGGTTGTTGGTGAACCACTCACATATTAGGACAGCATGGTGAAAGCTCACATTATCCCAAACTATGACACATACAGGATGCACTGCTTGCTGATCCAGCTGCTCACATGCCGTTATGATATCCTATAGAGACGTTCAGTGTTATGTATGTTTCAGTGCGTTATCAATGGAAGCACACGTGCCACCTGTGCACTCTGAACTGACTTGTATCCTGCCCAATTGGTCTGATCACATCATTAGAAAGGTGTGTGTTCTAATTTTGAGTTGCTGTGTGTAAAAGATGCACATGTTGCTGCCAGTGTTCACAATTTTGCAACACCAGTGTATCATGGTGAGAAATGCATTTAGTGACTGAGAGTGTGCTCAAGGTTTCGCAGAAAGAGCAGATGAGTTCTGGAAATTGAGTCTAAATACCTGTACAGTGTGTGAGGTTTGGCCAAATGAGAGTTTGATTTGAAAAATGAGTTTTGGCCTCTAAGAATTTGGTTCAGAGAACAAGGTTTAGTGTTTAAACAGTTGTGAAAAACTGTAAATCTGGGTGAATTCCAGAGAATGCCGGTGAATGATTTGTGTTTAGAAAGGAAAACTTTTCAGAAAAGGTCCCACTGCCATTAGGTCTCACTCTGTGATTTTCCCTGTGAATAAGTTGCTCCAAATGAAGTTCTGGCATCAGGTTCAGTTTTACAGCGAGTGCCAAGCAGATAGTTGAGACTGGAATACAAAACCTTCTCTAAAACAGCAGCAAATCTGGATGTTTGAGTGAGTTTACTCGCATCACACTAGATTGTTTCTGCTGGGAAGACTTTATGAAGCTATCTCCTGGTACAAACCACTCAGTGTGGTGAATTACATTCATCATTGATGACCGTCTTTGTGATACTTCTTGGCTCTCTCAGCCTTTTTGATGTTGCTCTGTTATACACGCTCTGAATATGAGCACTGCAGTTTGATTACACTGAACTGGCCTGGATTGACAGTCACAGCAGGGGAGCTCCGCTTACTGAAAACAGTTATTGTTTTTCCTGTAATTTCAATGGATGATGAACGTCTCCTGGCAGCAAAAGGCCATTTTTCCACTATTGGGTCTTGTCCAATGTGCCATCATGTTGAGGAACAGAAAAACGTTCAGCTGAAAGTACTTGATCGTAGGCAACTGTAGTGTTTTTCATGTGGGACTTGATCATTCAAACTGGGATGTTTATTTACTTCAACAAATGGAAACTGCTGTGATTTAACGTCACGAAAAATAAACAGCATCTAAAATCGACCCCAGAACATGCAACTCAAACAGATGTGTTTGCAGATGTTGCATCAAGCATGTTCTAGTTGTGTACAAAGCGTGGTTAAAGAGCTGTGTGACACTCTTGGTGACTTCATTGGTGTAATGAAAATCCTCTCGGAGTCTGCAGTGCTGTGCTTGCTGCATGTTAGATTGCAGCTGCCCGTGCATGCAAGCTCGTCGTCACAGGCTGCATATCGTGCAGGAGTCCTTATGGCAAGAAGCTGCACTCACATCTGATTCATCGCTGCCTCTTTACATGTATGTAAGTAGCACTGATGGTCTGGAGAAACACTTGTGCACACTCACACATATTCACCAGAGGCTGACTCACAAACACATGTGCTGAGCGTGTGTGTGTGTGTGTGTGTGTGTGCGCCAGAGAAGGATGAACAGCGAAGGGAGGAAGATTATAGGGTTGGACTGAGTCTCTGTGAGTGATGGTATGAATAAAAATAAGAGAGCCAGAGTTTGTAAGACAGAAGGTGTGGTGTTGATGCTCGCACACAAAACTATGAGTACTTGTGCAGATTTTTCATTTTCCTGCAAGAGAGGAGAGATAAGAAAAAGTGAGGCGCGGGAAATTGAGGACAAAAATAGGTGGTTGGACATGACGGATACGCGATGAAGGCAAAATGTTTGGTTGGTGGGAGTGCAGGGTACCAGACTGTCCTGTTGTAGTGTGTGTTTGTGGTTGTGTGCTTGTGTGTGTGTGGCTATGAGAGAAGAGCAGAAACAGGAACATGTGGGCATGTGCTGTGCAGAATACCAATGTCACGTTTCTACTCCTAAAACACCTCGGGGTGACGGTGTGAAGTCTTGTGTGATGTAATGAAATGTTAATCTTCAGCTTGGTGGGTCTGACTGTATGTTTTAAGCAGCTGACCTCACTTACAGTGTGTGCACGTCTGTGCTAGTGGGTTTTCTTCTATGGACTAATCAGATGTGAGTGTTTGCCTGCCTTGCCCAAAGAGACATTCAGAGCAAAGCGAGCCAATAAACACTAAATCCACAACATGCTGTCCTTTGCTTTCCCAGGGAGGGGACAGATATCCTCTACTTTTAATTTCTGTCTCTTTGTAAATTGTAGCTCAATTTGTTGGCTGGGCAGAATTATTTTCCATAACAATATCATGTTTGTGTGAAGACACAGTGTCATACTTGTGCTCTGAGCTCAGGGTTTTTCTATCACTTGGATGTGTGTGGACAGTCAGAGAGGCCGTGACTTATCCTGTATGATGTTAACACTGTGAGACTCTGTCTCCTTGTGTGCTGTGATGCTGAATCATTTGATTTGTCATTTGGTTGCTTTTGTGTGTGAGCATGTTTAGCTCATGTTCGGGAATTAATATGTGCGTTCAGAGTCATTTCAGCCTCGTTCAGAACTCAGAATTCAAACCACAGATCTGTAACTGTACACAAACTACACTGCTTTCTGACCCCATCAGGACTGTTTAAAGATAGGTGAAGATTTCACATCTACCATTTTATCCAGTTCTGTTTATCTGTATCTGGAGACATGGCATGTCAGCAGCACATTTTCCCTTCGCTAATCTGTCAGCGTGCCTATAAGGTGTCAGCGCCATCATATTATCCAACAGCGTGTGTTGAGGTAATCCCTCTATCAGCCCAAATACCGTCATTATGAACTAATGATGAGATAAATCCTGTCCAGTCCAGCTCTTCTATTCCCCACACTCTCTGTTTACATCCCAGAGAGATAGAGAGCATCAGCTAAATCAAGCTGCAGGGCTGTGCAGGCTTCATGAAGGCAGCCTCTGCTGAAGTGAATACATGCAGCATGGATGTTTTCTGAATTTTAGCACAGGAAGAAGAAGTTTTTCATGTTTTAATACCTGTAAAAGTTTTTGAATCTTTTTTAATAACAATTTCTTTATATTACATATGGTTTTAATAGGGAAGCTAATTGTATTTCCATTGTGGTACAAGGTACAACATGGCTTGTATAGCTTGAAAGATATTTCTTGATAGATGTTGAAAGAATTTCTCCAAAATTACATACAGACATTCACTTTCCCCATAGGATGAATCCTTTTCCCTTGGTGATCCACTTAAATCTATCACAAAGTTAACTCAAGTGTTTAAAGTGTACCCTTTGATCTAAATGATCTCCCTTATTATCATTTAGCATCATCAAGTTCCAATCAGTCAATCAGTGCCTGTTGTAAATAAAAAACCCAAAAGAACAAAGGGAAACGGTGCTGAAATCTGATATTTTTTTAAGCTATGACTTTTCTAAAGATTTGTTTGGTTGCTTTAATTTGATTGCTGACATTTTCTAAGAAACGATCAAACTGTTGTAAAAACTGTACACTTTATCAATCAGTTTACTTTGAGGCAGAGTTACTACAGATAGCGTTCTTTTGCAAAGGCACCCTGCTTTCTGTCTTGAACATTTGTGAAATCTGGACTGAGAGTCCCACACATAACATGAATTCTGTAAGCAGGTGTATTTTAGAACAAGCAAACTTTGTCAAAAGCAGGTCCCAAGTGCTCGGTGTAGGGTATGTAGGTGGTGAGAGCACAGTGCCAGCTGGAATTAAAAGAGTTTGTCTGCGTGTCTTTCTGTAAACTGTACTATTGTGGATTTTTTTTTTTTTTTTTTTTTTGTAGGCGCGTGGGAGTGGGAACACCTCCAGGAGGCCCTGGAGGAGAAGCTGAAGAATTCGCTTGCTGTGGCTCAACTTATGGAGCGCATACGATCCCTCATCGGCAGAGAGAGGGTGAGATTGTTGGAGTGTAAAACTGCTGATCTTCAATTTTTTTTCATTTACGCTAAAAAATCCATAACAGTAACACTAAATGTTTATGAATAGACTATCTTTAAACACACCCCTCCAGCAAGAGGTTAAATATCTATAATGTATCAGAAGTTGTCCATGAAGGTGTAAACGTGTTTTTGAAGCCAGAGACAAGCAGTGCCTTCATTAGCAAGACCTTGTTAAGAAACAGCGCTGTGATAATTTGGCTATAATTAGCATGTTTATTTAATCACAGCACGTATCACCACTGTGGGAATTAGTATCAAATAAACAAGAGATGCTTGTTAGTGATGTTAAACACAAAGAACCAGAGAAAAAAGGCCCAAAAAGGAAAGTAACGAAGTCAACATCCTGTTAAAAACTACAGCTTCATATCTGTAATACAAAGTCTAAATAGAAAAGTCTCGACCTCGGCATGTGTTACATATCAGAAATCAACATTCAGCTCATGATCAGGAGATATGACATGCCTGAGTCTGACAAGCCTTTGGCACCTGACATGGTCTGAGAAGCACATCTGTGCAGACCTTTGCCTGAGGCAGTGTTAGGATGAGCTGCTGATCTGACAGCTGGGCCACTTTAAGGCACTGAGATGCCTTAATGTCCAGTCTGATGTCCAGTCAGGGTTTAATCTCATCTCTTACAAACACCTCCAGGTCATCGCACTCTGCGAGACAGGCTTAAGTTTTCCTGCAGAAGCTGCTTTCCATTGACTTACAAAATCAAAGGAGCTTGATTCTGGTGCTGCCTCCACTGAACACTCAGTGTTTGCTGAATGCTCCCTCTGCAGCAGAGCAGAGCAGGAGTATGGAGTTCTTTGTGCTTCGGTTGACTGAGAAAGGTCAGGCAATGGTAATTGGATGCTTAGACGACACTTATTTTCAGACCTAACTAACGGTTTCAAAAAGCACAGAGACAGACGCTCTAACATTGCTGATTTCTCCTGCTGTGTAATGTTTTTATACTATTTTAAAAATTAATTTATAGATTATTTTAAACTCTCTGTTTGGAGTCAGTCTGGTTCAGAATCTGTTAGCCAGCTCTGTCATGGTGTTTTTGACATTACTGTTTAATCATGTTTGGTTAGCGCTGGATTGGACTTTGAGAGGGGTGATTTATATTCTGAAAGGGGTTGAGATAGACTGGCAGAATGGCGATTGTGTTGGTAAGGATTAACTGATATGCAGCACAGGAATTTAAACACTCTGTCTTTATTTTTCTCTTTTCTTCTCCTCCTCTCTTTGTTTTTGCGTGCAGGGCAACAGGGACACACCCAGCGCCCGGGCAGCTCAGCTCGGCCCTCAGACTCTTGTCAACCTCTTCAATTCTCCACTTTACTCTGATGTCATTTTCATGGTACAAGGTGGGTCCATGCTAATGTGTGAGCGACGTAGACACTCCCAAATGAATGCATCGTCACACAGCAGAGGAAGGTCACATTTTATAGCCGTGATTGAATTATGATCTCAGTCTGGGGCCTGGTCATCCATTTGGATGCTAAACAAGATAAAATGGTCTGAGGGATGTGCAGCCTTCCGCTCCTGTCATGTCTCATCTCACCAGAAGCTCCTCCGTGAGCTGCATTTAGCCAATTTGCTATTAAAGGATCAAACTGAGAAATGCAGAAGTAATGCCCTGAAACTTCTCCTCAATCAATATTTATTTCATCAAGAGTGCAGCAAGCTATTCTGGTCCCTGCACCTTTAAGCTGGGAGCTCAACTCTTGGAGGTCACAGAGGTTTCTTGTAATATTGTGCCACTTTTGTTTTTTTTATGCTGATGTGCTGATGGAGTGAAACGAGAGGAGCTGTCACTTGCTGTTAATGGCACTTAATGACAGTGATTATGTCAGGAATTTTGCCCAGGCTCTTCATGTCATTTGTTTCCTGTTTATTTAAATGGCCCATTATGAGAAATTACAACACGCCACACTGAATTAGGTTTGGCCTCTGTACTGCAGTGATGTAGCTAAAACAGACATGTTAATGAGAATAGGAGTGTGTGACTTGTTTGAAATGATTCTGAATTAGTATGGGATGTGGTTTAGTTCAGTTGAGATTCATTTAATTAATCATGAACGTTCGATGCTCTCAGTTATTCACTCTACTGCTTCAGAAGCTTCTCTGACATTTAGGTGTAAATTTTAGATGCCTCTCTCAATCTGTGTGTATATGTGTGTGTGTGTGTGTGTTCCAGGGAGTGTATTGCCGGCTCATCGAGCAGTGCTGGTGGCACGCTGTGATGTCATGGCTGCCATGTTCAGTGGAAAGTATGCAGAGGCTCGGAGCAGAGTGGTGCCCATCCACGGCGTCTCCTCAGATACCTTTCTGTCTTTCCTGGAGTACCTTTACACTGACTCCTGCTGCCCTGGTGAGTTTACTGCACATGACCTGATCACACACTCACATGTGAACACTTCTCATTCCTTAAGATGAATGCCAGTATGGTGGGGCCTTTAACTGGAAACACATCCTTAATATTAAAAGCCTAAACATAGAGAACATGGCTGTAGTACTCTGTAGAAACCCTCAGTCAGAATTCCATTTGAATCCTTTTCCTGTACTGGAGAAACGAAATGATAATTACTAAAAATAGACACTTGGTTGGTCAGTGACTGGGATAAAAGTCTCTTCAGATGCCATTAATCTGACCAACAAACTTGCAGCCAGAAGGACAACAGACTTTTGATTTCAGATTAAGGGACCACACTTGAGAGAGGTAAAGTGGTGTTTTCCTGCAGGCCTCGTTCAGTACACAGCCCAAAAACAAAAGCGCAGATGACAAGTGGCGTCAACCATCTGTGTGACTGCAACATGCTGCCAGTGTGAGTCTCAGGAGGAATGCAGAGAGGGAGCAGCTCTAAGCTTAAAATTAAATTAGATGAGAGATGACAAAATCAAGCCATGGCATCACTGCTTCATCTGTTTTTAATGGTGCCAGCTCACAGCCGCTGACAAGTTGTTTTTGTTTTCCTCTGTTGCTATCACTCACTCTGCACACGGCGTTTTCAAAGCAATTAGTGCTTATAATTCCTTCTGATGGTGATAGTGAGCTGCAGTGCATTGGACTTTGGGACGTTTGTCTTTTCACCTTGAAGATAATTTCATATACTCACTTTTTCTCTGATTCAAGAAACTCTTGTGCAAAGTGTGATTTCAACTGATTCTTCCGAGTGATGCCACTGAAAATCAACACTTGTGCTGCAGCTCTGAGCAGCTTTTAGACACTTTTTTTCAGTCAGATAAACTGAATAGTGTACTAAATCAAATCTCATGGCCACTCTGCTCTGCAGGCTTTCACTCAACAAAGGCGCGTTGCTTTTCAGGAGAAGGAATAGCTTACAGTTTAAGGCGGCCAAAGGGACTCTGTACACCATCGTGTTAATTTTTCACTCTGAGTGCACCACGTTTAGGTACAAACTGACCAAGAGAGACCAACAGAAGGTGCTGCTCTGTCTTCGAGGCTTCTTGATTATTTTGGGGTTTTTCTGCCCTCTAGTGCTTAGAGGTGACATAATACAGCTTTGAATGTCAAGCTTATGCAGTCATGTCCAGAGGGGCTGTAGTAGTAGTACTGTGTGTGTGAGAGAGAGATGGTGTGTATATTTTCATAGTACAAGTGAATGTAATATCAAATGAAGACTGTAATTTAAAAAACAGATAAATACAGATCAGACAGCAGAGAGAAAAGCACTTCACTTTGCAAAGTTAATGAAAAATCAGTTAAACTGTCATTAATACTTACTGAATTATAATGAAGAACATCACTGCCAGCTGTCTTTATTTCTGGTTTCATTCTATACAGAAGAAGATGAACAGACTGTGCACAGTTTAGAATAATCCACTCTGAATAAGCAGCCGCTCAGAGCTGGTCGTCTCTGTTTTTCTGTGGCATGAGATGATTTTAAGGGAAATATCATGAAGTACCTCAACCTGCAGCTCTTGAGATCTGACTGAGGCACAAGGAGTGTAAGCAGGCAGTAACCAGAGAAACAGCTTCAGGTTGAGCCATGGGAACAGGAAATTAAAGTAATGAAAAAAAAGCAGCTCCAGAGGCTGAAGCTGCTGCACTGTTACATAACAACGCATCATTCAAGGTCAGAGCAAGGTAGCTGCAAACACAGGGTGAGAAATCAAAAAGATGCTCATTAAACTTACAGTATGAGAGTAGCATATTCTTAATGCTATTTAGTGTTTCTTGATAATTGTTTCTGTCAATGAGCTGACGATGCTGCAGCCTGTTACAGACACAAGCAGAGAGCCGGTGTTTCTCAGGGGGAGTGAAGAATGCTCGGGGTGATGGACACAAAAGGCAAGACTCAAGCAACATCGGGAGTGATTTAATTTGACATTTTGACATTACGTAACAGGACGGACTCCACTTCTTTGATGCTTGTTGCACATGTGTATGAAAGGATGTACTTTAACAGCCTGGGAAGAGCACCGGTGAATTATTCATTTCCTCTGGTCAAAGTGAGCTTATTTTAAGCTCGGCCCTGTGATTTAGACCATGTGAGGATGATTAAAATAGTTTAGTCTTGGTTAGATTTTCATGAAATTTGTGGAATGTCAAATATAACTGATATAGAATCTGAGCTGTTAGAAAATGTCAAACTGCAGGCAGTGCTGTGTTCTTCATAGCCTCAAAATAGGACAACAAGGAGGAATATAGAGCCATAAATAATAGATGTTTGTGTTCCTGGATTCAGATTAAGAGTGTCAGTGGTGCTGGGTTTTCGGCTTTAATGGAGCAGATAGATTTGGCTCATCCTGCTGCTCTTCAAAATATTTAATAAAAGTGCTGCTATGAAATACTCTTTTGTTTAATTAAGGCAGAAAAAATGGTATTGCTGTTAAGATTCAGAGACCTGACAAGTTCGAGTCAAAAATGCACTTTTTGCTCAGTTTTGGTCTCTACTGTGTGGCTCCTGAAATGTTTTATTCTTTGCTGTAATAAGAATTTATTTCTATGTCTCTCAGATGAGACATTGGCAGTGTGTTCAGTGTTTTCACATGCAGCTCTTGTATGAAGGCAGAGTAGGATGTTATCAACATGCTTAAACCATTTGTGTGTCCCTGATGTGCTGTGCTGTGTGTATTTGTGTGTCCAGCCAGTGTGCTGCAGGCCATGGCAGTGTTGGTCTGTGCCGAGATGTACCAAGTGAAGCGTCTTCAGCACCTGTGTGAAGTGTGCGTGTGTGCCTACCTTCAGAGCATGCCCAGTAGAGAGCTGTCATCGACGGGAATCAGTGTGATCCGATTACTCCGCAGAGCAAAGGTGAGTGTAACTTCAGAGTCTTTGAGTAGAAACAGACTACAAGAGACGGATGAATCAGCAACATAAACAGATTAGTTGCTTTTGA
Source organism: Labroides dimidiatus (assembly GCA_030710495.1). Taxonomy (NCBI): domain Eukaryota; kingdom Metazoa; phylum Chordata; class Actinopteri; order Labriformes; family Labridae; genus Labroides; species Labroides dimidiatus. The sequence continues at coordinate 21,165,905 of CM061143.1, read as the reverse complement.
AACCCAATGGCTGCGTTGTTATGGTAATCAATCCTTTAGAGACCAAAATGAGAATCCTGTGTCTCATGGAAATGATATGCATCAGCTGTCATCCTCAGTATTCATGATTTCCTGATGAAAACTGTGTTTTAGTCTTTGGTTGAAAAGCATGAACACTTGATAGAATCCTTATTTGACACATCTGTTTTGTTTTTTTCTGGAATTTCTCAGTGCCACAATGCGGAGCAGCTGTATATCTGGCTCCTTCACTTCATCGCCAACAACTACCTGATCTTCAGCCACAAACCTGACTTCCTGGAGCTCTCAGGTCAGCGTGTGGACACCTTAACACAGTATTAATGTCTGTCGCAGTTAAATACAAGCCATGATTATGCAAACCAAACTCACGCTGCACAAAGTGATAGGAAAGTGAAACTGCTGATTTCAGCTTTTGAGCGGGCTGCAGACTTCATTCTGAGAATAATGAAGTCAAAGTGCCTCAAGTCTTTTGAGAATTCTTTGTTTTCCACAGAGTTTAAGTAGGCTAGGCTTCTTTTGTCTCAGACCAGAACTTTGAATGGAGGGTTGGCGACCATATCTGTCAAAAGCAGGGGTAGAGTCAGACTCTTCTATATCGGACCGCTTGGTGGAAACGTGGCTTTAGGTTGTCTGGGGTGGCCCAGCTGGAGCCCTGACTTGTCAGCACTAGCCTGAAATGGATTGTTTTAGCTGCTGTCTTTTTGAGGCTCTCTACTCCCCAAACATTTTTTCCTCTCATGGCCAGCCCTCTGGAGGAAAACCTATGAGCAGATCTTGGAGTTTGAGGCCCGGCCCTCCAACGTGTCATGAACCAGTTAGGATAAAATATAAAATTATATATAGTTATAGTTATAGTTATAGTCACATATAGTTTGAATATTTTGAGAAGTTTACAGACAGATTTAGAGATTTATACAAAATATAAATAAGAAGTGGTTAAAAAAATATGCAGTTGTTTTGTATGAACATCTAGCATTGTTATTTTACATCCATGTTTAAAATGTGGGGAAGTATGATAGCCCCTCTGTAACTAATACTGAAGTACCAGAAGCTTTATTCCTCTGCAGGGCTCCAGACTTACATTTTGTATTACTTTCTGTGGTGCAACTTACTTCTTTTTTTATGTGAACCAGCACAAAATGTAGGCACATCCACATTTTTCATTGTGTCTCTTTTAACACCATAAGTTCACCTTTTTATCACTCTCTATAACTTTTATATAAGGAGAATGATTTTTATACAAGAATAAGGTGTAAAGAAACGCTTGCCAGATGGAGTCACACAATTTTTTTTGTTGTTCTTGTAAAGAAATATGTTTTGTACTTCAAGGAAAGAGATTGGCAGGATTTTAACTCCACTCTCAAAAATTTGGGTCACACTCTGGAGGGAGCCCTGCTCTGTCCCAATTTTCAGCATTAAAAAGCAACATGACGGACAAGGAAATCCTTAAATAAAGGGTCGACAGTCACAATTCCAAGACCAGATGAAGGGAAATCTGTAACACGGAAACATATATTTAAAAAATACCTTCCAGCAGCTAGTTTTATCACAGCATCATAGCTGATTTTGACATTCGTCCTGCCTCTGACAAGACGGCTGTTCAGTCACAGCATTTTGGAGCATCATTAGTTGTCCTATTGGATTAAGCTGCTGATGAATCCTCTGGATGTGCTGTTGGTCAAGTGGCCGGCTGTGCAGGTGTAGGTGTCAACCCTTCATTAATTAAATGAGACAGCTCTCTATAGTATCATAGAAACAATAATGGAGAACTCATTTTTCTGTTGATGTTTTTCAAAACTTTTAGGATCAAACTTGATCTTGAGACACTTTTAAAAACATGTCTTTGTTATGCTGCCATAAAGCAGAGTGCGGCTGAATAGATGTGCCAAAGCAGGTTGTTAGCCCTCTAGAATATAGCCTCCTTATAGTATACTTAATACTATAAGGTCATGCTCATTGCCTATTTGCATTTTATAAGTTTACAAGCACACTTAAAGATTGTCTGATTAAAAAGACTAACAGCAACAGAGCTCTGGTTAGAAGCAGTAGCAGGTTTTTTTTATTGACATCATTAATCATACAGACAAGAATCCTTACAGGTCTTTGGACGGGTACTGAAGGGCATAAGTGAAGTCAAAGGCCAATATAAATATGTAGCACATGATCGATCATCTTTGGTCGCCCGCTGCTTGGTAGTCTAAACAAAATCTTATCAGATATTTCAGCCTTGTTGGCTGCGTCCAGGACAGCACTCCCAGGGGTGACTGCTTTGAGTGTTTGTGTGACTGTGTGCCAAGTGCAATAAATCTACGTTTAATGGTTTTATCAGGAACGGTTTGTATTCACAGCAGAGCAAAGCTGTGATATGTGTGTTTGTGTTGTTCTAGAGGAGGAGCGGGAGCAGGTGGAGAGGCTGCGCTGGCCATCCAGAGGCTACCTGCAGGAGCTCAGCGAGTACCAGCAGCGGCGACGCAAGCTCCGCAAGTCCCGCTGCATAGTCATGTGACCCCAACTGGATGCCAACCTGAGGAGGACAGGGAGAGAGGAGAAGAAGAGGATGACCATGGAGACAGTAAAAGTGAGACTAGTCTTAAACATCTGGAGAGATGGACGGGATAAAAAGTTTTTTTTCTGCAAGTGCTGCTAGACGAAAGGCCAGTTTGGATGGATGCTAACTCCTAAAGCAGAGACATACCCAGCTGTGATGGCCTCTCTCCCCCCAGAGGAATAACTGTCTTTTCAGGACTTTTCTATCATGGGCAATACAAAATGACCAATACCTAAAAACCCAAAATGAGTTTAAAATGACTGCCTGGCCACAGGCCCCATGGTAGATTAGATATCTGTTGGCAGTGGAAAATGGAGGACTTCCAGGTTGAGCACTGACAATAAAACGGCTCCACCATGAGAGCAGATACATCCAATGACCACATCTATTAAAACCGAACTGGGATCACAGGCAGACCGTCGAGGAAGCTGCTGCAGTGTTTTTGATTTCTATCAGAGGATTCTCCTGTGTGCTGGACACGGAGCCACTCCTTCATGAAATAAACCTTGGCCCATGTTGCATCAGTTCTGGATCAAAAATTGATGTTGCTCACATGCATTATTTCATAACCTGAAATAACTCTCGAGCTTCTAACTTATGAGTGGCATGATCAGTATATCAGCCGAACGTCGCCCTACATGAACACAAAGCAAACAGTTACGGCCCTTATCACGCTCTTTTTCATCTGTAATCTGACAGAAACTCAGTTCAGCTAACAGGCAGGAGTGATTTTATCACATTTTTTCATTACAGTCTTTCACTATCTGTAAAGGAACATCAGTCAAAGTGTCAGAGACGAAATACATTTTATTCCCTACTGGTGTAAAATGAGTAAATCTTCCTTTAATTAAGAAGTGTCTTAAAATCAGGTCTTCAAATTGAACGATGCATCGCCTCAATCTAAATCAAGCACTCTTAGCACTGAATCCACTACAGTTACCACTCAGTTTTCACATTTTTTTTTCAGTCCATGAACTGGACTTTTAAATTATTTCTTTTGTAGATTAGGGTGAAACTTTTTATCATTTTCTTGCAATAAAAAAAAGAGAAAGTGTCACATTATAGGGTAAAAGCCTTTTGTAGCATTTACGTGTATATAAGCTGTGTAAAGACTTCTGAAAAAGAAAATCATGGTGAACTGAAAACCACAATGCCTCTGAGTAGGAGACGGTGTTTATTTGATCCTTGTTGTTAATTTAAGATGGTTGTTTTTAATCATAACTAGATTATGATTTACTGGTGCTCCAATTATTTTTGTAAACTACTGTGAACTGTGTGTGAACATGATTATGACATTATTTTTTTTACATATAAAGAAAAGAAAACTGGGTTGCACTATTTTACAGTCTACTGTTTCACTGCTATTTGTATGGATAGTGAATATTAAAACATAGAGTAAAACAATAATCGTCAATAATAACTGTTTAGGTAAACCTCCAACAAAATAATATACAAGATTTGTAAACTGTTATTTTGTAGCTATATTTTATTTATTGGATGCTTTTTAGTCAATAGTAATAAACTATAGGGATGGGCGAGTACCCATACCAGGTATCGTATCGGGCTGATACCGGCCTTTTCCCCATATACTCGTAAAGTCTGTCCATACCAGCCACCAATACTCAATGCTATGAAAAAATTACATCGCGTAAGACATCCTCGCCAGTAGTTGGCGCCACACCACCGCGGTTTGACACCATGTCAACTCATGTGCGTCACATCCCGTTTTTAGAAATAGAAGTTTTTGTTCAGAATGATCTGTCATTGTGTTAATTGAAATTTGATGTATTAAAAGTACTAGTGGTATCGGTACTTGGTATCGATGAGTACCCAAGAGGTAGTACTCGTACTGGTATCGGCCTGAAAAAAAGTGGTATCAAACATCCCTAATAAACAAAAAGAATGTAATTGTGTTTCGATTATATTATCAGTAGTGTAACAGCAGGACGCACATAAATATGGCTTAACAGCTGCGGCTGTGGGAGCCTGAAAGGTTGCAGATCATATCATCTGGCACCTTAAACTATCTGATGTATATTTAACCTTCAGCTTCACCACAGCATAGTGTGTGTTTGCTCAGACATCTTCAGATTAGTCCCAAACTACTCTTGAAAAGCATCAGTGCATAACAGCTGAAAAACTAGACTGTAAAACAAAGTGGACTCTAGTGCTGCATCTATGCCCAGTGTGTGGAGACACACATGGGCCTCTACTGTACAGAGTGTAGATAACATGAAGTCTGACTTTAAATAAAGACATGTTTTAGATGAACTGAAACAGACTGGATGAGTGTCTGCACCCTGATGTGCATGTCGTGGAGAAAGGCTGGTTGTACATGTTTTGATATTTCAGTCTGCAGCCTTTTAACTACATTTATTTCCTCTTTTCTATGGGTGCTAATTTTTGTTAAGACCTGTGAACTGTGAAGGTAATAACACGGGGGTAAACATCATTTTCATGCACATCAACTCTCCTCAGAACTCCTCAGGCACCATGTTGAGACATCTGTATTCATTATGTGTCTTTCCTTATTTATTGAGGTGTTCCCTTCAATTTGGCAGCCATCTGTGTGGGCCTGGAGCTAATATTGCTCCCATCCCTACCACCATGCTGCAATTACTTTTTATCTCTCCGAGCAGCACCTTGGGCATCTTGCTTCTTTTCATTTATTTATTCCTGCCCTAATGAGCACTTATTGTTACTAATTCATGCACTTAACAACTTGCTCCGAGTCTTTTTTTTTCTTTTTTAGCGCGTGCACACACACACACACACACACACACACACACACACACACACACACACACACCTTCTGTTCTCACCTGTTATTACACATCTCCTTATACTAACCCCAGCCCTCTCCATCCTCCCCCTCCTTCTCCTTTTCTACTTTTTGTGACAGGTGCATGTGAGTGTGTGTTGTTCAGTACCTCAGGGTCTACAGCAGGATCTCTACTGCAAAGCTCCGATAGACATCAGCATACTCTCCAGTTTACCGCTTTGGTGTAGTGCTACTACATCGCTACCCCCTCCAACGCACTCCTCACCGATGAACACACGCGGGACCTGCAATCAGATCAATACAAGAGGAACACAGATGCAATTGGAAAGTGTGCAGTTATTGATTTTCTGTGTCTCTTCTATATTTAATGTACCTATACTTTTTTGTCATTTTAAAAATATTACTCCCTTACACCCATGCCTACTCTAAAGCTTTGGTTACACTAATGCACTATGCACATAATTTGCATACCTTACATAAAACTAAAGTGCCCTAATGTATAAAAACTGTCAGGATGAAATTAGACTGAAAAAGTGAGTGGATAAATTTAATCTCACTGGTGTTTCAGACTCACAGGTCCATATCTGCCTAAACATGTCAATATGCATAAGTGATACCACAGTTATATGATTTGCATCGTAGTCGATTTAGTTAACTTTAAGTTTTTATTTGATAGAAAATGTATGTGTTGCCTGCAATGAATTAAGTTAATTTAAAGTAAAATTAGTCTTTCAACCTAAAGTAAGTGATAAAGGAGGGCGTACCGCGGCTGATAAAGCTTTTCCTCATAATGAACTCTAAATTATTTCAGAATACGTAGATCCTTACTTGGTGTTTTCCTGGATTTTTCCTGGATTTTTTTCCTCTCCGTGAACAAACGAAACAAGACATTTTGACAGCAAAAGCTTGCTTTGGAAACTCAATACTGCTTTTTTCCCCTGATATTTCCACTAAAACTAAAAACCTCCTTCCCGAGACTTTCCTTACATTACTTTTGCAAAGAGCAACACATTTACCCCTCTGAATGTCTGTCTTCAACAGTTTCAAGTGAAACTAATTAATTATTTTAATTATTTATTGTTCCCTGGTTTTGTTCACTTGTAACCCTTTTAAATCAAATGTAAAAAGTAACAAAGAGCCCGCCTTTTGGACCTTGGAACACAATACCCCTGCAAACTTGTACATCTTGTCTGTTCTGGCTCAAAACAGCAGCCTCAAAGAAAAGTATACACCACATTTCCAAAAACCCAAACCTTTAGAGCTTAAAATGTGCACTGATTAGCTATAACTCTTCCTCGTTTGCATTATGACTAAGCAGCTTTCTGTTTACCGTGCGGGCTCCGGTGAGCTCCAGGAAGTAGTCTTGCATTTTGTCCATGTCACTACGTTTACTGATGTCGATGAACTCCAGATGTCCGGGCTTGAATTTATACTGGGATAAAACGTCTTGAGCCTTGATGCAGAACGAGCACGTAGGCTTGATGAACAGCACCACTTTGTCTCCTTTAATCTGAGCTTGAACAAACTGCTGCGCCATGTGTCGGCAGTCTGTGGACCGGTTAAACAGACGAAGACTGACGGCACTACGAAAAGAAGGAAGAAAGATGAGAGACGTGCGTGCTTTTTTCAATCAGAGTGACGTGAGCGGAAGCCCCGCCCAGTTTAAAGAGACACAGCAGAGGCATGGGTAGTAATTTTATTGTTGGGGGGCCAAATATGGTGAATGTCCGTCTAAATCACCAATTTAACTTCATTTATATAATCAAAGAGGAGTGGAAAGATGTAACAATTATCGATTCCCACCTCTCCTCTATTGTTAATCAGGAAATAGTAATCCAGTCAGTTTTTTTTTTTTTTAAATGTACCAACAATTACATTTCCTAGAGATTCACTAAATTGCTCATTTATTTTTTACTTATTAGGGGCTCGGGCTTCGCATGAGCCCCTCTCCCCCATAGCAAAGCTATGGGGGAGAGGGGCTCGTGGCGAAGCCACGAGCCCCTATTGTTCTTCCGTTCGTTTCTTTTTTTTTCTTTTTCTTTTTCTTCATCTTCCGGACAAAATTTCGGTTCGCTACTCCTCCTAGGGCTTTGAGAAAACCCCAACAAATTATATATCAAAATGTGCGGCTCGGTCCAGAATGGTGTGCTATGACTTTTCTAAGAATTTCGGCAATTTTTGGCCGAAAAAACCTCGAAAAACCGACAAAACAGTCCCATTAAGAATGAATGGGAAGGCTCCCAGAGAACACAAAAAAAACACACTTTTTCACACGGCTCCTGCCTCGCCATACTTTCAGCTAGAGACGTCATTCTTGCTTCAAAACGTTGACACATCTGTCCACGGCTTAAGTTTCAAGGGGCATTCTGCTGTCTTTAATAGTTTTTGAGAAAATAAAGGTAAAGCAACACAAAGTTTTGAGTTTTTTCACTAAAACTCAGCTCTCACAGTGCGTGACATCATCAGTTAGAGTGGGAGCAGCAGCTCATGACACACAAGGAATTTCCCAAACAAATGTCTCGTGGGACCACAAATTTCACTCCACGGTCATAAAAATTACATCAAAACGTAGGTATTTAAGTTGCCCTTCTGTCAAAGCAGCCTTTGAAGTCAAAGGATGGAGCTCTTAGTCAGGAAAGGGCCAACTGTCAGCCAAACCTGACCACCTCTCTGTATTCACTTCCATTATGAATCTCTCGGGTTTTTCAGAAAAGGGTCACTCATTTTCAACTCGGCCGTGAGGGCAAATTCTTGACCCTACAAATATAAACTTGACATTGACGGATTCCTCCGACCCGCTGGATTTCCACGGTGCGCTCGTTTTTCTAATAGCTATAACGGTTTGGCCACAGCGAGCATTTGTTCGGACACATGCCTCATCCCAAAAAACGGCAGAGAACAGCTGTCACAAAGAGGTGTCCCTTGATCTCCACAGCTGCTCTCAGTTAAATCGTCATGGAAACCACGCAGCTCTACATGAAAGATGACTCATAAGGACAAAACTTTGGACCGCTTCTCCTCCCAGAGCTTTAAGAAAACCCCAACAAATTATATATCAAAACGTGCGACTCGGTTCAGAATGGCGTGCTATGACTTTTCTAAGAATTTCGGTGTTTTTTGGCCGAAAAAAAACCCCTGAAAAAACGACGAAAAAGTCCTATAGACAATGAATAGGGAGGCTTCCCGAGAACACCAAAAAAACACACTATTTCCCACTGCTCCTGCCTCGCCATACTTTCAGCTAGAGACATCATTCTTGGTTCAAAATGTTGACACATCTGTCCACAGCTTAAATTTCTAGGGGCATTCTGCTATCTTCAACAGTTTTTGAGAAAACAAAGGTAAAGCAACACAAAGTTTTGAGTTTTTTCACTAAAACTCAGCTCTCAGAGTGCGTGACATCATCAGTCAGTCACAGCAGGACTGACGGAAGATGGAAACCATGCAGCTCTTCATGAATGATGACTCATAAGGACATTCTGGGGCATTCTGGGAGATCCTGGCTATATTATCAAAACAAGTACACACACACACACACACACACACACACACACACACACACACACACGGAGAGAGTGAGGATTCCTTTTGAATGAAATAACTCATTTCAAGCAATGTATTATCAATGAAAGCTTAAACACAGAGGTTTTCTTGTCCTTGAAGGGGCATGTAAAGCGCACAAACGTGTATGTGTGTGTGACTGTATTGATGATGTTTAAAGTACCTCATTTCACACAAAACACCCTCACATTCTAGCGCGTAATGCTCATGTCTTTGTGTGTGTGTTAGAGTGTGTGTGTGTGTGTGTGTGTGCGTGTGTGTGTGTGTGTGTGTATGTATGTGTGTGTGTGTGTGTGTGTGTGTGTGTGTGTGTGTGTGTAGGTGTGTGTCTGTTTTTCGTTGAACAAAGTTTTATTATTGAAGGCCATTCACAGGGGGATTCTTGTCTCTGAAAAGGAAAGCGAAGAGCGCCTATGTGTACGTGTGTGTGTTTATGATTGTGATTAAGGGACCTCAGTTTACACAAAACACCCACCACATTTAAGCACGTGTAGCGTGCATGACTCTTTGTGTTTGTGTGTGTATTTTTGTTAATCAGTGTTACACCATTCAAATCATCTCACAGAGGGGTTCATCATTTTGAAATGGCGCGCGGAGCGCGCCTATGTGTTTGGTGTGTGCATTTATGATCGTGATTGAGGGACCTCAGTTCAGACAAAACCCCCACCACATCTAAGCATGCATATATCTGTTTGTGTGTTTCCAGAGTGTAAAAATTATATGTGACAGTGGGCACAAAGTGCGCATTTGTGTGAATGAGTTAAATATGACCTCAGTTAAACTACAAACCACATGTGTGGATGTGTAACCACACATCAATCTCACCAATGAGCCCATGAGTAGCTTTAATGTTCCCACAACAGTTAGGGAGAGGACACATTACAAAGTATATCAAGAAGAGTATGTATGCCAGCCGGCATGCGTCCCGAGCCCCTCTCACGATTTCCGTGGAAATTGTCTAGTTGTACTTATATAGAAATACTGCATGGATTTAAATTAGCCATTATAATATATAAATTCATACTTACCTATATACATTATACATGTTTTGCTTTCATTCTCACCCACATAAATAGACACACAAAACATTCATGCATCTTTATCAAGTGTCTGTAAGGATGAAGCAGAGAACTTGCAAGTCCCAATGATGCTCACAGGGTATCGTCAAAGTTGTTGTTTTCATTGTTTTTTTTTTTTTTGTTGTTGTTTTTTTTTTTTTTTGTATTTTTCAAGTTGTTGTTTGTGAAGGCTCATTTCATATACTCTCAGTCTCCACATTCATGGGAGAGCTCTAAACTCACACGTTTCACAGTGGAATAGTGGGATCAATGCGATTGCAACTTAAGGCATTTAATAGACTGAAAAATTCTTCAGTCACATTTTCAGACCAGTCTCAGAAGTTCCTCTAAGTGACAAAGATTGTAACACATGACACTCAAAGGCATGCATGATGACATTCTGCATGATGGTCACCTGTTTCTGTCTGGTGCTGAGAGGTTTTCCTCCTAGTTTAATTTTTAATTTCATTTCATTTCATTTTTTCCCTTGGAGACTTTATAAGACTCTTAAAAAGTAAGCATCTTTACATCACCGGATAACCAAAGCAGTACAGGGCAACTTGAGTTCATAACAGTACACTTATATCAGGCTCTGCCTGGAACACTTAGAACACTGTTTAAAGCACGTAAAACAAGCAAGTGTTCAGAGAACAACAATAGCTGGAAAGACATTTTTAACCCTCTTACTGCCAGCAGGCAGCAGCAGCATTGATATGGGTCCTCACAAAAGTACTCTGGTTCATAAAAGGACAGAGACTTTTTCCAGGTTGAACTCAGTTGAATTTTATTGAAATGTCACATACATTTTCACGTGGGCAGGATCAGATTTCACACTTGATTTTCAGTGGTTTGTCCCATCTAAACACTGCCTGGGAATTTCAAATGGTCACCTTCACATTAAGACTCATGATGAAATTTCTCCTTTCCTACCATGATGTAACAAAATGATGATTCCTGTTAATCAGGGCCAACTCAGGTTCATGTTTTTTTTGTTTTGTTTTTTTAAAGACAGAAAAGACAGCACAACAAAATAATGGCATTGTGACGGCTGCACATGAGCTTTAACATAAATTTAGGAAGTGACTCTTTGGAACTTGTAAAGCTCTAGATAATGACCAATGCTGGAAAAAGTACCCAACAGCCTGACCCTCTGCCCGCAGCCTTAGTTAACCTAGATTTGAGTACATACTTGAACTCGTGCGGCCATTTTTTCTTATTTGCTATTGTGACATGTCAAATAAACAAGTGCTGGTTTTCTGTCCAAAATAACTTGTGTCATCACAAGAGTGAAACTGAGTCTGCAAGAATGATTTGTTGATTTTGACCGCTGAACAGAACAGCCAGTCTGCTGCAGAGACCGACTGCTTGACAAGACGTCAAAATATAAAGGAAGTAAAACCAGACAGCTTCGACTTTGATCTCTTATCTGGAGGAAAACAGAGAATCATTTTTCAAGGACAGCTTCCAGCTGAGTGGTTAAGGGTTGACCACTTTGGAGGTTGACAGTCAACACATTTCCATTGTTGGTTTTTGATGACCTTGATGAATTAGTTCCTATGTTCATCCTGAGGTTTGCTTTTTTTTTTTCTTTTTTTTTTTTTCTTTTTAAAGGTGTTCTGGTTTCTCCTTGTTGCATTAGACTCACCAATAATTTCTCCTTAAATTAGGTTAATCAGAGATTTTACTCCATGGATGCAAGTACCAGAAATTATTTAATTTTTGGCAAACATTCTAACACAGGCTGTAAACAATTTTTCCCTTGTTGAAATAAAGACTTGTCATAGAAGCCATTCACATCCATTCAATGAACTCAACTTGGTATCAATGTTGAAAAAAAAAATATCTCACTGTTCTGCAGAACTCAAACGGAGGATGAAATTCATTTGACATCTTCATAAAGTTTTGTTCTCTGGATGATTAAATATTTGGCTTCTCTCTCAAACAACAACAACAACATAAAGTGTTTGCCATTGGACAACGCTGCAGAGGCAGGTGCCCTCCCACAGTCCTTTCCAGGGTCTCTGAAAATAAGGAGCTTCTATCTCTTTAAGATCAGGTATTGTTACTCCAGCCAGGTTGATCCTGAGTTCTCTGGCTGGTTGAACACTGTAGCAGCTTTTTTTTTGTTTGTTTTTCATATTTCTCACTTTTTTCCTCCACATTTCTATGATTTTCTCTTTATCTCTCACGCCACATAATTCACAATCATACAGACACACGCTCACAATTTGTAACACTCCTTCCAGAATTCTCGTCTCTTTCTCGCTTCAGCTCTCTGACATACACAAGCACTCACACGCACAAACACACACAGCCTGTTTCCAGGCAGTTATAGTTCCTCTGTGTAGCCTGTGGACCCTAAAGGTCGGCCTGACTCGATGTTTTCAGAGTGTAAACACCTTAAGGCACCCATAACGCACCGTGAATGCTAAACACTGTTGGTGCAGGGAGTACTGCCCCCTTGCGTCGGGGGGTCGCACTCCTTTAGTTATACCACTCTCACAACCCCACATTTCCATTACAACTAAATTAACAATCCATGCACACATACTGGTGATGCCTCTCAATCAGCTCGTGCGATTTCTCCTGCCGGCCTCATTTCCTCCCAACAGCAATGCGCTGCAGCAAGGTCATCTAGAACGGTTATTATGAAGAGAGAGGAAATGAGGCAGCAGGGACATCATTGCCAAATGAGATGACAGAATGGATCAGGCGTGCAAAATGGCTTCTAAGAGTCAAAACACATAAGGCCCGCGGTAAATTTTTTTTGCATTGTTTTCAAAAGTTAAACAATATATCATCTGCGGACTCTTTTTTTGCACTACGAGTCCCAAAATAAATAGTTCTCCCTCTTTTTTCTTTTTTACTTAAATACATGTTAATATTTTCTCTGATACTCAAAAATACTTTTTTTGTTCTTTTTTTTTTGCCTGAAGATAAAGTCCTTCAAAAAAGGTAAGAAGAGTTGAAGTGTTTCCTCAAACCCCTTTCACACATGCAGGCAGCTCCTTCCACTGGTCCAGTGGTATCAAACTCCACAAGAGCTCCTCAACAGAAGAAAAAAAAAAAAAAATCTAGAAAGCAAAGAGGGGTAAAGAAGTCAAACGAAATTTTCACGATTGCAGGCAACAATGAAGCCAGTGGAATTCCAAGATCAGAAATGAATGAAGGAATGAAAAAGGATGAGTGGAAAACGAGAAGGGAAGGGAGAGGGATGTGTGTGAGGAGGCAGTAACTGAAGGGGAGGTTAAATAACAGCCAGTTGGACTCCCCCTCCCGGTTCGACAATCCGCTCTCAATACTGATCAGTGAGAATATTGTGTGCTGTGCTCTCAGCACCAGGGCTGGGCTCTGCGCTGGTCAAAATCAGCTATCAGCCTCTTGATGTGGGCCAGCTTGTTGTGCAGGTACTCGCAGCGCTGTTTCTCCTCATGGTAGTTTGGGCAGCGCTATAAAAACAAAAACGCACACATATACTATAATTAAACAGCTTTTAACCAACCAACAAACACGTCCTGCTGTATACAACAAAAATTACACATGGTTCATCTTGATGCCATGTCGCTACTCACTTGTTTCATCTTTTTGTACTCTTTCAAGACTTCTTCTTGCACCTTCTGTAAAACGAGAATCCACAAATTACTATGGAGCTTAACAGATCCGAGTCTCACACACCCATCGGTTTGTAATTGTGGAGTAGGAAAACATGTACAAACACTACATTTAGCCTTCATTGAGATTAAAAGTTTAGCGCTCCAAATGAAAATCTGGCATAACAGCAGCAGGCTGGAAAGAAGCTGACGACCCTAAACACTGAGCGGAACGTGCTGCCTGATGATGCACATCCCAGTGGATCAACAAACAGATGGGGAGTGTCAGAAACATGAATGATTCATATTCATTAAAAACGTGCTTTTCTGCTTCCTCTGTGGCACTTCAGCTGTGCATTAAAACAGTACTGAATATATGCTTCAATATGCTCTGAAAAAACAATATGAAAACATGAGGGGATCGCACCAATAATTAAAACCAGATTGACAAAACGCAAAAGAGACTGTGTTTCTGCAGTAGTCCTCTGATTCTGATCCATTCCACTACAACTCTTCACCCTCTTCTATCTGGTTTCATAAAGTGATTAAAAATTCTGTCTAAAATACAATAAAAACATATGAATAAAACACAGTATCAGCATGAATCTACTGGCTTGATGTTGAACCTGCTGTTTTTTATGGTTGTACCTGGTATTCTTTGGTGCCTGGTGCCAGCTTCCTACACTGAGTGTCTAGTTGAGTGAAGCGGCGGTTGATGTTCTCCACGCGGGCGTGTAGCACACGATACTCATCATACTCTGCATTGAAGTCGTCTTTATAGCTTTGTCTCTGGTCCATGGATGCCAGGGCCATGTACTTCCTGTAAACATGAGAAAGAATTGTTTAATTTTTCATGCAAATAAAATGATAATTTCAGACAAATAGGATCAAAACTAGTTCTCTGTCACAAGATCCCAAAACACATCACTGAAGTCAGAGATGTTTAACATCTGCTGTGCCTCTCCTTCTCTGATGTGTGATGAACATATTCCCAGCACTGAACAATGACGCAAGAAGTGCAATAAACAGCCCGTTAACTGCTCTGACAAACAAAATACCAGACATCAAAAATGGAAACATGTTTGTTACAACATGTCTGTCTTGCTTTGAAGATTTTTTTTAGTTGAATGTTCGATTACATGGGAGTCAGATGAAATGAGAACTCAAAGCTGAAGAGAGTCAAACTGGAGTCTTTAGTGTTTATGAAAACTACTCACACTAAATAGTCAGGTGTCTCAATAGTGGAGGAGAATTCAGTGGACTGGACTGGCTTTTCTTTATCTGAGGAATCTGGAGAAGAAGAAAAAGAAAATATTAAACTTTGAATCTGTAGAGGGAAATACCATCTTGATTCACAACAGTACTAAAAATACACTGAATGAAGCTAAAAAGAGAACACTCCTGAGAAAAACTCAAACACACACATGACCAGAGTGAAAATAAGGTCTGATCAATGCCTCAACGTGCTCAAATAGTCTTCAATGAATCAGTGTAATCAAGCGAATGTGTTTGTGGGGCTGGAGGAGACAGTGCAGAGATAAACACTGAAACACAGAGAGCAACAAGACAAAGTCTGAAAGATAAAAGTGACTGGATGCTTAGTCACAAGACACATCTGTGCTGCTTGACTGAAAAATACACGTGTTAAGACTCTGAATAGAAAACCTGGTCCAAGTTTTAAACTAAAAGGAAACAACTTAAAGCTGTTTGTACGAGCTCACAGCCTCAAGAGGGCAGAGTGGCTCAAATATTAGCTGTGAATGAACAACAGACTGAACCTAACTCTGTTGACTTGTTTGGTTTAAGGTTAATAAGGTTAGCGTACTTCAACAAAAGCATTTCTCTTCCACGCAGCCTTTCAGAGCAGACACCTGGACTCGTCACAGGAGGGAGAGCACAGGTGTTTGTAATAATGCTAACAACATATCTGTTCTATTCATGGGCCCTGGTGAGCTGTGACGGTAGCTTCCTCTGCCATCATTTCATCAAAGTAGTGACACACTGCACGCTGACATGGTGGAACAATGGTGTTCCAGTGTGTGATTACACACCACATTACAGGGCTGTGAGAGCAGCTTGTAAACACACAGCAGGTGCGCCAAACACACACACTCAAAACATTGGAAAGGAATACAAATGCATCTTTTCTTGATGTCAGTTTGGTAAAGTCATGCAAGGCTTGACACACAGCTGGTTCAAAGAGGCTGATGATTAAAGAGAGACAAACCTTGATCTTTGTGAGGAGCCTTTTCAATAATTTCTCTGCTCTCCTCAGCACTGCGTCTCTTTTTTGCTTTACGACTCTCTTCAGGCCGCTCAGCTTCACTGGGAGGACTTCTACTGTCTCTTTCAATCCGTTTCCCTTTCTCCCTCTCTCGATCCTTCTCTTTGTGCTTCTTGGATTTCTTTTTGAACTTCTTGTTGGTGCTGCTGGACGAGGGAGGGTTGCTGATGACGGTGGAGGTAACTGTTAGTGACGTGCAAGGAGGGGGAGGAGGCGGAGGAGGAGGGGGGCTGGGTGAGGCAGCTGGTCTGGGGACAGGGACGGGATGCCGGTAGCGGTCTTGCAGGGTCCGGTCAGAAGGGAAGAGGTTGGGTGAAGGGTCTCTGCAGGAGGAGCTCTGGTCCGTGGGCAGGTCCTGGGTGCCGCAGCCCTCTGGGGTGCTGGGTGAGTTGGAGTGGGAGGCTGGACTAGGCTGCTGGTGAGAGGGAGCAGGAGGGTGGGACGAGATGGGGAGATGGGTGGGAGGGCCTGAGGTGATCATGGAGGGAAGGGACGAGCGTTTCGAGTTGGGGCTGCCCTCATCCTCCCGGCGCTCTGATGAGGATGAGGATGGAGCTGGCCCTCTGTTACTGAGGTGGGAGATGCGAGCTTTCTTGGGCGCCAAAGGGTCGATGAAGTCGAAGTCTGGTGGGCGCTTCTGCAAGAGACAACAAGAAATTAGCTTGAAATGACACTGAACCAGTTGTGTGTGTGCGCCCGTGTGTGCGCCCCTGTGTGTGTGTGTGTTGAGATACCTGGGGGGATGTAGGAACACTGTCTTTGGGAGAACTGCTTGATGATGTAGTCTCAGTAGAAAGCCCTAATTTTCTGTAAAAAAAATATAGAAGGAGAGTGAAGAGTGAGAAAACATGTACTGGAAAACAAAAGGTGCGTTGGGGTCTAGTAGTCAACAATAACAAGACAACAACCTACAATAGAAATTCAACTGTTAATACACTGATTAGCATTTTCCTTTAGAATCAAACATCGTGAACAAAAAGGAAAATTAAGCTCCTTTAAACAGGGAGCAACTGAAAACTGACATATGTTAACGAAGGGGAACATAAACACAAAAACCTTAACAATTAAATCATTTTCAAGGATCAGCTTTTAAAACCTGAGGTGCAGGACTGGAATTCATGTTTTATGTTCAAAAGATAAAACATCAGCTGGATGCTTTATTTTGAATCCTAAGGAGGTCTTTAGAAATTTACAGTACTTCACTTTATGCCGAGGAAGTCTGTTTGAATTCAGGTCTCAGTCACCTGTGAACCTCCGTGTATTTATACACCACTGACTTCTTCAATATGAAGCCACAAAAAACAGCAGCCCAGAGATTTTAACAAACAATGAGTTATGAAGGGGAAATTTAACTTTGATAATTTTTTACCATCCTTAAAACTGTTTACCACATCAGCAGTTATTTGAATGAGGAATGGTTACCTTTTCCTCAAACATAATCTTTAAACGTTCCCTCTTTGTAAGATTTAAGGTGGTATTAAAAGATAATGATGCTTATTTAAGGAGAGCAAAGTGACTGTAGTCAAATTTAATGAAACTCAGCTGCAGTGTTCTTCAGTACTGGCTGGTTTCTCTGCAGAGACAAGAATGTAACACTTCACCAGAGCTCCAAAACTTAAGTGTAGATAAACACCATAAAATGTATTTCTTTTTACTTATTTACTACTTTATTTAATATGTTTTAAAGTGCAGAGTCGATGAAAGGTAAAATACCGAGTCAGAATCCGGTCCACCTGAGTCTTCTCATCCTCAGAGTAGCCAGGCCAGTCTCGCTGGACATCACGATAAATGAAATCCTTCAACGAGTACGTGTTGTCTTTGGGGTTCAGGTTTGCCACCTGGATTGTGTACACGTACACACGTGAACACACACACACACACACACACACACATACACAAACAAGTGTGAAGGTCACTTCAGCTCTGTCAACATTAGAAACCTGTACAGAAACTTCCACTTCCTCTGCTTGTAAATAATGTTAAGCATACATGTGGTTTTTTGTCACGTCAAAGTGGATCAGAGAAGTCTTCAAAGTGTGAACCAGACCCCCCCCCCTTATACTTTTGTGAGAAAAGATTTCAGGGGAACAGAACTGAGAAATCTAATAAAACACTTCATGAAAACCACCATGACGAAAATCTCCTCACCTAGTCTATTCACATGCAGATTAAGTGGCCGTTGACATACTAACAGAGCGTTTATCAGTTTAAAAAAGCCACAAAAAGATAAAAAGCAGATCCTGACCGCACCTGCTGCAGGGTGGTCCCCAATGAGTTTCGGTCCTTCTGATTGATACCATCCCGCTGCAACCGGGCAAGTACCTCCAGCTTCTTGTAGGACCTCAGTGCCAGCAGGTGGATGATGCGATCCCGGAAAGACCGCTGGGCCACAGGGTTATTGGAAAGGCACTTACGAATAGTGTTGGCTGGGTTGATGGGTGTAGAGCGTTTACGCTCAGGGACCACATCTGGGGCTGAAAATGCTGGCTTGCGAATATGCACTTGCTTTCCTAGAGACGAAGAGAAAAGATGATATTAAAAGCCTTTCCCTTCAACAGTGTCATTTGTTGCCACAATATTTACCATTGTCACTTATCTGCTTGGCAGCACTCCTGCCTCTCTTCTCCAACTCATTTACTGAGGTGGATCATATACGTGCAGAGAAATGAGTCTTTGCCATTGATTTCAGACAGCAGCAAACACTTGATGCCAGAAGAGAGACCAGTTTATAACTTCATGTACTAAAGGAGTGGCTCTTCTACAGGTCAAATAAGGTGAAATCTTTTTTATTGCATCTATTCTGGTGTCTTAAATGGGGGAAAAAAATCCCTGTCACTGTTTTATTTTAACAAGCTTTAGAAGCTAAAAGGTGGAAACCGTGATGTCAATCATCCTTACAAAGCAAAAGGAGAGCAGAGCTGATGGATAACATTTACTAAACTCCAGTTGTTTGTATTAACTCCAGCTAGTTTGTAACTTGTTCTTAATAAAATACATTACCTTTAAAACCCAAAGACATCTCTGGTTTCTGAGCCACTTTCTTATAAAGGTCCATGACCTTTTTGAAATTCTTAAGCTCTTTAAAAGATTAAGGTTAGAGAGAGGACAAGACAAGAAAAACTCCTCCCCTCCCTTTAAATCAAAAAGCAGAAACAGACAGCAGTGGGAGGCAGTGTAAGGCAGACTTTGAGTTGTCTAGCAGGCTGATGGCAGATTGCTGCAGGTAAAAAGCTTATGCAACAGTCCTGCTGGAATGATCATTCTGTACATAGGTATGATAGAGATGACACATGTGAAGGAGTCTACTCAAAATGCCTCTCAATTCAAAATGACAAGAGTTGAGCATAAAGTCAAGAAAAGATGGAGGCTGGAGCCTCTGGTAAAAAGTACTTGCTGGAGACGGTTACCTGAAATTAACAGCCTGTGAAAGGAAGAAGCTGAAAGCTCCTTTTGCATTAGTAAATAGGGTGCTGACTCCAAACCAGCTGCTTCAGGCTCTTTTCCCACCCCTTCTACTCTGCTGCTTCTCTCGTTTCCCAGTTTCTATCTGAGCCACTCTGATGCAAATTCCTCCCCAGGGCCCAGATAAACAGACCTGAGGAGGTTTTAACTTGCACAGGAATTTAATGGACTGAAACTGACTTTTTTTGAATGATTTCTGTTTTTTTAACCAATGAAAAATCTCTTTCATTGCTTTCTATTCAATTTACTTAACAACAGTATCAAATATTCCTGAGACATTTACAAAGAGGAACAAATGGACTTATCTGTCCACTGTCTCCAAAGCAGAGTCTCTGAAATAACAGAATTTCCGCTTCATTTCAAACTGTAAAATTTCAGTTTCATGTCTCTTACATCTGCTTCTTCTCAGACCTCATTTTAAGAGAAACTCTGACACAGCAGTTTGAGACAATAGCGTCACAAGTGTCATATTTCTTTTTGACAGTAATTTAAAGTTTAAACTGAATACATTGAAAAGTCTCCAGCTACAACAGAGGCTGTATTCACACCTTTGCTTTGTTCCAATTCAGGGGCAAAAATGATAGAATTGTTGCAGTCGTCACTCGGTTCGTTTGTGTTCACAAAGGAAAAGTCTCTTGCGGTCCACAGTTGTAAAGAAATGCCACATGCACTGAAAATTTTCTCTCATTGGTCAGAAATCGGGGCAGAACTCTGCTGTGAACGCGCAAACTTTTTTTTAAGATAACTCAAGATGTTGTCATCAAAGAGCCTTTTTCTCAAAAATCTGTCTTGGACAAAGGGGTCGTCTTATATCATCGCTATATCACCTTCTCTTCTTCTTCTGCTGTTGCTGATTCTTCTACTCCTTCTTCTTCTTCTTCTATTGTTTTGACTGAACGGTTGGCAAACGGGCACATTACTGCCCCCCGTCTACTAGTGTGAACCACAGTTATGAGTCAGTTGTTCTGGTTGCTGAGGAGATCGTGTTCTCACTGCAAAGGAACTGCTACAGGGATCGAATGGAAGCGAGACCACCCTATTTTGGCGAACCTGACCCGCTTGTTTGGTCCCGCATCCGAGTGCGATTGCTGTGTTCACATTTGCTAAAATGAACCAGTTTTTAGGTTTGTTTTGGGACAAACTGCCCTATATGAGCCAGGTGTGAATACACCCAGAGACAACAGACCCAACCACCGAGTATGGACAGTACTTCAATTTCAATTGATGTTCTATATTTTTTTATCCGTTTCTATAAACAACAACCTTTTAACTTAACCATGTAATTACATGTTTTCATTGTGATGATAATAAAATATCAAAATGTGTTGTATCCAGTGCTTCTCTGTGGAACTATCATAATACAAAAATAAGATTTTGTTCTTCCCTTGTGCTGATGCTATCTTTCATTGTGTGCACTTAATTTAAACTTGAAAATGATTAGGCCTGTCTTTCCTGTCCAGCTGCTGGTATTTAACCTGTCAGTGCCTGTATCCTGTATTTGTTCTGAAGTTTTTATGAGTTAGAGTCAGTTCACTTTATTGACAGTCAAACTTGGCACAAGACATTACGTCAGTGAGGTCTTACGTAGCACATCCCTTGCCCTACTTGAAGAGGATAAAACACGTGAGTAAAGCTTAGGAGTGTAACATGCCACTTTTAGACTATGAAAGAAACTTTTTATTAAGGTGTTAACATGTGATGTGCACAGCACTGTGGACAGGAAACTGGTTGACGTGATAAAATGTTAGGAATACATGAAGACTAAGTCCTCAGTGGCAACCAGGGATCACAGCTGACTAAAGCTGCACTTGGTGCTTTTCCTGTGACACTTTCTGTGTCACTTTGACCACTCTTGTGTCAATAATACAGAAATAGCTTTACTTGCCACCTTTAGCCCTTATCAGTCAGACTGCTAATCTGGAAAATACTGAGACAGCAAAAAGGCTTAGGCAGTAGCAATAATGGCTTTGTATGGTGTCAGGCTGCCAGCTTTCACCTATTCAGACTCTTTAAAGCTACCCAGCTTGAAAGAGATGGGAGGTGTTGATACGTGTGGACTAGTGCTGGTGTCCAGGATCGAACTGGACATCTGACAGCACCAGGCATAAAAGTGTAACTGTAAACGAGGGTCTTACCTCTGTACTGGCCCCCAGGCTTGATGACTTTGGTCCCACGTTCACGTGTGTCTTCAACAGCCTGGGTCATGCGCTCCCGGGTCACCTGGTAAGAGTCATTGGTGGCGCACACTGTGACCTTGTCCTGTACAGTGGCCAACAATGCCAGGTGTGAGGCCCCTGAGCTGGAGACAAAGAGGCAGCCGGAGAAAGAAAAAGTGAGGTAGAGGAATTACCTTCTAGCAACATGTGGTAAGACAGCAACAGTGAATCCAGCAGACTGATGAATGTCATTACCTGGACACATACTGATGGATGCACTCAAAGCTTCCCTGAGGGTTGTCTTTGCCCACATTAGACAGGTAAAAATCAAAATTGTGGAAGGGCTCGGGAGAGGAATCAGTCTTGGGGATTTTGATACGCTGTAAAAAGTCACACAGGTTAGATGTTTAATGAATGCAAGAAGATGACCAAACATTACAAACTTTTACCATCCCGAACCATGTGACACTTCATAATCTTGGTTGCAAATTATACACCATGAGAGCAAATATTTTACAGACAGTTTCCATCAGCATTGAAGCTCTTGGTGTGAACAAAAGTGGAGTATTAGAGAAAGAAAGGTATGTGAGGTAAGGATGCACCAATTCAACTTTTTAAAATCCTCATACTATACCAAAACTCAATGATCAGACTAAGCTATGATGAGACACAACAAACATGTGAGTGGGGAACATATTTTATTCAAAAAAAGACAAACATTTCTCTCTAAATTGAACAGCATGGGCAGTGATCACTCATCTGAGCACAATTTATAGGAGAAAAAAATACTTACACCCTGGAGTCCTTTGAACTGTATTGTTGGCCGCAAGGAAGATACATTCTGAAAAAGAAGAGAATTATAATGAGAAACCTAAAAAAAATGAAATTAAAAGCATACTGCGGAGCAGTATCAGCTGTGTATTTAATATAGAGTCCCTAGAAGATGCTACATTCGTGTTTGTTTTTATTTTGACTTTAAAGTATAAAAAAAAAATGCATACCAAGCATACCTCGTACTTCGCACTGTGGGGGCTGACAGACAAACACGTGCTGTGTGTTTGTGTTTCAGAAAAAAAATGTTGTTTCTATTCTGCATTCATAATGCAAAGAAGAAAACCTGAAGAGCTTGCAGAAAGACAACCTCCTTCCGTTCCTCAGTCAATATTTTTTTGACAAAGCAAAAAGGGGGTTTGAATTATGTTGAAAGTGGGCTGCAACTCATGTTCACCATCACTCTTTCATATTTGTACATTTTCTACAGAATATCATCAGTTAAGTTAGATTTGATTATTAGTTAAAATGTCAAAAACAACTGCACTTTTCACTGATCATATGTTTAAAAATCAAATTAATTCTTTATTCAAACAACTTTAATATCCCAAAAAAATCTAATATGTAAGAAGCAACACAAGAGCATTGTTTTCACATTTTTGCTTGATCAATGACTTAAATGAGTCAATTAACAAAATAAAAGTCTAACTAACTGAGCTGCAGAGGCCAGAGGTGACTGCCAGCCACAAACAGGTAGTGACAGTTTCTCTGTCAGCAAAAAGTCAGCCCAAAGTGTTTGAGTCCTTCACTTTGAATCTACAGAGACACCTTGTGACTCAACCAGACCAGAGTGGTCTTTTTGGTGGGTTGAAGGTAGGTGGTAGGTAAAGTGTTTGCTTGAATCTGAATGGCAGCAATGGAAGTTGGACGACTAAAATAGAGTAGACATTTTGAAAAGGGTATTTTTGGAATGTCTTTGTTTTGTGCAGGGTTGCGGGTTTGTGTTGGCGGCGACTTGAAACCGGGTTGAAGGCCACAAATATGCACTGGATGCTCTCGTGCAGCACAGGTCTGGAGAGGAGAGTACAGGATTCTTTGCTTGTTCACATGGCTGAAGCAAACAGAGGAACCAGTTGGCTGGACTTCTAAAATGTTGCGTCAACTGGTTTGAGAGGAATGTGTATTTTATCAACGACAGCGTCGGTGCATTCCTAGGTATTAAACGTGCCTGCTTAGTCATTCACGAAACAAGACGCAGATAATAATGGATTAAATACATACTTTGGTCAAGACTGAAAGAGCTGTGTCATAGCAGTTAAAGCTAAGCTACTCCAAGCCCCTAACCAGCTCCCTCCCCCACTATTCACTCACTCACTCACTCACTCACTTCTGATCACATTTCACATCACCACAGAAAGACAAAGATAGCCAGCTTCCATAGTTCGATGACTGGTTGAGCTCCAGCACACACTACTGAGAGGGAGAGAGAAACAAAAAGCAGGCAGTTTTGGCTGCTCAGTCAGCAAGAGATGGCAGGCTGCCGTTCAATGCAGCGTACAGACTAACATTACCGCCATCCAGTAGGTTGTAGCATGGGCTGTCAAAGAAGAATTTATTCATATTTCCTTTGCCAGGTGTCCAAAGGAGACTACATTATCATTTGAGTGTGTGCTCTAAACTCACATTTTAAAAACTCTGAAACATATACATTTCCATTTCATGAAGCTGTTGGTGATCAAAGGTTGAAAATCCAGGGTTTTGGATTATCTGTGGCACATGACCACACACACAGACACAAACCATGTGCCATAAAAAGCACTGACAGAGACCTCTGAACACTAGCTGCCCCATGCTAGGCTACAGTGCATCAACCCTGAGCAGAGCAGAGTACTGGGCCCAGGCGGTGTGTTATGTAATGGTGTTGTTGATGGCTGAGTTTCCGTCAGGTAACTTGGCTTCAGGCCTTTGGTGCAACCCAAGACTGCGGAGGTCTCAACAGATTAGTTCACCTGTGCAGCACCTCAACAAGATTACACTATTTGCACTGTTCAAGATTAACAAGTTATATTTAATCTACACAGTTATGCAGTGCCCTATTAGCACACTAAGTTGCAAAAGCTTCTTGGTTGCTGGTGTTGTCAAGCTTTAGAGTGAAATGTTGTGTAACGTGTTAAGTGTAATGGTTAAGTCCATTTAAGAAAATACGTAAATAAGCTGTATTTGTAATGAGGTTATGTTGGTAGAGAGAGCACAAACGTTGTCTATACAAAAGTCAATGTTACCAATTTCTTTAACTCTAGGCCTGTCAATGCTCTTCTTGTGTGCCTGTGAATTACATGCAAAAAAATTCCAGCAATAAGGCAAACAGGCCCAAATTAAATATTTGTTCCACGTAAAACAAAAGGCAATAAGGCAAGTGCTCGTAATTAAAATAAACCCGCACCTCCAATGTAAGTGAGTAATATTTGTGCTGAATTCAATGTAACGTTAAAAGCTGTGAAGGGAAGAACCGAGTTAAAGAGCGGTGTCAGGTGCTGACTATTATTTTGTAATTACTGAAACGTTTGGCCATATGGTTAACCAATCAGCCGCCTACATGCCTGAAATGCCACTAACTAGTTATCGAGTTGTACTCACCTTAATTCATCCGTACATATTTCCAGTTAAGGTAGCTACACAGTCAACAAAAGTTTATTCCCGTTAATACCTCGCTTAAATTTAGAGGTTAACGTAAGGTTTTCGAAGTGTCTCGTGTAAATGTGTTAATTCGTCAACATCAACAAAGATATTTTACTGTTGCTTTCTAAATTTAACGTTAATTTGGTAAAAGAAAACTGACTCGACTGGCCAGCACAGCACAGCACAGGGGGGTTCAGTTCAAAGTAAGCTAACGTTGGCTAATCAGTGTCCAACTTTGCCAACAGGGTTTTTAAGGTGAAAATACATTTGACAGTTCATAAACCCTGGCTAGAAACAAAGGCCACGGTCTTATTTACCGTTTGAGTTGACTATCTAAGACAAACGAGACTAATATATTGGAAATAAAACAAGCAGAAAGTTGCACTGTCAACAGCTTAGCTAACTTCGTAGCTTTAGCTGTGCGTGGCAGTAGAGCTTCCCAGCTGAGGCGAGCTGTGTCAGTCCGACAGTCACAGTTGATTTTTAGCAAAAAATTAACGGACATTTTACTCACCATACAATTTTCGTGGCTCTCTATGGCCCTCAGTGCTGTCTCGGTCAATTTGACGTGCAATACGGTGACTCTATCTGCGCTCTCTGGGCCACAATTTAATCCGTATCTCCCATCCTCGGAGAGCGCCGCCATCTTTACCAGCCCTCCACCATCGTCCCTTTGAGGCTGGAGCATTTAGCAGCCCAGGCTCCCTGTCCCTGTACTCACTGTGGTCCGGGGAGGGACTACAGCTGCTACCTAAAGAACTGACAGCGCAGGATAGGTCTTAACTTGCTAGCTCCTTAGTTGACACTCACATTAATCATATTAAAACATCACACAATGGAATGAAACACTGGTTGTTGTAGTGTTTAAAGAAATAAGTGTGTTTAATTAAAAAAAAAGTGTGTGTATAATTCTTTACTTACAAAACTGCGTACTTTTATCCATTACAGAACCAGGGTCCTTTTTGGTAGAGATCTATTTTGAAACCTTGTAGGAGGAAAACTTCTTGTAACTGTTCCTCCTTCCTCTGCTAGCCCAGAGCTTCTCTTTCAAACACACATGTACTTACCTCTTGGCAAAACTGACTCTGCCTTCTGTGTTTTGCTGACATGGTGGAACTAATTCTAGCTCACACAGTAACTGTTAAAGGTAGTAGACCACATTGCAGTGGTGTGAGCTCTGTTTGTTTGCTCTTCAGTTTGGCTGCATTGAAATAAATATAAACAATCTATAAAGCATATATTATAAAGACTTTAGCTGCCATATGTTAAACCTTAAATCTGCCCGTCACAACAAGCAAACTGGGGTGAATAAACTTAAAGTAGGCCAGTAGTTGTTATTTAAACCAAACAGCATGTTTTCATACTTCATTTTATTTACATTTGTTTTTTTTTTTTTTTTATTAACATCCACGTTGACAAGATTCTTGAAATATAGCAGTTGGCATGGATAACTGCTTTGGAAGCTACCCTGACTAAACATTGGCCCACATTTTCATCTTTCTTTTTGGCTTCTTTAATAAAAAGAGGCATGATGTGACACCAGTACAATGGGCATTAAGTGTGTCCCCAGTGAGCTGCACCTCCACTATCTCCCAGTGTCACTCCCCCTGACCTGGTGATTAGGACAGCATGTTTTGGTGTGGAGTCGCCTCAGGCAGGGTGGGGAAAGGCCTGTGTGAATCCAGCAGATTACCATAGCCACTTACCCCACCCACACACTCAAACACCAACACCTTAGAAGAGACGCAAATATATTTAAGACTGCTTTAACATGAACCCAACAACAAAGGGTCTCTGCAAATAAACTGCCTCACACAAACTAATTTAAGAGTTGACACGTGAGCTGAGTGTGACATCTGAAACAGTACTCAACAAACTCAACCTTTTTGTATTTTGTGCCATCTCCAGATTCAAGTATGCAAATTTATAAGAGACTTAATGGGTTTAACTCCAGAGGTGCTCTGGCATGGTTTATCTGACAGGCTGCCTGCCATGCAAACAATTAGAGTAAACCTTTGAGGAGGATGGGACTCATTGATTTTAGAGCTTCTGTGTTTACAGAGGTATTAACTGATGGAAGCTTAAGAGCATAGTGTGAGGAACACAGTGAAATCAAACACACTTTGTATTAAGATAAGTAAATTCAGGAGGAGTAAAAATTGTACAATTATTTTTACAAATTTTCAAACTTCATTGAGCTGTTTTTTTGATAGACATTTTTCGGATGCTGTTTTAATCTTTACATTACTGTTAATTGCAGTCCTGTGTAGAAGCATATAAATCCTTCTGCCTACTCTGAGTACCCATATTAGTTAATTATTAACATTTGTATTATTTGTCTTGGCTCTGATTTTGGTCCCATTAGGAGGAACTGACAAGAGCCTAGTGACTGAAAACAGAAACAGTGACACTTCTTCTTCATGGGCTGGATGAAAAGATTTCTATCTAATGTCACTGTTTATCTGCATCTGAGATGAAACAGGTTTAACTGAACCAATCACTATTCATATTCGTATAGCAAGAAAATTCATTGTTTACAACTTGAAAGTAATAAAGTTGAGTAATTAAGTAGTTACTTTTCCTGATCCCTGTGTAAGCTAAAGCATAATTAAAATATCAACGCATTCTCATCATAACTGAGTGTTTTCACCCTCATCACAGAGACCTTCGCTGTTAAACGTTCCTGTGTGTGAACTGTAATTGACACTAATAAGCAGGCATGGCAGTGGCACAGTGCCTCATTAACTAGCACTGTTGCTTCACAGAAACATCCTGGGTTGACTCCTATCCAGATGCTCCATTTTCTTCCTTCAGAAAAAAAATGAACAGGTGAGCCTGAAACTCCAAAACACTTCTTAGGTGAAAACGTAGATTCATCCATCTATTCACTCATCATCTTTTCAGCTTTTCCCTTTTAGGGCCGCGGGGGCTATCCCAGCCAATCACAGGGCTAACACAGAAGCAGACAACCATTCACACACATTTTTACCTAAGGTCAATTTAAAGAGACCAAACAATGTGACGATAATGTTTTGGACAGTGGGAGGAAGGTAAAGTACCCGGTTAGTGCCCAGTGAGAACCCACATGCAAGGGGAGAGCATGCAAACACCACACAGAAAGGCACCTGCCCAGCCAGGAATTTGAACCAGGAACCTTCAACACCTTCAACAACCCTAACCACTGCACCACATAGAGCCGGAGAATGCAGTGATGTTGATCCAATGTTTGTTTGTTTTATTTGGGAAAAGGACGTCTTAGCCCTGAACTGGTTGCCAGTAAATCACAGGGCCGACACATAGAGACAGACAAGCTTTCAAACACACACTCACAGTTGGATGATGTCTTTATAAATTGGTTTTAGAAACATATAACATATATATATATATATATATATATATATATATATATATATATATATATATATATATATATATATATATATATATATATATATTTATATATATAAAACTTATTAAATGTTTGAGTACATGCAAATAGGTTTAAGGATTTAAGTACCTCGTCTTCTTCTGCATTAAATTATGCTGCAGCAGCAAGGCTCCTCAACCAGCAGTAAACCACATGAGAGGGATTAAACCAAGTCCTTAAACTGCTTTGTATTAAAACATAAAAAGGAGTTCTCAGTATGAACCAGGTAGCCTTTAAAGAAGGCCTCTGCACAGACCTTAAATTGGTTGATAGAAAAATGAGACTAAATGCCTAGAAGCTTCTGCAGATCATTTATCAGTAAATGTCCTTTAGGTGCTCTAAGACAGTTTCTGTGGACAATTTTGTCCAAATTAGGCCTTAACGTATTTATTTGAAACGACATACGACACCGTTGAATTGTCCCACTCAAAAACAACTGTGGTAGTTTAGGACACATCAATTGTTTTCGAAAGATTATCTGGGGTTTACCTCAAACTTCTCTCCACGTGGCAATCCAGCCATGAGGACTGATTCTGTTGGCAGTGTGAAAAAGCCATCTGCTGCTGTTTAACCCTCCCATTAAAACACAGCATACAGGGAAGAGAAGGCAGAGTGTGAATGTGTGTTTGAAGAAAGACAAAACATCAAAATAAGCAGCTCTTTGAGGGTTACCATACTCTAAATCAATTGGGGGGGGGGGGGGGGGGGATATAACAGCTTTCAGCTGAAAAGGATTCCATTACAATTTGAAGCAGCTTCATTGATTTCAGAACTTTTCTCTGAATATTCCATACACGTGAACCCTGGAGAAAAAGCATCCTGTTGTATCCATTCCCTCCACCTGGTATTTAAAGACCTTGAAACAGCAGCTCTCCCAGTTAATCATTAGTCAGTGTGGGGAAAGTGTGCACTTACACTGTTGACTCTTATCACTGTTGACCACAAAGCCACTGGAGCAGTATCTCTGAGGCTGACATTAATGGAGAGGACAGTGCTTGGTTTAAAGGGATAGGTCAATTTCTTATTTGTCTGCTAGGAAAGAGATAGCAGGCACTCAGAGACTGTGAAAAGAAATGACTTTAATTGTAAGCAGTTTGTAGTCAGCTTCTTCAATTTGCAGTTGATATTTGTTGGTTGTTAGATTAAGCGATAATTATGATTTGTAAATTATCATTTCTTGTGCCCTTACAACAGAATATGCTTGAGCAAGTACATTCTCTGAAACTAGACCGAACACTTAAAACATCAGTTCTTTTAAGATCTACATCCAAATTTCATATGTCTGGCCAGCAGTACCCTCAACACCCAAGCTGCTGTTTCATCTGATTATCTGTCATCTGCTCGCATTGCCTTCCCAAAGAGATGAGCCTCTGTACGGGTACATCAGCAGTCAGGGCTGAGTCCCAGCAGCTGTATTCTGGTGAAAGCACAGAGGTGGGCCTGTGGTCGATCAGGTAGCGATTCAGGTAGCTTTCCTCCAGACCCCTGGCCATAACCCCTTTAGCCTGGTCCTGCAGAATGAGCAAAGAACAGGCTTGAGCCAGTCTGAACACCTCTGAAACCAACCCTCCATAAAACTCAGAGGTATAGTAGTAGTCTCCTTCATCCTCATCAACACAAGCTGATGAGACTTCTTCCACTTCATAAGGGAATGCATCGCGTGGCATCCCAAAGAGCTCTGGGTGCAATGTTACAACCAGGTCTCCAAAGATTTCTTCTCCCACAGGGGCCACAAACTCCTGATCGATGTCTGCACAGAAGAGGTATTCAACCTCACTTCTGATCGAATGTCTAATGGCGTCAACAATCAGAGACATCCGACGATAAGCCAGTCTGTCCCAGCCCGGCAGCTCTGCAACTGTAACCACCTTCAGCTTTCGTTCAGGCCCCAGCTCAATGGAGGGGTCCAGAGAGCGGGGGTTGTCTGTGAGAATGTAGTAAGTGACCATGCGACCTGGGAGGAAGTGGGTTTCAGCTGAAGACAGGAAACGCCGAAAGAACCGGGGATAAGTACCCACGACAAGAGTTAGCAAACCAGTACGGATTCCTCTTTGGGCAAATTTAACCCTGCGCCTCGCAGAGATATGACTGTCACCCCACACTAAAGGAGCCCCCCATGGTGTTTCCTGAGGAGTTTGTGGAGCGGCTGCCTTGACGACTGACATGCCTGCCGTTTCTTGAGCCTTGTCTGGTGCCAAAGCATGAAAGAGTGGATGAGGTGACTCTCTGCTGGCAGGGGATTTGCGTCCTTGGAAAAAATCTGAACAGAAAAAGACAAAATAATTTCAATATTTTTTTTTTTTCTTGAAAGAGAAAAATCAGAGAAACGCTTTGGTAGGTAATCTACTTTTAAACACACTTCTGTGTTAGGGCTTTTTGTTTGAATATTTCATCTTACAGATTGTACCTCTCAGAAATATGCTGAATCCGGGTCAAAAGCAAGGCTTGCTTTTACATTTCCTGTACATACTTTTCTATGTGCTCGTATTGACAGCACAAAGTGTATGAAGAGAACAAATTCTTCCTCGCACTTACATATGATAAGAAAGAGGAGAAAACAGTACAGGACAAGATGTAGTCTGGTTGCTCTGACTGGTCCTGTTGAAGGACAAACAAACAGATGTACAATCAGTTAAATGAAAGCATGCTGCTATAATCTTCCTGTAAGCACTTTTAACTTATGAATGATTCTTGAAGTCTTGCAAGGTATAAAGAAGACTCATGCTTACAGTGATGAAAAGATATGCTGACATATCTCACTTTAGACATGCAGCAACTTATAGATACTAGATTTCCCTGAGACATTAAATAAAGAAAAGACTGAGCAGTGTATAAAAATGGCTGTACAGTGCATAAAGTCCTTCACTGATTTTGAAGAAGTATAGACAGGAGACCAAGCAACTGTTAGACAACGTAGTAAAAAAATGTAATCTAATGAGAGAAGGGAAGTAAAACAGAGAGCAGGTTGGGCTGGTGGTTGTTAGAGATCGGTATCCAGTTGTCAGACACAACTGAGATAGAACCTAAATAGAGGCACATGTGAGTGCATATAGTTGTCTTCCTTCGCCACATATACATTCCTCTTCTCTAACACTCAGCATAAACTAATCATAAGTTTATTTTGGCTTCGTGGACATTTTTTTTCAGAATGTTTTCTCACTGAAAACGTAAAAAAAACAAACAAACTTTGGTGTCTGTTATAGATCAATTAGTCTTTAATTTATCTAGTTTTTACTGCGCAAGTTTACAAAAGTCATTGACAACAGTGGGGAAAACAGGGTGACATGACAGGAGCAGAAGAGGTGGAGCAGTGGCTGAAGTTGTACTGACCTGAGGGCGTCTTGCAGAACGTGAACAGTGCCATACTGTGACCTGCTGGTGGTTTAACACATAAACCTTTGTCTGAAGAGACTGTTTTTTCTCCTGACAAAAGTCTCTGCGTCTCTCTCTGTCCTGTTTCCCACAGCTCACTCTGTCTATACAAGGAAAAACTGTTTACCTTTCTGTTTTTTTTAAATGATTTTTTACTGAATTGTTCCCTCTTCCTTACTTTTCTCCCTGCTCTTTGCAGTATTTTCCACTCCCCCTTTCTTCTTCTCTGTCACTACCCTCCTTACTTTCAGCCTCTGGCTTCTGCAGAATTCATTTTTGGAGAAAACCCAAAGCAACCAGATGTGTGGAGGATTTGAGAAAACGGGAGGAGCCACAGCAGAGGGATGAGACACAGAAAGGAAGAAAAGTATGAAAATTATTGAATATTTTTAAATAGAAGATAGCTAAATGACAAGAAACGTTTTCAAGCACCCAGACACACGACCAGTGTGTCGAAGCACAAAAACTGTATTTAATGAATAAAAAATAACAAAAAAATCACAGAAGGCTCTGGACAACAAGAACAGAGAAAACCTCAGCAAGGGCTGGAAAACTTAAGACTCAGAAAAAGAAATCACAGGATAACCTGACTTATACAAACTCGGAGAACATTGAGACAAAACGAACAGACACAGGACAAAGGGAGCCGCAGACATTTATACATGAGGTAATGAGCCAGGTGGAAACAAAGAGGGCGGGGATGACAATCACAGGAGGGCAGGAAGTGAGGTTATCTGAGACGAGAGGAGAGAGAGGAAGATAAAACCAGACAAGACAACTAAAAGTTTGACTGAACTAAAAAGTGAGAGCTTAACATATATGACGAGACATAACACTAAATTCATTGCTTCCGCTACTTTTAAGAGTTAAACAAACTCTGGATTAAGGAAAACAAAAAAGCTGTTCAAATTTTCACCAAATTATAAGAGCTAAAATCTTTAAACTTCAAACAACCGACACAGAAAGTAGCCACAGGTACGAACTGTACGTATACAACACGTTGCACTGCATGGCTACCGTTTAGGTTAGCACGATGTTATATTACTTATTCACCACCAGGGGGCGGCAATGAAAAGGAAATACAATTTACAGTTTTTCTCAGTCGCTTTGGCGCATTTCACTCACACCCCTATAAACATTTGCACAAGTTAGTACATTTCTCAAAACGTTTAGTACAAACTGCCCAAACCTAGTTGATAACTTGCAAAAGTGTGTCACTTGCTCAAAACGGATAGTTCATTCCTTGAAAGCAAGTATTGGTGTCAATGAAAGTGTCAGTGTCATCAAGATGAAAAGTCCTTATACCATTGTTTATGAACAAGACAGTCCAATGGCTTTCTCATGTTTTCATTATGACGGTTTACGCTGTAAGTGTAAAAGTCAGATCTTGGTGAAAATGCTCAAAATTTTGTATATCCCCCACCCTTATGACATTGTTTGCAGTCACCATTACACAAATGGCCTCCTCTTGTTATGGAGTAAAAAAGGGCCCTCTTCCACCTCTGATAGGTTGTCTTGCACCTGTGTGGTGCAGAGTAAAATTACAGTAATGTACAGTAAACATGAGATATACTGCATTAACCCATATTACTGTAGTGTACAATAACAGCGCTTCTAACTTGTAAAATTCTGCAGTACAGTACCATTAAGCATTTGTAATTTGTTATAAGGAATAAGGAAACTGCTACTATGATGTGCACAAATGTTTAAATGTTGTGTAGGTTGAACTAACAGTTTGGATAATTTCAATTCTGGTCAGAGAAAGTGACTGAAAAAAAACCCCAAAACAAAAACGTAAGAGGCTGTTCTATGTAACTAAAAATGACACAACTTATTTTAAGCCAAACAGTGACACTGATTACATTATGCTGTAGTTATTTGGAAAAGGATGTTAAAAACTCTCAGAAGGATCCACTTAATGTACTTATAAAGAACCTTCTAGTTTAGTTAATGTATTTCCAACCTGACTGAAATGAACAAACAGGTGCTATATGTAAAATTACAAAATATTGTTGAACATTGGCCTGCTTAAGGGCTTCCAACTTCCATGCTACCAAGCTAACTTGTTAGCATAGCCTACTACATTTGCTGTCTGACAGTTTTAGAAATAGAATTGTCAGAACAAATACTTTTTACACATCTAAAGATTAAGGTGAGTAGGCAAAGACTAGGTTAAAAAAATAAAATATTATTGAATATTTCACAAGGGCTAACATATCACTCAAAGTATTTACGTTAGTGCTAAAATAAAGATAAAAAAAACCCAGTTCAAACAAAACCAAGATGACACCCCAACACTTAGTTTACTGAGAAAATTGCTAACAGTAAGAAACAGATCTCCAGTTTATATACAGAAGCAGAAAAGCTGCTCAATAATTTATTAGTTACCACTCTTTTTTTCCTGCATTTATGCCAAAACTCAACTCTAAATTCAGCAGAACCTCATTAAAAATGTTGTGCTTTGTGAGAGACTCAGATGGACTCAAGAAGTCACTTTGCAGTTTATTACGATAAATTTCAGGTTTTTTTATACAGCCAAACAGAAATTGCAACATAACATATAGGTTTGTGTAAACAACTTTGGACTGATGCATCAGTCAAAAACAACAACAAAAAATAAACCAGAAGAAAGCACGGGCTACAACAAAGAGTGGATAAATTACACTGTGTATGTGAAGCATTGTCCAAACATCTTCTTATTCCAGTCTCATTGTCAGCAGAGAAGCAGAGCAGGGAGCTAAAAACTGGAGGATAGAGAGTCTGCATAGCAGATTCATGTCATAAACACTCATGCTAGCATCTGTAGATGATCTACACCATGTGGAAATGGATACGATCATGTATGATAGAACATATTAAGGCGTTAAAGATGAATGTGCTTCAAGGTGCATTGCAGAGCCTCTATTCTGCAGTTCCTCTGGTCTGTGTGTGAAGCGTGTCAAGTCAAGTGATACAAAACAAGTAAAACCAGAGAATTAATAGTGATGTAATAATCTGTCCACAATGCAGGAGCCATTTGAAGTCGACATATTGCAGAAGGTTAATTAACATGCCAGCCATCTGCACTTCCACTGAAATACATTAAGCCTTTTGACAGCAAAGATTTTGGCAGTGTACATTTGTAGCTCCGGTAACTACAGTGACATCGCATGCCACAAAAAAATAAACCTGTTTAAGGGTTTGATACTGTACTTATCATTTCAATAAACTATGAGGATCCTTAGAAAAATATTCCATTTAATGCAGCATTGTACTTGTACAAAAGTAAATAAATTGCACAAAAAGAAGATTAATATATATATTTTTTCATTCTCATCGTATCGCTACTCCAACTTAATGGTGGCACCATTGTCAGTCATTATATCATTAACTTTTTCTATATGGATCATGTATTGGTCATTTTGCTTTCAGAATACATTTTCTACACTCAAAAAAAATCTAACCTAAATGTATTAGGTTAGTTGAAAACAATAATTCAATGGTCAACTAAGGTGAACTTGAAATAATTGCTTTCAACTAACCTAATATGTTTTTGCATGGAACCGGCTGATATAATAAATTTAATTAAAGTCAATGTTTCTTTTTCTTTTTTTTTTTGAGTGTATACAAGATCTGTCCTTTAATACTTTGAGGAGTCCAGTATATTACTCTGTAACTCTCTTGAGCTTTGTTGACACCCTGAGAATAAATCTTTTGTCACACAGTTCAAGTGTTTCACATTGCTGGTCTATTTGAAGTTTTGTTTATAATTTTGAATGTATAACTACTCAAATCTAAAGACTAAATGCTTATTTTTAGGATTAAGTTTTGGTGACCCATACCACTTTAACATATGACAAAAAATATTTGAATGACTGAAAGGTGGCAAACATAACTGGAAAAAAATTAAAAGTAAGGATTTTGTATATTGGGTATTTTAAAGCCATATTACAATCATTGTCTCTGAATAATATATTGATAATATTATATAGATACAAATACAAAACCTACGCTCTAAGGTGGCATGTTCAGGCAGGTAACTGAGAAGAGAGACAAGGCCTTTCTCTCCTTTCTTAAATGCTCCAATTGTCACTACACAGAGGTATGGTTTGTGTCATGAGAGGTCCATGTTTTGAAGTATGTGTCTGCTGCAAATATTAAAAAATGAATAAAATGTCTTGTGAATGATAACTGATTGCAAACAAAGGTAAAGAAATCAGATTTGCAGCATTCTGGGTAAAATCTGAACATTTCTTGATTTTTTTTTCCATCTTTAATCTTTAAATTCTCAACCCAATGTCTCTGCTTTCTCTCCTCTCTTTGCCTTGTTCCTCTGCTCCCCCACCGATGCATAAACATGCCTTCCCCTTATCTCATATCTTTCTCTCCTCTTGTCTTCACTTGCTGGCATCATCGATCATCTCAAACAGAGCCTGCAGCAGGCGGTCATCTCTGTGTCTGTACGGCTTGTTGCTGTAGAAGCCGTCAGTGTAGTCGTTGTAGACACTGTCCTCAGAGCCCCGGAACTTGTTGATCATGTCCAGAGCCTGGTACAGCATCTTAGGGGGGAGTCTTGTTGCAGGAGGAGAGAGGCTACGACCTGGCTGTTGCTTTCTCCAGGAGGAGGAGGATGAGGAGGATGAGGACCTGGGTGCAGACTGAGGCTGTGGCAGGGAAGGGGTCTGCCTGTTAAAGGCTGTCTGAAGGAGACGGAGCAGGGCGAGGGAAGGGGAGTAGACAGTATTTGGAGGCTTTTTGGCCTCCACCTCAGGGTTAGAAGGAATGGGGGCTTTTGCAGTTTCAGTCTTTGGTGGTGGATTTGCCTGTGTGGGCTCCTGTTGCATTGACAAATAGAGTGGAGAAATGTTGTTAAATAACCCAAAGTGCATTAAAAGGTTGACAACATGGCAACTCTGCTGTGTTTGCTGTATAAATTCCATTGAAACAGTCATTAATTCTTGACAGCAGAAGCTACACCAGAGATCAAAGATGACAAACCATTTTGCAGAAAGGAGTCTGACACAGTCAACCTTTGCCTGACACAGTGGCAAAAATTTAAGTTTCCTTTGGCATTTAGCTTTGGTTAATATACTGTGGCATTAACATTAGTTTGGTGGAGCCACACGTCCCTAACCACCTCTGACAGAAAACTGGAGTGACATCCTGGACATTAATAGTGAGCAAATGAATCTCTAAGAAAAACTTTATAGAAAGCTTAAACTAACATGGTAGAGATATTCATAAAAAAATGTAATTAGTTTTTTTATTTAATAGTTTTTGTTGGAATCTATCTGAACTGCAAATTCCTGTGAGAGGAATGAGTTGAAAAATATGAACATAAATACTAAAAAAGTATGCCAGACATCATTGTGTTAATAGTAATAATAGTAGCTAATTGGCTTGGCACTGAAGAATCATCCACCATCAGAGAGACTATTCTCAAGATGTACAGATATTTACTTTAAAATTAGTAATAGCATCTTAACATTAATATTTTTGTCATGGTGAACAAGACCCTGAGATGAAGAAGAGGTGACTTAAGTCTGCTAAATTTCAGGGTCCTACTCTACCTTAATATTAGCATTTAAGTCAGGGCGCTGCTTGCTAAGTAAAGCCCTACTGAGCTACTAGCAAAACTATACACCAACATATAGACTGTTTTATCCGTTCCACATTCAGTCCTCAATTTAAGGTGTAAATTACATTATTCATGTTGGCAATGACCTAAAGTGTAATATTATGGAGCATGATACCCACCTCCATCATGTCATCCATATGCTCTACACCACGGCGGTCATTCTGCACAGCGTTGTAGGGAATGTATACTCTGGGTTTCTTCATGTGCTCTGGCTTCACTGGCGTCCCGTGGAGAATCAACTTCCAGCTCAAAATCCGGCCTTCATTCTCCATCCGTCCGGACTGTGAGGGGAAATGATAATGGTTACATGTCAGGACAGACAGACACAAGCTTTATGCAAAACATCCAACACTAACAGATTTAGGGCAATGATATCTGGCTAAAAATGTACACAACTTACAGTATCTGTAATCTTAAGACTCCATGTTCCAGAGGGATCTTCGCCCCATGTATGCACAGACATGAAGTCCCAGTTTCTGAAGCCATTAGAGGACGTGTCCCTCTCTCGCTCAGCCAGCAGCACTGTACTGGTTCCTGATAAACAATAAAAAAGATCGGCTTGTGTTAAACCCTGATCATTTTACCCATGTCTGTTTCTGTGTGTGTTTGTGTATAAATCTCACCTGCTGGCGAGGTGAGTGTTATGTGCAGATCCCCTCTCCTGGTATATTCAATGCTGGCCTCCACCTGCACATGCTCCAGTGAGACCACTGCGTTTTCCTGGCCTGCGCAGGCTTTGGTTGGAATCTCTATAGTGATCTCCCCTGCTGCCTTCAGCTCCCTGTGGGAAGAATTGAAATAGCAGGAATGAGATGCACAAACAGCTTTCTGTCATGCTCTCATTACTGTTTGTTGCATCACAGGGTGGAGAAAGACACATAACCTCTCCTCAAGCCTGCAGCACATATCACATTTGATAGTGTGGTGGTTCAGAAACAACACAAAATTTGGGAGACATTCAGTGGACGTGTGCATGAGAGGAATTGTCAGATTTGGATCCGTCTGGTCATTCATTTGTTGACAGTTAATCCCAATCTCTTTCAAGAATGAATAAAAGGATTTCTGTGCTCAAGCTGGCATAAAGCTTGAGGGGGCTGTGGACCATTAGGCACTGACAGAAACGTGGAGCCAAATCCTCAGGATTAGACAGGGATGTAGCAAGGTAATGGGGAAACTGAATATGAGTACTATTGAGTCTCATAATCCAAAACAAATTGTAAAACAGGCACTTCAAAGAACACAGAGCTCCAGCTAGCTAGCTAGCTAGCTAGCTAGGATAGATAGATAGATAGATAGATAGATAGATAGATAGATAGATAGATAGATAGATAGATAGATAGATAGATAGATAGATAGATAGATAGATAGATAGATTTAATTCTTTAAAGAATCTTTGTGTACTTATAATTTATAAGGTGTTAAATTTGAGCATAGTGTAACTTTAAATGGAAAAAAAATCAGAGTGAAATAACCTTCTTGACTAAAATTCAAAGGTATTTGGGAGCTAGAGAGTTTTCACTGACCTGGGCTGGAAAGAATCATCCCTGACGATGCATTGTGTCTTCTCAGGCACATGCTTCCACGTGGCTGGGTCAGCGAGATCCACCAGAGCTTTCGCGTTGAGAAGACCAAAGCCAAAGCGACTGTTGACCATCAACCCGGCTCCGTTCCTCTTCCAGCCTGGATTATTCGCTAGGGGGTCGAACTCAGAGGTCCAGACCACAATGTGCTGCAGGTCTCTCCAGGTTAGATCTGGGCTAAGGTGGGGAAGAACAACAAGGTGTAAGAAGAGTGAGAATTTAAGGCTGTTGATGAAGGAATTTGAAATGCCATTAAAAAAAAAACAAACAACTCATGTAGAAGTGTTTTTACTTTTGTTCCAGTGCCAGAGCAAAAATTCCAGCAGCAAGAGGGGCTGAGGCCGACGTCCCGGTGTGAGTCTGAGTGCACTCATTGTGCAAATCTGCACTTGTCTAAAGTAAACAGGAAAAGAGCAACAAACAAATCAAATTCATGTCACAGGATAATCTGTGATAACATGAAATGTCCCTGAGGTGATGTAACCTAACAGGTGGGGTTGCTTACAATCCTCTGGTCGGTGTAGTCTCCGCTGCTGTACGCTGTAGCCAGAGTGGAGGAGCACTTCTCAGCGTACCATGGAGACAGACCCTGCTGGGAGGCGCTGCTGATAGAGATGGTGTAGATGCTGTCTGTGTAACCATCACAGTCACAGTTATCGCCCTGTCTGCCACCGTTACCTGATGCCCACACAAAGATAGAGCCTTTCCCTCCACGACCCTGTAGAGGACACAATGAGCAGAGTTAGATGGAGTATCAGCTGCTGGGTTGTAAAATAATCAGTAACAAATGTTTGCAATTTGGTCTGATAAATGTCAGCAAGCCCAGGATAAAATACAAAATGTGATTCTTAGCTAACGAGAACTAATAGTGTTTTATCATTAGAAGCTTTATTCCCAGCAGCGGAACACGTCACCCTTATTGATTCCTCTCTATCTGATTTCTATCGCTGCCACAGGTAATAGCTCCCATTAAGAGCCACAGTCTGATATCACACTAGCTGAATGTGAATAGGCACTGCTCGGTCCCCTCAATAACTGCTTACCTTCTGGATGCCATACTCAAAAGCTTTCTGAGCTAGACGTCCGGGTCCTTCCACTGTCTTGCCATCATCGTTTGGTCCCCAGCTGGCACTATAAATGTCTACATGGTCTGGATTAAAGCCAATAGAGCTGGCCTCGATGGCGTCAGTCACGATCCCATCCAGCATACGAATTCCTAAACAGGAAGGGAGGAGATTACTGCAGTGATGGCTTATTCATTGTTCATCATATCATAGCGTTGAAGTGAATCATGGAAAATATTGCAAATTTTTACTCATTACAATAAAGAAACATCCCCTCCACCAAAAATAAATTAATAAATTAAAGCCTAAAAAAACTTGAAAAGGTAAGTACCGACTTGGTTTTAGGACACCACACTCGTGATGAGGTATCTTAAAATAAAGGTGCTTCAGTATCACTAAGAACCAGCTTATGACCTAGCCCTTCAGATGTTGCAGCATTAATATTTAAGCCATTGTTTAGCTGGATCAGAGCTCAGTTATTTTGGAGAGTGATGTTACATAACCATCTGGTGATAAAAACCGGACTGCGTTCAGAAAGTCTTTCTTCCATTCTGGCTATTAAGAAGAAAAAAAAACAACAAAACGAGTAAAAATGCAGTGACATGCAGCTTTGTATTGAATTTTTTTATTTGAATTCCTGAGTAATCTTACAGTGTACCAAGGATTAGGTTTAAAGAAGATTTGCATTTCATATTTTTATTCGGGGAAACACAATGAGCCTTTCAAAAGATGGCAGAAGTGCAGTGCTTCTACTGCCTGCATTTCTCTTGCATCAATACATCAATCAGTCGTCATGCCAATTAAATCAGTCAGTACAGTGGCATAAAGCATGACCACGGTAAACTTAATTTTCATTTACAAGTCCTTATTTGAAAACACAGATAAATTAGAAGCAGTATACATAGATATCTCACCTCCAACCTTGGAGTTGTATGCGACTCCAACACCACATTTATTGTTGTCAGCCTGCATGGCAATCTCCCCAGCACACCTAGTCCCATGTCTAGGGAGCAAAGAGTACTTTACTGAATGAGGCACCAATTTACACATTCTGCAGGAGTTCTTTACATATGATCATACATGAAGTGAGCTGTAAATTTAAGTGCAGTTTAATAAATATTATGGCACAAAACCAGGACATTTGCAAATTACACTTTAGAACAGGATACAGTGTGTAACTCTACAGTTATGTACTGAGACAGTGGGCTGTTGGGCATAGAGGCTGAGTCATTAACTTCAGGTATGGTTGGAGACATAGCAGCAGAGGCAGTAACAAGACCCCAGCAAAAGGAAATGTTTTTGTTCTTTGGCAGAATATGTTTTTATCGGACTCAGCCAATTTGTGCTCACTTTGTGCTTATTTATTACAACACAGACATGGCTCCTACAATAACCAAACCACAAAATGGTTTTATAAAACAGGATAGGCAGGTAATGTCTTGTCTGAATGTCACTTTTCAGCAGATTACTCACTTGTTCTCATTAGTGGAGTCATATCTGGGGAAAGGATCGGGATCGTTGTCATTGAAGTCGTAGCTGGCTGCTGCATCCTGTGAATGCAACAGATGAAAAATGGTCAGGTGGTGTTGGCGAGCATCAGTGACCAACGCCTTAAGAATTAAACTAAGCCTGCTGTCATGGTGACACATACTGAATGCAAGGAGACATGAGTTAAAAAGTAAGAGTAAAAAGGAAAGACTTAACTGTTTACCATTCAGTTTCTATCTTAGGGTATTTAGTGTAACGCCTGAATTAAACCGACACATTCAAGTGTCATCCAGAGTTACAACTGCTAAGTTATGCAAATACGCATCTCATATGCCTCAATTATTAAGGAAGAGCGTCTTGCTTGATTGCGCTTCTTTCATTAATCAGTGAATTACAGTGAGAGTTGTTCCCATCAGCACTGTTGTCATACATTACCCCCCCGCCCCAATCCTCCTCCCCCAGCCTCTTTAACCCCCTTCCGTCTTCTGCTCTGGCAAAGCAGAAGCGGCTTGATTCTGAGAGCCCAGGCTCTGTTTGAAACCAAACCACAGATGTGGCTTTTGAAAGGCTTTTACAGCCAGAGAAAGAACAGTCAATATTTCCTCCCTTACTGACTCGTAATTACCCTCCTTCAATATGAAAGACATTATTTAATTTAGAGTTATTTTCCAAATTCTGCCTCCACAAATGCCAGGATTTCAGTCCTTCAGTACTTAGCAGAGGATCTTTGAAGGCAGAGGGTATCAAACAGAAGATTTATCATATCTTCATGAGTTGCCTTGTAAGGTGTCACCAGCAGCGTTACTAAGGCAACGGCAGGCCCAGATGATGGAGGGTGTCTCCATGGAAACGGTGTCTTACGTAGTTGGAGTAGATGTCTGTGTGGTTCCACTCCAGGCCATCATCAAGCACTGTGATGACCACTCCTTTCCCCGTGATGCCTTTCTGCCACACAGGGATCACGTGCAGGTCCAGCTTTGGCAGCGAGGAAGACGTCCGAGTATCTTGCTGGAAGATAAAAACAAAATAAGAAAATCACTTGTTAATTGTATGTAATCATCTCATTTAAACAAGCTCTTAAAGCATTATCCTATATGATGAGAAGGTCAGCTGGAGTTACAGCATCATCTCTCTGCTCTGACCTTTACACGACTTCATTACTGGATTGTCAGCTCCTCTTTTGTCTGGTTTGAGTCTTCTTCAATAACCACTTGTGGGCAGATTGGTTTCAGAGGGTCACTTAGAAAGGCTCTAGAATTCCCCCAAAGCAACTTAACTGATAAATAAAACAAACAAGATTCTGTACAGGATTTTTTCTATAGTGTTAATCATAATCAACCTCTTTCTTTGATTATAGAGAAATCCATCTTTGAGGCTGAAGAATATTACACTTCTAAGCAAGGATCAGGGGAGCGCCAGCGGGCTGAAGCCTGTGGAAGAAAGAGCTGGAGACAGCTATGACTAAAAAAAGCACTCGCTTTACTCTTTGCGCATTATGCACAGACACTGCAGAAAGCCACCCCAAGACATGACTCATCCCTGTGATGTATCGCTTTCCCCTCTCTCCTCAGCTCCCACTTTGATCCCCAGTTTCCCTTTACTCTGTCACCAGCACATCAGCTTTATCTGCATTTCTCTCAGAATTCTGGATCCTGTGATTGTAAACTCACCATTACTCTCAATGCAAATACAAAGCAGATCATTTTGATTACGCACAATGTGCATCAACAGCAATTTGCAAGACAGGGATTTTACCCCTGGCCAACTATTATCTACAGA
The DNA here is from genome assembly GCA_030710495.1 of Labroides dimidiatus. NCBI lineage: Eukaryota > Metazoa > Chordata > Actinopteri > Labriformes > Labridae > Labroides > Labroides dimidiatus. Next base: position 21,122,669 of record CM061143.1, on the reverse strand, counting down.
TTGCTTGTTTTGGTGTAAAACCAAATGACTCACTTGTTGATGCCATTCATTGATTTTAATATATACACCAAACAATTTCTGCAAGGCTCTTTCAGCAATGGCATATAAAATGACTGAGTGGACACACAAACAAATAGATCCCTCGATGCACATGAACATACACAAAAGCTTGCAGAACTATGCATGCACGCACACTCTCTTTCCTTCTCTCATACACACAACCATACAGCTGTACAGGCAGGAGGAATTCATGCTACAAGTATGAGTCACTCCCTGATTAAATTATCAGGCAGTCACCCACTCGTGAGAGATAAAGACTCTCATCCTATTCTCAGGCTTAGCTCCCCCTATCAGCCGCCGGCCTGCAGCCGCCGTCACACAGCTCCACCCACCCCCACTCTGATGTATGTAATCATCTGGGCTGCCAATGTCACTCTCTCTTCTCACCTCTGCCCTATTCGGTCTTATTTTCTGTTTGTAAATTCCTGATGTAGGAGAGTATCATCAGCATAGAGACTCATCTCAAAAGGCAGCAGCTGAAGTCATTTCCTCCAGATGATGAGGATGAATCTCCGTGCTCTAGATGAACTCTAACGTGGCCTGCAGAGTGACACAGACCCTGGGTTGATGTGGAAATACACTAAATGAGCACTTTAAAGCCAATTCCATTAGTGCCATCATTCCTCATCGGCAAAAATGATTCATCTCAATTTGTTTTCTTATTCCCCCACAAGCGTGTGAGTCATGCTGAGTGCAGGTGTAGAAAAGCTGAGAGATCATAAAATGAGTCGCCCTCTCTTTCCCCGAATACACACACAAACACACACGCAACACACATTTTGATGTTTACACAGTGTAACACATATTAATAACTTTGCTTCACTGGGTGACATCAGCTGAATTATCGATCAGGCCGTCACTGATTCCCAAATGTGAGATGACGTATAATAGTGGAGATTATGTTACATTTACATCAGTTTAACGAAGTGTGCTGATGAATGTTTCAGTAATTTTCTCTCTATTCTCCTGCTCAGAACTACAGCTGGGTATGCTGTTTAGAGCTGCTAATGCTAATAATGGTCCATCATTTAAAAAAACATTTTTGCAGCGTTTTAACCCATTAATCTTTGAGTTTTAGATGGTTTGTTCAACAAAGCAATGTATCTAACTTTCAATCTGCCTTTATTCCCACCAGATGATGACTAATTATGGACCAAATAATTTTTCAGTCTCTCAAAACAGACATACTGCAGAAAATTGAATGATGTGTGTAATTGTTGATTGCAGCCCTTATGGTGCTATGTGGAGTTTAATGCGCTGATTATACTAATAAAAAACTAAAGTCATGCTCCACAATAATAACCCAAAACTGTTGCATGAAGCATAGTATGTAAGACACTCTCAGTTCATTCTAAGCTGATGCATCAAACTCAGTGAAGTGGTGTGGATGAAGTGGTGTGGACGTCAGGGTCGGCCTGCGGTCAGGAGGATAAAGTGAAAGTGTCGGTGATGGACCTGGATGAGGATGCACAGCTGTGACAGTCTGCTTCTCTCTGCTAGCGCTCAGCTTCAATGAGTTAAAACGACACATCCAGGGTAAATGGGGACTTAACGTGTGATGCTCTCCTCTACTCCATCCTGTTGGATTATCATCATCCACCTCTCAGCTCAACACTCACTGTGCTACCAATTAAGCAAATGGCTCTATTGGCGATACTTGCTTTTGGCACGTGATTGCTTATTATTTCAAGTTTTTTTTTCTTTTTTAGAATGTAGTTTTAAAAATGTAAAAAGGTATGTCTATCTTTTTTTTTGCTTAACTATCAGCTGCAGCTTTAGCACACATACCTAACACACAAGCACTGATCACACACTCAGTGGCCCTCTATCAGAGCACACACAAACTGAGGAGCACTGAGTGAGCAGTATGGAGCTGTCCAGCAGTCACAGAGTTGCTGAAGTCTCATGGGAGAACAGACCAGCTGCACACAAACAGACGCAACATATGACCAGAAGACAACTATTTTTATCATAGAAAACACAGTGTTTAGACATTTCCTTAAAATCGCTGAGCAGCCTTTGAAACAGCAAGAATCACATCTGCTTTATTAGCCATAATCTTAATCAGTTGCTTTGTTTTGTTTTGCTGTGTGATTTTTTTTCTGGAGACTCACCAAGTACCACTGCTGGTTCCACATGGGATCATCAAACAGCTTATCCACTGGACAGTCCCTGCACCCCTGAATGGATGCCCGCTTGTTGCGACTTTTTTCATATTGTTGCTCGGCCCAAAGCACCTGTGCCAAGAGAAATAAAGACTTTAGGTCCCACTGGATGCTTAAAAACTGTGCCGATAAGGACACAATGTGGGCGATGGAAGCAGAAATCTCACCCGGTCATCCTCTGACAGTCGCCTGGTGATATGTCCGGCACTTCGTTTCATTCTGCTAGGATGATTGCGGTGTTTGAACAAGAAATGGTCTTTCAGGGCCCCAATCTGTAGAGAGAAGGACATGAGGTAGGGTGGATTTTATTTATTTATTTATTTATTTTACTGGAAATGACATAATACCAGCCATCTGGTCATCAAGGCCTATAGTCCAAATGTTACAAATGTTATCTGTGAAAATCTGTAGTTAAACAGAATCCCTGTGTGTCATCTTAGTCTCCGCCTATCAATTCAGCTTGGACACAATGTTGTTTCTAATTCTGTAAGGCCGTTGGTTTATGAAGATGTGTTACATCTACTGATTCAAACTGAAAACAAAGGGCCTACAGGTGTCTGAGCTGTTCTGTGGCAGTGACGAAAGCATACAAAACCAACAAGCTGTTGATAAACATGCTTGATTAAATGCATACAGGGGAGAGCGTATAGTGTGTCCAATAAACATGACAGCTCAGTTAATCATTGACTACTAAAGGTTTTATACAAAATAATGAACTGTCCTCTAAATATATAGGAGCTCTGAGATGTTTGCACAAGAGGAGACGTCACTGGAGGCAGGTACAGAACAGAGAAATGAAACCTGAGTCCTGAGCCCCTGGTTATCAGAAATGAGCAAACAGTGAGTCATACATTGATTAAGTCCCCCTCCTTTAATTTAGAGGATACAGTGTGTGCTTTCCGGGCTATCATAAAAGAGTTTCCACCTGTCCAGTGGCTGTATCAAAGAAAGCAGAATAATTGATGCAGCTATTACCTAATCTCCGTTAAAACAGTCTACAGATGACAGAGTAAGCCATATTGACATTTCCAGAATCATTTTGTCTCCATGGTCTTGATGCTGCTCTACCTGGCAAAGAAACAGCAGCATGTGTTTTTCCTATTAAGACCTAAATATATGAGGGTCGTTAGATCTGATAGCGCTCACATCCTTTTGGATCAGTTTGAGTTTTTTACTCAAGTCTGAACTGGCGGTTCGCCTTTTTAAATTCGTGATGTTGTTTGTTGTTGCCTACCTGTCGGACCAGCTGGTAGTCCAGCTCTTTGGCGATCGACTCCGCAGCAGCTAGCCCACCCGGGATCTCCACCGCCCACTCGTTCAGGTACTGCCTGTCCCCGTATGAGGACTCCAAAGATCCGGGAACCATGGAGGAGAGGACGGCAAGAAAACAACACATCACCGCTGGAAGACATCTCACTTCCATCTCAGAGGAAAATCAATCAGATGAGAAAAAAAATGCAGTGTAGATGCTCCCAAAAAGCTGGCAAGGATCCAAAATCTGTTTTCTTTGGCGGGAGGTGTTGATGATTAAATCTCCTCGTTTTATTTTCTATACCCAAAGAAACAACTGGATCAGACAGAGAGAACGTGAATCTGCGCGTGATTGCTCCGCCAAGGAGAGAGGAAATAGTGCAGGTGGGGAGGGCTAGTTTCATCGCTGAGTGGTGGCGATGGGGGGTGTATACACGTCAAATGACGGGTTTTCTGACGTCAGTTTGGCGTCTACCTTTGCTAAGATGTGAGTTTGAGTCCCTAAGGGGGATAGTCTGAAGAGGGTGAGGAGGAGGAGGGGAGGAGGGGAGATCTATCTGACTAAAAATATCCCACTGTTCGTCCCTGAAGCAGGAGGAGGAGGAGCAATGAGGAAGAGACAACAATGAAAGAAATAACAGTATTAAATCCTATAACGGTACATGCTCGTCATTTGGCGAATGTTTCGTGCAGCATCTTGTTCTGCATCCTCCCTTCATTGTTAATCTGAAACAGTTTGCGTGACAGCACCAAAGCATGACTGATCTTTTTTTTCATCACAAAGCTGATGGCCTTAAATAGTCTCTGTCAGCCAGTAGCAACACCTTTGAGTGTCAAAAGGTGTGCTGTTTACGTCATAAAGCGAGAGAGAGAGGGAGAGAGAGAGAGAGAGAGAGAGAGAGAGAGAGAGAGAGAGAGAGAATTTCAGCACCGTGGACAGCTCCACGATCACACTTCTGATTCTCATCAGGGGAACAAACCAATGATCAAAATATATCTGTATTTTAAAAGATTTTCTTTTAAAACAATCGATGTGTTTAAAACACATTAAGTGTATGCTTTATATGTACCTGTTGTATTCATAAGAAAAATAATTAAAAATATCCCAACATGTCAAAACGGTCGCGTGTTATTCTACAATTTACATCATCATGTCAGTATTACATGTCATTTCTCCTATTATACTTTGTTCCCATACGTTACATGTGAAAGACAATATGATGACATGAATACCATTATTTCATCTTGTTAAAATCTATTTTGCGTTCTGTACTTGGGTGCAAATGTTATCTTATGAGCTCAAAAGCCCAAAGTTCTTCTCTTGTGCACACTGGATAGTTCACAAGTAAATTATGTCCTAAATGAGTGTTTTCTTGTACACATCAATGAATTGTCCTTCCTGCATATTTTATTTTCATCTAAATTATTATTGGCTTGTGTTTAGAAAATAATAATATTATAATAACTTGTGGGCTCAAGTGGATATCTTGTGTACTTAAGTTATTACCTTGTTTGATGAAGTTATAATCTTGAGTTGTACCTCCTGGGCACAAGTTATGAGGCAAATACAAACTATATATATTTATACATTTCAAGATGCCTTATGCTTATACGTGTAGCTGTTCTTTGTCAGAATTTTTGTAACTATGGGGCTACCTATCTTGGTGTTGACATTCTTGGAAAAGAGATTGTGACTCTTAAAGAGTAATTTCCTGGTAAAATAAAGTTTGAAAAATGTTAATAGCTTGCAAGTACAGATGTCATGTACACTGATGAAAAACAGCTCTGTTGCAACAAATTGATTAGTGTTCATTTTTATGGCATAACTGTTTTTCATATAAAAACATCTCAATATAATATCACAATTAGTTTTCTCGTTATGGCTATATAAATACTTGGAAATCAGGATCATATTAAAAAAGAACTTGAAATAGGCTGAATTTAATCAACAATCGGAGAAACATTTCTTTTGTGTTTCCTTCTTTTACCTCCAGTAAAATGTAGATAATCATGTATCTTTCCTTTGTATCACCCCTTGTCTCCCTGTGTTTGCAGGCAAGATTTTAGTGTCACTCATTCTGTCCACATCAGACATTGTGCCTGTTGTTTACTGATGAGATAGGCCGTCAATGTGCTGCCTGTTGAGTGGATGTTTTTCTTCCCCACTCAGACACGATGATGAATGAATCGTTGTGTTGGTTTAGTTCATGTCAGACAAGCTGTGTCAGTTCAACACAAATTACACGACAAAAAAGCATGACAAACAAAAGGACTCTCCAGTTTAATATTGTCTGAAAATAGAAGCAGCTTGTTAATCAGTGTGAGATAAACTTCTTGGAGCTGCTAATGTCTGATGTGCTTCAGTCTTCTGGTCATGTGCAAACAGATGTGCAGTACAATCTACACTTACCTAGCAACAAATGTTTGCTTTGAATGAAGTAGGCTGTCAGTAATGGAGAGGCACAGAGAGACAGACACGCTCAGTTATTAGCGAAGTGGAAAGTTTACAGATCACAGTTTCACAGCAGGAGTAGGGCTGGGTATCAATCAAAAATGTTCGATTCCTGTAGTGATACCGATACCCTCACTTCGATATTAGTTCCTTAACGATACTTTTTTCGATACCAATCAGTTCTAACAAAGAGAAAATTTCATTACATGTTATGGTACAAATCTTGAGTTTTATTTTTCATCCACATCTAATTTTCCACTCTGAACAGTTTTGTTACATAAAAAACAACAACAAATATTTGCCAGTGCAAAATAACAGGTGCAAACAAGTGACAGGTCAGTTTATACTGAGCACACAATAAAAGTGTTTATAACTATAAATGAACTTCCTTCTGTCGGATCTTGTTCTTTTTATTTGAAAATAAAAACCCTCCTCCTTTATCCGAGCTTTTAACCAGCAAAAGTGACCTAAAAGAAACTGCCCTGGCTGCAGCTTGGAGTGTCTGCTGTGAGCGGAGGAGTCTGGGTTTGGAGAGGGGAGGGGCTCAGCGCCCGCTGCTCGTTGAGTAGCAGCGGCCGAAGATCAAAACATGCACTCCGTCCCCAAACTACAGAAAAGTCGCTGGATTTGTCGCTTTTTAGAAAAAATGTCGCTAGAGGGGTTTGAAAGTCACTAAATATAGCGACAGAGACGCTAATTTGGCAACACTGTGCTGCATACAGCAACCACGTGTAACGTTGCAGCGAATCACCGGCGGCATTAACAGCTCGTGATTATGTGATTAACCCTTTGGGTAACGAAACTTGGCACCGAAAAATGAGGCATAATTTGTTACTCTGTGCTACCGAAGCTTTTCAGTTGGTGCCACAAAAGAATCGAAGTTCGGTACCCAGCCCTAAGCAGGAGAGAGAATCTTTGACTTTTATTTCAGTGATTTCCCAGCATCATTTGTCCTTTATTTCTGAGCTGCGTGGGTTTTCGTGTCACAGCCGAGGCTGAGATCACTCTCCTGGCCTTCCTTATTCCACTGGAAGAATGCACAAAACAACACAAACATATGCACAAAAGACATTTTTTTCTTTCAAATGAGGTCAGAGGTGTCAGTCTGTTTCATCATCTAATTGTTTTCCAGTTCACAAGCAGACGGTAAAAGGAAGTCTCACCTTCAGCTGGAACAGATGACGCAGGTAAATCCGCATCCTGCTCGGCAAACACTAATTCATCCAGGATCAATGAGGCGTGTCAAATAGATGTGAAGACTTCAAATGCACATCCCACTCAGCTCACAACACTTTTATGGTTCAGTGAAAATTACAGCCTTCTTTGCAGTTTTCACAGCTGTTCACTGATTGGATGCAGTCTAGTTTTGCATTTATATATTTGACAGTTTTTACTCTACAGAAATACATTTAAGCATTTATAGAATTTTAAGTGAGACAGGTCTTGATATCAAAGTATTTTAGATAAACCCATATTAAATTTCCTTAGAGGAGCTGGTATCAGTGAATTGGTTATATGGTGACAGAAATAATTTTAACAGCAATAGGTCCTTGATCCACAAGGTAAAACCTGAAGCCTGGAACAACCCTTACACTTTTCATCTTTAGAGTCACTGTGACTGTCAAACAGCCACTACACAACAATCTTAAACCTTGGATCACGTTACTGTCAAAGAAGTTGTAGTTACTTTAAATGACATCCGTAAATGCTGCTGTTGAGTTGAAAATACTGAAGTGGTTAAAGCTTGAAAAAAGTTTCCTATGCTGTAGTTTATAACAACATGCAGTGTAGAACAAAAAGATTAAGCTAAATTTTCCTCACTCTGATATAAAGTAGATGTGTGTATATTTCATGTGGGTATTTCATTCTACATAAAAGTGTTTGTTTATGGCATTAGTACCTCCTTTGCTACCCAAAATGAATTCTAATTGTAAGAAGTATCCGAAGCGTCACATGCAAGTTAAACTTGAAAAGGAACTGCACATTTCACTGATGTGACATTGACATTGATTTGAGTGAGGTCATACTTCTGTCTGTCATCCAGAGGAAACTTGCAGAGATTGCCAGTTGAAATGTGCACTACACAGCGCTTTCTTTATAACTCCTGGTATTATCATGAGGATATGAATGGAACCAGAAACAAAGGATCAAAGGTTAAGGATGTAAGTTTTTCATTCATGTCACCAAAGTTCATCAGATGCTGAAGAAATGTCATCTGTTATCAGGAGGGTCTGTCTGGTGTCTTTCTGTGGTGGCCTGACTTGGCAGGTGACAGACTGTGAATGTATGTGGGGATGTGACCGTGTTCCTAACGTTATCAGTGTGTGTATTCGGATGATATGGACTAAAGGTCATCAGATTGGTGGACACTTCATCCACCCTGGGTCAAACATATCAAGGCTTTCTGCACTGGACACAAGAACAAGAACATCTAAATTATTCAGAATAGACACAGAGGACGAAGAGTGTTGATAAAGCAGAATCCCTAAAATCCCTGTTTTTTTTTTTTTTGTTTTCTGTTCTGGGTTATTTTTTTTAAATGTATGGCAACACACCATCAACCCATATGTCAGTTATACCTGACTGTTTTTTTTTTTCTGACAACAGTTTTTTAGAATTAGTTCACATTTTTAAAATCACATTTCATAATAATAATAATAATAATAATAATAATAATAATAATAATAATAATAATAATAATAATAATAATAACACATTTGGCATGCCCACCTTGTCTCACTCATTTTAAATAAGTTTAGTTAGCTGCTTGTAATAGTCACAATTTTTTGGTGAAGGACATTATTAATGTCTGTCAGGATTTAGAGAAGCACATTTGACTTACAAAATATAATATGCTGATGTATTTAGTGACTGTGAGAGTAAACAAAATAATGGCTTGAAAAGTCATAATTTGATGAAAGAATTTCATTTTTCATCTGATTACCACTGAATTAAAGAAAGAAATGTGAAAAATAGGACTTTGTGGGATATTCAACATTCAGCAGCACATGAAAAAAATTGTTAGTGTTTCTTTTTCTGAATTTATGACTTGTTCATGAATTTGAGACTCAACTTTGGGTATCAGTGTCACAGGACTCCACCCTGGTATGTGAGGAAAACCTGAAATGATGAGACTTTGAATTACTCATTCAGTATTCAGTTTTTGTTGTTTAACACATTACTGTAAACCATGCTCAGTGAAAAATCAGTCTCCTTTGTGGAAATAACAATCTTGAAATGTTTCATACACAAAAAGTTGGATGAAAAGCGAACAGATTTGACTTTTACATTTACTCTATCTTGCAGATTGAAGCAAAAATGTTTACAATGCACCTTGTCAGATTAAAGCATCACAGAGAACTAGGAGATGACAAATACACAGACATATAGTGAATCGAAAACTCAGCATAAAGGTGGAAAAAAAAGGGAAATAAGAAAAAGAAGGTGACATAGGTGAAAATAGAAATGGTTGAAGGGATGTGAAATGATGAGGAAAAAAGACAGAAAAACACAACATGATCCAACAAATAAAGAATTGAAATGAAATAAATACAAAAACAAAGTAATTTAGAAAGAGAATAATATTAATGAATAGATTAAGGTCAAATTAATTTCATTAAAATTAAAACACAATTAAAACGGTTAAAATACATAACAGCAAGTCTGTATAAGTGAGTTTTAATAAGTGATTTAAAAGATGTCTCTGACTCTGCTGACCTTATGTCCTCGGGAAGGTCGTTTCAAAGCCCTGATAGACTCCCCTACTTACTCTTGTTTTTATAAAAACTGAAAAAAACTAAATGGTAAGGTTCAAATTTAAAATGTGGTTTTAAATAAACACTACGCACGAGTTTGTGTGTAAAATCTGACAGAGTACAGCTCATGTCATCAAATGACACACCTAATAAAAGCCTCACGAAGGATTGGAGACATGTACAATCTTTGTATTAGTGTTTGCAGTTCTTCTTTCAGCCACCGGGGGGCAGCATCTCGCCGCACAAACACATGTGCTGACTTCCTCTGAGAGGAAAGTTCTCATCAGCGGTGAGTCAACTCTTCCTCCCTGCGCCTTTGGGCGTGTCCCGTCATGCCCCCCCCCCCCCCCCCCCCCCCCCCCCCCCCAAAAAAAAAAAAAAAAAAAAAATTGCTGTCTGAGCTCTTCCTGCACAAAATAAATGTTGCATGATTACTTTACACCTTAAATTAGACGACAGAAGTTGCCCAAGAGTTCAAGAGTTGAAGTTTGAAGAAGTTTCACTGCACCACGTTTACACCTAGACCTTTCATCTTTTAATTCGCAGCAATATTTGTAATTAACAGTATCACAGATTGTGGACCTGCTGCTTACAGCTCGTCATCATACAGAAAGTGTACAAGTCTGATAAAGGGCAAGATCTTACTTGCTGCAGCTCCATCTCTAGCACACACGTAACCTACTTATTGCAAGTGAAAAATATGTGCTCTCATGCCAGCATTTTGGATCAATCACAGCCCGAAAAGTTTCAGCGGGAGGGGCAACTTATTTAGCTTCGAGGGGCAGATCAGGCTGTGCAGACTTCAGGTTGAGACTGTCAAAGGACTAAAGGCGCAGGAGGAAACCTCTGAATTTCACCCAGCCTTGTTTAAAGATGCCACATAAGAAGAGAGGCCATGGGCACCAAAAAAACCCAAAGGGTGAGAAAGAAGTAAGTAACCTCTCCTTGTTTCACTGCATGTGGATATTTCCTGAAACTAAATATCTCTCAAGAGCAAACTAGTGTTGTTTCCTTAATGTTGAAATGATTCATGTCAACCTACAGGAAACTCTCGCCTACACTTTTTGTTGATGTGATGTGCAGGATATTTGCAGGATGGTTGCCTGGATGTGGATCAATCTTAACGCAATATTGCTCAATCGATATCCTCGATCAGCTGCTACTCATGGCTGCAGAGCTATTCTTTGTTGACAGGTATTGTTTTCAGAGGCTGTCATGCCCACTTCTGCAACCAGAGAGTGTCTGATCAAACTTTTCTATGCCAACACCCTCCTGCAGAGGAGCGTGTTTTAACCTTGGGACAATCTAGTTTCTCTTGTGGAAATCGTGTGTGTGTGTGTGTTGATGGTTGTGTGTGTGTGTGTGGGTGGTACTTAAATGTTGCTAAAGTCTTGATTTCTCTTTTGCTTTACGCGGAAGAGTCGGAGACCCCGTCTGGAGGGATGTTTTTTTTTTTTTTTTTTTTTTTTGCAGTGATCAGTATGAGTCAGATGAAGCCTTACGTACAGACATCTCTTGTGTTGTGTCAAAATAATTGAAGTTCGTGTGGGGAGTGGCACAATGTTTGGAGAGGCATGAGAGCAGAGATCCTGCGTTAAGGATAGGAGAGAGGAGCAGTGCAGAGTTTGAACCAGTGTTTCGCCTCCTGATCCCCGATGGCGTTCGCAGAGTTCTGGTGTAGAGTCGTGAGTACATCTGCTTCCTTTAAATCTTCCCTCTTTCCCCTCAGGCAGTGAACTTTAATTACTTTAACAGGTAAAGCTTGGCACAAGTAGAGACGCTGCTTGGGAATTTTTTTTAATGCAGTAAAGAAGCACGACTCTTTGTAAGCTCTGCTGAGTGAGTGCTGTCTTAAAGTTGGCATAGGCTGCATTAGATATACTTGAATTCAAATAAATAATAAGAAGGGCTTTGCCCATTTCTGTCACACACATAAACACACACACACTCTTTGTTGGTACATGAGGGTGTGTTACTGTTTAAACTTTGAGGCTTGTTACAGCTGTGGACAAGTGCATCAAATTGTAAAAAAGAAAAAATCACCTCTGTAGTTTAATATTAATGATGCCAACTTTTTTTCAAAGACTCTTTTACATCATTTAGATGATGGTTTAAATTTTCTTCTTTGCTAACACCTTTATACATTAAGAATCTTTTTGAAATCAGAGCATTTTTCTTAAATCAATAGCCCAAGCTTATAGGACCTGTACACAAGACATTTTTTCATCAGAAATGATATTAATAAACTGCCAGCACAATGGACTGAAGTCACTGCATCCTGTTCAGACAATGTTTTGAATTTACTGCCAGAAACTCATTCATCTTTCAAAGCCTTTGCTGTAAAATAACAAGCTGGTTTTGTGTGTTTATGTAGAATGGAAAAGGAACAGCTACCCCTCCACCTGAAGTCCGTAGAGGCAGGTTTACAGCCTCCTTTTACACCCCAAGGTCCTTCTATGGCAAGGTACACAGTTAACCTCATGCTGTTGACGCAAGGATGCACAGAAAATGCCATAAAATGCTACATCAAAGGATAATTTTGGTATAAATGTGCAACAGATGCACGTCTGGTTCATAGAACGTTTATCTTCAGGAGCTTTAACATTTCAACAGAATGACAGAGAGTAAAACTTAAAGAGTCATTAAAAATGAATGACAGAAAAGGGTGAACTAGCATGCCAGAAGCAGTTGCGTACCTGCATGGCCTTCGAAGGGATCATATTGTTCTAGTGTAAGACGACAGGCTGCATCATGACTTTGTACTCTATGTGAAGAACATTGTAAGTGTATGTCTCCCTCTGCTGAGTGCAGTGAGAGCTGAGAGCTCTTCCTGAACAGATTCCTCAGATAAGAGCAGCATGTGTGTGTGTGTGTGTGTGTGTGTGTGTGTGTGTGTGTGTGATATCCCGCTGTGTGGGAAAGTAGTTGATCTGTCACACTTTACATATCTTATTTTACCGCTGTTGACAAATATCAAAACACTTGTGATCCATTGACTTCCTATAGAGTCATTTAGCACTTTGGAAATAAGTTTCCACTCAGAATTGGAAACTGTTGTCTTAATTATTGTTCAGATTTCAAGAAAGTTTGTCATTTTTCCAAAGTTATTCTTCTACTTTTATCTCGACAACTGGCACATGCAACTTTCATCTTTCCGTCTATTTTACAACATCCTAAAAGCTAGTTGTGTGTGCTTTTCCTGGGTTGCTGGAGCAGGAGTGTTCTGTTGGTGACCCGGTTAGCGTGGTGATGGCAGAGAGGAGGTAGATGGCAGTGACTGTATGGGTCTAAATATAAATGAGAGTGCCAGCTTAGCGAAGGACTCCAGTTACATCTGTACACTTAGTGGCTCTGGCAAACATGTTGATAACATCTTACGTTTCTTCATTCATTTCCCTCCCTGCTTTAACCGTGTATCTATGTAATGATTTTCCCTTTGCTTTATTCTTGCATTTTGATCATTGAGCTCAGTCTGTTTTATGTTTGTGTGGATGTAATGCTCTAAACACAAAGGTGGAAATAAAAAAATAATCAGCAGCACCGCCTCATATCTTCAACAATCGTCACAACATTATACATGTCTTTCAGAGGTTGACTAACGAGACGTCTGCCTTTGTTTCCCATGGTGCACCAGCTAGTTTTACAGACGGGGTCAGCTGACTCTTCACTTTAGTAAAGGTGTGTCTGTGTGACATGTAGGGAGTGTGTCAGGAGGGCTGTGGTTACATTGTACGAGCAAATGCGTATACTGTAGGTTCATGGTAGAAATACAGCAGAGATCCAAACTTCATTTGATCACTGCAGCAGCAAAGTATTAGATCAGACTGAAAATCTGGCAGTCCAACAGAACTCTTCTACATTTATGTGCATGCAGTTTGGAAACCTCTCAAATGCAGTCATTTAATGATTTCATGCATTGAACACACACTCTGGTGGTGAAAAAAGTCAATACTTCAATGCAAAAAAATTGCAGTTCCTCAAGTGTCCACTTGAGGCCGGCTCCAAAAGACAAGGAGACCCATAGACTGTTTAATATATGGACATAGTCGCTGTGACGTCACCTATCTGTTCATGATTAGTGAAATGAAGCCGTCGGCGAGGGCCATATCAGAAATGCAGGCTCAAGAAGCTGGCTTTGAGTCTTCTTAATATTTCTGCAGTGAAAATGTTTTTGGTTTTTTTTTGCCTGGGTGTGTTTGAAGATGAATGAATGAACTTGCTGTTAAAGGAGACGCTTTAGTGCCCATGCCGAAAGGCTAATTTTTAAAGCAGGATTTAACATGTAAGGACATGCAACAATAATAATAATAATAATCCTAATAAAAAAAGCTTCACAGCAAGAAAGTTGCCGGTTCGAATCCCGGTTTGAGCACGGTGTGCCTTTCTGTGAGGAGTTTGCATGTTCTCCCTGTGCATCTGTGGGTTCTCTTCGGGTACTCCGGCTTCCTCCCACAGTCCAAAAACTTGCTCACTAGGTTAATTGGTGATTCTAAATTGCCCGTAGGTGTGAGTGTGTGCATGTGAAAGGTTGTCTATCTCTATGTGTCAGCCCTGTGATTTACTGGCGACCAGTCCCAGGGTGTACACCGCCTCTTGCCCTAAGTGAGCTGGGATAGGCTGCAGCCACCCACGACTCTGAATAGGATAAGCAGTATAGTGGATGAATGAATGAATGAATGTACAGTGGACTCTCAGAGATTGTTATAATTAATTAGGGCTGTGGTTAAGTAGACTGGCAGGCTGTCTGTTTGGCGCAACAGGTGTGTCTCAGGTGTGCCATGACGTGTGTTTCCAGTCGAACTGAAAAAGGTTGAGTCAGCATTTCCAAAACGTCAACAGCAATCTTTTGGCTCCGTAACACTTCATCAATGGGTTGAATCACTGAGACAACATCCATGTTTTATACAGTGTATGTGCCACATCTGCTGTTTTATGGAGATGACAGTTTAACCATTTTTTAGAATATTAAAGGTGCAGCAGAAAGTCCTTGAGATGTGTCAGAATAGACTGAAATTACTTGTCTTTATTTTTCTGCACAAAACCAACAGATATATGATGTTTTGTTATATTTGTGCAGCTACTTAGTGCTACAAGTTTTGCTACCACAGAAGCATATTCAGCATCTTCGATCCAGTTTATCCTGCATTCTTTGGAGACAACTCCACCTAGATTTTTATTTTTTTACGACCATTCTCCCAATTATCTGCAGAAAAACCAGACTTTCGTGTGCAGCTGGTTTACAGTCATTATCAGCAGACTGAATCATTTTCATGTCCTGCTGAGGTGTGCTGCTAAAGCACACGTAACAGAGCTCAGACTGATTCCATCCCAGTGATTCACTCAAAGGCTGTATTGTCTTCACACCCAACCCAAGAACCTCCCATAAGGACACAGCTCCACCCAGTCACAGGTGAGGTAGAGCCTCTGAGTTATGGCAGGAATTACACTTTGCTTCTATTTGTGAGTGACGAACAGTGAACACAATAGAAGGGAACCGACGGCTTCAGAGTTGCATGAAAACCTAACAGCGTGTGTTTGTGTTTCCACGCAGTGAGCCTGAATGTAATGCTGTCCGTCCACTTTGGTAGTTTGCTGAATGTTGATAAAATGCTGCTTGAAGTAAAAGCATGTCTGCTCAATAAAAATGAAGTGCAGGTGAAGGTTCAGAAAGACAACACCCATGCCTTAAGCTCATGATCCATTAGTCATTAAGTCAGCAGAAACACTCCCAACATTTTCTTCCTGTTTTTGTGTCTTCAGTTTTTTTAATTATATAGTCCTTAAAAATCGCCATCTTAAGGTCCAACTGTTGACAGATTTTTTTTTTTACCTAACCTGATCCCAGCTGTTAAAATAAGCTGGGTTTGGTCAGTGCCCTGCCTGCTATGACTCCACAGAGGGTATGGCATTGAAGAACAAGATAAAACTGATAGATTTCAGCTCAGGCTTGTCTCTTTTGAAAACTAGTCGATGAAGATGTAATACGAACTGAAGTCTGGCCCTTCCCTTCATTCTCAGAGGTAATTAGAGTGCCAGGACGGTTGCACAAGATTTTCTTTTTATTGCTGCATGTACATAACAAGTGGGTACATAAGTATGTGTGTCTCCTCGCCTGTGTGCTCAAGGCATGTGTGTATCTCTGCAAATCTGGGTGTGTGCTGATAAGCAGCTGGATACAGTGAGAAACAGATAAGGGTCTTTAAAAAAAAGTTGTCTGACACAGTTGAATTCTGGTGGGTTTTTTTGAGGTCTGTGACTCTGTGTGTCCTTGTGTGTATGTGAGTGTGTGAGTGTGTGTGGAGGTGGTATCTGTTACCTCTGAGAACCAGCTCACATGTGGCCCCTCATCAGGTGGGTGTCAGTCTCCCAGTCAAGCTCACTTCCCTTTATAGCCCAGAGAATTATGGCCCAGCCTCTTGTGACTTCCACCTCTGATCCCCCTCTGCTCGCTCTTCGACCACGCCCTCTTTCCCTCAGTCCCTCCCTCCCTCTCTCTCCCTCCCTCTCTCTCCTGTTCCCTTCCCCGTGCATTGGAAACATGCTGCAAGCCTACAGACCAGGCAGAGGCTGAGACATATCACACACACATACAAACACTGTCGGAGGCACTTTTTAGCCAACATGGGCCAGATACTGAGCTGGATCCGAGGCCCACGGGACGGCCCAGCCCTGCAGGATGTGGCTGTGGAGGAGCAGGTGGGTGGAGACATGTATATGTCTGATTGTGTGCGTGCTTCTTGTGGCAAAGTTTGTGCTCAGCGATTAATCCCAAAGTGTCCACGTGTTTTTGTTTTGTTAATGTAAGTCATGCTGTGAGTCTAAAGTTCCGTGTTGTGCTTGCACTGGTTGCTCTTTAGTCCAGTTTGTTCTGTGTGTGTGTGTGTAACTTACAGGAGAAACACACAGAAGGGAGGAAAACCATCTTGGCTTCAGTCCAAGCCAGACCTCCCTCTCTCTCCCTCCCCTTGCTATCAGTCTGCTGGAATGTGAGTCTCCCGGTCAGCCTGAGTGACTTCAGAGTCAGAGTTTTGTATAAGTGAGGTATTAAAGCCAAGGCTTGGACAAGGCCAGCTTTGTTTGCTTTGAGAGCTGCATGCATTTACTGGAAAAATGAACAGATATCTGTTAGAGATGATTGTTACAACGAGATTTATGTGAGAGTATTTGCTTGATTTGATAACATGGAGCGTGTCAGTGAAGGGGTTTGAGTTTTGGTCTCGCCCAAATAGCATTCTCCTGTGATAATCTGCTCACACCATTGAAAGGGTGTGTTGCTGAAAGAAGTGTTTTCCCCCTCTGCACGGCTCAAAATTGCACGTACTGTAGGTCATGCTGAGAAACGTGTTCATCCTTTGTTTCTTTTTGTTAGATTCCTGGCAGAGAGCGACTGATGTGTTGATATGTAACAGGTCAGCAGTGTCTGTCAGACGTCAATACTTTGTCACCAGGGCTGAGCGAGTTTGCTCTCAGTCATTTTTTGTGATAAGGGTCAAAGAGCAAACACATCCTGCTTGCAGATATTATGGGAGTTTGTGTTGTTGTGTTTGGGGCTCAGAGATTCTAAGATCTGTCCTGGAGGAATCTGCCTCCTCCACACTCTGTTGTCTGGCCTAAGAATTGATGACCACAGGAGGGACCATTTCTTGACTGAACCATCAGCAGACTTCAACACAAGAAGACACTGAGTGACATATCCTGAACACCTCCTTACTATGAGGCACACACACACATCTGTTACCAATGAGGTGCTGTCAAAGAGATAAGTCTTGATGTCAGACTCTGTTTGTCTGTACTTATGCAAACATCAGTTTACTGCTCCTATAATTGTATCATATATTTAATCATGTATTTAAGGATTACTTTAAACCCCTCTTTGGAACATCTCTTCTCTCAACCTAAATCAAGTGGAAATAATCAGAATTTACTCCTCAAGACATTCAAGTTATGCAGACATTAGGTGCAGTGTTTTGCAGACTTGTTTGGAAATTGAACGTTATATTCATCTGTTTGCTCAAGTTTTGCACACCTGCATAAAAGTATTTTGTCGTTAACTTCCCATGGCTGCTACTATCTTTCATGTTTCTCAAGTGTAGCACGGATTGATAAATGTTATTGATGGTATAAACTTGACAAATAAAGGATCATACATATCTCAAGGGCTTCTCGTACTTAAATGGTGGGGAATATTATCATTTTGATCAAAACTTTGATCACTATATATTGCTATTGTGGCTATTGTGGCTATTGCTATTAAAGCAGCCACAACTGTGTCATTTTGGTGAATTAAATAACAATTATGAAAACAATATGCATGCAGTGTCCTTGTGATGAAATGACAGATTCATACCAAATGAAAGTTTTACACTTTTTTTAACGCTGGGACACAATTCTACTGTTTTGGTTTTTTAGTGCTTCTGTAATCTTTTAGCCACTAAACAACTTCTCATTTCATTAATTCTCTAAAAACCATTGCACTGAACAGCAAACAAAGTTAGTAACCAAACACTGTACAGCCCCGAGCAGCTAGCAGATGTTTTAGAAGTTGGTAGAGACCAAAAAAAAAAAAAAAAAAGAATTGCATTAGGTCAGCCAGTTAACCCCAAATGAAAGTTAGTATTGTTTGTAATGTCCCGGATGAGTAAACAAACTGCTGTAAGCTGAGTTTTTACTATCAATGCTAAGGGCGATGATACATGTGTCAGTGATTTTACTAAGAAATCTAGTTCTGGGGTTTTAGGTGTGAACATAAAGCATCTTTATTGAAACGGCAAAGGTCAAAAATGAAATGCTCCGTGTCATGGCAAAAGACCCCAAGTTCATATTTAAGTTATTGGATTTATCAGCATATGGACATGTGACCCAACCGGTAGCCTGTGCCCACTGTCACACGTCTTATAAGAAGTTTTGATTATTGTAGTTTCTGTCAAGTATGCACATACTTACACAAAACTTTTTTAGACACATAACACAAAAGATTAATAACCATGGGAAGATGGTAAAATGCTGGTACAATATCAAAATTCAACCCCAGCACAGAGCCTGAGCATGCTCTCGAACGTTATTACATTGGCCCAAAGCACTGAGTTGAGCTTCAGCGTAGATTTTATGGACTTATTGACCAAATGAAAGTCAGGGGTCAAGCCTGTACATGTTTTCACTGTCAGGAAATGACAAACCAGGCATTCAATTTCCCTCTGTTATCCTCTGATATACAGAACATACCACAGACCAGCGTCCTCTGCAGCTTATGGACATGAAACTGAAGTTTTAAATGTCACAAAAAACACATGAACTGATATTTGGAATCAGTTCTGTGTTTCTCACTGTAATAAAATCAATGAGAAAGGTGAAATGTTTGGAAGAGGAAAATCAGCTGTATTGATGGGATGCTTCAACACGTGGCTCACTATAATAAACCCTCTGGCAGTGTGTGTGTGTCTGTGCCAGAAAGGGAAGACGAGGACACCGTGTACATGGTGAGCATAAACACACAGATATTTTGTTGACACATATCTTACACAGCCAAACATTATCCTTTCATTATTTCCTGTTGAATGTCTTTCTAAATGCCGGTGTTTTTCCTGTCACGTGTCGTCTCCCAGCACTCTTTGAGCCTCGTCACATTTCTCACTCCACCGTCAGTTTGGCTGCAGAGCCAAATGGCGTTTTTCACGTTAGTTATATAAAAGAAACTGAGCGTCTCCAGGCCTATTGGCTCACCTGAGGATCTGCTTCAGCCCCTTTCTGCCATCTGTTTATATCTGCCAGGCTTGAGAAACACTGCTGCTGATAGCCACATGATGTTTTTCTGTTCGAGTAAAGATAGACCTGAAGATCCAGCAGCTCCACCCTTACTGGAAGCTGATATGTAATGTTATTATTCAGGTTGTTGGCGTTGCTTCAAACAAATGCATTTAAGTGGCAGTCTGGAGGTGATGATAACTTGTCAGTAAGATTATGTTGACTGGGAGCTGATTTTCAAAATTGCGGACAAGTTCTGACTCAAACATGATTTTATTTAGGCTCTCTCTGTCTTTTTCTCTCCTGTCCTGTAGTGTGAGACAAACAGTGTGAGCTTATTTAATCCTCTGACTGAGAGAAACATTATTCTTATTTGACACATGTGACAGAAGGGAGTAAAAGAAAACTTGTCTGTCTTTTAATAGTGTGATGAAGTGTAAAGTGTGTGGCAACAAAGCAGGGGGAAAGAGCAGAGCTAAATTTAGATATTGAACGTGGACATGCGGCTGAGCAGAGGACATCTATAGTTTACTGTGAGTGTGGGGGATGTAGGTGCAGCCGGGGGCCAGAGGACACAGTTTCACAGGATTCAGTCTTTGTGTTTCCCAGAAGTTTGAACTTTTTGATGTGTTTTCATCATTGTTTCCCTTGTGTGTCAGGATATATAGATGCAATGCAGTCTTTGTTCGCAGTCATCAAAGAGGATTCAACTGTTAAGCAGTGGCTGTGAATGGAAGGAGTCGTCTTAACGAGGAAATCATTGTGACTGTGGCACACGAGCTGTTTTTTTATTATGTAATGAACACGGAGGCACAAACACCAATGTGACACAGAAGCCATTGCATGGATCCAAACACTCAAATGAGCCAGCTGTCCCCCTGTGTGTTGCTGTGAACAGAGATCACAGACTGGAGTGCACTGCTCACCTTTTATTGACACCTTTTAAAGACTTTTGCCAGACTTCATGATCAAAAGATTTATTTGCACTTATGGTTGGACTCTTGAATGATCAAACCTCATTAAATGAGTATTTGATTAAAAATGTAAACTTAGGTAAATCACTGTAAAAGAAACATTAGAGACTAAAATGCATTGGTAAATGATGGACATGATATAAAAAAAACAACATAAAAAACACCAATC
This sequence comes from Labroides dimidiatus, assembly GCA_030710495.1. Lineage (NCBI taxonomy): Eukaryota > Metazoa > Chordata > Actinopteri > Labriformes > Labridae > Labroides > Labroides dimidiatus. Next base: position 21,102,102 of record CM061143.1, on the reverse strand, counting down.
CAAGAGGCAGCCAGGGACAGACAAGCGACTGCAAGAATTACCTGATTATATTAATTCATTTGTCAATGAGGTACATCAAACAGCTAAGGGATAAAGGGAGTGTCCGCTGTGTTAATGTCTCTATAAAGTGAGCTTCAAACAGAAAGGGCTATTTTAATTGATCACAATAGAAAGACACTTGCACCATAAATCATGCTATGAAAACCTACACAGATACAGAATATGGATCTGATGTTTAAAATGTTCTACGGTATAACAGTCAGTATTTCTAAACGTACAATTAGATTCCTGTTAAAGAAAATCTACAACAAGGTTGTTTTAGTTTTTGCTGACTAATTGTTCTTAAAAAAGAAAATCTGAATCTGCAATTCCTTGTTAAAAATGAAATCTGGATTGGTCATTTTTATTTTTGAAGATTTATTTTGAAAGCTGTTTTTCTTTTTGCTTTTATATCTATAAGACAACTTAGGAGAGAGAAAATATGGGGAGAGAGGAGGCAATGATGTACACAGAATAAAGAAAATATAGAGAGGAGGAACAGATGAAAACACTAGTTAATGCAACAACTTCGAAGCATCAATCCCAGTGTATAGCTGAAAGACGTGGTCATATTTTACTTGTTCAGACCTCTTTCAACCAAATGGACAGCTCTAAACCCAAGTTTTATTCACACTTTGAATTATCAGGCAGCTTTAGTTGCATCTCCAGTGTTGAACACTATGGTTCTTGAATGTGCTCCTCCACTGATTTGTGTCTATGAGACGTGGTAAATATTTTCAGGTGTCTTGAATTAATAAATGACCGCTTTCCCCTGCCCTGTGTGTGTATGTTGGTGAAACCGACGTCTGCGTGTATTCTCTTTTCCTTCGTCATGTTTTAGTTTGTGCTCCAGCCTTCTTTATGATGGCAGCTGTAACATCCAGCAACCAAGTGGGATTGGATCACACCTTCCTGCTCTGTTTTTATGCAAAAGCCTTCATTATCATTGATGGCTTTATAAAAAGTCAGTTAATGAAAAATCTGCAAGAACATTTATTTGGAGCTGGAGTTACAAAGAGCAGACGATCATGTTGTGAAATGATGATTTGATATGAAAATCTGTTGGATCATGAAGCCTGATGTCCATCTGTAGGACCGTGGACACTAGACAGCAGACTAAAGTCTTTGTTAAAAAGAAAAAATGTAGAGCTGGTATTGCATCTAATGCCCTGATCAAGTTAATCAGTGCATATGGATAAGTCGATCATGTATTAATTGTAGTGGACTGGACGTGGAAATATGGATCAAATGGTGTGACCATATACATGGCATGACAAACACACAATCATCTGTAGCCTTTCTGTTTTATTATTGACTCTGATCAACTTTTCTTTGACCACATCTGAGACTTAACCTATCTTACTCTCCTCCATTGGATTGTTACATACCCAAAATCAAAAATACTGAATAAATAAATAAAGTAACTTTGCTTCCATGCACACTTTACTGTAATGCTTACACATGGTTGGAAGACTACCCTGGGATGTCGACTGTGGGATCAGATCTTAGTTCTTCTCCATGATGCTTCCTCAGGTGGGTTTGTACCTGTCCTCATGACTGCCTACTTGTGACCAAGTAACCCAGGATAGATGTTCATACCAGGTGTGAACAGATTATAATTTGGCTTTGTGTTGTATGTTTCATCTTGGAATAAAAGATGATAGATTTTGGATTAGGCCAACAAGGATATACCACAGTGACAGATAATCTTTGACATCTTTAAACATGTGAATATTAGTATGCTAATCAAATGACACTCAATTTAGGCTTATAAATCGCTATCAACCTTTTTCCTGACTACCCATAGTTCATTGCGATTGCTGGTTTTGCTCTTCTGGTTGAACATTTTGTTAAAGTCGCCATGGAGCCCACAGAGCCGATGATATTAGCCTAGCTGGCATGCTCGCTCTAATAAGCGGCTTTTAAAAGCAAGAAAGTGACAAAATGAACAAAAGTCAGATGTGGAGTCATAGTGCGGATGTTTTTAAAAAATGTTAACACTGATTCCTGTCTTGTATTAATGATTTCACGCAAATTGTTTTGCGCTTGCTTGCTGGCGGCAGCTATCCGAAGTCGATAACTGTAGGCAGAAGTCAACACCCAAAGGCTTCTGAAGAAAAAGGTGGATAGGATAAGTTATGCCTAAAAGTAAAGTTACAATTTTATAAAATTTTAAAAAAAACATTACAAATAAAGATACTGTAGGTCTAAGAATCTTGAGGCCTAAAGTATTTTTCTGTTCATGACTGTAGCTGCATGCATTGATGTCTTTACACAGAGGTGATCAGAGGAACCACACAGATTCATGATTGTAACTTGTGAAGGCCCTATGTTGATGATAAAGTGAAAATGTTGCAAATGTACACACATCATGCAGACAAACAGCAGGATAAGCATACATTTGGAATCATGTTTCAGGCAGCCCAGAAAAAATAGTACTCACAGACTCTTCTTGTGGCCCTGCTTTAGTTTTGACCAACGACCAACGGTTTTAGGACGATAACTTCTTTTATTAATTAATCTGTTTCAGCGGACTCGCCAAACAGTAAATCCCAAACAATAAGCTAGCACAGGCTAAAATGCTGTGTAGAGTAGCAGAGCAGTTTATGATTCTGTTAAGGTTTAATGCTGTGGTGATTCCACTACAGGAGAGTTTTAACCCTGTCCTAAATGTGCTGACCCTTAGATTTACCCCACCATCCATAGTTTATTGAACCATACTGTGTTCCACGAGAGAGTAACAGGGTTCTGGTTTATCTGGTTATCCTGGTTCCATTAACTCTGGTAGTTTCTCAGCAGTCAATAGACTCTTTCTATACGGATTCCTCCTCATCAACAGAAGAAACCTGGCTCACACACTCGTTATAATCCTGAGAAGATTCTGGAAAAACATATCCATGCTTCTGTATCAGAGTTACCCCACAGTACTTTTTAATATAGAATGTGTTTATGATCCCACACAAGTAAAGAGTAAACATCATCAATCCTGTTTTTCAGGGAGTTGATAGAAACAGAATAAGAGTCTGGATTAGGAACCCCTCCACTTCGTGTCCAGCTTCACAGCTCTGATTGGTGGATGTGTCTGGCTGGGTGTGTCTGAGTCTGCTTCAGCTCCTCACATGTCAACAAAGATAAGAGTCACCCAGGGTTTTAGTTCGTAAGGGTAAAGCGTTTGAATCCAGCAGAGACACCAGTTGTTTTCCCCTCGCAGATTAACGCTTGGAGAGTAAAAGACACAAAGGAAGGGGGCAGATCTGTCGTGTTTTTCCTCTGAGTCAGTTGAAAAAAGGCTGTAGAGGAGATTTATTTGAAAGCTTCCAAAACAGGAGCAAATAAACCTGCCAGAGAGATGTCAGGACAGAGGTTTGTGGGGGTCTTCTTGTCCTTTTTGGAGATATTTTTGGATGGGTAGAAAACATTTGGAAGTTTGGAGGAATGCAGAAACAGCTGACTAATCCTTAAAGAAGAAAATACTGAACGCCATGGTCTCCTCCTGAACTGTGATGAAAATTAAGTCTTTTAATTAAAACCTTGCCATGGCCAATGTTGAAACAAGTCATTTTTTGTTCATGATCGAAATCATTCTATAAGAAATTATGTTCAACTTCATTGTGGAGTGAAATTCAAGAGAACATTCCTCTGATAACTTTTATAAATTAACTACTGTCATAAAAACATCCATGCAAAATATCAGCGCAGATAACTGGCAAACAGCAGTTGGCAGTCTTATGTTTAGTCAGTAAAAACAAAACACAGACAGACCCAGCAGCTCCAGACGCCACTCTCACAATCCTCCATTTATTTCCATCTGAGTGCTATGATTCTTTTAAGCCACAAGGAGGTACTGTTCTCCAAAGCCCTCCCCTTTCACAACTGACAAGTTGTGTGATGTCGCCTGCTTCATCTGAGAAGAGTTTAGTCTGGATTGACTTCAAGAGATACTGGTGTAAAAGCTAATCAGTGCTGAGGACCCTGAGATGGTGTGTGAGGTCAGAGCGATATACCAAAGTTACACCACCATGTTTATTATTATTATTATTACATAACCTCTGGCTGGTGTCCAGGAGCAGTTTCCTGTCTGCTGCTTTGTTCAGGGGCTACTTTAAAGCAGAAACGAGGCTACATGTCTAAACATGTTTTTTTTAAAATGTTTTTTTCATCAAGTCTCCTCCCTCCAAGTTGGTCTTTCTTAAATTCACAGTTTTCCTTTTCCTCTGCCCTGGCTGTCTCTGGGTGCGGTTTGGAACTCCCATGTGATGTGATCCCTCCTCCCTCTCTTCTTTTCTTTCTAACCACACACAGACTCTCTAAAACTGTGTTGCCTGAGTTGCTCTGCAGCCTGGATTCCTGAGCAGTGAGTCTACCAGACACACCCAGACTCTGCCAAAAAACCCTGCTGCTTCGAATCCACTCCTGCCTCATCACTGCTCCATCCCTTCGGTTCAGAAAAAGCCTTCCTGTCTCTATCTTGATGAAGGCCATCATGTCTGTTATCGAACAGCAACATCCCTCCTCTGAAGTCCCGCCCTGTCCCAACCTAAAGTTTCCCTCAGAGCTGACTTTATTTATTTTTCCTGGCAGGCTGTGAGCAGTGGGCGGGTCAATGTTGCTCACTGACCAATCTGACTGAGCCTGCTCTGCTGCCTTGTGGCTGGAGGAGGCGGAGCTTGAGCAGCACAGGCTTGTTGTGCTGCTTTGAAACAGGCGGAGCACCAAGCTTGGGTGTGTGTGTTTACATGTGTGTTTCTGCCTCTGCGTGTGTGTGTGTGTGTGTGTGTGTGTTTCAAATACAGTGACGATTTAGAGTACTTCCACAGTGGGAATCTAAGGTGAAGCGGCCTCAAGAGAGCATCTTGGTAGGGTACACAGCTGCATATATAGAGGAAACACACTCATATCACACCTATGGTATGTATCCGGGCAGGATTTCCCCTTCATGTGAGCTCTTTTGTAACTGTGTGTGTGGAAGTGCTTCCTGTTTGACTGACACCTGTCGAATCACTTTGACAGCCCCGTTAGAGCAGAGCTGTCAAAGTGTTACTGTTTGTGCAGGTTGAGGTTCTTCTGTTGTCATCTTATAGCAGCTCTGCATGTTGTGTTTGTCAGATAAAACAACAGCTTGTGTTGAAAAAGTTTGCTGGCTTAAGCTCTGCTAAATCGAGAAAAGTTGGCTTAAGATTACAACTGCCTACTGGACCCCCAGAGCTGTTGTCACCAAGATAACAAACAGAAGGGGATCTAGACACACAGTAAACAGCAAACCGTTCATGAAGCTGCACTAATGGTCTATTAATATCACATCAGGGTCTGATGGTAACTGATGGTTGGACTTTAAAGCTTGTTTTTATTATTAAAAAACGTGTATAAGCAGTCTGCAATAAAGCTAAAGCTAAGAAAAGTTGTTGCTTCAATCATAGCTTTCCTGAGATGAAATGCATGTTAGTTGTAATTAAAAAGTCATTAGATAAAAGCAAGATATTCACTTCCATTGCTCTTAAAGTGCCATGTTTGACTCTTTCACTGAGGTTTCTTTGATCATGTGACAGTAAAGTGCATTATCGGAGCACAGACAGACCATCACAATAGGTGAGACTTATGGCTTCACTCAGTTTGCCCAGCTGTCTGTTTGTTATCCAGATCTCCCCTACAGCTACAGATTCATCCTCATGCGCTCTGCCCTGAAACTCCAGTCCCACAACAACAGTTAGCTTCATTGCTATGTCACACTCTCACTCCACACTCTTGCTGTGTAACCCTGACTGAACCTGCAGTGAGGTGATCCACAAAAACAGAAGTGATCGTTCAGATGAACTATTTTGCTGTTGCTAGTGCTATATGGAAGCTGTTAGCAGCAGCAAGCTATGAGCAGTCTCTAGCTTTGTTCACATGTGCGTGTCTGTGGTTTGTTGGGTGTGGCCCAGTATTAGTCATCAGTTTTCATTACAGGCACAAGCTGCCCTGCTTTAAACAGTGTTGTTGGGTGAAGCCTGGATGTACTGCATTTTTTCTTCAATTCTGAGAGACAAATGCAGTTATACACAAGCAGAGAAGCACTTCTAGAAGGTCATGCATAAAGAGTCTAAATCCTCTGAAACAGGAAACAGACTCTAACCTCAAGCTCAGTGCAGTTACAGATGAGCAATGGTCTAAAATGGCATCATGCTGTGGTTGTCCACGCTGGGAAGTGTTGCGTCTATTTTGACCTCTCTCACTCGGGTTTCAATCGGCAATGTGCCCGGCTCTCTCGGGATGACCATGACGCTGCAGGGGGTGTCCATTCAGTCAGTGTTGTTCCCACTGGTTACTACCACAGTAGCTTAAGCTCTGTGGGTTAGTGTGTCTGCATGCAAAATGTAAAATATGTGAGTGGATGGCTTATCACAGGGAATATGGCCAAGCAGTGGAGCCTGTGGACAGGATTTTGTGTCATTGTTACACAGATCACCATTCTGGCCTTTTGATGAACAGATTGCAGCTGTTTTGGTAACAGTTTTTCTATCACCACTAGTCATGAAAACTCTGTTGTGTTGGACAAACTTTGACAGCCATCGTTTAACATAACGACCACATCATTGTCGTTCTGTATTGCATTCTCAGTAGAAACCTGTTGTGTTGTGATGAAACTGACTGGAGACATATGTTTGGCTTTATGTGCATACATGTTGTGGGTGTCTGTACTCATTTTCATCATTGTGTTCATCATTCTGTTCCTGTTTTGTGTCTTAATTAAAAACTGAAATGTTTTCCTTTTTCTGTAAGCTGTTTATTTCTTTTGCCTCAAATGACGCCAGTATTATCCCTCATGAAACAGATACATGGCAACTATCGACCCCTTCCCTTACCCAGACAAAATTTCTATAAGGTAAAGCTGAATGAAAAGTACGCCTGCTCAGTTTTTGTGACAGGGCTAGACAAAGTAACAGGAACACCGTTTATCAATGCAACAGAAATGTTTTAAATTTTATAATAAAACAGTAATGTATTTGCTGCAGGGCCTTTGATAGGGTACTTCGGGTACTTGATGGCAGAGTATCTGTGGCCCGATAAACTTTTTTGTGCATTTCTTTGCACTTACTAATTTTTCCCTTTCTGTTCATATTCTTGCTTTTGTTTTGCTTAAATTAACCCGTAGAAGTTTAGAATTAATTGGATACAGTTGATAATATGGTGTTTTTGTTACTTTGTTGGCCACAGTTAGTTGCATGAAAAATGTCCTGTATCAATCCTCTGTATGTCATCAAGCACTTGAAACTTGCTTGGGAGCTATCATTTTTTTGACATGGTTCCTTCAGTTTCGTGAAAAATGAATGTTTTCGCTCTTCTGTCCAAATTTTAAGGTTAGTGTACTGTTGATAAATGTTATTTGGAATAGATCACGAGCCCCAAAAGCATCATTGTATCTAGAATTGACCAGCTACATGCTTCAGCTAGCATGCTATTCAGACTGCTCGCTAGTAAACTTAAATTGTAGCTAACAAGCCGGATGGTGTACTAACGTTGGTTAAGTATTTTTGTTGCTTAACATTTTGTAACAATTAAATTGAGGTTTCCGCAAAGTTATCCTAAAAATAATGTAAGCAGTCATTATTTGAAGCTAGTTGAACATTTTAAGCTAATCCTCATTGTCTGCTTTTATTAGCATTGACGGCGTGGTGAGGAACTTTTACTGGTGTTAGGTTTAGTCAACCTTTTGGATGAAATTTATAAAGTTTTTCCAAGATAAGGTCTGTATTTCCCATGAGCACATCACCTAGTTTTGTAAAGCAGTGAATCTAGCTCATGCTGACATTTAATTTTGTAGCAAAATGCTTGGATATGTGTCGTCTTTTTATACTACTTTGATTATCAAAATTTAGATAAACTAACATTAGTTAATGTAGAAAGGTGATCCCTGTGTACCTTTTAGGTACTTTTTTTAACCTAATTGAATTTTTTTTCACCTGTAACAATGAATTCAGAATTTATTTTTGGTGAATGTGGCTTCTTTAAAGTCAGGCTGACATCTTTTACTTGATATAAAACAAAGATGCGTTTTAAGGTTTTTGCAAAATGAAGAGTAAAGATAAGAGACCTCGTGTCCTTTGACTTATCAAACCTTAGTGCAGGCACTGATATTAAGTAGAAATAACTGTTCTTATGACAATCTCTATGCTTACTATCTCTATGCTACTAAGGTGCTTAAAGGGGTCATGAACACATTGTTAAGCATTTGCCTTAGATTAAGCTGTTAATTACAGCGTGGATCACCATCAAAAAAAACAACAAAGAGGAAAAAAGTTATAAACAAGTATAAGAAAGGTTCCAGCTTTCTGGAAAAAAAACAAACATTTTGAAAAAACGTTGCAACCTGGAGGCAAAGCCAGAAATTGTGTTTTGCTCAGTTAAGCATGAATGTTCACCCCTCAGATCCACGTTTTTATCCTTTTTGAATTCACACTTGACTGTGAAAATGCAGATCAGAGCATCTTCATAATTTATGAGGAATGTGTTTGAAGCAGCTTGAGCTTGTTTGCTGTGTGTCAGTGGATGGACTGTGGCTTTTCTATGAGCAGAGAGGAGTCTGCTGCTCAGGAGGCATGAGGAATGAAGGAATGCAGCGCTGTGGAGAGACAGTAGACAGAAAGCTTGCAGAGCATTTGGGAGAGTCTCAGGTGAGCTCAGGGTTCACTCTGGTTAAGTAACAGACTCCCTCTTTAACTTTTGATACACAACTGAAAGATGCTCACTGAAAGGCTAATGCTAAAATGCTTTTTTGATATTTTAATACTAACTTCAGGAGTCATCTTTCAGATATGCGTCCTTTTTATTATGCTGCACATTTTTTTGTTCTTTAAAGACTGTGAATGAAAAACGTTACCAGTTTGTTTGCCGGTTTGAAAGTATCTGGGTGGTTCACTGTCTGCTGCTTAACCTGTTGGGGCGAAGTGCTCTCTGTCACACACTTGGTTGTCTGGAATGGTTTTGATGCCATAGCCTTGAGCGGACACCTCTGAAGCATGTTTTCAGTTAATCTTTCCAATCTGTATTAGAATACAGATACATCATCATAATCTCCACAGAGGAAGCACACTGTTGAATGTGTTAGAGAAGTCTAAGGACAAAAACAGTGTCACATTTCCTTTAAATCACAAACTTGGCCCAGAACTGTTGGTCTTATGCTCCCATGGATTTGGCACTTGGTTTGTGGACTCTCATGTGACTTAGGGGGTAATGAGTCATCAAATCCTCCTGGCTGGTTTCCTTTGATCTCAGCTGGTTTGTGGGGTTTCCAAATTTAGCTCAGACTTTGTCTTTGGTTCTGCAGAAATGTTTGTCTGAAAACAAAAGAATGCAGTGCAATGATGACAGCACAAATCCCTGAGTCGTGAGTTTTTAATTTCCAATTCAACATCCGATGAGTTTTGGTAAAAAGTGTGAAATCCATTTGTACCCTTAAACCCATCTGAGTAATAAACATCAGTGCTTTTGGTAACCACAGAACTGTGTTTTTGAATAACCTTGGGTTTGTTTGGAAAATATGAGAAGATGAGCTCAGACACGTGTCTGAAATGAATGATTTGTACAACACTAATAATTCAAATGTAACAGCTGTTTTGTAATAATAAAACAGAGCAAATATTTTTGACAAATTTTTATGATGAGCTGGTTTTGTGCTTTTGTCATACTATTAGTTTCAAGATTCAAGAAAGCTTTACTGTCCTTCACACAGTAACACAAAATTACACAAATATCAAGTTAAAAAGTTGTTGTGTGTCACACAAATATTCAGCAAGATTAACATGAGATTTGCTCAAATCGTGACATCACCAGTTTGCAAGCAAGTGGAAACCTCCGGTTTGAAAATATGAGACAATGTGGAAGTACTAAAATCTGCAGTTCGTCGAGTGTCCACTTGAGGCTGGCTCCAGAAGTACCGGAGGTCACATACACAACCAGCCCACACCAAAAAAACAAAACAAAAACATTTTTACAGTAGAAATAAACATTCACAGCCTGGTGCAAAATATGTCTATGAATTTTTGTCTAACTTGGCAGTTTAGAATATATCTAGATCGCCAGTTGGTCCAATGAGAGTCATTGCTCAGCTTACGTGACTGAGGGGGGCTCTATAACTGTTAGTGTGGAGATTCAAAGCCTGCCCTATTTTTAATAAGGCTACGCTGACCGATTTGCTTCAGAAATCCATTTCAGAAAGGACAGGTGACTTGGCAGAGACTATATCCATTAATTATACAGTCTATGCTTGTAATTCTCCTTAAAAGAATCAAGAAATATGGCAACAGTGAAGGAGGCTTCTGGAATGCCTGGTCCTTGTATCTTTAGGGGCATAAACAAAACGTTTCAGACAGAGGCTGAAATTTGAAGTAGCTATCAAAGATGCCAGTCTGAGATAAATAAAGACTGTTTTGAGCTGAAAATCATAAAAAGCTACAAAAACTGTCAGAGAGAAAATATAAGAATACAGAGATGATTAAGAAATATGCGTTTGTTATTTTTTCCAAGAGTTTGAAGTTTCGGTGGCTGAAATTTCAGTGCATCTCTTGACAGAGATATCGGTCTTGACATACCACAGTGTGCATATGAGTAGACTGACATTTCTGAAATATAACCATCTGTATATTATAAACATTCAGAAAGAATTCAAAATTTGAGGCTTTTTCTAGGACTTTACATCATCTTTAACATTAGTTGTATAGTTTTATAAGGAAATGCCTCAGCCAGAATTATCCTTTGGCAAGAAATATCTGACTCATCACAAAGAATCACCCATCAAACCTCAGCTTCTTTCTTTCTAAGTTGAGAAAGTTTTTTTGTGGTAACTGAGCAACAAGCAGTATTTACTGTGGTAACAGAAGTAACATGACTTCTCCTGAGGCAGGGGGATGACCTGGCTGCCTGTGACCTCATTTCCCCCCTAGTGCCACTTCCTTTTCAGTTTGTATCTGAATGGGCTTTTGACTCTCAGCAGTCAGTCAGCTGCTAACTTCAAGTTGTGTAAATCCTTTCTTCAAAATAAGTTGTGTTAAAATGAAAAAGAAAAGTTAGGGGTTTGTTTGACTTTGCTGAGTTTTTCTGTTCCTCACAGTCATGTGACATTTATCAGATTTTTACAGTTTTTGGTTTAGAGTGATCATGTTTAAAAATGTGTTGTTGGTTTCATATGTGAGATTTTAAATTGTTAAGGTTCTTTCCTCTCAATTTTTTATGTTTTTAATTAACAGTCTGAAGATTTCTCTTTGTGCCAGAGATATCAACCAATTTCATGGCACACATTATCCACCTGCATCAGCAGCCTGGCATGTCAACAGCCAAGTTAAAGCATTTGATGATCAATGGCTTTATAAGGCGGTTGTTGTGCATAAAGATATAATGACCCCTTGTGTCTTTATAGGAAAATTTGATGCCTCACTGGAGGTGTTGTGTTCATATTTTTGTCCAGTTTACTTTAATCAAAGTCAGAGTTAATTATAGATGATGCATGTGTGCTAACCCTGATCAGGGTTGTGACCTTATTTGTGCTGAATGTAACACCACTGTGTGAAGAAATCGCTTGGTGACACCAGAGATGATTTCTTAATCAGGAGTCCCACATGGTTGATACTTCTGGTTGGTGCAACTCACACTTTGCTCTGACTCTGTGTCTGGCCTTTCACCTGCAGTTATTCAATGATAAGTTGTATCCTTGCTTTACCCTCCAGCCTGTCAGGAAAATGTTTGTGTTCAACTCGATGCACTGCTGGATTGACAGGTTAACTCACTCAGAGGCTTACAGGCGCTTAGACTCAGGGTAATGATAATGTGGTAGACAGTTTTTTGCCATTGGATTGTATGGTATCTGTTCGAAGTCATTTGATGAACATACAAAAGATTTTTCCCTCAAAATGATGATTAGAGCCAAAGTTCAGACTAATGATCACCAACAGGCTTTTTTAAACCTGACACACACACAATGGACTGGGTTGGATGTGGAACTACCTGCAGTTATTCTGACCTGGTGCTGGTAGGGTGGAGGCTCAGTGGTTTAATTTCTTACACCACCTGAAAGAACTGGGCAGGTCTCTGCAGTGTACACGGCTCCACCCGAAGATCGCTGCCAGCCTTAAACACACTCAGCAGTATACATGGCTGCTTTTCTAAAAGAGTTTATTTAGCACTGCTCAGACTTGTTGAATAACCTGATTTGATACACCTTAAAGAACTTTTAGGAGTATTTTTGTTCTTTAAAAGTGAAGTTCACTAGATCATTGTTGTCAAGGACAAAGCTGAAGATTTACTCTCAAATCCCTACACGATGCAACGTAATGGTGCTCAATTCACCTTTTAAAGATTTTTAAAGCTGCAAGTATTGTCCAACTTGATTCTGCAGCTTTCTTTGTCCTGAAGCCAATAAGAATAATATACTTTAATATACTGATACCGGTGTCAGATTAATGGTCTCTGGCGCTGCTGAAAAACAGTACTAACAGTACTAACAACAAGAATGCAAGTCGGTGTCTTGATCAGAGACCAGCAGAAATCAGCTGGATGTGTTAATTATCATGTGACAAAATAAACAACAAGCGTGGTCCAACTAAAAGTCAGGAAATTGTGTTTATTTGACAAAAAGTGTTAATTTAACCTCTCCTACCAGTTTTCTTTATTTTATTTTTTTTAATTTTTGACTTATTTTGATTGATGAGCTGCTAGTTTCAGAGATCATTATCATCCTTTTTGTATTAAACTTTAATGGGAACAAATTTATCCTCAGATTAGGTGCAATGAAAGTTATATTGCTGTAAGACGGACATTTTGACAGCAAGAATCGTGTATCAGTCAGGCTCTGTGTCATAAAAACATGCATATAAGCTTGAAATGTTCACAGAAGTGACTCAATAAGTGCTGAAAACGCTCAGACTAGACTGACTCTGTCTGGATGATTCAAAATGTGTCTTGAAGTACAACACTGTTGTTCATGTTTGGGTGTGTTCATTTCTAAAAAGTACACACCATCTTGTAGGAGCCCCTGCCTCTGTTATTCATGCTGTTGAGCAATGTGACATGAACTTCTGTCTGTGAGCAAAGCGATCTAAACCTCAGTTAAATAATATTCGGTTGATTTTAAACTTCGCTCGAAAGTGGATGGTGGATGTTGAACTTTACTGGCCACGGTGAAAGTAATAAGCTTAATGCACGAGTAGTTCTCAAAATGATTTCAAAGAAAGAAGAATAAATAGACAACATAGTCACATTGCAAAATCATTTAAAAGAAAATCCAGAGCAAAGATCTCAGCACCTCAGATTCACTTATTCAGGAAGTACAGTGCAGCTCAAGTACAGTCACGTTTATGTTTGAGAGGAAATGAAGGCCTGAACACATGAAGTCAAAGACCAACATCATCAGGTCTTGACAGGCTGATGCGAATGATCTCAGTGTTCATTTCACCTCCTGTGACATCACACAAAAAGTAGATTACATTTGTTTTGAGTTGCTGGGGCGACCACAGAAAACAATAATACCCTACCTCTCTGCTCTCTGCTGTCGAACAGGTCACACCCTTTGGACAGGAATGTAGCACCTCAGTCACCTCAGACTGCAGTTTGACGGATGTGTTTGTTTGTATTTTGCTGCATTTAAAAACTCAATGGAATAGATTTGTTTTTTTTCCTTCACTCAATGTTGTTTTTTATCTCTTTTATATGAATAAAGTTTTCAGGGTTTACATTTTTAAACTTTCCATTAAACCATTCAACTAAGAGCCGCACAAATTGTTGTTTACCAAAATATTGGCTCTTGATCAACCTTTGTGTTGTGGATCTTGAAATGATTTGTTGCTCAGTGTTGTGGAATCTGTCATGATAATGCTGTTTTATAGCTTGGTTTCAAAGAATGTAGATAACTTTTCTCTCTCTCTCGCTCTCTCTCTTGGTTTGTTTCTCTCTAGTCGCAGCCCAAAGAGGCCACACCCAAACCAGCAGCTCAGGCCGCTACCGGGAGGCCTGCACAGTTTGAGGTATGAGATATTCCTCCTTCATGTCCTTTAACCTCGCCTCTCCCTGCCTTTGTCTCTGAAGAAAGTGCACTTTCATATGTTCAGTCAGTGGATTGTTTTCTACTCGACCTCTGACCTGGTGATTATCTGGACTATGTGTAGCATTTCCTCTTGAGTTCAGTGCAGCTTTAATTCGGGGTAAAGTGAGGGAATAAATAGGAGAACAAACAAACAAACGAAGAAGAAAAAAAATCCTTTTCCTCCCATTCAAGCAGCAGAGAGTTGACACCCAGTTTCCAGGAGAGAGGGAGGCCCTTTAATGGTGCTTTCAAACAATGGCTCAAAGTGATGGTGTGTTAATGTTCAGTTCAGTGTGTTTTTGACTGGAGTGATTTAAGTATTTTGTAATAATATTTGAATGTGCACGTAGTTCACCTACTCCAGTTTACCAGACTCAGATATGTTCTCTTAGTTGAAACTGAATGTTTCTAAAGTAAAGGCAACACAATTTGAAGTCTTTTGTTTCTTTTTAAAATGCCAGACAGTGTTTGACTGGACACGTCAATAGGACCAGCCTGGAGCCTGAAGCTCTCACTGCCGTTAACACCTGGGCTTAGACTTTGTCTATTTCAGTGCCTGGCTTGTAGAGAAAGGCTTTGTTCAGATATTTAAACTTTAAATAGTGACAAATTATATTGTAATAAAAGGGAATTACATGTTTTGAAATGAACTATTTATAGACTAGGTTTGTGTTACAAACTCATTAATCTGCAGCTATACATGATCCTTGTTAGCAGCTGACCTTGTTGCCTCCTTTAATACCTCCTATTGCTGTGGTAGGTAAAGCTGCTCATGTTTCAGTGGAAGTGAACATAACTACTGTTGGAGTCTAACAGAAGCATCAAAAACTGTTTTTATTTCTTTTCTGAACTAAATTTTGCACTGGGGGTGATTCAAGCGGTCCTCTATGACTGAGAAGTTGCTGGAAGTGTTCAAAAGGTTTGTAGTTTAAGGTTAGTTTAAGGCCGTTGTGGGTTCTCACGTAGTAAACTTTGTACTTAAAAGGGCTGCAGAATAATTAAAAAAACATTGATAAATCTTTAATTTTGGTGTTCTAAGCATATTGAAGCAGAAACAATATGAATTCATACTAGATTTTTTTTTACTTGCATGATATTTGTAAATAGTTCATGTAGTACCCATGTGATACTAACACCAAAGATGAGACTTCTTGAAAACAGACAGGTGACATCTTTGAGATCAAGATTGTTCAATCTTATCAATCTTATTTTGCTAATGGCACATTTTCATATTCTGATCATTATAAAAGCCATTCATTGTGCAGCCCAAGTGTAAACAGTGTGTATGCAGTTTAATCTTAAAATACTTTCGATGCATTCTGTTTGTTGTTGATTAGCTTGACACATTTCCGTTTCAGTCATTTTCAGTGTAGTTAAACTTTCTTTATTGCAATTTCACTCACTAATTTAACAAACAGCTGGCTTTTCACAGCTCATTTTATTTAGCTTATGTTTCTTTGTTCTGCAAATAAAAACTCCTGGTCTTGATTAGTTAAATTTACCTTCTACTTTTTTTCTGAAAGCTGAAAATGCACATCCAAAATTTGGAGATTATTTGATGTGAAACAGCGCACTGTGTTTGGAGGGGCATATAGGTTGTCCTTCAAAATTTTAGTCCTTCACTTATTCTTGTGACTCTTTTTGTACTTGTAACAGAGTGAAAAAGAAAACCATTTAAAATCATTGTGATTGCTGCGCTAATTTTGTCTTATTTCCAACAATGCAGCTATTTTTATATCTTTTCATATTTTCCAGTTATCAAATCTTTTTATCATGAATCTGTAGAGTACAGGCCCACTTCACAGGAACCTTGATCACTGATGTCATCAGGGCTACTACCTCAGTCACATATACGTAATTTATAAGGGTAATATAGGTGTAAATAGAATTTCTATTCTGACACTTGGTGTTATTTCCTTAGAAACTTGCTCTTGAATTTTGTATCATATTTGTTATTTTCTTACTTACTTACTTTACCTTGATTAACTTTTACATTTTGTACTCTGGCAGCACGGTTTCCTTTGGGATTAATAAAGTGGCTCTTATCTAATCTTAATGATACTTTACATTTTCTCTAAGACAGAAAATAAGTTAAAATCACTACAAATAAACACACATGAAAGCATCTGACAGATTGGATATGATCAAACTTTCCACACCTGCTGCATTGCAGAAGGCTTCATCAGCATCTGCCATGGCTACAAAGTCTGGGCTGAGCACCACAGCAACAGGTCGAGGTGTCACCGCAGCTGGAGGAAGTGCTTCCATTGGGACATCAGGAAAAGATTCGACTAAAACTAAAACAGAGGTAGACGGACTCTGGATGCTTCAAGCGGAGGGGCTTTGGGCTGTTGGGGTGATATGACGCGGGTCACTGCTTCCTTCTTCACTCACGAGGCAGCTCTTGTCTCTTCACCTCGCTGGACTCTCCTTTTTATCTTGCAGCACCTCTCAGCAGCGTGTCACTTCAACTTCTTGACATTTCACGTCATCAGGGCTGAGCACTTGTTGTGTCACATTAATAAACTCTGGTATCTTCACGCTTTGTGGTGAATGCTCACAGCGAACTTCTGGAGCTGACCTCATGAATAACACTCTCATGACTCTCTTTAAACACTTGCTCCTTGGTTTGTAGACTAACACTACAGCGGCAGCTGCTACTGTTATTGACATGTCTTCTACTGAGGATGCTGTTGTTGACATGACATCAGCTGGGTTGAGGGGCGGTCCTACAGAGATGTCACAGGTAACAGTGTGTGATCCTCATGTGCTGCTATGTATTTATTTGTGTTACTGTTCATTTCTGCCAAACATTATCACAACATTATAAAATATTTTTCATTTACTGTCAGGCTGTAAACTTGTGATGAGCACTGGCTTAAAAATGGTCACTTGTGGTTTAAACCATGCACGTGTCACAAACCCTGTTGTGCAACTTGCAACTCGTACATCAGCTGATTTCACACTTGGTTTAGAAGAATTACTGAATAACGGAATACCACATTCAAATGATGTGAATTTTTGTTTGATATATATATATGTTATGATATATTCCATTGTTCCACCGGATTTGGTTTCAGGACATGATGTTCTTTCACGTGGCAAGTAATGTGATTTAAAAAGGCTGACTTTTATTTACAGGGTTTCGCAAATGATAATGGGTTTTTTTTAGAAATCCACTTCACACTTCCTTTTGCTTACAGATGTGAAGCTCAGCTTCAGGCTGACGCAGAATTTATCTTCAGAAAGTTTTAAAAAAGGTCAAACATAAAGCGTTTGGTTTGAAATCACTGAAAGCAGCAGATTTGAACTGCACGCTGATCCATGGTCAGATCATAGGATGAAATAAAGTGGTCTCTGTGGTGTTCTGGTGTTTTTAAGCCCAACAATGGCAGCCTCCATGTTTATAATTCTGCCTGACTTTTGATCTGCAGAGACACAGGCAGTAATCAGTAAGCAAATTTATGTTCAGATCTCACCCTTTATAAAAATCAAAACAGATTAAAAACAATCACTGCCTGTACAGAGAGACACACGAGTGAACACCTAAGGAGCTGCAGATCTTTCCACTTCTGCTTGATTTCACTTCACTTCTAGACGATGCTTGATTGAATGATGACATTCAGGTCATAAGTAGTTTCAGTCTGACCACGGATCAGCACATCTTCTCTCTCACCCTGTTTTTACTAACAATGTTAAAAACTCTTCCACATCTATTGTTTAAATATTTAAAAACTTAAGACACACTGTGAATCGTTGATCCTGGTTTTTATGAGTTATCCTTTGGCAACATGTTTGTAGACTGCACCTGTGTCCCAATTCAAATCCACACTTCCTTCTGGACCATCGGGACCCAAGGCAACACTTCCCTCTGAACCTTGTAGACTACCAGGACCCACAGCTACACTTTTTCCTCAACCCCGTGAACCACTAGCACCCACCCGCTTTGGGGCACAGCCTGAACCTAAAGAGTCACCTAAAGACACAGTCAAGGTAGACTTGACAGCTACAGGACGTTGTGTGATCCTGATTCCCTGGAGGGATACTTTTCAAGGCTTTTTTGGTCATTGCTTTCTTTTACTTCTTGTAGCAACAACTTCTTTGAGCTTTATCTGGTTTTGTCTCCTTCTTTGCTTGAGAACACTCAAGCACTTGCTTTGGACACTTCTCACTGTGGAGATTTCTTTAACAACAGCTTACTGTTGTGGTCATTTCTTTTTTTTACTTTGGAGGCTAGTTCAAAAAGAACGAAAGGAACTTTTGTTCCCAACGCTGCAGCCCTTTGCACAGCACACCTCTGCTGTTATTGCACCAGCAAACTCTGCACACCTGTCCACTTGCAACACCTTAAACACAGAAGTCTGAGTCAGTGAGGGGAAAAATGGAGAGGAGAGGCCGTGAGTTGGTCTCCTTGTGCTGGTTAAATTTCACAACACTCCTTGACACAAGAAACTCATGACTGTGTTCAAAGTTGGTTGGGGTTTCTTTCCTGTAGCTGATCTACTTTCTTTGTTCTTTTGGGTATAGTTCTGTTTTAGTGCACATAAAGCACAAGTACTATGATATTTAACATGTACTACATGGGCTATAATAGGTATGAATTCATTGTATTTTAGAGCACGACTGCCGTCACAACACTCAAAGCTGATTTGCCTGCTGTGGATCCAACAAAAACATCAAACTTACCAGCTGCAGCGGCTACGACTGCGGCTGGAAGTGTATCTGTGCTCAGTAAAAAGGAAGAAGTCAAGCCGACACAAACAAAGGTAGAAGATCCTGAAACGTACATGGGTGGAGGCTGACAGAAACTTTTAACCTCTGTATATCTTTGTCTGTACCGGGCTGATGGTTACGTTGCATGCAATGTTTTCGTGGTGTTTCTGATTGAGTTGATCTACGTATATTGTGCAGCTTGTTCTCTTTGGCTTTGGGCACATATCTTTATGTTTAAGATACCATCAGGTGTACATTTTGAATTATTCTGTTTAAATCATCATGGAAACGGCTGGTGTGGTTTGTTGTGTCATCTTATGATCATGAGGATGTCCATGAAGCCTTTGTCATAGAGCTCTTTGCACTTACACTGGTTATGTGTTGCAGGTGCAGGTGGAGGTTCCTCCTAAAGCAGCTGCAGGAGCCAAAGAGGTACAGACTTACTCAAACAGCATGAGTTAGCTTTGACTAGCATGTAGCTCACTCCAGTGAGCTGATTTTTATTGCATGTGCAGGCACCTGCAGCGGACCCATTTGACGCCCTTGCCAACTCACTAGCACCTGCTGATACTATCATTCGCCCAGAGCCGGTTTACACAGGGCCAGAGGTCAAAGAGGTACAGCACAGCTGCAGTGTTAACCCTTGTTCATGTGTTTAAACCGAGCTGGTTATGATTGCATGGAGCAGATTTGAGTGACTGTGTGTTGCATGTGTCACAGCATGACGTCATCTCAGAGAGGGGTCAGAAATGTGGAGAGAGAGAAGACACGCTGCCTCCAGGGTACAGATTTGAAGATATGGTCAGTTTTACCCAGCATTCTTTTCTTCAGCGTTACCTTTGGTTCATCTAGTAGCTTTGCTTTGCTGAAGTCTTTCTTGTCTCTATCTATGTGAACACTTTTTACTGGGATGTTTATAACCAAGTCTGTGGGTTACTTTTACTCACATGTAAACTTTCTAATGCTTGGTTTACTGAGAATAGATGAACTACACTGGACACCTGCTGAATGTGTTTATAAAGTGATCTGTTTCTTAACTATTACATCAAAAAAGAGCCAAGACTATCAAAAGCCTGCTCGTTTTGATACGACAGCCCTGATGGTCAACATCTCAAACCTTTCATTTTGAATACAAAGGAATTCTTTCAAGTTAGAAAACGCAAGAATAAAAATCTTGAAATACTTTTTTTTTAACAAGCATTTATGTATTGCACAAACACAAAAAAATCTTATGTATATCTATCTATCCATCTATCCATCCAGACAGATCTGAGTTAAGTTTGTCAGCTTTAGGATGATTTCAGTTCATTAATGTCTCAAAAACTGGACTCATGGAACCAACCTTGGATTTATTAATAATCCAGACTGACTCATCCTCTGAGGCTTTTTTAAATTCCTGAAGTATTGTTTATTTTCCTCTTACAGTCTAAAAGCAGTCTGTTTCTTTTTTTATTCTAGCCTCCGCCTCCTGCAGATTATAAACCCCCAGATGTTCCGGTAAGTGAACAACTCAGCTCTTTTTCACACTGATACAACTCAAAGACAGACTACAAACTCAACAGCTCTGTGAAAACCTCATCCACTTTGTGTAAACACACGAGCACACACTTTTTTTTTTTTACACACATTCAGGAAGAAGTGCCTCAGCTGTATGCTCTGCTGGTTCCTCTAGAGTGGGGAATGTTGCATTACACTGGTGGGTGTTGTCTCAGCAAACAGCACAGAGTCCACCTTCCCTTTTTTTTTCTTTAATCGAAAGCTCACGTCTGACCAAACCCAAACGCTCACGTAAAGCTTTTAAAGTGACTAAATAGATACACCCGTTGAAGCGCTGGTAATACTCTTTGATATCCACCCAGGTTACTATTTACTCGCCATTAACACACCCACATTTGCATCATAGTCGACTCCCACTTTGTCATCTTGTCTTGCAAGAAGCTCTTGTTCTGTGTCTCACGATCACTTTCCACACAGATTCTTGTCCTCCAGTGTGAGTTTTGAGTTTTATCACGTCTTTGTTAAATCTAAACAGTTTTAGGTTTGGAAATGTGTATTTTACAAGTTTATTTGTACCTTTTTGACTCCATGGAATGTGAAGGGAGTGTCTGTACTTTTGTTCCTCTGCTGGTTCATGCAGTCTGGTTTGCATTATTTAGAAATGTTGTTTGCTTTTAACGTAGGAGGACCTGCCCTCTAGTGGAGGATCAGGTTACTGTCATAGGACTTGGACTGATCATCTTATTATGAAATTTTGAAAGTGTGTCTCGATGTTGTGTGGTGACCTGGTGTTTGTCCTCTGTCTTCTCTTCTTCAGAAACCTATGAGCACGAACGAGGCCCTGGATTCTCTTTCAGCAGGATTCATGTCCTCAAGTGTTCCGGCTGCACCCAAGAAGCAAGAGGTCAGTCCTCAAGCATGTAGCGCTCAGCTGAGAGTCCATCCTCTGCCTGTATACCCAGACAATGTCCATTTTAAACTCTTTTAGTTTGGCATATCTTTAGTAGGCAGAATGAATTGACAGTTTAGCTTCACTCTTTCTTGTATGAATCAGATAAAGCTTCTGTTTCTGTTTTCTTTATGATGTGTTTAGAAAAAGGATCCCGTTGAAGTTGTTAGTGCTGCCTCTGCTGGCCCTGCTAACTTTGCACCAGCTCCTGTGAAGGTAGTAAAATACATTTTCAAGAATTTCACAGTGAAAAGCGGGGAAGGTGTAAAGTCTTGTGTCTTGTTTCTGTTACAGAAATCTCAAACCCCTGCAGCTGCTCCTTCTACTGATAATAAAATGCAGAAGGGCTCAGATGATTTCTCTCTGGATGCTGGACTTCCATCGGTACAGCACCCTTACTCTTTGCTCCTTTTCTTGTCAGAAGAATTACAGAAACACTTTGCTGAAAACTTTTGAGGAATTAAAAGCAATGGTTTCTGTGGGCAATTTATTAAATGTTATTCAAATAAGTGTCTCCTAAGTTAAAGCTAAAAGTTTCCTTTGTTGCTTGTTGTAGGCAGTGGCTCCTACTGTGGCTGTGTGTAAGTTTCCTCCTCCTGACAAAAGACCCAAGATGGAAAAAGTCTCTCGTGATTTTTCTCTGGACTCTGGACTGGATGCAAAAGCAAACAAGCCAAAGACTGATGTGAGATTCACATTTTTTACCTGCTCTTTTTCTTATTTTTGGAGTAAAACAGAATAAGACAGGTTGTGAGATCACAAACTTCTCCTGCTGTCCTCTCCTTAGCCCGCTACCATGCCTATGGATGCTCTCAGCGCTCTTGTAGACACATTACCAGCTGACACACCCAAACCTAAACTCCCTGAGCTCAGACCAGAGGACATCGTCTCCGTAAGAGCACAGACATATTGTGCTGATGCATTTCCTCCCTTTAGAACAAATTACTGATGGAAACTTTATTTTTTAGGAGGACAAACACAAGAAGGAGAAGGGTGTACTTGTAGGAGAGAGAGATGACTCAATTAATCCTGAATACAGGTTCATCAAGGAGGAACTTGAGAAATTGCCAGCCCCCAAACCCGAGGTGAGACTGCATCTAGAACAATTATTGATGTTGATGATGATGTAAAATGTTACCTTAATGCTAACTGAATGAATTTTGATTCACCTTTCCCTTTCTTTCCTCCTGCTGCAGCCTACGATGGCCACTGGTGAAGCTCTGGATATTCTCTCTGGAGACTTTTTGGACTCCTCAGTTGCTCCTGCAGTCAAAGCTCCTCCTGCACAGGTGCAGCGTCAATCTGAGTCCTTTTGAATGGATGAAAAAGTAAAACGTAAATGAAAACAGAGACACAATATTACATACAACATCTCTTGAACTGTTTATTCTTGTGCTTGTAGAAAGCCTCCGCTACGGCTACAAGTCCTGCAGGCCCTGCTCATAAGAAAGTGGTAGATGATTTCTCTCTAGAGGCGGGGCTCTCTGCTTCTACAGCAAAGGTACGGCGGGCCATTATTCTCCTTGTGTTACTTTTGTGCCTTAGGTGTGAACTTATTTAATTGTTTTATTAAACTTCAACTCATATTTTATAGTGATCCAAACAGATTTTTTTTGCTGCAAACATCCCACTTTGTAAAGAGAGTCAAATTTCTCATTGAAACAAACAGATCTCATACAGAGACAGTGACTGTCTGTGGTGGCATTTCAGCATCAGCTCAGGATAGAAGGTCACATTTAATTTGAACACCGTGTGAATTTATTTTATACATAACTCCTAACTACAGATCAAAACTTGCAGATTTTGCCTGATACACTTTGGGGTTGTATGAGAGAGTACAGTCCAATAAATACTTCATGAAGGCTTGTTAGCCATTAGGGAGTTGAAGAAGACGGTCAATTAACTGGTAATTTGGGTTGAATATTAGTTTGACTGTGTTCACATTTAAAAGTGTCACCTTTTATTTGCATAAAAATAGATTTTATCTGTTGCTCTGTGCAGAAAGTTGAATCCAGTGCTGTCCCTCCTAAAGCCGCTCCTACTGACAAGAAAGTAGCAGAAAAAACTGCTGCTGGAAAATCTAAAGCTGACCAGGTGGGTAGTAATAGTAGTTGATTTGATTTTCGTTCACTCTTAAATATTATTTATTCGAGTCTTGTCAGTTATCTAATTCGGTTTTCTTCTCCTCTCCTCAGCCCGCTACCATGCCTATGGATGCTCTCAGCGCTCTTGTAGACACATTACCAGCCGACACACCCAAACCTGAACTCCCTGAGCTCAGACCAGAGGACATCGTCTCCGTAAGAGCACAGACACTTAACGAGTTTATTCACAGCCCTTCTTTGCAGAAACCCTCATGTGACCAGCATATCCTTGACTCTGCAGTTCGGCTTCTCACACCATCATTTCCACCTTTTGTTTTTTAATAGGAGGACAAACACAAGAAGGAGAAGGGTGTGTTTGTAGGAGAGAGGGAGGATTCGATTCACCCAAACTACAGATTCAAAATGGAGGAACTTGAGAAACTGCCAGCTCCAAAACCTGAGGTAAGACTGCGGTGGAGAAATCAGACTCATTGAATTACACTTACCTATGATACAATAATAAACTTATATAAACAGTGTATTAACACACACATTATTAATCTATTTTCCTACTTCTGCAGCCCACGATGGGCACTGGTGAGGCTTTAGACATTTTGTCTGGAGACTTTGGGACCCCCTTAGCTGCTCCTGTTGAACAGGTACGATCCAAACACCAAAGGTATTGAAACACTGAAACTTTTGTGTTTTTAAATGATCCAAAAATGTGGTATTTCCTTCTCTGCCCTGTAGAAGCCTTTGGCTCAACCCCTCAACCTCCCACCAGGCGTTGGTATTCCTACAAATATCGCCCCAGATGCATGTTATGCAGCTGAACCAGGAAGAATGGCTCCACCAATGGAGTTTAAACCTGTCCAGGTATCCTGAAAACACAACACCTAAACACCTAAACCTTTAGTTTGTCAATGTGCACATTTTAGGTATTAGCATGTTTTTTCCATCCCTCAGTTTGTACATAGTTTTCTTTCAATGGTATATGCTTTATGTGCTGCATATAAATTATTTTACCCGGTTGAAACACATTATTTCTCATCCTTGATGAAAGTTAGAAAAAAGATCACATGACAAAAGTAAATTTAGCATTACAAATGAGACCATGAACATCTAGCCTAGCTTAGTTTAAAGTTACTGTTTCCTAACCAGCACCTTTAAAGCTGACTAATTAACCATAGACTGTATATATAATGGACAGTGTGGCTCCGCCTTTTACCACTGTACGGTTTTGAAGCCAAAATACCTTCATCCCAGGCACCGCCATTGTGCAGCCAGAGTCTGCGCAGTAGAGACTATGAGGGACTCTGAGTGGAGCCAGGTGAAAAAAAAACAAGTCTTTTGACAGTCTGATCTCTTTTTAACTCTCATCCTGATGTATTTTACTACTCCCCTCAAAAAAACCTACGCAAGAACAGCAGCTGTCAATCATAGTTAAACGAAACCCTGTTTTTAACGTCTAATAAATAACGAAAAAGAAACTTTTAGAGGAAAAGCCTCATAATGTCTTCATATCACCACAGCACACAGATGTGAGAAACATTTCTACAAGGTGTATCATTTTTAAAAGTTTGACCACATCCCATCTGGAATGAATAGAGCGACAGAGTTTTTGACCTATACTGCAGCCAGCCACCAGGGGGAGCAGTTTTTGTGGTGTAATGTAAAAAACAAGTTACATCTGTTTAAGCTACACAAAATTAAAGTAAAAACACAGCATGTTGTAGTGTTACTGAGTCAAGCAGTGTCTCCCTGTAGTACAGTCAGTGTGTGAGGCTAATAAAACTTCTCCACTTTTTCTTTTTTTTCTAATATTGTGATTTTAATGTTGCTGTAAAGCACTTTGAATTGCCTTGTGTATGAATTGTGCTCTACAAATAAACTTGCCTTGCCTTACTGGGAACATACTTTTAAGTACTGTTATGAAACCAAACACTTGTATTTCCCTCAAAAGTCAAACTTTACTTTGAAAGCTGAACTGGTGTCTGTGTTTAATAGAGTAAAGTGGAGGATATGTCAGCGCTGGATATGCTTTCTGGAAATCTTGTTGCTCCAACTAAAGCTTCAGGAGTCCAGTCTTCTCTTCAGGCCAAGATACCAGAGGTACATCTATTGTTGTGTGACTTTTGACCCCTCTGTCTTCTTTTTACTCGCAGTTCTTTTGTTGGTGAGTTAATTGTAATAACTCCCTCCTGTCCTCCTCTCAGGCTGACCCCATGTCTCTGGATGCTCTCAGTGCTCTTGGAAGCTCATTACCAGCTGATGCACCCAAACCCAAGCTCCCAGAGCTCAGACCAGAGGATATTGTCTCAGTACGTAACTCACAAACTACAGACTCACCAAACATGCATTTTTGCTGAGCTAAGTCCACAGCTTTTGCCTTTTCACAATATTTCTCGCTGGTGATTTTGTTGTGTGCTGGTTGTGTCACATGTCTGGAATAATTACAGTATCATGTATACAGTCTCAATATCATGGAATGTCTTGTTTTTTTCATCTTTTCATAGGAGGATAAACACAAGAAGGAGGAGGGTGTGTTTGTCGGAGAGAGGGATGACACAATTCATCCAGACCACAGGTTTAACAGGGAGAAACTTGAAAAACTGCCTGCTCCCAAACCTGAGGTTAGAAAAATAACATAACTATATATTAGTAATTTGAAGACTTACGTTGGATGATAATGATATATTCATCCCTCTTGTTCTTCCTCCTCAGCCCACGATGGCCACTGGTGAAGCTCTGGACATTTTGTCTGGAGACTTTGTGACCTCCTCAGCTGCTTCTGCTGTTCAGGCTCCTGCTTGCACTCCCTCAGCGCCTCCTGCACAGGTATACTTTAAATTGACACAAAACTGCTGACTGTAAACTCCACATACACTGCTAGTTATGGTCCTTTGGATGTCATCACAGTAAAACCCATATTAGCTATAAATAGCATTTATCTTGGTCTGTCTTTCTGTCCGTCAGCCCTCTGCAGACTTTGCTCTGGATGCCTTGGCGGGAGACTTTGTTACTCCTACTGCTGCTGAAGCTGTGAAGTCAGCTGCTTCCATTCCCACAGAAGCCAACCCACAGGTAAACACAAGTCCAACTACAGTAGATCTTCAACTTCTTGACAAATCCCTGAAGTTCCATCAGTATATCTCCTTTTGCATTTGTGCTTTCAGCTGCTTGCAGGAGCAGACAATGCCCTGGATGCTCTGTCAGATACCTTGAAGGATATCCAACCCACCCCCCAGCCGGCTCCCGTTCCTGTCAAAGACATGGTCAAGGTACCCACTGCCAGAGAGATCTCTACAGTAGAGCTAGAATGGGAGAAAAATGTTCAGTTCAAGAGTGCTCAGACAAAAAGTCCACCTTTCACTTCAGCTGCTCTGGTTTGTACGTTTGTTGCAGGAGAAAAAGGCGGTAGAGGAGAGGCTGATTAAGATGGGAGAGAGAGATGACACACTGCCGCCAGAGTACAGACCCACTGAGGAAGACCTGAAGGTAATGAAGAGAGTCATCACAGGGCTGTACTCACTGACTGTATATTACACCAATAATCCTTTTACTGTCTAACTTTTTTAAAATGTAACTGAAACAGAAAATGGCAGAGGAGAAGGCAAAAGCAGCTGCAAAACCCAAGGAGGTAAAGATGCAAAGACACACACACTTACACACACACTCTGTGATGTTGTTGTGCAGCTTTCAGTTCTGTACTTTACATACTCCTCATGTGAGACATGTGTGAATCCGTGTACGTCTCTGCCCTGTAGAAGCCTATGGATGACAAAACAGCTCTGGACCTGCTGTCAGATGACTTCACTCTTATTCCTCAGCCCACTGTACCCGTCGTATGTCATGGAGCTGAAACAAAGAAGATGGAGCCTCCAGTGTTGGACTCAGAGCCCCTGAAGGTAACCCAGAAACAAAACAGAAAAATATCCTTTGTTTGTATATAATGTACTTTTTAAACAAAGGTTCAAGTTTATGTTCTCTGAGGTCACTTTCTTTAGATTAATGGTTGAATAAGGCATCGATGGAACTCAAATTGACACTCAGTTAGCGATAGCAAACAGGACTGTTGAATAATACTATAGATTAATTGAAGATTATTTGTACAGAAGTGGTTGTTTTTAACTGGTACAACTGCAGCATTTTGTAATGACTAATAATATTTCACTGTTTTTTTCCGACATGTTTATTTTCCTTTTTTCCAGCCTATGTCCGGAAAGGCCCTTGACACCATGGCCAGCACCCTGCTCCCAGATGACCCTGCGTTTAAATCCAAGACAGACAAACCAAAGGTAAAAGATCTGCGCGAGCTCAAGATGTGTGGGTGCTCCTGTTGATTGCATTTGGATATCCAGGAGTGTAAAGGATTTGTGACACACCAATCAGGTGTCAGAAATTATTCAATATCAGCAATAACAAAAAAACTCTGGCGTACTAATCATCATTGCTAGTGATAATGTGTCTCCTTTAATCAATACAAATCTCACCCCTAACAGTGTCTAATCAACTCTTTCGTCTGATCTTGAAGTAAGATCCAAAGCAAGTTGGAGTCCTGCAATTAAGTGAAAAGTTTAGTTTATAAGATTTTTATAAATGAGTTAGAATGAATATTTTCCCTTTTTCTATTTCTTCTCCCTAAAATTTTACTCAAAGCATTTTGATAAACACATCCCTGGACTTAAATCTGTGTGAAGCCTGATCTGTTGTGTAAAAAATCTCCCCCTGGCTAACAGCACTTTCCAAAGAGGCGCAGGATGTTTTAGTTTTCATTGTCAGATGGCGCCCTCTGTAGGTCGCTGAAAAGAATGTCCTGTATCAGTGGTCACCTCATCGTGGATCAGGAAAATCAGCTGTAGCCTAACCAAAGTGTCAAATTTGTTACAGGGCAAGAGCAAGTCAAAGTCAAGGTCTAAAGTAAGCAAATTGCCTGCTGCATGAAGACCTCCAATCACTCAATCAGATGTGTACCATGGTGAACTGTAAATGTGATGATTACAAATAAAAACTCTTCAAGGGCAGAACCTAAAAAAGCTGCATGCGAAGCACTCGTCTACCTATGCTTCTTTGATTTTTCCATAAACTTAAAGCAAATCTGTATTATCAGTGCATGCAAAGGTTCAGTGGCCTCTCTTTTGTATTTATGTATCAAATATTAAAGACTGGCCTTGCTTTTCAGAAACAACGAGCAGAGGATCCATCTGCCTCAGACCAGCTACCGACTCAGCCAAGCTCAGAGGTTGTGGCCACATCTTCAAAGAAAGGAGGCAAGAGATAAGACCACCTGAGAAAAGGTTTGTCCTCAACGTGTGCACTTTTTCTACCTGAGGGAACTCACATGTTCAAAGAGGCACATTCCACACCCACACTTTTCACCTGACAGCTGAACGTGTCGTTTGTTGCAGGTTATCGGCGCAGATTGTCCTCTTTGCCAAAGGGATGTGATCATGAGGGAGCTGCTCTCTGGATGATTTTTCTAAAACATCAAGAATGTATACTGGATGATAGGAAACCCCCCCCCCCCACACACACACACACACACACACACACACACACACACACACACACACACACACAAAAGAAACAAATCTAAGTGTGGCACCTTTTTTATTGGTTTTACTTGTATTTAAAGAGGAGAAGATTTTGGTTTCTGATGAGAAAAAATATGAGAATTTTTTTAACAAGATGGTGGATGAGGGAAGAATTGACTAAGAAAGAAAGTGAACTGGAGGGAAAATGAGAGGTTAAAGACATGTTTTGTTGGTTGGTGTATTTAGCGTGCCGAGGGAAGGAAGCCGATGCTCATCACAGCCGTGTATGACCACCTCAGCTGACGGTTTCAACTTTTCCAATTTTATCTGAAACGAGAACGCACCGCTTATCAAAGCGTGGTGGTTTTGTAACATTGGTTTAAGAAGTTGTAACTGTCAGCTTACGTGGGAGCAGCACAGGGTGGGTGTTTGGTATCGGAATTTGTGCAATCTTGATGTACACAGAAAAGCCAACTTTTCTTTTATGATGTGGTAAAAAAGCCTTAAAGACACTAGTGTACAGCGTAGTTTGCTTTTATTTTGGACAACATATAGTTTACGTTTTTGAATAAGTGGAGGTTTTCCAGGAGGGGTTTTGCTTAAATCTGTTCTGGAGAGCTTCTTGCAAATGCCTTGTACTTTCAGAGGGTCTTTT
The DNA here is from genome assembly GCA_030710495.1 of Labroides dimidiatus. NCBI lineage: Eukaryota > Metazoa > Chordata > Actinopteri > Labriformes > Labridae > Labroides > Labroides dimidiatus. Next base: position 21,072,581 of record CM061143.1, on the reverse strand, counting down.
TATATGTATTTGGCCTTGTAAAAAAAAAATACTGGTGTCCTAAAGTGCACTTAATGAACTAAGGTGGTTGCAGACTTTGTAATCTGCCCTTGTTTGTATACTGTAAAAAAAAAAAAAAAAGATTTTTGCTCTACCTGAACACTGTATACTTTGCAAAGGGCTTTCAAATGTAAAGTCAGAAATCATATTACTTTTCCACATTTTTGTGTCAAGGTTTTTTTTGGGTGTGAGTCAAAAAAATATGAGAGATATGATAGATGTGGGAGTACTAATCAAATAAAGAGAATCTAAACGTTAAAATGTGTTGCTGTGATTTGTCAGACAGAAAATGAACATATAAAGCTTTGATGGTTTGAAACGGCTAATTCCTGCAAAGAAAATTCGACCATTTCTCTAAAAGGTAGAATGAAATGTACTTGAACAATAAAATACCAGGAACAGAATCTCTTTTGTGAAAATTTCCTTTGCTTCTCTCTGGGTTTTTTTCACTCTGCACATGACTTTTACAGCCCACTTCCTTCTGAGTTGGGGGCTTACAAAGAAACAATGTCTTATCTTAAACTTGACGACATTGAATTCTGCACAAAGAACTGAAATGAGACAGTTCAATACGGGATTGTCTGAAGAGTCATATACATTATATTTTTACTTTTTTAAATTTAGATTTTGGTGAGAAATTAAAGTTTTTGAATTATTTTATTCAGGAAAGATGCTCATGCAGGCAGATCAATGAAAAAGAAGAAAGGCTAGCTTGAAGATTGAACAACATAAAGCCTGGTAGCATTTAATCAAACCTAATGAGAGCAGAACACTTTTTTTATTGTCTACAAGGAAAGTGTGAAGTTGGAAAAGTTCTGGAGAGTTCAGCAGCTTATGTAGAAAATCCAAACAAAGAGACAACCCAGGATATAGTTAGCTGTTTAGAAAAACAGTTTTAATCATTGTCACTGATTAATCAAATAGTATATATAGCAAAACCAATTATATACCGTTTTAGTTTATACATTAGTTTCCTGGTTTCAAAAAATATCTTCGTCAGACTAAAGCGTTTTCTCTCATCCTCGTCATTCATCGTGGTTGGACAACTGAACGTTTTAAGACATTGTCCCTCGAGAGCGTTCACTCAATCCTAAACAGCATGGAGTCATCAGCAAAATATTCAATGAGATGAAAAATAGAAATTACCTCAGCATTTGTAAAATAATGATCTCTACACCAACTTACACTAACAACAACAACAACAACAATTTTGATGTGTGTGTGGGGGGGGGGCTCAGTGAAATTGCACTGTATGCTTTACATATGGTGGTTGGTCATCATTTGTTTTCCAGGAGGCATTGCCCGGGGTCTGTATGACATGAACAAGAAAAAATAGTTAAAAAAAAAATAACTGCAACATTTTTGCTTAACAAGAGTCAAAACAAAGTATAGAGAAGCAGTGTTTTAGTATTATGTAAGACAAAACAAGAAAAAGCTCCAAAATAATATTAGACAAGTCTCAACTCGAACCAGCTTTAGGTCTAGAGACTAAAAACATTCCTCTTTTACTCTGCCCACTTACGAATTCAAACTCTTTTCTGTACTAAACCACTTTTAACGTTTTTTTCTCCTTTTTACAAAATGAGTTTTAATGAAAATTAATACTAGCATTCTTATTTTAGTTTCATTTTTTTCCTGATTTATTTTTTTTATACTATTTTATTTTTTAATACTTGGTACCTTCATGGCATATTTTTTCAATGATAGTAATGTTACTGTATTTTGTTTTTTTAACTCTTAATAACTTTGGATAGCTCTAAGTATGCATGGTGCTTTTTACACGCACTTCTCGTCTTCCCTTTCAAAACAGTCCAGAAGAGTTAAAGACACAGATGAGATCATAAATTGTTTTCATGAGCTTTTTTAGACTTTTTTTAAGCAAAAATAAATTCATACTCTATATTGATATTTGATTAGGATTGTGTGTGTGTGTGTGTGTGTGTGTGTGTGTGTGTGTGTGTGTGTGTGTGTGTGTGTGTGTGTGTGTGTGTGTGTGTGTGTGTGTGTGTGTGTGCGTGTGTGTGTGTGGGTGGTCCAATCTTTTTCTGGAAGAATTTAGAATAACTGCTACTTCCTGAACAATGATTGATTTATTTTCTTAGAAGAATACATTTTTGGAGTCATTTTAATGTATAAACACGACAGTAGACAGAAGACCTTTTTTTGGCTTATCATTCAGTTTTTGTTAAAATTCCTGCCCCTAAAAAAAAGAAACTTTGTTCTCCAAATAAGCTGTAAAACTGTTTGTTTTCATAAAAACTTAAATGAAAAAGAATACATACTTAAGATGCAAATCAAATTTTGGGAGAAAATAAAGTGCGCAAGAAATACAATAAAAAAAAAAAATTAAAAATGCCCCTGTGTGTAGATAGTGCTGTATTTGATATGGATAAAAACAGATATGTCACTTACTTTCTTTTATAATGGTGTGGGCATCTTCGTGTCCTTATTTCTGAAAAAAAAAAAATCAGTTGTTATCAAATACTTGCATACACATTAAAGCAACGCCATGTAAATTTAAGAAACAGAGGAAATAAAGGTAAAATTAAACTGTATTAAATTTCACATAACAAATAGGACAATGACTGACTGCATACAGACTATTTGACTTTCCTCTCAGGTTAAAGCAGTAAGAAAGACTTACTATTGCAGTACAGAGTGGTGACGATGAGGAGTAGAAGAAGAAGGCCGCAGCCGCCAACAAGTGGGGCCAATACCAACGGAGAACAGAGCAACAGAGGACTTGTTTCATCTACAAAACATGGCCACATTCAATACTTTTTCCTCGTTGTAAGTATGAAGGTGATAAAGACCAGCTTTACACATTATTTTGATTTGTATCACTTGCCCTTCTCTGTTTTAGAGTCACAGACACATGGGGCTGGGGTCGTGCAAGGAGGTGGTTTGGTAGTCTTTGGCGGAGCTTCAGTTTGAACTTCGATTTTTTCTTTAGGGAGGAACAATGTGAAGACAAATGTGACCGATTATATTTCATTTGTTATAATTGTGACAAATGGACAAAGAACACTCACCTCCAACCAGCCGAGTTACTGGGCCAAATTTCATTTCTTGATTCTTCTGCGATGCACAGCTGTAAACCCCACTGTCCCGAGCTTTGTTGAATGATGTCAGTATGATTTGATTTTTTGTCCCTGAGAGACTGAAGGGAGACTGGGGTTTCCTCAAAACACCATTAAGGCCAAAGGATGCAATGAACTGCATGCCCAGTGTGTCCAGAATTCGAAACCAGACGACAGTGGAACCAGGCTCTCTAACAGCACACGCAATCTCAACCGGCTGATTCTCCTTTACCACTATGTCTCCACAAGCTCCTGAAGTAATTTCTAAAGAAGGTGATCAAATAGAAGTAGCAACATTTATCACCATTGTAAAGACCAAGACACTGTGAAACATCTAAAATGGTTGTATAGAGGATTAAAAGCTTGATTTAGGTCAAACTTACTTTGAAAAAACACCACGGTCATCAGAATCTGCATCCACTTTTGGTCCATTTTAATCCAGCAGACAGAAATAGCTGTGAACTTGTCTTCTGTGTTTTGATGCTTGGCAGGAAGTATTCAGTTCAGAGATATCAAACCACGCCCCACCTGTAACCCTCTTCTCTGCTTTATCAAATGAAATTATTGCAGCTGAGTGTTGCAGGGACCTTCTGCAGCATAGTTGACATCTGCAAGACGTTTGAAGTGGAGCCCACCGATCTGCACTTTACACCCCTACCTATGCTTAACATCTGACTGTCTGACTTCATTTTCGATACCCTGACACAAAAACACAGTTGTGAAAATGTGTAGGCCGCCAAGCAAGTGTTAAAACTCCACACAGCACAATACTAACTTGTTTTATACTACAGCTACATCATGCAGACATCGCTAATCTGTTTCAGTAAACATCAAAACAGAATTTAAGACACAAAAAATGTCATTGATATTTCTTTATTTAGTTTGGGTAACTAGATATAAATCTGATTTGCTGAAGTGTTTTTAAGCAAGAAACCCTGCTGCATCCCTGCTCAGTGTCCTCTCAGACTTTGGCTTTTTCTTTTATTTAATTTTACAGAGCAGCTGCAGATAACTTAAAAAGAGTCCTGACATCAGGCAGATATTTATATGGCAAAGAATGTCATAATTCAAAATTCATTCTTTAAGCCTCAAATTAATGCAGCTCAAAAAAGGTAATGGCCAAGTACTCATTTTCATGAAACAATGCCCCAAATATGAATCTTACTCTTTTTCACACAGTATCTTTAATAAAAATAAAGTATTTACATATTTGAACAAACGCCCTTTCATACTTTATCATTTACAGCAGTGATCCCCAATGTGGGGATCAGAAGACACTGATAGGGGGATCCCAAAATGACATATCCAAAAATCCTGCATGATCAACCAAAGATGTCAGATTTTGATTCATTTTGTCTTTAGTAGTCCATTGGTGATGTTTAATAGTCCATATGAGCCTCTTTTTCCATAGGACGCTCCACAGTCACGTGATCTGAGCTGTGCCTCTGATTGGATGAACTGACGATCTTAATATTGTTGAATCTGCCAAGTTTCATCCCTGTACAGTGCGTGCCGTTAGCAAAATTAGCGATTCAGATGGGAGACCTTCTTTGTACCAGGCTGTAAATGTGTTTATTTTGGCAGTGAAAACTGCTTTTTTTTTTTGGCTTGGTGTGTGCGTGACTTCTGGTACTTCCGGAGCCAGCCTCAAGCGGACACTCGAGCAACAGCAGACCCTAGCACTTCCACATTGGGTGCGTCTCAAAGCGCCAAATGTCCATCCTTCCTTCCTCCACTTGCATTGTTCACTTGCGTCTTAGTCCCCCTCCCACCAGAGATGCAAGGAAATGAAGCGAGGAGTCGAGGAGATTCGTTTTAAGAGAATTGAGACGTCCTCATTGTCTCATATTTTCAGACCGGAGGTTGCCGCTTGGTTGAAACTGAGACTTGCTTACTTTGACCTCTTTTAAGCCGAGCTTGAAGCTGTTGTGTTATAAGTGCCTATCGTGCAAGCTGTTGACTGAAAACATGTCTTTTGATCCTGTTGTAGCTTTGGGTTAAAATTTAAAAATGTAAATTTTCCAAAACTATTTTAAAACTTTTGACCAGTCGTGAACATACATGTTCATAATTCAGTTTCAGTATTGATCTCGTCTTTTGTGTGTAGGAAGATGTTCATATAATAATGAATTGATGTTCCTCCAGCCCTGCCTGCTCATGTGATTGGCTTTGTTTCCTACTTCAGCAGCTAACAGGAGTCACTGTTGGCTGAGTAGCACTGGCTCCTCTAATTAGCACCAATCAGCACTGGTGTGCATTACTCAATATGATCTGTTTTGCATTTCAAAGCTGACTTTACCTGACACCCATGGTAACGTGGGTTATCATGAGGTTTAACTACTGTTTCATTACAGGGAGAAATTTTAGCTGCTAGATGGCAGCAAAAGCAGGACTTGGAGATCTGACATTGATGAGCAGAAATTTTACTGAGTCATGAGTCAAAAAATGAAAAACAAATACATTCAAAAATGTTAAAGTCCCTGATTATTTTAATTCTCAAATAAGAGAAGCTGTTCTGAACTGCCTGGTATGTCAAACAGCAATACAAAACAACATGATAAAAAGAAAAAAATCAATAAAAAACATGAAACCTCTTTCCATTAATCAAAAACACCTGAAACCACAGCAGAAACACCTGACTTGGCATGTTAAAGCTTGACTGTTGTAGGGAAGTGAAACTCCCCCTATGAACTATGAGAACTTCAGCTTTCATGGTGCAACCTGGGGTTTTATTTCCTGTTCAGTGACGGAAAGTGAACGCACCGATTTAGCGATGGGCAGCAAGTGTTGACATTTGACTTTTTTTCAAGGGGGATTATTTGTTTCCACGAGTGGGAGGACAGAAACAGAGACAGGGTGAGAATGAAACAGATAAGAAGGGTCTGCTTTAGAGCTTTTTCTTCCACCCCATCATTAATAACCCTTAATCGGATACATATGATACCCGTTACACTTCATCTGTTTTTTAAATCAATTATTCTCATGTTTATTTCATTACTGAAAACCAGTTTCTGATTTGTTTTTTGTCCTCGGTAAACGGGGATTCTGTTGATGCTTCTTTCTAAAGGGAAGTCACAGTCAGAACTCTCAGTTAGCCCACCTCATCTTCCATATCTCTGTTTCAGGGTTTAGTCATAGTCAAACACACCTGCATGGGCTTCCCTATTAGTCACACAGGGGGTCTCCAATCTGAAACTTACATCGTTGTGTTTCTTTCTGTGTGTGTGGATACTGTGAGCATGTAGTGGGTGTCCAGGGGAAGCCAGTGAGAAAGAGAGCACCCTGTACAGTATCTTGACATTGATATTTAGTCTATAACGACTTCTTATCATTCTGTTATAGTAGCATCAATGACAGACGTAAATCAGCATTATTGCTTATCCTTCCTCTCTTTGGTGGACCTGTCTCTGCTCTGTTGCTGTGTTGGCAGTTCCAGGCATTATGGGATAGGAAGGTGTGACAAAGAATCCTAATGCAACAAAAGGAGTAAGTAGAAAAGGAGAGTTCTCAGTGGAGCGAGCGCACATGCAGATCTCTTTGTTATAAATGTGACTTTATCATTTCTTATGTTACTGAGACACACTGTTTATGTCATGGGATTTTGATATTTTTGCTTCATATGTTAAACAAAATAGATTTTTCCACATTCATGACGCACTAAATATGTTTATATTCCTGTTATGTCATATTAATACGAAACAGGAATATCAACCACATACACCTGCTATATTAGGAATTACTTGTTTGGGTTTTGTTTTAAAGACATTCTTATTTCAAGAAACTTCACAATAAAATTTTTCCTACCTCACTGGCAGATTTTTAACTATTTTCATGCAAATACGGGATCGGTTTTATCCTTTAATATTGATACTGTTAACACTGTTGAGTCTTATAAGACAATTTTTAAGAAATAAGTCAAACACTTAATAAATTTCAGTCTTTGCAGTGTATGAAGTGTTCACATAAAGCAGAGCTGATTATGAGGTGATGCAGCTATTACCATAAGGTTTCACATGTTAACTGTAAACTATGTTATTCACCTTATCTGACTATGGAAATTTAACATGTGAAATGATGTTTCTTAAAGGCACTTTTGATTTTTCTTGCTGATTTAAAAATATACTTAGAGTTGAATGTAATAAAATACTGTATTTCTGTTTTGTATTATATTGATGTTTGTTTTTCTGAGATGAAAAAAAGAGTTTTATGGGGATTATGGTAACCAAAATGAAGGTTACAAGAGCTGTTTTGTGAAATTCAAAACCAACCTGCACTGTGAAAGTAAGTGTGAAACTAATTTTTTTATGGGATAATATACAATTCATAAAATTTTGAGTTCCTCCTTCTTTTAAATTAAGTGATTTCTTTAAAGCTACGGCAAAATATTGCAGTAGATGTTTATTCCAATTAAAATCCTGACGGGTGAGACTAGACTGGCGTGAAGCATCAGGATTCTGATTTGCATAATCATCTGTATACGATTTCCCTTAATGTTGTGAATTTTTTTTTTATAAAAAGAGTGCACAAGATACAATTCTTTATCTTTGCAGTTTTTTTTCCCAACATGATTTCATCTTTTAGTATTGTCGCTAATTTATCATAAAACAGCAGAAATCTGTTTTCTTCAAGAGACATTCTTTTTAGTCTGCCACTCCCAAATGCTTTTTTTATGTTCCTGGAACCAAATTAATAATCCAATAATTTATTTTTCAATTTAAGAAAGTATACCAAGCTTATGTGATTTAATACAAAATCCCTAATATAAATTATATGACTTTCATAATATTTAATTTGTATTTCTGACATGATGTCTTGTGCTTGTTTTGAAGCAGGTGAACTGGATTATCTTATGCTTCAAGATATTTGTTCAATATAGAGTTCATTTAGTTATATAGTCATCTTCTTTATGTACTTTGGTTTTCATTTTTTAACATGATATCTTAAAGGTTGTTTGAACAGCATTTGTTGATTTTGTTTTTAATTTCTTTAAACTAATGTGGACTTTTATCAATACTAACTATTGAAGCCATATATTTTCTGACCTGTTCCCTACCAGTAGTAGTATATCAGTGATGTAATACTACCCAAAACTTGATGTCTATATATGCAAACAATGTGTTTAAATCCATTTGTTACTAGTGCCACACAGTGGCATCATATATTGAGTCATTTACAATAAAACACCCTTGAATGAGACGTCTTTGGTGTATTCTTTTAATTCTTTTTGTATGCATACGTATTTTAATTTCAAACAGCAATGCTTTTCTGTCTCTCTCTCCAAGTACCTCTGTTAGTGCTTGCGGTTCAGTCTGTGGTACATTTGTGGTCTTTTTGTTTCAGAGACTAGATGAAGAGCTCAAAGTTAAGAGAAGCGATAACATCATAGCAAGCACGGCTTCGAACGCAGAACGCAGGAAACAGTCGCTCACACTCCTTGAGACCCAAACAACCACCAACCCAGTGACTTCTTTAAGTTCATCACTCACACAGGTGTGCCTGTGTGTATTGTAGGTGTAAGAGGTTGAAAGCAAGACAGAGAGAGAGAGAGAGAGAGAGAGAGAGAGACGAAGAAGGAGAGGAAGAAGAAGAAGAAGAAGAAGAAGAAGAAGAAGAAGAAGAAGAAGAAGAAAAAGAAGAAGAAGAAGAAGGAGGAGAGAGAGAGAGAGAGAGAGAGAGAGAGAGAGAGAGAGAAAGTGAGAAAGTGGGGGAGCACGAAAAACAATTATTTGTGAAAGGCAGTGTAGCCTTTAATTTGAGTGTAAAGCAGTACAGATTCTGACACATAATCAAGGTTCTTGTGTTTGGTGTGTACGCACTACCAGAGGGAATTGAACAGAGACTGAATGTAATGCAAGTTTACACATCAAAAGATAAAGGAAGACACACAGCTCTGCCACTCACCTACTCAACTTCCGCGAAACATAATATTGACAGTGGATGTAAAACACCCACTTCCAAACCCCTCTGTCTCTCACAGATACATGCATAGAAACCTCTTAGATACAACACAGCACCAGAAGCAGTTTTGGACACGAGCACTTCACCTTTGCGTTGGCCATAACTTTACTCTTATACATGTACATTTATCACTTTCAGGGTTTTATGAGTAAACTGAGCCACCAACAACACTTTGAATAATGAAAAATATACAGATTTATTCCATGAAAGAAATATGCATACATAATCAATAACTTGACAGAGCTGTTTTCTTTCAGACGGACGTTAAAACATTTTAAAACACAGTGAAAGATGAAGACAAATGAGCAAAGAGTCCTATTTCAACAGTACCCTGAAGCCTCTAGATACCGATCAGAGACCTACAGGTTTTGAAAGAAAGAAGAGAAATACTGGATGAGGGATGGATGTCATCTGCATAATGATTATCTACAAATGTAATATAGACATAACTGAAACAAAAAAATTGTCAGTATATCACAACATGTTCAACTCTTGCTGGAGCTGATATCTTTGATCCGTTCCTTGTCTGAGAGAACATTTCACTATAAACAACCATGACATGTCTTCACGGTCTTCATGCTCCACTGGATGACGGCAAGAAACGCTTCAGCCCCTACAAAAATCAAGGCAAGATTATTTTGGTTTTAAACAGATATTGTTACAGATTTGTTTAATGTAAAAACAAGTTTTGAGTTTAAGAAATTTGTGAATGTGTATACTTGTACATAAGAATACATAAATAAGGTACGCACCCCAGTCAGAAGCACAGTAAGCAGAAAATGTGCATTGGGTCATCTATCGTTTCCTTTATGTAGTGAAAACAAAACAGAAGAAGTATATGTAAGCTAACGTTCATAAAGTTGCAAAATAAAAAGTGTTCAAGGATTGAAAATGAGTATTTTTTGCAGAAAAAAATAACAAAATAACAGGTAGTTCAACCATTTGTCCTGCTATACTTACTTAACAAAGTGGTGCTGACACTTTTTGGGCAGCCCTACAAGCAAGAAAGTGAAAAAACAAAATATAACAATACGTCAAAATGTACCTTTCACGCATCATAAAGTTGTTTCCATGTGTAACAGCTTCTGCTAACTTATTTAGATGTATTACTTGGCACCAATCTGTGCTTTCTTCCTACAGTATTTTTAAGCATGCACATTTAACTCACGGCTGAAGTAGTACAGTATGCAGATGAGAATTAGACCCAAGGTTGCAATAATTCCAACCAATGGCCATAGAATCAGGGAGCCGCAGCCATCTGGAACAAACAAGGTTCACATACAGCATGTTCAATTTGCATGATTTTAACTTGTTGTATTTGAGCCACATGACCAATCGTAACTTCAGACTGTAACTACGCTGTCTGGATAAAGCTATCTCTTTTGCAGCGTTCACTGCAATATAACACAAGGCATTCAATTTACGTCCTATGACCAAAAAAAAGGGGACAATCAAACAAACCAACAAACAAAAACACAATCAAGCGCTGTTTTCTCATCCTGAAAGGTCTCCTACCCTGCGAAGAAACCTCCTTAGAACAGTGACAGACTGAGTTGACTGATGATTTGGGTTTAGTCTTCGGAGGTTCGGTTGGAGGGTTGACTGTCAGACAGAAAACAAACATTTAAAAACATAATAAGACAGCAAAAGGTAAAAACGTTTTACTCACATTAAACAGCCTTCTCACTTTACCTACACATTCTCTTTTTCCATCACAGTTTCCAAACCAAAATCTTTTCCACGTTTTTTCTCTTCAAATACATCTTGCACTTTGTTTAAATGTTTGACCGCTCAGTTCAACTTTAACACACCAGATGTATTTAATTTCTTATTTTTCGACTAAATGTCACAGTGCTGGTTATAGAGTTTATCCATGTCTTTAATTAGTATATAGATGGAAACAATAACTACATTTTGGGCTATTTTTTTAATAATCCATAATCTTGAAATGTTTCAATTGTATTTTGTTGTACGTCAACTTGATGTTGTGAACAGGCAGAACTAGCCAGGAGCTCAACCATTATAGATATATACTTTATTGATCCAGGGGGAAATTCAAGATGCATTCTAAATTATTCATAACTTTCTCACAATGAAGCAACAACAGAATTCAATTTCTTTAGCTCTACAGAAAGTTTTTGGAGTGTCTACTAACTCTCACTAGTTGCACTTGACAGCAGTAACCAGTTGAGAAAGACAAAGAATGGAAAGTCTTGTGCCTCTGTTTGTAGCCACAGCTTAAAACCTGAGTGGGGTATAAAGCTTGATATTCTTAAGTGATTGGAAAACAGGCTAAGAGTTATACTTTACAAGACACAAGGACAAGGTTTCTTGCATTAACTCAAACTGGGGACGCCGCAGTTAATTGGTAGCGGTAAGGTATTCAAAAAGTTTCCATTATACCATTAATGTCGATATCATCTTTAACATTTCACACTACAGCAGATTTATGTGCTGATTTGTCTGATCTGTTTTAACCCATTGCAACAATCTACTCCTCCATTAGCAACGCTGGATTTTTAGTGACTTTCACGACTGTTTGTAATAACCACTTGATATTTCACTACTTACACCTAAACTCTTGAGAATCAAGCATACATACCTCCAGGCAGAAGGAGAAACCCAGGCCTCCATAATTCAGTGTTTTGTGTGTCCTTCAGAACACAGGAATAAACCCCCCTGTCCTCAACACTCACATTGCTGATGTGAAGTGTAAAGGATGCATCCCTCTTTCCAGTTATCTTGTACTTTTTCTTGTCAACACCATTCTCATACTGTTCACGGTTGGCGCTGTTGCTTTGACCAATCAACTGTATTTTTTCATGATTCAAAGTGCTGCGGAACCAGTACACCCTGTAACAGGTGATTTGAGTGCAGACGCAGTCAATCGACTCTGTACTGCTTATCTTAGGATAACGAATGCTGGTGCTTTCTTCCATCAGGATTGGGCTCAAACCTAGAACTGGAAACAGAAGAATATTGTGAGATTTTGACAAACAAACAAGCAGTACATCAGAGGACTCCAGCAGTGCGGTGCCGGAGTTTAGGATCCTTTATCTAAAATAGTTTAAATTCTTCAAGTGTGCAAAAAAAAAAAAAAGTCAAATCAGTGTTTCATTCCTATTATCTGGTGTTAAGAAAGGTTTAGCGATAACAATCTGGATCAGAAAATGCGAATTCCTCCATGATAAACAACTGATTATTTCAGATCTAAATAATAAGTCATCCGTCACACAAGGAAGAAAGAATATACCTGATGGTGTGGTGTATACAACTAAACACAAAAGGTGTTGTAAGAATGGAAATATAATTCACTGTGAAGAAACCCTTCTAAATGTTGAAACTGTGAAGGTGACATTTGGAAAGTGACTTCTTTAGCATTTATGCAATGTTAAACATATATAGGCAACATATTTGGTGTTGCAATCACCAGACATATGAAACATCTTAGGAGGACACTGAAAGGCTTCCAGTAAAAGAAAACTTAAGGGTTTAGATGTTCATGCTTTAATTGTGCTTCATATGACAGCTCAACAAATCCTGAGAGCTGAAGGGCACCCATGAATATAATTATAATTGAAAACTTTTTGTGGTATGACTCTTTTGCGAGTGCAACTGTAGATATATGATTTAACAGTGATATATATATATATATGATTATTTTTCCGAAAACATTTAACTTGTGTTATTTTAAATTGTGATTCTTTGAAATGAAATCACAGTAACTTTGACTAATACAGTTTCATCTATGAACCAAAGATTACAATGCTGTGTTTCCAAAAACAAACCATCTTAACTGTTAGACTACCTTAAACACAAACTTTCCCCACTCTGCTGCAGAAACAATAATTTAGAGAGAATTTGATGATTGCAGTTATAATCTACAAACAATGTTCAGCTTAAGTGCACAAAAACGCTTCCTTGCAACAGGTCTTGGAGACTACCGGAGTCTAACGAAGCAGCAAACACAGAAACTAAGTGGTCCTACCTGATGTCCATAGTGATGCTATCAGCAGTGCCCATGCTGGTGGCCGTTTGATCATTTTGTTTGGTCGCCAGTGTATGTGTGCGTGTAAGCCTGTTTGTACCTTGACTAGTACCAAATGGACAATGCTGATACTTTCTTTTCCTGCTAACTATCTGCTGTCAGAGATGATGGGAGGATCTGAGCCGACAGAGCCCTGAGCTGTCAGAGGGAAACACCCCGATGAGACCTCACAGGGCCTATCAGTGTGTAGCTACACAAATCACAAGATATTAGATAACATAGTGCTTTGATACACAGCTGAGAGTAATTATTCAATATGTATATGAAAATTAACAGATTTTGAACAGGGTAACATATGAAATATCAAAAGTATGGTTATTATCTGACAATCTGGACTATGTTCACTATAAAAGTGTATACTTCAAACAAAAGAACAGTACTTTAGCACAGCAATGTAAATAGTTAGGCACAAAATGTGTTGAAAAATAGAACAACTGTCATAAACAATGACAGTCTTCATGTCATAAAGCCAAAATGAAGCTAATGTGATATCTCTTATCAAGCAACAAAAAAGTGCTTATATAAAGAGCAGCAGTTTGCAGTGCTGTGGTCTCTGCCCAGGTGCATGACCCAGTGCTCAGCTGAGTCCTACATAAGTAACTGCCTCACGGAATTAAGAGTGAGAAAAGCAAACAGCGCCGTTCAGACCTGTGTGTGCAGGGGGGCCCTTTTAAAAACGCAATGAACACATTATACAAAATGAGATATTTGAGCTTCAAGAAAACAGAATGTAATCCTTTTTAAAACAACACACATCACAAAGCCACAGGCAAAGGAAGGCGTCCAGTTATTTCAGTACCAATATGATGAGATATGTGCAGTCTAGGGTACTGAGATATTGGATGTCATCAGAAATAAATATATTTTAAAAATTAATTTCTCTTTCATAAGGGGCTCTGTACCTTTGTGCTGAAAGGGTTTTTTTTTTGGACGCTATCTAATATTTTCCTCTTGGGTGTTGGACTGCCTTTCCAATGAAGATGTCACAGTTGAGTTTGTCTGCCATCTGAAACTGTAGTGTCTTGTTCAACCACTTTAAAATGTGTTGCCCTTTTTTTGACTTGTATCTTGAGAGACTTGTATCATGATAAAATCTTTAAGGTGATTGGTGTACTTTATTGAGTGCACTTTCTGAGCTCAGTTCTGTATAACTTTTGCATCAGGAAGAGTCTTGGCAGTACTTTTGTTGATGAATTCATTGTGATCTAGAGAGATAAAAGGCTTGATTTCCTTTTCCGATTAGGCTGAATTCATCTCAACTAGAGACAAAGGATTATAAGGAGATAAATAAGCAAATGTTTAATTGGGAAATCACAACCGCATTGTTTTCAATGGGCTCGATCAAACAGTTACTCTCTTGATTTTAAATTTAAAGGGAGTCTGCCTTGTGAATTTCTGTTTTCTTTATTATTTATTTTTTCTGGCTTTTTAATGCCCTCAGGGAGGACAGGACACTGGACAGAGCAGGAAACTGAGTAAAAGTGGAGACTGACATCCAAGAAATACACCACAGATTGAACTCAAACCCAGGCCACCCGTCTGAGAGCTGGCCTCATGGGGTGCACAACCTAACTATGAGGCCATACTTGCGCCCTAAAAGTTTCTCTTCTTCACAATAAACTGCAATAGAGAAATCAAAAATTCTAATGTAAAGTATGTATAAATTGTTGGATATGCACCCAAATGTAAAACTGTTCCAGCTGTGTTAACTTAGAATGAGCTATTGCTGCCTACGTAATAGCAGATCCCCTTCCCCCGAGGTCGCCATCTTGCACCACCATGTTGCAGATAAACAAGTAAAAGATGAGTTTTTGAGAGCCGAGGCTACGCAAAATGCAGCAGTCAGAAGACAAAGAAAAGCAGAGTGTTTGTTGTGCACAAAAGAGCATGTACTTACAGATGTTTTTGATGTTAAAACTTGACAAATGGGGCATTATACTTACCATGTATCAAAAGAGCTTCTCCTCCTCAAAAGGCCACCGTCCCTTCACCAACTGGAGGGGTGAGCAAAGGGAGCGTTCTAACCTTGAACTTGACCACTAAATAAACCCACTTCTACACATTGTACCTCTGAGTCTATACAGTGTTGGAAAGTGGTATTAAAATGCCATTGCCATGTCTAACTGCCAACGAGGGTTTCACAGGAAAATATGAAAACACTAAAGTTATGATGCTTAAACAGAAAGAGTCTTAACATTTCTGGCAGGAACAATCAGCGGCTTTTTAGCTCGATGAATGATTTCTACAAACACTAACTGAAGATGTTATTTAATCAACAAGATGTTTGGTTTTTTATATGTGGTAGATATTCAAAATTATAAGTAACTGTTCTGTTCAATGACTGGAATTATTCCTTAACTGTCAAAATTGACACTGCAAGTTACCCTCTTCCTCTTTCTACACTATATTTGGAAAATCAGTCATTTTACATTTCCTTTTAAAATTGAGTTATCTTCAAATTTAACTTCACTTTAACAATAATACGTCTGATTGAATTGCTTTGGACCAGCTTTTACAAAATGACAACTCACTGTTCAATGGGTGAAATAACCCCAGGACTCAAAATGAACTTTAAACTGATGAATACCAAAAACCCTGCGAGCTGCATTTGTGTGGAGGTTAGATCATGGAGTGGCATGGCGAGGGTCGTAAAGCGAGAGGATGTGGGCACCCTGCAGCTCTACGGGGGTCGAACACTCGAGAGAGACAGGGAACGAGACCACAGGATTCTTTGAAAACAGGAGATCTCAGGAGGCTTCAGAGCTGTTTACACACTGCTGAGCCTTTGTTCATCTATCTCTGACGCTTCAAGTCAAAAAGCACCCCCCAAGGAGTTTTCATTTCTCTTCTATTGTCTCAAAGCTGTTCTTTAAGAGGTTTATAAAATGAAGACATGACACTTTTTTCAAGTCCATGTTACAGTGTTTGAACTGTTCAGCAGCTCATTCTCAATCCTATTTATTAATTTTGAATTTTGATCATTAATGTTGTCATCATGTCTTTGAGGGGGCATAGGGCTTTTGGCTTTGGTGAAAATAGTGAATCCTCATCTGCAGTGCTTCAAACAGGGCAAAAGTCAAGTCTTTTTTCAATGTGTTTGTTTGTGTAGGTAACAATGTAAACTGTCTCGTGGCTTTACTGATTCCCGCTTTCCATACCTTTCAACCTTAGAGTTGAAGCATTATTTAGAATGACAAGAAGTCATTTGGCTCCATCTATTCCAGTTGTATCAGTAACATTTTTCAATTAACCTTTTTTTTATGTATAACAGAGTTGAAGCAGACAAATGTTCACCCATGACTCTGGCTTAACTACATGTTCCTGCCTCTTCTCCCTCCTACTGTTGCAAATTGGATTTTCTATTTTGTATGTCTCTGTAACTAATAATAGCAAACATTACGGTATAGTCATTAGATAGTTTCTGCTACTGATTGTTCTGTTCCTTAGGTCTCTTACTTCTGTTGTCAATATATGTTGATGTGATGTACAGACATAAAGAGAACATAGACTTTAAAGGTTGTCCATAAATCATACTTTCAAAAAGTCCTCATCAAATAGGTGAAGCAGAAAAATGTAAATCATTTTCTTGTAAAACAGATATGTACGGTCATATCTTGCATGTTTGTTGCAGGTATTTAAGGCCAAATTATCAAGGGTAGTTTGAAGTCTACCAACTTTTTAGTCGGCTTCCTTGATCTAAAGTTTTGACATTTAAAATTTATCAGGTCAAAATTGAAGCAATTAATCTGCACAGAAGTTTTTGTGATGTCTGCACTGTGGCCTGCAAAACATTAAAACTGAACAAAAACATTTCAATCAGAAGTCCCAAAAAGTTATCTTCAACTTTTAAAACCTTTTTACACATCATAGTGCGTTTTTAGGAGTAAAAAAAAGGCTGATTGGAAATTGTAAGAACTACATCAAACTCATTCTTCCTCTTCTCATACACCACTGAGTTCATGCATCTTAACATAAATTATGAAGTTCTGAAGAGTTGTTCTCGTTAAACCTCTGCACCTGTCTCACCCCAAACCTTTGATGTGCTGTTTGGTTGTGCAAGTACACTCAAAACAAAAACAGAGAGCAAGGTAAAAAAAGAGCAATAACTCATCACTATGCTTTCTTAAACGGTGTCGAAACACAACAGGGACATAATTCGCTTTCATGACATCTAGTGGGCGCTGAGCTTTACTAAAGGTTTTTCAACAGCATAACTACCCGAGTGATGGCACACAGCAAACTTTAAAAGAATGAAATGAAGAAGTCTCTGTCTAATGGCTTTTATTTGCTTTACTAAGGCTCTCAGTGAAGCTCAACACTGCCAACTACAGGCTGCTACAGGGAACACAATTCATCATGTCCAGATTTTAAAAAACCATCAACATAATTTAATTTACCACCGTGTTAAAAAGTTAAGAGAATATGATCATTTCAAAAAATGTGCAAATTAAATAAACATTGCATGGGGGGAAAACAAAATTGTGGATATTTGTGCAAACCAACTTAAAAGGGAAATTAAGAATTCAGTCATTTCTTACAAACACAATGTGACTTTGGGCCACCAGGCTGCAACAGAGAATGTTTTTTATGTAGTGAGACAGGTAGTGGAAACATGTTTTGTTACCTGCTGTAAAGCTGTAGATGTTAGAGTTAAATGTTCTGTCAAAGAAAACTCCCTGTATTTGAGCTGTAAGCTGTGAAACCTGGTCCTTTGAGTTTAACAGCCCAGAATAGAGTCATCCCACAGTTTCTCATCCTCTGTCCTATTGTCTGCTCTCTCTTTTGTTTTCTTCTTCTCTTTTCTGTATTTGGCTTTGACTGGCCTGTCTTCTCCAACATCTCCCTGCTCAACATTCATATTTGTCATAATGTGCACTTCTTTTTCTTTTTTGTTGTCCGGTATGTGTTCTGGTATTAATCTGTCCTCCACACTTTTCACTTCCTCCAACCTTAAGTCCTTTTCCTGGGATTCCTTTCTCCATCTTCCCTGTTTTCCATGACCTTTTAGTTTTTTTCTCATCCTGTCTTCTTCTGAGTCTCCAGATTCTTCTCTTCTCCTCTTCTTGGACTCCATTCTTCTGTCCTTCCTTGCTTGTTTGCTTCTTTTCCCCGATTTGTCTGAGTCCGGATGTTTTGCCCTTTTGTCCCTCTCCCTTCTGCATCTTTGAATCCTTCTCTTTTCTCTACGCCTGTGCTTAGTGTCATCACTGTCACTAGCACTACTGCTGTCGGAAGACGAATATGAGGAGGATGATGATGATGATGATGATGATGAGCTGTTATATGAGGAGGAACTTGACTGTTTCCTGTGCCTCCTTCTCTTTAATGGCTTTTTAGCAAATGTTTCTGAGCGTGAGCCTGGGAAGACCAGAGGAGGGCAGCTGTAATGCAAACCATGGGAGGGCCACTGAGGACCCTGATATGGAGGAACCCACCTCTCACCTGGATTATAACAGCTTGGGTGGGGGTGATGAGGAAGATTAGAGGTGTGAGACAGGTTAGGAATTTGCTTACTCTGACCAAGGATATCCATTTCATTTATTTCATCTACTTCTTCATCCTCAACCCCCTTTTCTTTGTCACCAGTAGGGAGGACTTGAGGGGTCTTTGGGGTGATTCCACGAGCCCTCTGAACTTGAATGTAATCTGAAAGTTCATCTGCAAATGTGCCATACTCTTTTTGCTGAGATTTGCAAAGGTCGATAACTTTCTTCTCCCTGGCAAAAAGAAAATCAGAAGTCTTGTTATTTCAAGGAACTACTTTTCTTATTTGGTGAATGAAATGAAGCTTAACTGAGCTTCAAGAATGTGAATGTAAGTCCAAGAGACAACAAAGCTGTATATATTTTATCACAATGACAGTGAAGGTCTGTTTGTCAAGAAACTCTTGATCCTACCTTATCTGGTGCTTGTTCCCTTGCATGTGGGCCTGATACATCTCCACAGAGTTAAATTGCACACTACACATGTGGCACATCAGGGAATTAGCTGTGCACATTGGCGAGTGGATGAGAAAGAAAAGAGGTGGAAATACTGGTAAATATAGCTGAGGACCAAAAAGAACAATGTATTATGGGGTCTCTGAGTCTTCACTGCTAAGAAATTTTACACAACATCAGATGGATAGTTAATTTCATGAGACTTATAAAAAAATAGTGTGGAATCTGAAAATAAATAACTACTTAAAATTGACAATTTGTTGATTTTCTAAAAAAGAAAAAACATGGATTCAAAAAACTACTTCACTTGACTGCAGACTAAAGCTGGGTACCAAACTTTGGTTCTATTATGGCACAGACTGAAATGCTTCCGTAGTACTGAGTATCAAAATGTGCCCTCTCTTACAGTGCAAAGTTTTGCCACCCAAAGGGCTAATCATGTGATCAAGGTCTGATAGTGCTCTGATAAGACGTGATTGGCTGCAAGGTTGCACATGGTTTCGGTATGCAGGATAGTGTTGCCAACTTAGCGACTAAATTTAGTGCCTATTCAGACCCCTCTTGTGATTTTATTTCAAAAAAGCCACTAGTAACAAATCTAACAACTTTTCTGGAGTTTGGAGACTGACGTAAAAGCATGTATAGATGCTCTCCAGGACCCTCTGCCTCTCAATGAGCAGTGGGCGCTGAGCCCCCCCCCTATCCAAAAAACTCACAGGCAGACTCCTTGCTCACAGCAGTCCCTCAGCTGAAGTCAGAGCTTTGAATCGCACTTACGTTTGTCTTTTTTTGGGTCACTTTTTCCCGTCCCAAGCCCAGATAAAAGAGTGGGGCGGATATTTTGACATCAATAAAAAAATAATCGACTGAATAAAGTTAATTTATAGCTATAAACACATTTATGGTGTACTCGGTATACACTGACCTGTCATTTGTTTGCAACTGTTCTTTTGCACAGGCAATAATTTGTTACTTTTTTAATGTAAGAAAATGTCTTGGAGTGGAAAAATGCTAAAGATAAATAATAAAACTCAAGAGCTGTACTGTAATGTGTAATGTAATCTTCTTTTTGTTAGAATTGATATAAAATTGGTATTGAAAAAGTATCGTTCAGGAACCAGTATAGTTATAAAATTTTAAAGCTTGCACCTACCTGCTTATCTCCTACCTTCATGCTACCTCTGATGCAGTGAAATCTTTTCAGCTGATGGATTTGTTGTTTCAAAATGTCTCTTTAAAAAAAACCTCTTGACTTTTTCTTAAAAATTTTGGTGTTCTTAATATAACATCCAAATGAAAGACAACTGCACTTTGAGAAAGTATTTCTTAAATATATCTTCTCAAGATAAATATAACACTATATGTTTTGTTCCAAGCCAATCTCCTGCAGGCTTTAATGTCTTCTGCATTTTAATTTTTGCTGAGAGGTAGGATTCTGTTTTACCTGGTTGGATTTCATCCCCGAGCTCTCTGAGTAGCTCCTGTTTGGCTTGATTCCGCTGGTGTTTGCGTCCATTGTAGTGCTGAAGAGCCATCTGTGAGTTGTTAAAGACAGCAGCACACAGGGTACAGTACTTATTGGGGTCCTTCAAATCAGTCTCAGTACTGAGGGTTGTTCTGGCAGTTGTTGGGTGAGGATGTCGTTCCTCATCACCATCTGCAGTTGAGTTCTGATCCAAGTTGTCAGGATCTTGTGTAATACTTGTTGGAGTGCTCGTCTCTTTATATGTGTCTAAAACAGAAACAAAAACTGATCGGTTCTGAGTTTCTGACATTAAGCAACACCCAAGCAGACATCTACATAGACATACTGTTACTCTGTAAATTTTCAATTAATCAGTGCATCAGTTTTCCATCACACAACACATACTTACCTGTGGGCTTAAGTCCTTTTTTCCCCAGATTTTTTGCATGAACTTTTCCTGCATAGTGTGATCTTGCCACTACAGGAGAACTGAAAACCATGTTGCACAGCTCACAGAAACGGTCCTTATCAGTAGTCATAGTCTGCTGCAAAGACAGGTACACAATTGACCTATGGCTAAGCCGAGCCCCCTCCAATCAGTCACACAAACGATGAAGATTCAGTGATAGGTGCTATGGCAGGTGTCACACTAGGAGACATCATCTAGAAGTCACCAAAAGGGTCTGAACTATGCATTGAAGCGATACTTATTTTATTGTTAAGAAGGTTGATAAAAAGCTTCAGTTAAAAATTTACAGGTCCCAGTAAAAATGTGATAAACTGCATTTCGTTGCCATCAGCATCTCAGACAACAAGATGAAGGATCAGCATTGGTCATGAGAAAAATATAACAGCCTTTTCCCCATCTTTATCAAGAATGCCGCTCTGTTAGTTTGGTGCTACAGTGTTTACATTGAATCATTCAGCGTAACATGGTGCATTATGGAAAACAATACTGGCCAACAGAGACCCTGGACTGTTAAGCATATGAAGTTGTACATGAAGGAAAAATGGGAAAGAATTCCCCCTCCAAAGCTTCAATAATTAGTGTCCTCAGTTCACAAACGTTAATATTGAGTGTTGTTAAAAGGAAAGGTGATGTAACACAGTGGTAAACAAGACCCTCTCCCAGCTTTTTTGGAACGTGTTGCAGGAATCAAATTCAAAATGAGTATTTGCAAAAAATAATAAAGTTTATCAGTTTGAACAATAAATATCTTGTCTTCTTAGTGTATTCAGTTGAATAAAGGTTACGTTAAACAAGATTTTTAAATCATTGTATTTGGTTTTTATTAACATTTTACACAACATCCCAACTTCATTGGAACTGGGGTTGTTCGATCACAGCCTCTCAGGATATCTTGTGTCAGAGTTCTATCAACCCCATGGCCGTTTTTAAACTTTAGATCTCAGAAAACCTCATAAAACCTTATGAAAACTGACTTTTTGCAATGCATTTTAATGGACATCCAGGCAGAGACTGTCCGAGTGTATGGGAAAGGCTATATGCATTGTGACTGGCTCACAGCATTTGAGGGCGGGACTTAGCCATAAGTTGATTGACTTTGAATAGAAAGACAAGCTGCAAATGCTACCTATATTAGTGTCTCTAGTGAAATAAATCTACAGAAAAATATAAAATGTAGGAGATATTATTAAAAATCCCATGTTACTTTCTTAAATACGACTCCTTTTGCTACACTCCTCTCTGTCACTTTTTTGGGACCCAGCTAAGGCAGTCAAGTGTGAAATCTCAAAATGTGTGCAAACCTGCAACCTCATGGGGTCTTTGTTTATCTTCTCTGCCTTCATGGCCTGCAGGTACACCCTGAGCTTCTGTGCATGTTTCTTGCCCTGTAATAGGAAGACAGAGGAGAAAGTAAGATATAAAAGCCACTAACCTGCAGTCAGATGCAGGACTAGTACCTGAACAGTAGCACACACCTCATAATGGGACAGTCGTTGAGATTCAAAAAGTAGCACAGCCTCACACACATGGCAGTAGTCGTCAGTGAGGAGACCTTTCAGTAACTCCTCATTGCTTTTTATTCCTGTGTGGAAGAATATACTGTCACAAATAAAGTTACACACAACGAATTACGTGGAAAAATTATTAAGCAAGCCCACAAGAAAACTGTGGACTGGATCGATTAGTTACATCCCTTTGGATGACACTTCTATGCTAAGTAATTTGGAAACACCTTTTTACTCTTTATTAAGAAAAAAAGATCAAAATGAAAAACTGCTCATTTTTAAGTCTACTCTGAAATGCAATTCCATATGATCAAATGAATATAAAAAGCTCCCTGTAGGGGAAACACTTTTAAAAAAGTCCTTTGTGATGCATCAGGGGGAAAATTAAGAATTAGTTTCTACAAGAGTAAAAGCTGCTTAATCAAATGTCAGTTTTCACATTCATATTATCTAAAAGTAAAACTGTCCTGAAACTTTCCTTCATCTTTTTTGATTTTTTTTACTTTCTGCATAAACAAAAACTTTTCCTGCAACCCAACCCCATGCATTGCATTAGCCAATCCTTGTGGGACTAACATGATCCCAAGACTGAAATAACCAAAAGCATGTTTGGAAAAGTAATAAAATGATTTTCAGCTGTCAGTGCTGAAAATGACATGAAAACTATTCACTAAAGCCATTGCATTATTTAACATGCATCTTAATGCTTGTAGGCTATATTGTTATCATGCTAAAACTGTTAAGTTTCACATTAAATCCTTCATCATTCATTCTCTCTGACTTTTTTCTATTACATTCATACATCTGAATATGTACAGAGTTGCCGGTTTGACAGTGTTGATAATCAGATAGTGTTTGTTCCTTGAAACAGATCAATTTGTACACATTTTCTGATGTCTTGTCATAATGTTCAAGAAAAGCAACACATAACGATTCAGTGGAAATAATAATTATTCTTTCTTTTTCCCCTAAACAATACCTATTGGCAGGGTTTTTCAACAGCAGGTTTTATTTTTCAAAAATTCTACCCTCTCATTATGAGATTAGTAAACAGGAATATGAAAAATAAAATGTATCCATTTATATCCACAATTCTCATTCTACACACAATGTACATCTTTTTTTTTCATCTGATGTGATAACAGAAATGAACATCAAGTCATTCACTTAATATATTAAAAGATAACTTCAGATATAATGTGGTGGCCAAAAATACTGTGACACTTGACATATTCACACTTCAGTTGTTTTGTTTAACTGGCTTTAAAATACCCATAAGACAAAAAAAAATATCTATAAATGCATTATTTTGCCCTATATACAAGAACAAAAAGGGCAGAAATGAATTGCTTATAAATGGGATTACTGAAAATGATAGCTTGGCTCCTACAAATCCAGACCTCAACCCCATCCAGCAAATTTGGACATTTAGACAAGCTGGAAAATGAACTGGACAGATCTATTGTACACTTAAAAGGAAATTATTTGGCTTGAGTTGCAGAATGTATGGAATAACATTAGTGTTGAAGTGCTCGGGAAATATATTGACACTTTGCCTGGTGTAATTGCTGCAAAGGGTGGATAAATCAAATATTAACGTTAGAAGTAGATAAAAAGACAGGGAAGGACTCATCCTCTGTTGTGCTCTGAGCGAATATCTGTATGATCATGGTTTTGAGGCAAAAATGTCAGTATTTTCAGATCTGTCAGGTGTTCTAATAATTTTGGCCACCACTTATATATATATATATATATATATATATATATATATATATATATATATATATATATATATATATATATATATATAAACTTTGTCGTAAAACTCCGCAGAATACCTTTAAAGGACTTTTTGGTAATGAGCCAGCTAACCAGCGGCTTTACCCCCAATTTACCCCTGTTCTGTGACTGATTTACATGGCTTCAAGCTGCATTCGCAGGTATTAGCTAGCAAGAAAGCTAGCAACTCGCTATCGGCTACTTGGTCTGAAACAGTAAACAAACAAGAAACCCTCTGAACTCTGAAGGGGGGAAGCAGTGCGCTGATACAAAGGGTATATGGTGGGCTATAAATCTGATGAGAAGATCACATACGGACAGAAATAAAAGTTAAACAACTCCCAACGTTAACTTTATGTCCGAAAGTCGACATTAGCTTATTTAGCTAAGGAGTTAGCTAGCTCATTCTATTAGTGAGCTGGCTAGCCAATTGGCTAAAAAGCTAACGTTGGCTCTGCATGTAGGACACCAAACGGCTAAATTTCCATGTTTAGACAGAACTCACCTTCAACCTGGGCACTATCTAATTTAGTGTTTATTACTTTGTCAGCAGCTGTCAAAGAAGCCACGTTTGGGGAACTAATAGGGTAAATCTTAGCGTCTGACAACGCAAGCAGCGGATTACAGACACTTTTAACGTCCATCTTTTCCCTAGCACTATTTTTGTGCATGCGCAGTGAAGTGATGTCAACAAAGATCTTTTCTTCTGAGAGAATTATCGTATAGTGCTTTGAAAATATTTAAAAAGTACAAGTTAAAAGTTAAAGGTCCACTCCGATTTATTTTATGAACCTCGCGGGTAAATATTTCATGTTTTCTTTATTTCCTTTGCTAAAAGGCATCTACAGCATTTCAGACCTGCATAAGTGACTAAAACAACACTATTCTTAAAAGAAAATAAACTCATCATGGAGAACAAAAGCTGGAAAATGCAAACACTGCTTTGTTTAATAAAAATAGCCTATATCAATACTGGATACCGGAATTTCAACTCTTCTTTCTTCCCATTTCCACCATGGTAATACATTTTTTGGTTTGTTTTCCTGTGGCTTTTGATCTTGACAAGGGTCAGAGTCACCACTAAAGTTAAGTCAGGGTACACTTTACCGAGACCTCTGAAACCAAAGCAGCTTATAATTCATCCACTATTTATTGTATTAGCCATGTTTGTTTGCTTCTGTACATCTTCAAAAGAAAGTTGGTCATTTTTATTTAATATTTACCTCAACTTTTACCTCAGACAGTTTTGGATACCAAAAAAAACAAAAAAAGTTGATATCAAAATAGATGTTTTATTTCCATAAATTATGATTTTAGCATAAATGAATATACAGACAAAGTTACAGACGTGATTAATCGACAAAATCAGTGAAGCAAAGCAAATTTCACATCAAGACAAGAAGGTCCCTATTGGTAGAAAAGCAGTTTTGAAGCCATCACTTCCTTTTCTGGAGCTCTCTTGCTAAGGCATCTAGCTGTGAAGAAAGACAGAATACAAAATTAAGTAATTTTACTTGAAATATAACCATTGTATAGCAATTATAACATACTGAAAAGATTTGTCAGATATTATAACAGCAATATGCATCAATGTATAACATGCATTTATGTGTTCTGTTAAAGCCTATATAATTATTTAACTCACAAAAAGGCTTTTCAGGACACTTCTTCTCTGTGGTCTCAAGTAACTGCATTCTCCTGCCCCACACAGCTTAATCTCCTCTGAAATCTGAAAAAAAGGAAAGAGCACAATTCTGAGCACCACAGAGGAGGAAAAGTACCCAAAAATTCAACAAGACAGGATGCTCAACAGCATGTACACATACAGTGATGCTGACCTCTGATGGGCTGAAAGAGTCAAGCTCCCTCTTGCCTCCAGGGTACCAACCATGGGACCAGTGCTGGGCGCTGGACAGCTGAACCCCCACACAGAAAAGCAGCCCAAGCAGCAAAGCCAGTCGAGATGCACACATGGTCTTCTCACCTGCCAGGAATGATTTTCAGTTATCTGTGACTAAAAGAACTTACTTCTTTAAATAGTTAGGCTCAGCACTGGCACAGTTGAAGCGAGTGATTAAACATCATTAGGATTTCCAAAAAGGAGAAAAAAAAAAACAGTTGAATCCTGCATATTTTTGCAGAGCTCAGTAATGAATTTCTGTTCTGAAATTCCTGAATTTCCCTTCAGGGATTAATAAAGTATATTCTATTCTATTTTAGAAGTTAAGGGCAATCTTTTTACCTTGGTTTCTCCTCTTTAACCTCAAAGTGTTCCTCAGCGTCGTCTTAGCTCAGTCTGCTCACCCTTCAGTCGGTCAGTCAGTTTCTCAAGTTATCTCACAGTTTCACAGAGGAAGAGTGTGAAGAGCTGAGATTCTGCCTCATCCTCCCCCTTAATATATGTACCAGTCTAGAAGGCCCCCCCTTCCAAGAGACATTTTCACCATCATATGTTGCCACGCCCACTGCTGACCCCACTGGTGCCTCTGTTCCCAGAGCTGAAATGAACACTCCCAAGGGAAAGGAGGTCTCAGAGACATGTCCAGTTCCAATAATCATCTACAAACACTGCTGCTACATCTGGAAGGCTCATTTGTTTGTTGCATCATCCACATCTGCCTTCAGGATTAACTGTAGTGAAACAAAATGTGTAGTTCAGCTTTGTTCATTCAAAAAATGTCCGCTATGATTATTCATGAAGAGGCTTAAACTCACGGTGGTACTTGGTTTTTGGGGAGAATGTTTGAAACTATTTTTTTACATTTTTTTTTCACATAATTTCAAATTGGTTAATAGTATATTAACATTATGTTGAAAGTGTGCTTACCTTTCCTTTATTATTTTAGTATCTCAATGTAGTTTATTTGCAAGTTACATACAGCTTTTATGTCTTTTTGCAGTTTCGCAGTAAAACTACCACCACCAACAAAAGTGGTCCTGGGTGCATGGCTTTCATTGGATGACAGACGTACACTCAAAGATGGATCATGAATATTTGAACACAATGGGTACCAAATAGTCCTCTTTGAAGCAGTCATTGGTTTGATACTCAGTCACCACAGCTTGCTATAAGACTTTCATTTTAACTGTTCAATTCAATAAATGTAAAGCCTGCCACCTCCCCATGCAAATAAAAAAAAAAGAAAAAAGAAAAAAAGTGTCATAAATATATTTTCCTTTCAGTTGAAAGTAGCCAGGACCCTGCTGCTGACAATTCTCTTTGACTCGTATTTACATGCATTTTCTTAATCAAACAGTAGACCAGTATTCTATTTCCTGTCTGGGCACCTGTTGTGAAAACAGTGACCCCTATCAACCCCTGACCCCAATGACCCTTTAGTCCACATCAGCTGATGAATAGCGGAACAAACACAGTGGACTCCTGGCCCAGGCCACCAGTGACATCCCCTTTAATTAAAGGAGAAAAGGTAATTCCTTTCCTTACTTTTTGATGCAGAACCAGCTCTGACACAGAAAGTGACTGATGGTGTTACATGCTGCGGTTGACTCAGTTAAGGGCTGTGACGCAGGAGTGTTAGAGGATGGGGATTGGATAGAGCAAGATACCTTCACCGGATATTACTGATGAAGATGACCCCAGCACCCTGGACCTGTTCACCTGATCACCACTGTCAGTAAAAATCTTTAACCTTTTTTTTTTTTTTTTTTAATCTCTGATGAATGACTGTGTTATCTGCTAGTTCATCAGCTTTGGCACACACTGAAAAGATTAAAACCATGTTGAAAGAGCAGGTCATGTAGGTTCAATTTATTTCTGATGCCTTAATTAATTCATTAATTACTGAATTGATCAATTGAACAATTTTTACAGTCCAACTAGTGGTATTTTCTAACCATAAAAACCAAGCAGAATGGTGGTAAAAAACATCAAAATATACTGAATAAGTTCTGGAATAAAAAGTTTAGAACAAATAGCCAACTGAAAATCATAATTCCTCTTTTGTTCAGAGACATCAAACTTCTGAACTTTTTAAAAACATTTAAAATACAATAAATTCTCTTGCATTTCTTGATGCTTTAAATGTATTTATGCATCATGTTGAAATTCATTTGCAGGACAGAAGTACTATTTACTCCTGGACTTACTGACAAACCTGACCCACTGGAGCAATACAAAGCTGTGACTGGCATTAATAATATAATTAATTTGATATTCTCAGCACAGATAGCACAACAGAGGCAAAGTGACCGTAAAGAACACAGTCTATTCTCTAATTACTTATTTATTGTTGTAAAAAGGTTATCAACATTAAACGAGGGGTGAAGGGTTAATACTGATTGAAAACCCCTCATGAGCAACACTCAGGACAATTGCCTGATCTATATGGTACATGAACTAATGGCAGTTGCACCACACCATGTGTCTTAATTTAGAAGTGGAGTGTAATGAGCATCAGGCAGGTCAGGCCTGAAGTCGAAGGAAAACAAATGTGTTTGAATTGTTACACAAATTCAGAGGCAGAACAAATCATAAAATCTCAAGCACTTTATTAGGTTTGAACAGTATCTTGCTTAGAAGGGCCATTTGGCATTATATAATTATATATAATTTTATCATATATATAATTATATATACATATATTCAAATGTTGAATAACAAAACACTAGAAACAAACATAGGCAAATTAAAAAATAGGATTTGCTTAAGACAATTATGCCTAATTAAAAATGGCCTAATACATTTCAAAATGGTCCCGATACAGTTCAATATACATCTTTAAAAAAGGGAAAAAGAGGAGAAGAGAATAAAATAAGCAAGGCAGCAGACAGGAATGAAATATAAATAACCTTACATTATGTACAAGAGGGAGTGGGCAGTGACCACTGGGAAAACGAGTCAAAGGACCAAGTAAAAGAGAAAAGTGAAGCCAAAGGGAGACAAGGTTAGTGGATAAAAGAAGTAAAAACGTATAAAAAGTATCAGAGGCGATGAGCGAAGTGAAATGCTCTGAACGTATTAATTCTTGCTGTATTTAAAGTCCTCTGCTGGGGGAAAGCTCCAAAGAGAAAGTGATGTGAAACTGGTTTCATCTCTCCATTAACCATCCAAACACATTCGTTGGAGAACAAATAGTGAATGTTTGTTGCACAATTGGGTACCCACAACTGATTAATAGTCACAGAAACCCTCATTGACGTAATGTGGAATGACACAAAACCACCAAAATACAGGTGGAATAAACTTTAAAACCTACCCCAATATTATTTTCAGATTCACAACTCGGGGGTCTGAACATAAGCCTCTAAAGGGAATGTGAAAGGAGAGACCCTGCCCCGGCTTTGGCCCTGTTGATTCGTCAAGCAAAGAGGTTTGTCATCAGCCTACAGGTGAAACTAAAAAAAAAAAAAAAAAAAAAAAAAAAAGGGAAAATAGTTTCAGATTGGTTCCACCACATTAGTTACGCTCTTTTGGAAAACCTACCAGTGAGGCACTTTTCTAAGATCACTAGTTCACTATGGATTGGCACAGTGTCTTGTTTTGCTACCAATGTTGTGTGACACAAAGATCACATGATCTAAACACATAGTAGACCTGCCAATGAAGCACAGACAGAAAAGCCAGACGAAAAAAGCATCACCTCTGCTAAAAAGTAAAGATTCAATAAGTGACCAAGCAAATAACTGAAGAACTCAATGGCACCTTAATACAATGTGAGGGCACTTGTGAAATGATGACGATGCACAAATAGCCATCGGCTTCAGTGACTGGTCAATTTAAATATCTGCTACTTTAAGTCCCTTACAGAGGGGCTCAACCCAGGGCTTTAGGACCTGCAAGAACTTCAAGATTTAAAACGAAATTCACAGAAATGATGAGGAAGGCCATTTCAACATGCTGATCTCATCTCTTATTTGGTTGCTTAGTTTTAAGGGCTTTGATTTTGGTGCAAATAGTGCATGAGTGAACAATCAACACTGACGCTGCTTTTCAGCCTTTTTGGAAAATTCAGCATGTTCTTTCAATGATTCTGATTCTGATGATTGTGCTCCCTTTATTAATAAATGTAATGATATAATGTGGGAGTGTTGGAGTTACCAAAATGGATCCTTAATTTGGGAAAAAAATTTGCTTAAAAATTGACGAGACATATTATTCCAAACGGTGTTAAAATCTGGGTGAGATTAAACATTTAAACATGAACTCGAGCTGAATTTGAACCATTTGTAAATTCAAACAACCCTGGTATTGGTCATTTCCTGAGCTGACAGAGGAAATTAGACTGACCTGAAGCTCTGTGGTCAAACTGACATGATTCATCTTTCAATACAATCAAAAGGGCACAGCCTCATTTGTGACCTCATCTTCAAAATAAAAAGAAACACTGTAGTTCAAGTCTGAGTGTCCTCCTAGGACAGTCGTAATAAAAATAAAAATCATAGCACACATTGCATGACCCCTTCACTATTTGAGTAACAATGTATCCGTACTTTAGGACTTTGTTAGCAACAGCATTCGAATAAAAAAAGAAACATTCTTCCGTTTCAGTGTTCAAAGAGGGAAATAAAAAAGATAATTCTTTAAGAGTGACAGCACAGTGTAGTGATGTGAGGCTGATGGAAAATCAAAGAAATGATTCAAGCAAGGAAACCCAGAGAGAGAGATACTCAATACAATCCACAAGAAATACTGATGTGTCTGTAAACAAGACAGAAATATGTTGGATGTATAACATTTGTTGTTTTCTAGGGTGGAGTAGAGAAAACTTTGACTGTGTTGTTTGACTTGTCAACCTGATCCACATCAGTGTTGGTTCTGTAACAGACCATCAAAAAGAAAGGACATTCGTTTTAAAGATTTTACACAAAAGCTTGAGCAGTAACCCATTTTCCTAAATTGTATGGGGTAAAAAATCTATATTCATTCCTTACTTTCCCAGTCTCCTTACATAATCCAGGAACACGTAGGCTACAGATGCTTAAAGAGTACGATAGCTGTCTTTTTCTGGTCGTCTAAAAGCGATTGGCTAAGAGTCTCCGACTCCGGTGAGTGAAGGACTTTGGCACTCGACAGAAAGCAGACAGCAGTGTTAAAAACACTGTTGTCTCCACCAGCTTCTGCTCCAGTTTTAACAGACACACACACTAAGGCTCACAGAAAACAAATGGCTCCTGGGCTGTGTGTGTCAACCTGAGTCAATGAGCTAAGTCACAGCGAATCTGATCTCCAATAGTGAGTGTCCCTTTGAACCCCGACCCCTGAAATGTAAAAGGGGAGAAACGGCAATTGGCTCAACCGATGGGATTTAATCTGCATTTAAAGCAGCTCTTCATGTGTGTTTCCTGTTCTGATAGTTGGGAGTGGAAACAGTCCGGGGTTTGTCTGTAAATGTTGATGCTACAGTGTGGCTCTCGCTAAGCCAAACAAGTTTCAATGTCTCACTCCCGCAAAAGTACAAAAGGAAAGAGAAAAAAAAATTCCAAAAACCTTATCATGACTCTGGATCTTTTTTTTTCTTTACATCAGCCTCCAAAGCATTAGATTCATATTCATATATATTTATATATTTATATGTATATACCAATAAAATACATTACAGGTGCCACCCAAAAATGCAGCCAAACTCAGAACTGTGTTGAAAACCAAAGTAATAAGATGCAACACAGTAAGTGTATATACATGTTGGGGGTGGGGAGATTGGGAAGCAAATCGGGGTGAAGGGCTGTATTAACAAGACCAATATTACAAAATATTCAAGAAGGCATCTCAGTTGTTTTCTCTGTCCGACTGCCCTGCCTTGTCCTCCTCCAGGCTGAGGCCTCTGTTCCCTTTTCCTTCAGGCAGTTCATCTCATCCACTGATCACATCGTAATGAGTCTTTTTGTTCCAAAAAAAAAAAAAAAAAAAAAAAAAAAAAAAACCCTATCAGATGGGAACATGCAGCTTCCTGCATGGTAATGCGAGTGTGCGTTTGTCTGTGTTCCGGTGTGTGCATGTTTGTATGAAGTGTATCTGGACATCCATCCACCCATCCGTCCATGGCAGGTCTCTATTTGAAGTTGGCGTAATCAGAGAAGGCATCGATATACTCCTGGACCACTTTGTAGCAGAACTCGTACTGCTCCTGAAGAGGGGAAAGAAAATCATTAAATTACATTTTTTCATTTGTGCTGAAGTAAAACAAGTAATAACACCTTCTTAAGCAGGCTTTAGGACAACTAGGATAATAAAAGATTATCTCTGATCAGAGTTCAATGGGCCCTCACCAGTGTCTGCACCATGTGTGGTCTCTGCAGTCTGAGGCTCTTGACTGTCTGGAAGACATCCAGGATGCCCTCTGCTTTCACTCTCTCCAGGACTGTACTCAATGCACAGAAAGTCCCCGTCCGGCCAGCACCAGCACTGCGCAAGCAAAGATAAAATTCTCTATATTAAAACTGTACGAAGGATTTGAAAAAGGTGCACACAGAAGCTTTACTTGTATTTCATGTGTCATAAAGAAGGAAAATAGCTGGGAGCAGTAAAATGTCCCAAGGAAGGAGAGAACAATTCTTCTGAGCTATTTTTTCCTGTCTGATGGCTGAAACAATGTTTCAGACACACACAAGCACACACGGTTACCAGACGCATTTCCCCTTTACAAGAATACAGCAAACACTCAACATAATTGACAGAATAAGAAGAGGTTTTATGATCTTCACTGTTAAAAATAGGATGAGAAGGTTACCTGCAGTGCACTGTGATAGGGTGGTTGCCGGACTGCTGCTGCTGTTTCTGCACCGCAGCGATTATGTTGATCATGCCTTTACCATCTGTGGGGATGCCCACCTCTGGCCAGCCGTGGAAATGAAACTGACGCACAGCTCGAGCCTTGTTCTCCTGTACAGACAGAAAGGCGACAAGACAACATTAGACATAAGAATCAATCTTGAGGATAAAATGAAAAGACGGGAGTAGATTTATAAAATGTTAGTATTTTGTCCTCCGATTGTAAAGTGTTTTTAGTTTTTCCTTTCTTACTCTGTTGTTGGTGACCAGGAGGTCCCGCACTGTGTAGCTCTCGCTCTCCTCCTCCCTTTTAATCTCGATGGAAATATCCCCGTGAACCACCACCCCATCGCTGGGCCAGTACTGGGCACACTTCTCCTGCAGGAGACATAATGGAGATTGATGAGGTGAAATTACACTGCTGGTTGACTGTCATTCTGAGTGTTGGCACTGAATTAATCACTGTATAATGACATTCTATGTTTTTAATTTATGACACTTTATCACTGGTCTTTTCATCTACACAGTGACACACACACACACCTGCCCTCTCTCCTCTAGCTCAGTGAGCATGACGATGGAACAGCTCCTCCACTCCCAGATCATCCTCCAGAAGTCTTCGATGGTGTGCTGCAGAGGGCCCTGACTCGCCATGTACGAGTCCTTCTGACGATAACCCTGCCGGCAGACAGAGGAGATTAAGGGGACAGAAAGTGATGTTCAGAGAAAAAGGAGGGATGAAAGAAGGATAAATACATAAACAGTAAGCGGGAGGAAGTGAGTTTTGATCGATTGCTTGCATTAATGAAATGAAACGATCCCCTCTTGACCTGAGACTTTTACACTCACATCAATGAATGAAGCGTTGACGTAGTCAGTGTTCTCCTCTCCTCGTTTGACTGGAATGATCACTCTGTTAAACTCGTCTGTTGGAGGAAAGAAGGAACGTTACCCTTGACTGAGAAATCCTTCAGGGATGAGACATGCAGCTACATTACATGCTTTGTAGAATGATATGAAAACATAAAAAAACACAGGCGCAGATAAAAAATAACCTTTAAAACAAATTAAATTAAATTATAGCCTGATCAAAAAAACAAAAAACAACACTTTCTCTACACCAACAAAAATGTGCCTAAAAGCAAGTTTTTTTTTTTTTTACATTAAAACACAAAAAGAGGATTGGAAGAAGTGAAAAAAAATTGAACAGTAAAAAGTATCTCGTTAGACAAACAGAAAGAGGATACATTGTTTTGATTTCAGAGATATTAATTTGTCTTTTTGCGTCACGTGAACTTACATGGAATGATCTGTAAGACTCTGTTCTTCTTCATGTTGGGGGGCAGGTTGCCTGTCCTCATCTTGTCGTTCTGAATCTTAATGGATGTGAGTTTCTAAAAATGTTAAATACACAAGTTGAGGCTTGGGCCGCAATCAGTTGATTTCATGTTGCTACAGTAATACTGTTCAGATATAAAGGAGTGAAGACTGAGGGGGTAAATGAGGAGAAAAGGACAACATAAACAGACCTTGAATTCAGCCTCCAGACCACTGCAACCAGCTCCAGGTGCGGGGGCGTAGAGTTTGGCCAAGTGGGACTCCAGGGAGGTCACCTCCAGCTCTGTGTCTCCATACAGGTAGTGCTCTAACAACGCCTGGAAGATGAACACGTACTGCATCTGTGGGACAAAGAATATGAGTGTGTCAGGACTTTGTGCACTGAGAATGCTGCATCATGGGACATTGAGTGTTTGAGAGTATCTGAATTGCACTCACATCAGTCTGGACCATCTGACAGCGTTGGGCTCTGATCCTGGTGACGAAGCCAAACACATCTACCTTCCTCTCAGCGATCATCATGTCTAACATGGCATCGATAACGACAAAGGTTCCCGTCCTCCCCACGCCCGCACTGAAAGACATGTGATGCAGCATTAACACCCAAAAACTAAACACACAAACATGAGAGCGTAAGCTTCAAGCCACTTACCTACAGTGGACCACAATGGGCCCGGCATACTGAGGGTTGCAATTCTTGACCTTCTTGAGGAATTTAAGCATCCCAATGGGTGTGAAGGGCACCCCAAAGTCTGGCCAGCTGGTGAAGTGGAACTGGGTGACAAGCCTCTGAGGCTTCTTTCCAGACACATCCCCAACCTGAGACACAATCAAAACCGCTCTCAATAACTCTTGTCCAGGTTTTTAATTTCCTCTCTTGAGTTAACTCACACATTTTTCAAGCTTTCCTGAACACACTTTCAAAGAGTCACTGTAAAGCCACATCTACAAATTAGTCAAAGGCTAAATAATTAATAAATAATCAAATAATGACACATTTCCGGTAATGTGATCTGTGCGCTTCTAAACAGGACGCAGAATAAACAGAGTGCAGGTTTTCTTTACACGACAATGTTTGTAAAACAGATTAAAAACACAGACAAAGCTCTGTTACTGTTTATATTTTATCAGAGTTGTTACAGCGCACATGTGCAGACACACAAACAGCTGTTAGAGCTAACTGACAGATGATGTGACACTTTGGAGGAAAGGACGTCTCATTTTTCTTAAAACAAATCCCCTCGTTTTCTCTCTCCTCTCTTCATTTTGTTGCATCTCTCCCATTCGTCTCCGGCGGGAGGGGCTAAGACGCAAGTGAATTATACAAGTGGAGGATAAAACTTTGGAGCTTTTGGATTCACCCCAGAAATCAATTCTGTCTAAAAATCTGTGCTTAATATATACACAGACAGCAGTTGAGTGGTGAGAGGGGTACAGAGGTGAATGCAAAGGGAGAACAAGATTGTAAAAGAAGAAATAAGTCCTGTTATCTGGTGTTACTCAAGTAACATATGGCTGACCTGCAACTGATGTGATTACTGACAACGAAAATGAAGAGGGCTGTCCCCGGAGAAAAGACATTTATCAGGCTTATGACATAATCATAACTGAAATAGAGGCATACAGCCCAGTATATTATTTTTCTGTGTAATATGGCCTAAATTCAGTTACATTTGTATAAAAAACGCCTTAATTCTCTAGATTATTTGCAGAAGATTGATCAAGCTGTCATGAGCCGTCATTTTACCTCAACGAGTGACAACACAACTAATTCACAAACACATCCTGTAAGTTTTCATGTTTTCTTTGAGAGCTCTGAGAAAATCAGAGAGTCTTCCAACAAAAAATGTTAATAATGGTAAAAACATGGAGAAGATGTTACCTGTTGGATGCAGAACTTGCGAATGGTGTAGTCCACCAGAACCATTGTGTCCTCAACAGACACACGAATG
This sequence comes from Labroides dimidiatus, assembly GCA_030710495.1. Classification (NCBI taxonomy): domain Eukaryota; kingdom Metazoa; phylum Chordata; class Actinopteri; order Labriformes; family Labridae; genus Labroides; species Labroides dimidiatus. The sequence continues at coordinate 21,036,281 of CM061143.1, read as the reverse complement.
TTTCCGTATGTCCAACAGCCCTGGTCCGGCCAGTACTGGGCACACTTACACTGAATCAAAGAAAAGTATTTAACATTAAGCACACTCACAGAGATGGGTACAGAAAGTGATCAAAAAGTTTAATTATCTCAGTTTTTGGACAAATGGTTGGGTTACAAATAAGGCAAAGCAAATAAAAAGATGAAGTTTACGACAGAATGAGAACCATGAAGTAGCAAGGCTTTGACTTTGACAAGTCCTGCTCCCCCCGCGCGCTTCAGACACAGCCCCATGTTAAAGGAAGTTTGTTAATTTTACAACAAAAATTATATCTATCCACAAAAGACAGGTTAAGTGAGAAAAAGAACTTTCGCGATCAGTTTTATTTTTTGTATTCAAAGCAGGATTTTAATGCCTCACTGTTGTAGATTCTTTCTGTCACATTGCCTACCTTTGACACCTCTGTATGATTGTTTTAAATGAATTGTACACAGACACAGACACTTCATCATTCCTCCACCTCTCCTACCTCTTTTCTCTCCTTCAGATTGGTCACCATGACAATGGTTGCTGTGTTCTGCTCCCAGATCATCCGCCAGTAGTCGTTCACGGTTTCCTCCTTTGGTCCTGAGAGACAAAGAGACAAAACTTCAGAAGACGGTTAAAGAATAATCATTTTGTTTGACCTTCTTTCCTGCTCAAACACAAACCTTGTGCTGCAATGAACTTATTCTTCTCTTGGTACCCCTGCAGCAGAGAGAAATCAAAGAAAAACCAAATTATGAGCGCATCTACAGCACAACTGATTCTTCTATGATAAGAGAATTGTTATACAAACATTAATAAAGGAAGCGTTGATAAAGTCAGAGTCAGGAACTCCCTCCAGAGATGAGAGATGCACCCTGGAGTGATCATCTGTGACAGGAAGCAAAGGACACGGGAAGAAAAACAAAACACGTTAACACTAAAAAATAATCACACACTGCACTAAAAAGTTTCTCTTCCTGTTTTTTTCTTTGTAAACTTTCTTTGATTTTCAGCTCTCTGCTTGCTAATGTTGTATGGTTAAATATTTCTTCAGTATGAAACAGCAGAAAAGTGCTCAGTGACTGGCTGCTGCTTTGTTAGTCACTTTATGTCACAGAGTCGGATATGTGTTGTGACTCACATGGCAGGATGTTGACATATCTGTTTTTTTCTTTATTCTCTTCCTTGGAGGCAGCATCACATGACGCCTGAATGGGGCAGACTGGCAGCGCCTGAAAACAAACCAAAATATATTTACATGTTAACAACGACAGAGATATATATATATATATGGTATGTAAAGATAAAATTAAGAGAGCAGATATGTAAATGTAAATGTTCAACTTATAGACAGCAATGTGTTTGTGAGCTCTTCTAAAGCCTCATTTTTTAATGTTTGTATAAAACTGCCTTCTGTGATCAATTAACTAGAAAATGACTGTTTTCTGACCTTTGTATCTCAAAACCTAGAGTAGCACACACCTTCTGCAGGTGGATACAGGGAGAGTGGGCTCTGATGTTACATATCTCCTGTTACTGCACCGATTTAAGTGGGAGATTTCATGTTAAATATGAACCATCTTATACTGCTGTGTGCAGCTGGTAGCCAATAAGGCCACTCTTCACAGTCTTGGTTTTTGATCACTGTGAAACGCTGTATCACTAAAAAGTCATGCCAATCATACCTGATTATAACCAGCTGTAATCACAGCATATTGAGTGGAACATTTTGAAAGTTGTTTTGGTAAAATGTGATACATATTGCTGGACACATAAAAGTGAGACAAATCGGCAGGAAGCAGCACAAAACGTGCCGGTGTGTATAAAGAGAGGAAAGTTGTAGGTGATGTGTGTTTGCGTGTGTGTGTGTGGACGGGGTTAAATTAACAGCTACTGGATAGAAAGTAGGATGAACAAATCAGTGTTTGTGAATAAATACACAACTAAGTAAAGTGCAAAAACACAGCTAATAAAAACATTGAACTAATAATTTGTAATAAATTAATGTAAACAGGACAGTGTTTTTATATTTCTAACGCCCCCCCATGACAAAAGCTACTTCCTTATGAGGGATGCTTCGACATTATAGTTGTCACAGGTTTCAGAGTGTTGCCGTACACTAAACCTGCTGCATCACCTGCTAACTTGTTCTGAAATGGATCACTTTGTCATTACATCAGTTTCTTATTTTGGGGGGCTAGTTTTCCAGGGAACAGAGATGTGATGTATTTTTTCTAGAGGTAGGTTAAATTAATTGACTTTCCACCCTGCTAATGGAAACTCACCCTCCCTCATATTGGTTTTAGGGATGTGTGTTTAAGGTGAAAACCAGGCTCAGTTTGTTATCAGAGGGTGGGTGCTCGAGTGTGCCGTACATTAAACTCCTCCCTGAAGAGCTTGTTGTCATCGGCCATGCGGCGGTTCATTTCTTCCTCCAGCTTGTCGACAGGAAGAGGAGGGTACTTCCTGTTTGTGCTGGGCGAGCGAGCCAATAGCGGGACGCTCTGGAGTTCTGTGGTGGCAAGGAGGAAGGGAGGAGAGAGGAAAAGAGGGAAGGAACAGGAGGGGTGAGACAGGTGGAGATAAAGACATGGGATAAGAGGTTAAGAAAAGAGCTGAACTGTCCTGCTGTAAATCAAGTTACTCTGACTACAATATTGTGACTCTTCCCTACAAATGACCACCAGAGGGCGATGTGATTCAATGCTTTGACTTCAGAGGGAGCCAACTGCAGCTCTGTTGGTTAGGTAATCACAGCGAACAAAAGCCTTCTGGCAACAGTCAACCAGTGATATGTTATCAGTCAGGGGAGCAGGATCAATCAAGTCTTATCAAAAGCAACTCAAAATTACAAGTTTGGTCAAGCTGGCTGTACAAATTTGCAGATTCAACTCAAAACAAATAAAAAGTGCAGCCAGACCATGCATCCATATCTGCTGAGACACACAAGACACATTCAAACACACTTTCAGAGGGCATGTATGTTCACCTGTATCATCTGATCTCCCATTGGTCAGCCTGAAGGAGTTCGAATGGCTTCCTGCCTGCTTGTATTTTTTAAACCTGTCGATCATACCACACAAAGAACATATTAATACACACAGATTCACACATTGTCGAACACACAAGTACTGACGGATCAAAACACATTGCTTTGGCCTCACAGCTGAATGTCAATCAGTAGTTTCCATAGTAACCGGAGCACTTAAGGCCATCAGTTTGTAACATCAATTACACTTCACTAACCTGAGCATGTAGAGGATGATGATGATGAAGATGATGACCAGAAGGGAGGACAGGGCCACCATGACGGCTATGATGGGCATGTCATCAGAGGGGTTGTTGTCTACATCAAAGAAAATGAAAACAAAGTCAGTGCTTGTTATTTTCATTTTAAGGATGTTTCCCCAAAATGTGGCCAAATTCCAGTTTCATGACCAAATTATACAAATTATACTCATCATACACATGCTTTTGAGCTTTGGGTGTTTTCTGTTTAATGTTTTGTAATTAAACATTCGCAATAAACCATTGTGCAACCTCACTTCGGGCAGTTACTGTGCACAGCCAAAGAAAAAGAAGATCAAGCAAGCACCACAAATATAAACTCACATGAGAATTTTTTTTTTGGGTACAGAGCAAGACCGAACATGTCAACTGGTGAGCTTTGGTAGAAGTGTTACATTGATTTGTCCTCCTTTACTCCTGTTCTGCTGTTAATGCTAAGCTTATAAAGCTAGCCTCATGGAGTCTTTAACTACTGAGGCTCTTTAACGTCCTGACAGCTATGTTGATGCTCATAAAGACAAGACAAGATTTCAGCTTTTTAATCTGGATTAAAAGACCAAGACTTTGATGTGAAGTCGTGGAGATGTGTTATTCATTCATGTGCAGATTTCATTGGCTTTTCCTCCAAGAAAAAAGAAAAACATGGACATCAGCCCTCTGTAGATAAATCACAGTTTAACCAAGAAAGTTGACCTCTTGAAGTCTGTACCTGAGGTGACGGCAGACACAAGGAGGCGGCAAAAAAATTGAAGTCATGTTAGATGTGACTTCTCCATGAATCATTTAGAGTGGGAATGTAAATACCTTCCTTTCAAAAAGCACAAAGAACTTCAGCCTGCAGTGATGCTACTGCTACATAAAAAAAGACTAATGTTTACAAACAGATTAGATATTACATGACCAAAGTAATCTGCTGTTAGAGAGTCTGTGTGCAGATAATAGCTGACCAATTTATACTTGTTTCCAGCATGCACAAGAGTTACTGGTTGAAGACAGTCTTACTGGTGACCCTTTACTGCCACAGTTAACACAAAAGACATGAGATGTGCTTGTACAACAACAGGGGAGTGGTGTACAAAAAACTGACCACCGTTTGTGCGTTGATGGGTGCTCAGTAAGACAGACTGGGCCCCAACAAAAGAAGACATTTTTCTAGAAAACTGTAGCTGTAGTGACAATAAAACGACAAAATCAGCTGTTCCACTCGCCAACTCAGAGTTCAAGAAAGCTCTTAACACTGCGGACAAAATATGCAACAAAGAACGCATCATTTGACTTCATGCTTCATATGCACATTCTGGAAGAAGTAGTTTGGAACGCCGCCCAGGATGATGCATTTTCACTTGCAGTTCCCAGGACTTTTTTGGCATTCTTCCTCAGACAAAGTGTACATTGAAAGGCGCAGGACAGCACAACGGGCTGTGGGTATCATGTGGAGCTGACCCAGCCTTGACAGATCTAATGCCATCTATTACCGCTCACAGCTCCACACACACGGCTCACAGACGGGGAGAGACAATGGAGCAATTACATAACGCCTACCAACCCAAAGTGATTGTTATATAATAGATATACTATATAGTAGAGCAGGCACATCTGGCGTATTAATGTTAACCAGGGGAGTCGAATACTGAGCTAAACTTCCACAGCCTCCGCTCCAGTCCCCAAATACACGCTCTCATTGTTTTATACCAAAGCTCTGCTTTATCTGCTGCATGATTCAAAACATACCTGCTACTATTACACTTAATAACAAAAATAATCCTTCCAAATCAATTTGTGACATCTGATAGTGATAAGTCTATTTCTCTATAATCATGCAACATGAATAATTAATGGCCAAGGAAAGGGTCGGGGGAGTCATGTTTCACTGAGAAGGATGTTACAAACACGGCCAGCATACACACACACACACACAAAGCTATGACTAAAAATATTTTTTACCTGGAAAACAATTGATAGGGGTGATCACTTCAGGTTCATAAAGTCGAGGCAGTTTTAAATCTAGAAATAAAAGCATCACAGGCAGCATGTCAGAGGCAAAGAAATCCTCCCTCACCTTTTTTTTCTACATTAAGAGATGGACTTTTGGTGGTGTCTGCCTGGATGACTGCAGCAGCTGCTATTTCCAGCCCTGCTACAATGGAGTCTAAGAGCAGAAAAGTGTTCAACTATCTAAAATATTAAAGGTTGACTGTTGACCAGAGAGCTCACTGGCCTGCTCTCTTAGCTTTGACAGCCAGAGAAAAGAACACAAAAACACCTCTGAGGAGGTTCTACGCTGCACCACCAATCTATGAGTTTAGTGCAGTGCAGGAGTAATTCTTTTCTGTTTCGCTGACGCTGTTTGTCCATGTCTGCTTTAGCTAGACTTCTTTGTAAAGCCCCATCAGAATGCACCTTGAAGGTGGCTGATGACAAATGGTAGCACAAATATGGCAGCACAAATATGGCACAAAGAAACGAGCAAACATTTAAAGTGACTGTTCAGTGACTTTTAAGGTGGGTGTGCAAGTCTGAGACACTGCCAGGGTGAGTCAAACAACTTGGATAAGAGTGATTAATAATTAAAATATGACTGTAACAAAGTAATCAACAGCTACAGAACTCAGACCAAGGCAGCCACTAAAGCTTTGCCAATGTTAAATGAAAGAAAGGAACTTGGAACGATTCTATAACCACTACAGCTATACCAATAACAATACAGGTAAAAAAAAGCTTTATTAGACCTGAGCAATCTCTAAAACAGCAGCCTGTACAGCTAAAACAAACATTAAAGATGCCACCAGCAACTGTTGCTTTAGAGCCCAAGGAAAACCTCTTTCAGGTAAATTATCAAATGAAACTGGAAATTAACATCAGGAGCCTGTCCGTGAAAAGTGTTGATCGTAGCTTTCAAAATGTCAAACCTGTCTCAACGTCACACAGTTTCTGCATTGACTAAAACAGAAACATTAACTAAAAATGCAGTTTTTTGTTTACTAAAGCTTTAAGAAGTGAGGAGGAAACACCAGCAAAGACGCTGCCAACATTAGCGAAGCTTGGTTTCAAGTAAGGATTCTCTGATAGTCCAGAACCAGACTGTTCAAAAGAGAGAGCAATCACATCACGTCTCCACAGGAAATGTTGCATCCATTCATGACATAATCACTAAAGGTGTACAGTGCATCTGGAGAGTATTAGAAGTGCTTCACTTTTCCCACATTTTTTGTTTTAGTCTCATTCGAAAATAGAATAAATTGAATTTTTTCCCTCAAAATTCTACACACAACATCCCATAATGACAATGTGAAAACATCTTTTTTTTTTTTTTTTTAACAAATTTATTACAAATAAAGAACTAAGAAATCACATGTATATAAGTATTCACAGCCTTTTCCAAAAAGCTCAAAATTGAGATCTGGTTCATCCTGTTTCCTCTGATCATCTTTGAGATATTCCTACATCTTAACTGGAGTCTACCTGTGCTGAATTCGGTAGATTGGACCTGATTTGGAAAGGCACACACCTGTTTATATGAGGTCCCACAGGTAACAGTGCATGTCAGCGCATGAACAAACCATGAAGTCAAAGGAATTGTCTGTCGACCTCCAAGACAGGATTGTCTCGAGGCACAAATGTGGAGAAGGTCCCAATGAGCACCATGGACTCCATCATCTGTGTGGTGGAGCAGCCAGATGGAAGCCAGTCCTTCTTAAAAGGCACATGGCAGCCCGACTGAAGTTTGGCAGAAAACACCTTAAGGACTCTCAGACCATGAGAAAGAAAATTCTCTGGTCTGATGAGACAAAGATTGAACTCTTTTGGAGTGAATGCCAGGCGTCATGTTTGGAGGAAACCAGGCACCGCTCATCACCTGGCCATTACCATCCCTACAGTGAAGCATGGTGGTGGCAGCATCATGCCGTGGGGATGTTTTTCAGCCTTTCAGCAGGAACTAGGAGACTAGTCAGGACACTCTGTAAATGTCTTTGAGTAGCCTGAGTGGCACGGCGCCGCAGCCAGAGCTCATACCTGAATCCGATCAAACATCTCAGGAGAGATCTGAAAATGGCTGTGCACTGATGCTCACCATCTTACCTGATAGAGCTTGAGAGATGCTGCAAAGAGGAATAGACCAAAGTGGCCAAAGATAGTTGTGCCAAGCTTGTGGCATAATATTCAAAAAGACTCGAGGCTGTAAGTGCTGCCAAAGATGCATCAACAAAGTACTGAGCAAAGGCTGTGAATACTTGTGAAGTCTTGATATAGCAGCCTTATCAGAAATGCTGATTATAGCTAATTACTGAAGTTGAGGCCTGAAAAACAGCTGCAATGTGCACACTTGTCTAATTAGCCATGCCCCAAATATACCAATTTATATCCAACTTATCATAAATATGATCAAAATGAAAAAAAAATCAGCCCCCTGCACAACTGTCACAGATTTTAAAATGGATAAGGTAACCAAAACCATTGTTGCACCAAGCTGTGAAGGTGTCGAACTCTGATGCAGAAACAGGCTTTTTGAAATGTGCAAAATACTTGAAATCTTGATGTAACCCCAAAACTGCTCAGCAAACCCGAACACGGATACATACAGAAAGCTCCTGTGTGGAGTTTTAGGTCTGTGACAATTTCAGCACCCTCAGAGTTCAACAACCAGTTTTTTTTTATTACTTTGCTGATCTCATCCTGTTCATGTGTAAATCGCTTTATTCTAATAGAGAAAATCATCTTGTCGTCTTGCAACAGTCTAAGTTAACACTCATCATAAATCTTTGCCAAGGAAAGGGTAAAAAAAGTCTATTTATTCAGCCTGCTCTTCTGACACCTTCACTGTGGAAACATTAAAACTCATTGAATAGAAATAGTGAATCTTGTTATTGATGGCCTCACTTGCCTTTGTAGATTATAAAAAAAGATCACTACCACTACAGCCAATCTGAAACACTGGAAATATCAGGTAGCTACTCCTCACAGTCAGCTGTACGTGTAACATATAGACGAGAAGTTACATCATTATCCATGCTGAAGTAAGTCTGTGTTTTTCATTCGAGACTAAATGAGTAAACTACATCATCGCCATTACATCATCAGATTCTGGTCTTTTGACTCCAGTTTTGGTGAACTGCCACCAATCTCTATATTATCTCTATATTATGTAAAAAAGTGTTTTTAGGGCAGAGGTTTCCTTTCAAGCAAGCCCTCTCAACAAGAGGTACACTCATACATTAACACTCACCGTGTGGGCTGTCTGGGGTGAAGTCCAGCTCAGGTTCTGTTGTGGTCTCAGCCTCTACATTTACTATATCCTCTCCGTCATAAGTATCTGGAGTTGGGGTGTCTGGAGGGAGGGCTGTGGTCATGTTGTCTCCTTCTGGCTGAATGGGAGGTGGGGTGCTTGTTGGTGCCTGAGGGACATCAGATGGAGCTGGGGATAGAGGAGGAGGAACAGGTAACAACCGCCCGGTTCCATTGGGACCAGCTGGTTCCACATCCTCCTCAGGGGGAGGACTTGTAGTGGAGGTTGTTGTTGCTGCTTCTGCTGCTTCTGCTGCTGCTGTGGCTGCGACTGTCGTTGCTTCTGTTGCCACTGTGGTTACAGAGATGACTGCAGGGGCAAAGGTGGTGGGTGGCCCTTTGAGGTCTTGTGTTGGTGCGACTGTGTAGTTGAGGGATGGTGCGACAGGGGGGTCTGAGGGTATAGTAGTGCTATTCGGAAGACCTGCGGAAAAAAAAGACAGCAAAGATTTTTAATTTTGAGTATTTAACTGAAGTAAAAGTAGGTGAATAGATTTTGTTTGAGAGGACAGGGGTCGTACTTGTGATAGGGATGTCATCCTGGCCTGATGCCCCAAGGGCTAGACCAAGCAGCAGGAGCAGGGGACACAAACCCATTCTGCCCTACATGAAGGACACACAGTAGTGACAGGACAGATTAGATTAAAAAAAGAAACTTTAAATCTCATTCAAATTAATCATAAAAGTTACTCAACCAAAGATCTTTTTTACAGAGCTTCAGAGATTAAATTTTGATGGATTGCATAATCCATCATATCTATTAAAACCATCTATCCCAATCCTAAATGTTTTTTAAAGATTATACTGCAAAAACCTCAAATGAAAAACTTGTGTAATGTAGACCAGGTGTGTGTTTAATACTTTTTACCTGAAGAAGCGAAGTTGGCATCAATCACTCATTCGCACAGTGTGGTCCTAGAAAGCAAACAGAGGACATTTGGCATCACTCAGGGACACTCATTACCATCTTGTGGTTTGACAGAAAAGATATAATTTATTTAACAGAACTAGCTCCGTACAAAATGGTCTCGCATGATCCACATGAGGGTGAATAAAGTAGGACAGCAAGTCTGAAAGAGACGGGGGTGCTTCTGGAGACACTGCTGTAAAGATTGCACACGTATAATAAAATTCAGCAAATATTTCATCAGAATATCAGGAGAGTTTATACTCTGTCCACATTTATAGAGTGCTTTTATTAACACAGTTTGCCTGTTTGGGTTTCTGATTCCAAGAAAACCTTAATCTGGGTTGAAGCAGTAAGAAATCATTTTAAAGATAAATATTTTGTTAAACTGAATTAGTCCATCTCGCCTACATTTTCACGTCTTTCTCAAACAAAAGAGCCACACTGAAGGAACATTTGACACATTCATCACCAGGAGCATGACTACAACAGAATCAGTGTCACATTGAAATTCCTGTGGCGGCAGTGAATCAGCACTCAGCACCTCCTGATATGAGGATGAGTGAGACGAGGACTGAGGATAGACAGACTTGGAGAAAGTACAACAAAAGCCGGGTGGTCGAGCAGGCTCACAGTCAGTCTTCTGTATAGGCTAACAAGGCTGGTGTCTCCGTGACTGAGCTGTGATAATCCCTGGACCTAATCCCACAGTCCTGACCCTGGAATAATTCAGCCTGTCTGGCTCTGCTCAAAGAGATACTTCAGTGCCGCACTGAGCCAAACACTGTGACGCTCGCACTCACTAACTGATGCTTTACATCAGGGATTATTGCATCAGTGGGCAGAGGATAAATTGGGTGCTGAAAGCTTTAATAGTGCCAGTTGCCAATCATCTGGTGTTTTGAACTGAGCTCATTCATTGCCGTGCTTACATTCTGGATTTAGCACAGTGCTATTTGGCTCTGACTGCAGCCTGAAATGGGACATGATGAGCAAGTTATGTTGTCAATGAGGATGCTATTAACCTACAAATCCAATCGCTGCTGTTCCTCTCTCTATCCCTTATCCACTCATCCATTCAGACAGCTGAATGCTTGCTCCCAAAAAACAATGGACGCATTTAGAGTAAACAAAGAAATTTAGAGATAATACTAAACTAACAGTACATTAAAGCATTAATCGAAGCACACCCACACCCAAAGCAACAAACGGGGCTATTCATTTGTCACAATTTAGAGGTGAATCATGAAAACTATTCAAAAATTCTGACCCTGGTTTCCTATAGACCTAGTTTGCAGTAAACTGTTGGTGCTGCTGCAAAAACATTTGTGAATGATCTGGTCCACTGAAACACAGAAGCCTAGTCTATTTAGGAAACCATGGCACCTTTCTCATTTGTCTCATAAGATGCAGATACATTTTATTACAGATAGACATCAGTGACAGGGACACCGTCCTTGTGGTTGGCACTGTGTCTTCTGACCTCTGATTCATACATTCAGCGTGAGTGCCGCAGTTTGTCTGCGCCACGCACTGGACTTAGCTATCACTCCACTCATTCATTGCATTCACACAGCCTGCACTGCCATCCGTCTCCAGCACGCGCCACCAAGGCTGCTCGTGGCTGTTCCGCTAAGAGTTTATTTTTGCCGGAGTACGCTGCAGAGATGCGTCAATCTCCTCAGAGGAGATCGTACCAAACAGGAAAACAGACACGAAAAACCATCAGCGTATCCAGTCATTTCAGAATAAAGCACCATGTTCTGGCAGCCGATTGTAAAATTATCCCCGTATATCAAAACTACACTGGCACAGGGCCAGCAGTCATCAGCAGGTCAGGCCCAGAGGAAATCCGACGCCATGAACGAGGACAAGTTTTTATTGGAGGTGGAAAACCTTAGAATTATATACGGCACAACACATCCTTTCTATAAGGACACCAACAGAAACAAAAAGGGAAAGACTAAAGTTGCTGAAGTCCTGGGAGGGCAGGTGAGTTTAACATACTAATTAATTATCATGAAAGTAGTTGTCATGGGTGTGATTCCTGTGGGAACATGTGGTTCTCCTGTAATATTGTGATCTCATGTATCCAGCTGCTATGTAGTACACTGCGCTCCGCTCCAGAGACGGATCCAGTGTGAACTGGCACACACTGAAAACCACGGCGCTGACGGACCGCGGCGCTGACGGAGTATGTGTGAATCAGAGGTTATACCAACAGTTTGTCCACATGTGTGGAGAGCATGTTGGTTTGCTATGATACAGCATATGAGGAGTGACTCAGCTGGAACAGACAAGCTTGATGATTCATGCTATCCTCAGTGACCATGCATCACACAGCATCTATCCGAATGTGTGCTGGGTTGAATTCCTTGCATTTGAACAAAAACACCGTTAGGACAGAGAGGAGCCGCTGCGTGTACACGCGCCGCCATCTTGGATGTAATTGTAATTGTAGTATTTAAGGTAGTCTTTATTTTAAGGTAGTCTTTATTTAGTTAAGTTATTGTAATTTTTATTACTCTGCTGCACTGTGGGTCTGAGAGGACTGAAATTTCATTTATGCTGTATGTCGAGCATGTATAGCATATTTGACAATAAAGTTGACTCTGACTTGACTTTGACTTTTGATATGAATGAGGTTACCTATGGGTCTCTACACATCAAAAACACATTTTTAGTATCTTTTTAAAATTTAAGCAAAGCACAACTCACTGCTTTCTTCATGCCATCAAGAGACAATAGGTGACACGTCATTGTTTTGGTTGGTGGAAGTGATACAAGTCAGTAACTGAATTTCACTCTACAAATATTTTTTGGAGTATGAGAGGTTTAGGCCCCGTTTATACAACGACGCTTCACAGTGTTTCACTCGAAAATGCAAAAAACGCTGAGAAATAAAATCTGTTAGGAAACGATGAAGGACTGAAAACGCTGTAGTGTGCATACAAGGCCTGTAGGTGGTGATATAACTGTGGAGTCTTTTGGTAGTCTGCCGCCGAAGAAGAGGTGGGCTGATCATCTGGTGGATTTATTAAATACGTCTTATCGGAGTGCAGAAGTGGAGCAACAGATGCACATTGAAAGGCAGTCAGCAGATTCAGCAGATTCAGCAGTACAAGCACAACCCGGTAAGTCCGCCATTTAACTGTTGTTGTTGTCCGGTTTGCAAAAGTTCCCACAACAGAAGTGGGATACGCACGCACATAACAAAGTGTGACATCAGCATTTTCACTGAAAATGCCGGCTTGCCGTTTATACGGCAACGGAGGCTGCAGCGTTTCAGAAAAATTCCACTCCGGAGGAAGTTTTAAAAAAGTTGCGTTTTAGGTCGGCTGAAACAGCGTTTCCGTATAAATGAGAGGCTGAAACGTAACAAAACTTTTGCGTTTCACCCTGTCGTATAAACGGGTCCTTAATCTGGAAAGCCAGGACCCACGCAGGCAACTCCCTGGAGATGCATCTGAATGTGTTTTGGCCTCCTGAGAGCCAGTTAAGTGTCTGTCTGTGTATATCTATGTGTGTGTGTGTGGTTGTGTGTGTATGTGTGTGTGTGTGTGTGTGTGTTAGAGAGAGTAAATGCAGGATATTCTTTATTAAACAGACTTATCTGTTGGAAAAGGACATTATTAATTTAAGAGGTGGAGGGAAAGTGCTTCTATTTGTGCCACTTTTAGATTTGGTGCTGCCATGGCTCTATTTCAAGGATAACCTGGGTGATGACTAAATCTAATGCGTGCATAAATATGGAGCCCAAAGGGAAATAATCCAAATATGTTCTCCAAATGCAGCAAATTCAAAATCATGTTTCTCATTGCAGAACGTCAACAACTTCTGGGGACTTAACTGTATAAACGCTGGAGGTTTAAGGACTCATTGTTCTGGATTGATATATTGATTGTTTAAGCAATGATTCAGTCAAATTGAAAGTATTGAGAGTATAAAAATTGATATCCATTGCCATTTTTACCATATGCTTTTATTCTGAAAGTCCCCCTGCACAATTGGTTATGACAGTTCTCACCAAGCTGTGAGTCACAACACCGCTACCCTGGATAGCAGGTAATGGCTAGCAGCTGAGAGAGATACAAGAGGGAAGTGGTATGGAAGTATTTCAGATTGCGGACAAAAGATGGATCAGAGGACAGAGCACATGTGATATGCAGTGGTGAGATAAAGTATGTAGGAAACATGACAAATTTGCTGCTCACCTGAGGATGAAACACAGTATTGATCCCCAACAGCACAGAACTAAGCAGAACCATGTGAATTTAACATGGTATAACACAAATGTTGTGATGTTAGTACTTCAAAGGTTACCAGGGACAGTTAATGATGAAAAGACTGCATTGAAAACTGCAGAACTTCAAAGTGAAGCAAACATTTGTTCACTTTGTTAAAGATTTTTTTCATGTAAATGCCTTCATTATTTGGCTATAAAATTCTCTTAACAGATCAATGCTTGTTTTTTAATTTTTATTTGAAAAGGAACAGATTGTGTTAAATGGATTCACGATGTTGTTTGATATCAATCGCAGGCCTCTACATCAAATTGAAATCATATTGTAGCAGACTTTTGATTTTGGCAAGTATCGAATAGTTGTCCTGAGAATGGATATTATATTGTGTCCTGATAAAACTGGTGATTTGCACCCCTATTAAATACTACGTAAATGATTTAAGAATCTGGAGCGATTGCTGTTCAAATGAGCTGAAACTAATACTGCATGACTTTGAACTCTGGGACCCCAACGAAACAGACATGACTCTGTAGTGGAAATCATCTCATGGGCTCAAATTTCACCCTTAAAGACGAGTGTTTGTGAAGCAGGTTCAAACTGTACCGTGCAAAAAAGAGACAGGATATCAGCATTACAGAGAAATGCTGCAAACCTATCTCTGCATCAAATCATTTAGAATGAAATGAGATGGAAAACTGTTGGGTTGACTGATGAATCAAAATGTGACTTTTTCTTTTACATCATGGATGCCACATCCCGCAATCTCAAGAGCAGCGGGACAGCCTGGCCCAGACAATGCATTTGCATATTTCAACAATACTTGACCTTTACTAACATACCCTCTCAGTACAAGCACACACAAATAGCACACTTCCTTCAGTAACTGATTCACTTTCCTTTGTCCTCAACAGATTTTACTGAGAGCACCCAGCTTTCACCATGGAGCATCAGTAACACCACATGTAAAGAGAACAAAATGAAGAGTTAATATCCTTCTGACAGTTTTATCGCTGTTTCGCTATTACAGGCAGAGACAACACAGATGCTCTCATCTACACTGTATGAATGAACTAAAAGGTAGTCATATAGCTCATGTTCTCCTCTGACCTTCGGCTACATTTGTGCAACCATGTGAATACTTTTTAAAACGAAGCGGCGCGCACACAAAGAAAGCCACAACAGCATTCATCACTGGGATGGCAGAGCTCAAAACTGCCACAGCTTTCTTCAGACTATGACAGAAACAAGCCACAAAAACTAATAGTTTGACTTGAGGGAAGAAAAACACAAATATGATGAGACACTTGCTTCTTCTTTTAAGGGAATCAAACATGAACATTGTCCCTTTCATTTAATGACACCCATTTCCTTGAGGATACACATACTTGTGGTATAGGAGCAAACTGCTGTCGCATGAATTATTCCCTGATTCACAGAGGGGGCTGTGTCTCGTTAGTTAAAGGCAGGGTTGGTAGTCATAGAAAACCAGCATGAATTTGAATGTAACACCTCCTCAGGACTCCGTTTAGCCCCCGCCCTCCCACACTCGGAGCTCCTCCAAAACGGCGCTCACATGCACAAGCCCCGCTGATTCACGACTGTATGATCTTGACTGCTTCAAAACCACAGACTCAAAACCGGTTTTCAGCACATAGTTTTTGTTTGCTCTATGTTACCAGTAATCGGAGTAAAGGTAGTTTTTCTGCCATTCTCCAGCATACTTGGATCCCTCTTGGTTATGCCCATTGAATCAGGGCTAGTGCACGCAGGCGAAATGTACGCGAAGGAGGCGGGAAGAACAGCAGGAAGAGATTTGATTGGTTTAACTAATTGGATGCCAAACACCAGGATTGGCTGGCATTTTCCCAGGTTTACTCCTGCTTTAGACATCCGATATTTTTCACTCTATTTTGAGAACACATCATGCATTGATTGCCATCAGGACATAAAGATCATTTTAACCAGTATAACAAAAAATGCATCCAAATCTGATTACCAACACTGTCTTTAAATAGATTTCACAAAAAGCTTTTTATTGCTTGCATTATTTTCTTTACAGAAAAATGGGAAAATCACTGCTCTCAGATGACAAAAAGAGTTCAACTCTGTGCATTTTTATCATATTACCCAAATTGTGAGCATGGAGCTTGGGATGGCACCAACATATCTTAAACTCAGAGAGTTGTTTGTGTTTTATTTTAGGCTTTATGACAGAGTGACTGTGCCGTCTATTTGCTTTTAGAAATAAAAGTCTTTGTTCTAAATGATCTGACATTATGTTAATTGAAATTATATGTACCAAAAGTACTAGGGGCATCGGTACTCAGTATCATTGAGTACTTGAGAGGGAGTATTTGTACTGGTATCGGTATGAAAAAACATGGTATCAAACATCCCTAGCAATTATCAAATCCAAGGTATCAGTACTTTAAAAGTTGGATCAGCATGTCCCTCATTTATGGTTTAGATTTTATAACAAAAATGAAGAACAAATAACAGGAACGACAGTTTTTGTGTTTTATGGCTCTAAAGGGTTCAGTTTTGAATCTGGTTTGACAGCCGCTTATTATTGTACAATGGCTCTGCTGGATTTGCTGATATTAACATGTCAGCCTAGAAAACAAAGTGCCCCACTGAGGTCATTTTTTACCTAGAGGTGTGAATTGTGTTCAACTTTTTCATGAAAGATCTGAGTGAATAAAAAAACTCTTTTCCTTCTTGCTACTGACGTTCAACAGGGGAGACGTGGAGCTGCAGTATCTTTTACTTCGCTCAACGGTCAGATCAATCATGTCACGTTTCTCAACATTTAAGGTGTTTTAAATTTGTTTCTTTTTATTTTACTCATTTACTTAATTTATAAGAGATATAAAGTGGAAAAAATAAAATGCAAGCCAGAAGTTCGGTTAGTTCAAAGGCAATGAGAGTGAGAGGTACACTCATTGTGAAACACTTCTACACTGAAAAGCAGTGTTCCTCTTACCAGAGCATCAACCACTGTTGTGCTGAACTCACTACTTAAGGCCAGTGTTTAGCCCAACCAGCTAATGAAGGTAGTTTCTCCTCTGCCTGTAGCTAGCTGTAGAGCTCAGAGGAATGCAATCACTCAGCAGTGAAAGGACTGAGCTGTTCCAATGCCATTTCATTCACACAGTGAGAGAAACACTTACAGGTAGAACATAAAGGAAGTCCAATTATATTTCCATGACGAGGCTAAAACGTGAAATCAGTGCGAGTTACCCATTTAATGAAAACTTGATTTGATGGAGTAGCCTACAGGAAGGGCTGGTGATGGTCACTGACAGCTATGAATCATAACTTATGTTACACTGCAATAAAAAAATGCATTGATCTTTCAACGCTGACATCGGACAAAGTGCTCAACTGGAAGGACGTATGCAGACAAGAGGGAAAAAATTAAGAACTTCTTCTAAAGTCTGTGGGTTTCAATGTCATCTTTTATTCACCTATGACCTTATGTGAAGTATCTGTATATTTCTTGCCTGCCTCTACCTGAATGGTAGAAAAGAAAAGACCAACTTTGGGGAAAAAAAGAAAATAGTTTCACCTTTTAGTTTTAGCCTTGGCTTCTAAAGTTACAGCAACTTGTACACATTCTTAAATGCTGTTTTTCATTGGGCACAGACTAAAAGAGCTTGTGGAGGTTCAGCTTTATTTTTAAAACCAACAAATCTTATTAATTATTCACAGCAGTCATCCCTAAGGCAAACAAACGAGCTGGAAACCAAACAGACACAAACCCCTGCAGGACTGGCTGACATGACACCAGCGGTGGTCAAGAGGACTTTACCATTCATGCAGAGAAATATTTCCCTCTGGCTTTCTACGAGGCATCCTGCTCCTTTAGTCGCTGCAGCACCAGATAATGCTCGTCTGTCTCCATTCATGGCATATTAATACTGTTTCTATGTCCTGAGAGGGGGAGGAGGGTGGTCTTGGGCACCAGAAATACTGTGAATGCTTCTCTTCACAGGAGACTGTAGTAGGTCTTACCCCAGGCCGCTACAACTCTCGCTCTGAAACAGACCACAGATTATATGTCCCCAGTGCCACATACAACAGCCACAATCCTCTGGACTTCCCTTTCTGAGGGATACTACTTCCCGCTGGTGTGGTTTGTGTGCCTGTTGGCTTCATTCATGAGATGGTGAGTTGATGAAAAGACGAAGAGAAGCGTGGGATTAGTATTCTGGCTAATCATACAGGGAAGAGTGACCGCCATGTCTGTTATTAAGCCCGTAATGATGATTTGGTTCCACCAGGCTGGAAGGATCAAAAACACTCACTTGTTCAGCGAGCAAAAGCGGTGAGTCAGTGAAGCTCCACTCTGTTCTGTGTCCGCTCCGTCCGGGGTTTCTCACAGAGCATGCCAGGGGCCTCTCAGGCTTTACCACATTGGACTCAGAGAGGATGTCGAGGCGCAAAGCATGGCCTCCCCACAGAAGCCACTATGACCTTGAAGCGTGTGGTGTGGGGCCAAACGGGCAGTGGAAGGGCCACAATGAAATCTGAGACTGGATCAGCTTCTGCTTCTCAAAACTTAAAGATGAACTGAGATTTCCACATGCAGCATGCAGCCCAGGCACAGAATCAAAGCTCAGCACTGTTTTGGCAGCAATCTACCCGTGGCACAAAGAACCAAACACTTTCAAGCTCTGAATATCAAACAATCAGGTCAGGTTCCCAGCATTCTCTGTTTTTACTGTGAGCAGGTTTCCGATTTGAATAATAAATCTTTTCTCTTCTTAAAAAAAATCTTTTTGAGTATATTTTGTTTCTTATTGTGGGATTTAAAAGCTTTATACATCTTAAAGTTTTCATTGAAAGGTAAGGTCGGCAAACTCATGCAAGCTCTTAAGCTGTTCTGTATGCAAAGTTACTGGAATCTTACTTCAAATAAGGTAAACTAAAATAACCAAAATGCCATGTAAATGACAAAACCATGATAAAATGACCGCAGTATAATGTACTGAAATCAACACAGTTTGTTCTTTTGAAACCATTCAAATGAAACCCAGCCCGAGATGAGTGAAGATCCTCATATCTGAAGTGACCATCCTCCTGCCCCCGTCTCCTCCTCTTCCTCTGACAGATAAGGAAACCAGCCTCTCAGACTTCACAGCAAACTCATGACAGAGCTTTTCCAAAAGCCCCTCTCTGCCTCCACTGTCATCTTCTGGTGATGCATTCAAAGACTTTTCAAGCTTGCCAACATGTTCTTTTGACAATTCTTCACATCAGGGCATGAAAGGTCTTGCCGCCTCGAAGTCCGATGCCAAGGGCGAATATAAATATTTATGACTGCGGCTCTCGGCTGGTTTTTGAGTCCAACCTAAATGTGACCTCTGCTGTAACGGCATTGTTTGAAAAGAAACATCAAAGCTTCCTACGGGAGGGAAACAGACTGAGTGAGGATAACACAAAGTGACTAAATGGGTCGTCTGGCTCATAAATTCTGCTTTTCCTAAAGTGAATAAAGAACAGTAACAAATGAGAAATGTGGATTTTAAAAATACACAAAGTGAATAGTGGTCAAATTAACAGGACTGCATCTGGTGCTTAAGTCTATTGTATAAAAACGAAAGTCTTTATTTAAAGTCCCTGTGAGGCATTTCTAAATGATCTTGGAAAAGTCTAATTTCTATAATTTATGCCTGATTGTAATCCACAACTTGAAATGAGATTATCAGCACCAATATAGGTTATTTCTAAATGTTATTTCTCAGTTTCCTATATGGGTCGGCCTGGATCAAATTGATTTATGGCACATCGCAGTCTCTATGACAACACCACACCGGCCGACAAAGTTCAACAGTGAAACGACAGATCTGTGTTTTTATCTCCTAAAAAAAAATTTCTTGGATTAATTTCGCAGTGATGGTGGACGCTGGAGCTGAACTGTCAGACAGAAAAAGGACAGAAGAGCAGAAGAAAGCTGAACAAGAGAGTCAGAGCATGGGCTAAAGGTTAAAACAAGAGCTGTTTGTGGTGATGCGCATGCAGCAGTTATACTGCAGTGGTCTGTTCAAACTTGAGAGTCAATCAATAAATGAAGAGTGAGGTTTGCAAGGGCTCATGGGAAACAGCGTCTTTATCTCAGAAAAACACTTGATTTTTCAAATAGTCCTCACAGCCTCTTTAAGGTAAAGAAATGAGTCAAACTGTAGTGCTTGAATCAAACTCTTGTCCTTTTTGATAACACGTGCCCAAATCTTGATCACATGACCTCACACAAGCTCATTAAGAAACTTCCAGACTATTGATGTCCGCTTTAAAAAAAAAATGTTAGTCATAACCCTTTATTCAATTGTTTGAAGGTCTTACTTAATTGCAAGCCAAAAACAAAAGAGGAATGGAGCAATGCTGAATGACTCAGATCAAGTCTCAAAAGTCAAACCTGGGATTTGATTTCTAAGTGGTTAGTCATCATCACAAAGGTTTGATTCCTGCGTGGTGAAATTATGTATTATGCATCATTATGCAGCTGAATGGCATATTAAACATGTCTCAAATCAGGCTCAATAAAGCCCTGTAAGCTTCTAACTGTAGCCAAGTTGATCCAGTTAAAGGCAGAGAACCAACACTTCTCCACAACAAATTTTGTCAGCACACCGGTGGAAACAAAAATATACCTCCTGCCCCACCCAGAGAGATAACTCATAATATTGTGTCAGCAGCCTGAAATTATGAAATTTCACAGCACAGTCATATCTTCATGGATCCTCCCACTGAAACTTCACAAAAAGTCCCCTAAAGGTGATTTCATGCTATATTTTATGGTGTATTTTTAGAAACTAGGCCAATGATGAAAACTGCGGTGTGAGGATCACTCAGGCTCCTCCGCTGAAACACTTTCAGAATCCCAAGACAGAAATAACTCCTTTTTTCCTAAAATAGGATGGAGGAGATATGGTCAAAGATGATAACAGCTCTGCATCGCTGAGCTTGTTTCCCTCTCACACAGTCCTAATTTTTCTGAGAAGAGGCGGTTTGACGACCAGAGATGGTTGCATGGCATGTTGGGAAAGGGAAAGACGTGTCCAGGCCTGACAATGGGAGGTCAAGGTAGGCCTGCTGGAGCACAGTTAAGGAGACACAAACTGTGGTAGGTGCAGCTAGAAATGTTCATATACAATCTCCATTACAGACACCATAAGGATGCTGAATCACATTTTCTCCGATATTCAAAATGCCATTTTTTCTCAAACTCATTTTGGTACCAAAATTGATAGAAGCATCCTGTTTTTTTTCTTTTTCATTGTAAAGAACACAGAGTTGCTCCTCTACTATAACTTTGACTCTTTCTGTGATAGTATGTGTTGTCCAAACAGACAAAACAAAACTCTCAAATGTAGACAGTCAGAAATAAGGCCTCTGCCACTTTTCTTGTTGAGTACCTAAACATGAGGCTGCAGGCAGGCGTTTCATTTTTACTTTTCAACCACCCCTGGGGTGCTCTATAAAACAGGTAGTGTGATACATCGCAGCTGAACGCTTTATCGTTTGATCATCCCAACTGTGACATGGACATGCACAATAGTCACATCACAGGGCACACGATGTCAGTCATATGACCAGCAACACACCATGCTGTCACCACTTTCTCATTTTCTGTGATCGGTCTGAAACCAAGTTGGTTTGATATCACTTTAACGTAGTGCTGGACGATGTGGCCTAAATTAGAGATCACAATGTTTATTTTGCCTAATGTCGATATGACTCAAGTAGATAAAGTTTATAAATGTATAAAACTGAAGCAGACCAAATTGATTAACATCATAAACCAGAAAGTTTATTATAAATTATAAACATAACAAAATAAATAACTTTTCTCTGCAGGTGTAGCAAGTAGGATAGGGGTCTTACTTTAACTCTCAATTTGCAAATTTTTGCCAAGTAACTCTTAAAGGAATGCTCTTCTATTTAAACAAAATTGTAAATCCTGTTAAATCATCTGTATTGAACTGAAATAAATTAGCACTCTCTAACACCATAGCACAAAAATGAATCAAAATAAATACAACATTATGAGAAAACCTTCAATTAAATGCAAAATTAAGTTAACAACATTAAACGGCACAACACGACATGGTTTGGAAAATATTAGAGCTCGAATACTCTTCAATTTTCACAAATCAGTGTAAAATAAACAGCTTAACAGCTATACTGACATTACCTCTCTCCATTTGGTGCTCGTCCTCTCACAACCAGAGGAAGTGAAGATAGATCCTGTCGAGGTTACAGGAGCAGCTTAAGGAGATGTCTTTAGTGTGATACACCTACTGTACAAGGTAATGTGTTTCATCTTCAGGTGACTGTACTGATTTGTTGTGTTGCCTGTCTTCATCGCAACATCTTTCATACAAGTTTTATGGTTGTTTATTCTGTATCATTTTGCTTGTAACCAAATCATTTACAAATGACATGATGTTACGTGTCCTTTTTGGGAACTATTTCTAATTTCACAAGAAAAAATTGAAGTAGTGTCGAGTGTTTTAATGTGACGTCATCAACTCGAGATCGGCCATGGTGGAGACACTCTCAAAACTGAAAGGAATTGAGCTCGCAGGTATACAGGATTAATGTTGCATAAAACGGTAACTTATTGCTGCAACTGGTTGAACCTGGAAAATCATTTCAAATACTTTCAACTATCAAACATTATTGCATATCGAGGTGAGGACTGCACATAATTGTCTAAAGAACAGAGGAGACTGAGGCTAGCAAAGCTCCACCAGGATTTCCAAGGTAATATACACCAATATGGAAATTTTGTCCGTTATCGTTATAAATATTTATTTTATGGTCATTAACTGAAATTTACTGACTGAAAATCATTCAAACGGAATTTCTGAATGTCTTCCTTTATTTTCTAAAGGTTTTCTACTTTCAAATAAGACCGTTACAGGGCTACTATAAACACAAGTAACCAACAGTGTTACTTATTAGAAACCATCACAACTTGTAACAAGTGTGTGATTAAACTCACAACTCAAAAAGTCTGGATCATGAATTAAAAAAAGGATCATAAATCAAAATAACATCCTGACAAAGTTACCTTAAAAAACGTACCAGTATTCATGGAAACCCCTCCCAACACATTCACAAACAGCAACTAGATGGATAAAAACACTGGTCGTTAACATCGACCCAGTTTTACTCATTGGGTCAATGCCGATATGAAAAGAAAAATTACAAACATCGGCCGATACCGATATTAATGCTGACATACCATGCATCCCTAATAATCTGTACAACGTTTCAGTCTGTTCCCAACATTTCTAGTCAGGTAGGTTATATTCTCTGTCTGTAGCATCTTAAAATCACACTTTGAGGTAAGTCACGCCAATAAATAGTACTTAAGTTAAACTCAGTGTCTTTCAGGGAACTTTTTTAAAGTGCCAGGAAGTGAGCCTCTCCCAAGAGAACATCATTGTTTTTCAGTGATGAAAAATATAGTGGTAACCCTCTATGTTTCACACCTTTGGGTAGATGATGATGAAGATGCTAACTCCATAAGTTTTCATAATCTCTCTCTTTTTCTTGCTGGCTGAGTCCTTCACAATAACTTTAAGCGAGCTCTGTGCATTTTTGCACATTTGTTGGCGGATAAGACATCTTAAAATGGTATTTTACTGTGTATATCTCCGTTCATTCAATGCTGCTGTGCATGCAGAGTCTGCATCTGCCTGTAACACTACTGAAAAATGTCAACACACATGTAATGCTGCCTGCTGCTGAAGTTGCTGATACTCGTACAAACAGTCAACTAAGTCAAGTTAACTAAGCAAGACGGATTTTCCAATAGGTTAACCCAGCTGATCACTCATAGAGACACAACTCAACAGAACCACAGTCTTTACTTTCAGTGTTTTCACCTGTTGCAGACGTGCAGTCTGAGTAAGTTGTGAAAATCTGATGCAGAAGATTAGGAGTTTTTCCTGGAATTAGAAGTTACTAGAGCTGCAACAGTTAATCAAATAATCAATTAATAATCAATTACTAAAATAATCATTAACTATTTTGATAATTGATTAATCGGTTTCAGTAATTATTTAAGAAAAAGAAGTCCACATTCTCTGCTTTCAGCTTCACAAACATGTATATTTTCTGGTTTCTTTGCTTCTTTATGACTGTCCTGAACATCTTTGGTTTGCAAAAAAGGCATCTGATGATGTCATCCTGGACTCAGAGTCACACTGACATTTTTCACCATTTTCTGACATTTTCTGGACCAAACAACTACTCCATTAATCTAGAGAATAATCGACAGGTTAATCCATCATGAAATTGTTAGTTGCAGCCCTAGAAATTATGATTACATGACTGATGACGCAGATTAAAGAGCAGGTATTATTCTTTCCCATATTTGAAACATGGGTATAAAGTAACAATGCTAGACGTCCATACTACATGAATGCAGATCTTCAAACTGGGTCTTGTTGATATGTTATAGAAATCTATGAATTGGTCTGTAAACTGCTCAAAATGGTACGCTCTTAAATTCCCATGAGAATTAAAACATATCACAAAATTAAAAATATTTGTACAAATATCATGAAGGGACTGGGGGGGGGGGGGGTGAATTTTCTACATCTTAGTTTTCTGTGCATGCATGCTCTGTTATGACGCTGAACAAATCAAAAGATAATAAAAGGATCTCTCCATCTTGTCTCTCTTGTTTTTTTTCCCCGAGTGATACAGCCCTGATGGGTAGTGTTAAAGGAGTGTTTTGCTGCTCCTCCTCCATCACCTGAGAGCCACAAGCATTTCAAATAGCCATTTTGTGGTCTGTTTAAGATGCTTCAATATACTTCCATACAGCCAACATGTTGGAGCTTGTTGCTCCCGTGCAAGCATGCACATAATTAATGCATCAGAAACTCGGCCGTGCAATTTAGCAATACTTTTCTTACCTGCCAAATACTGATAATTAAACTTTTTAGATTCTACTAGCTAAAACTGATACTAGGTTGAAAATGTTGTGAATCATACTGATATTTAGAGTTCAATATCTGCTTATGTCCTGTATCCCTCCTAAGGAGTTTCAAACTGCAATCACTGGCCGAAAAAAACCCATACAAATTACTATTAGCTTGCTTCATGAACATTGCACTAGCTGTCATCAAAGGATAATTTCACTCAAATCTCAAATCCTTGGGAATCTGTTTGACACTGTCCACATGTGTTGACCAGTGTACTCTCCAATACCCGACAACATTATGGGCAGATTAGGAAGCCACTAATGCCTTTAGCCCTTTGATGGTACAGCCATGACAGGTGACCACTATTTAGTGGTAAGTGTGCTGTGGAAAGGTAAACCTGTTGATCAGCTTCAGCCCAGTATCCATCAGATATGATGAGTCCAGCTCTGCCATGCTTTCTCAGCATGAAGCGTCTTCGCTTTGCTTTAGCACATCCGAGCTCTGTCCTAATGCAGTGTACTTGCAGTACAGTAGTAGCAAAACTGTGCTCATTTATATTCCTTATCTAAGTGTCATTTCCAATAACAAACAAGCCATTAAGAAATACTCCAAATGTCCAAATGAGAAGCAAAATCATTACGTAGGAGTAAAAGTGAAAGAAAAGTAATGCATTTTAAGAACTTCAACACCCACAACACTGAAATGTTATGCTCGGTTACACCCAGAAGGAGAGGAGAGTATTAATCATTACAGAAAACTTTGGGAGAGGTTGTTGGGGGGAACACACACACACACACACACACACACACACACACACACACACACACACACACACACACACACACAAGAGACTTTATGTCAGAGAGCAGAAACACAAATCAACCGCTGTGATTTGACAGACCCAACATGTTAATGTTAGGGCGACCTAATTCCTGTTATGGGTCGCATGAAGCCCCCCCGCTCCTCCACCCACCGACCCTGCCAGCTCCCCACCCTCTCTGAACGTGTAATAACAAAGCGTTGATCAATAAAGTGTACTTTCCAGTGAGCCAGCACAGACCTGGACCCTCTTTGTTCCACCGCCAGCGCAACAGCATCCGTGTTGGCTCCACATACCGAATCACAAGCTCGGACTTCTAAAATGTTACCTCACTCATCTTTAAGCCCCTTTTTCTTAAGAGCCCCCTTCGCCAAATGTCCCTCCCTGCCTCCGAGCTACTTTTGAAATGTTTCAGCGTTTCAGAGAGCATTACAACTATCAAACACGTCCCTGTTTATCGCACACGCATTGGCTTAACTTCGAGTTGGTAGAGATAAAATGCAGTGAGCCCCGGTTGGAGTGAATGTGGGGGACAAAGTGCTTGTTTGTGGGTGACACAATGTTACAGCGAGAGGAAACATGCTGCCCCAACGACATTGTAACAAGTGGGATTCAGGCTTGGCGCAACAAAATCAAGAAAACTCACCACAACTCCTGAGGCACCCAGAAGAAACCAGAGAGAGGGAGGGGGAGGCGAAGAAGGAATTTATCCTCTCTTTCTCTTCCACGTTTTTCAACCCCGGCCCCTGTCTCCACACCCCACGAACCGAGAGTGAGAGCGGGGTGGGGGGACCTGGGTGATAGCAGAGGAGGGAAGCTCGATGTGGGACACACTGCCAGCACTTCGCAGTCAGTTTTTATGCTGAATCCAGGTATCGACGGCACTCCAAGAAAAATCCTTACTTCGCTCACACGTGTAGCCTCTTCTAGGAGTACTTTCTTGGCTTTCTAGGGTGTTAAATCCCACGGTTTAACCACTGTATCCGGGCGCGTCGGCCGACTATTCTAGTCCGCCATGTTGTGTGTCTGTCTGCATAGGAAGAATGGGAAGCGAGCAGCAAATTCCCAGGCCAGGCCCAGTCTCCTATCCACTGCTTCTCCATAACCAACAGTGACATCTGCTGGACGAGCTGGACTTTACATTGAACAAGACGAATCTCTACTCAGGAAGTAAAGCCGACAAGTTTATACACCAGAACTCAGCGCAAAACCTCACTCTTCAGAAAAAGGTAAAATAACGGATTAAGAGAGAGGGCAGTTAAATAAATAAATAAATAAATAAATAAATAAATAGGCCAATGAATTTGACAATGATGGTTATCTGAAACCAGTAGATCTTTTTATACTATGAGAAAATTTTCTAAATTGCAGAAGTATATGCTTTGTTTTTTCGAAGTGATTTAAGAGTAAAAGTTTTATGATGATGTCAACAAACACATGATAGGTCTCAATATGTCACTGTATTTAGAGGACAATTCTTAAAAAGTACCCTTTAGGAACATTAAAAGATCAACATGGCTATTTTGGGTACCAAAATGGATAAAAATAAGTGCACCATACAAGGCAGATTGAAGGAAAAAAATTATCAAAAAGATTAAAGCCTCTTTACTTGCACTTGCTGATTTCCTTCCTTCTTGATATTTAAAACAAATCCACAGTGCTTAAAATTAAACTACAAGAAATAGGACTTGGGCTTTGGGAATTGTGAGAAAGCTTTCTACATTTAGTGTAAACTGAATGTCTAAATATTTTAAACCATCACGAAAATTAGTTGCACCATTTCAAAGCATTTTTCTTTTTCTTTAGAGATCAGTAAAATGTTGATTTCCACAGCCTTTTTCTTCCTCACAGCTTTTCTGATTTGTGTGCAGTCATTGTATCATGCCTCAGACATAGCCAGACATTCTCTTTTCTCTTATCAGTTTTTATGGAGTCTCTTGTCGTCCAGACAACATATTGTTTGGTCATGTGAGCTGAGCCACTACAGCGCTCTACATCAGTCTCCAAGTATCAGTCATGGAAGGATTTCGCACACAAGATGGTAAATCTCATTTATTGTTTATCTCTCAGCATAAATGAAGAAGAAAAGCTTTAAAGTTAATAAATAATATGAAAGTATTCATACATCATGTTTTGACTTCTGGTTATTGTCCTGACATAAAACCTTTCAAGAGAAATTACAAAATCTTGCCAAAGAAATAAAGCAGGTGGGCATCATGGAAACACTTTTACTGTTAAGACTTGCATGATCAACACACAATATTTCTTGTATGATATCTAAGTTTATGTTTTAAATTACAGTGTATACTGAAGTATGTAGAAATCATAAGTTGTGCATTAACACATCAAAGTTGAATTTGCTGCCACTGGAATATTCTGTTCGCATACAGTCAGTTAACAGGAGGTAAATAAAACAGCATGTGCGCGGCTCAGCAGCTGACAGATTTGCACATACAGTGCTCAGGCTGTCAGGTTAGCAATGACGGCTCGGGTGAACTCGTCGCTTGTGGCATAGCCCCCCAGGTCTCCAGTGCGCACCTGTTGCAAACATAAAGACAGTTTGTCACTGTGCTCACAGCTGCAGCAACACATGTGACACATACAGTGTAATAGCCTGCATGTTAGAGAGCCTTTAAAGCACCACTTTGAGAATACACAAATCGTATGAACTCAGACAAATTAGCAGTTTGATTTTGTACACGTTTACGTCAAACCACAGAAAGACATCAGTCAAGTACCAGATACAGCTGAAATGTGAAGAAGCAGTTTGGATTGTCAACATTATGGTTCAACACTTCACCATGCACCCTCTCCATAGTTAATAATTAGTATTCAACCAGAGGAACATTATGCAAAGGCAAACACTAGCTATCAAAGAGAGAGGGAATGACAGAGTATAAATAACACCAAACAGGACAACTTAATTTTCATGAAATTTTAAAAAATGTGATGTCAGGAAAGGTCAAAACATGAATGCAGTTACTGATATATTAGTTTATCTTTTATTTATGAAAAACCACTGGCTAGTCAAGTTTTTAAAATTGGGGCAGAGAGATACAAAAAGAATGAAAAATGAAGGGACAAGATAGCACAGTCTCAAGCCTTAAAGAGTCAGTGGTACAAACAGCACCATTTTAAGATTAAAGTGTTTACTTTAGTTCATTTGTTGATGTTACACTAGAAATTAGACAGATAATCTACAGTGTAACAATGAACTGGCCAAGGGTACAACATCTGAAGTGCTACAGTCCTTATGAAAACATGAAAAGCTTTGTGAACATTGTGACCATCACATTTTTTACTTTCATCAGAATCCCTTGAGGTTGATTCCTCTGATTTTTTTTTTTTTTTTTTTTAGGATTCGTCTTTGGCAGTTTCAGCTGAGATATTAACGTTGAAATATTAAATGTGTCCTTAATATCAGAGCAGGAAACATGGATTTTGCATTAGTGCAGATTTGCCTTTGCCATGAAGTGACTCAAAGACAAACTTAAGTTTTTGAGTTTACAGCAGTGTAATGGCAGGACTGATTTTTCTTTTCCAAGACTTAAAAAAAACACATTTGAGAGAAACTTTGTGACATTAGTGAGTCATGATGTAGCTGCTATATTATTCTGTCACTGAGTTACAGTAGATAACTTTTTTCAGGATAATAAAAATAGAATAAAACGGTTTTAATTAGTAGTGAGACAGATAAGGTGGTATAATCTATTGATAAAGAGATTCTGGTTTGTTTCCAACTATATATAACGGCAGAGAAGACACCTGTATGACCAGTATGGCTGTAACAAACAACTGAAATTTAGCCACAAGCAATGTGGGGAGTGTAATGATTGAAAAGACAAATAAACATAAAACTGGGCAAGTAAAAAGATGAAAAAATAGAAAGTAGCAATGAAGAAATATAATAGACGTGCTTCCAGGTGAGGAAGCCTCAAAGGCTGCACATTATTTCACTCAACTACAGCACAAGGCACAGTTGATTCCATTGAATGTATCAATAAACCCAGAGTAGACATAAATACGCATGCAACAGATAGTTTTTTCCTCAAAACTGAGACAACATTTTCATTTGACAAAGAAATGGAAAGGATGTCTTAACATGCGCCCACTTCATGTTAAGATCAATATCCAGATGGAAGAAAATGTCAGTCAGGGTGAGACGAAACACATCTTAGTAAACAGGTCGGTGGTGCAAGTTTTCCACAACAGCCTGCACAAAGTCGCCAGTGGTACAATAACCGCCAAGGTCTCGTGTCCGTACCTGGGATGTGAGCAAAGATACACACACACACACACGCATACAGAAAAGAAAACACACACACAAACAAACACAAGGGATAATGGGTACAAGGGGAGGAGGAAATTAAAGGAAAGGGAAGAGGAATAGGGAGGGCACTTCAGACATGCAGGCAAAAAATATTTCATACAATTCACAGATGCTCATAACAGATCATCTTCTAAAAAAAGGAATTATTTTGGTATCTTAGAGCTGAAAGTGTTTCTCAGCAGAGGGGATAATTGATGGAACTCATTCCTGTGTTACTGTCAGTAAATGTTAGTGTCAGCATGGAGCAGATGCACAGACCGTCAGTCCAAGCATGTTACAAAACAAACTAACAGCGCACCGTCATATTTAGCATTAGTACAAAACAACACAAAATAAAAACTGAAAGAAAAGGAGAATTGCAAGAGGTTAGCTGAAATAACATGGGTACTAAGCATTTATACATTCTCAAAGCAAGCAATCCAAGGCTCTCTAACACACTGACACATTACTGTACACAGCAGTTTACAGTTCAGAAGAAAGCACATGTTGGTTAATAACTGGGATTATGACGCTTAAGTGTTTTAGTGTAATTGCTGGAATTGGACAAGTTAAAGCAATAAATAAATAAATAATTATTTATTTATTTTTAGTCCCTGCAGCCTTTTGATACAGTTTCTATAAAATCACATTTTAAACATGAGTAGGGCATGCAAGCTCCTCGAGCTTTAAATTCCTCGGAACCGCATATAACTCATTGTTCTCTCTTTGTGTTAGTTTTATTAGTGTTGTTAGATATGTTTTCATGACAGTGGGGAAAGGATTAGCACACTTACCTTGCCCTGCTTGATGACCCTCTTGACAGCATCTGACACCATTTGGGAATGATACTCCAGGCTGCAACACAAAACAGTGAAGTTTAAGAGTCAGTCCACATTATGCCCAGAGTCACAAAAAACCACCCTTAAGGAGGTTTTCTAAGGCTATATGTGTTTATGTTGGACCAGACAAAGAGTTAGGATGCTCAGTGTGAAATGTGCAGTACTTCATTGATCAAGATCTAGAAGCCAACTCACTTTAGGTGCCTGAGCATGTTAGCAGCACTGAGCAGCATGGCTGTGGGATTTGCTATGTTCCTTCCAACAGCTTGTGCAAAGGGGTGGCGTGCACCCTGAGGGAGGGGAAGAGACAGAGGGTCAAAAACTAAAATTCAAAAGAAGAGGAGTTAAAGGTAATACAATAATAAATATGTTTCAATCTTCTGCAGGGAACAAGAAACTTCCAAAGTCGAACTTCAAAGAATTAACAGATACAAAAAGAAAATAAATGGCTCCTTAAACACATATACTGTGAAATACTGGAACAGCAGAAACTTACAGTCTCAAACACAGCATACTCTGAACTGTAGCTTTCCCCAGGAACTACTCCTGCTCCTCCAACCAGCCCTGCTGCCAGGTTGTCAATAATGTTGCCATAGAGATTAGGCATCACCAGCACGTCAAACTGGTATGGGTTCTGAACCAGCTACAAAAAAATAGCACACACTATTAAACATTTACATTGAAATTTACATTGCCAATGCAAGCTAAAGATGCTCAGTATATAAATTATTGATTGGATGAGGCTGATGATATACCTGCATGCAACAGTTATCAATGATGATGTTCTCATATTTAATTTTGGGGTACAGTTGTGCCACCTCTGCACAGCTCTGCAGAAACAGGCCATCACCCAGTTTCCTGTAATAAGACAGAAGAATGATGACAAACGAGACAAAAGATGCAAATACAGGCCAAAATTAATCCTCTTAAGAATGAAAAGAAAGCTGAAGTTTAAAGATATAAGACAAAAAAAGGCACAGAGGAAGCTTTCTCTGTGTCCTTACATGATGTTAGCCTTGTGAACAGCGGTCACTTTGTTTCTCCCTTTCTTGGTAGCATAGTCAAATGCGAACTTGGCAATGCGACGAGACTTCTCTCTGGTGATGATCTTCAAACATTCAATTACACCAGAAACACTCTAAAGAGAAAAAAAGGCAAGCTGCAGTTTAATACAAATCACTTTTATGTATTGATTGAACTAAATTAAAAAATACTTAAGGCATATTACACCCTGAACACAGAAGGCAGTTTTTCCAGTTGTTGATTTTAAGGTGATTCATCTTTTGTTTTAAAATCACAATTATTAGTGGCCAAATCTCTAATTATGAAAACAAAATCTCTCCATGTAAACCAAAAGCTTTTCCTTCTTGTGGTCTGCCTCCAGTGAGGAGAAGTGTTGCTGACCTCATGCTCAAGGGAGCTGTACTCCCCCTCCGTCTGTTCTCGGATGATCACCAGGTCCAGGTTGTTGTGGCGGGTGCTGTAACCCGGCAGGCTGTTCACATGAACCACATTAGCAAACAGGTCCAGTTTACGCCTGGGAAATAGAACAGAAAGGAAAGTTATTAAAAAAAATAATAATAGTAAAAATAACCGAAGGAAACCAGATAAACATATCAAAACATACTGGATTTACCTCAGTCTCATCTCATATGAAGCCAGCTCTCCTTTAAACTCCATGGGTGTGTGAATTTTACCTGTATAAACAAACATATCATGAGCAAATACACATTACATTCATCCCATCTTAGGTACTGTGCTTATTT
This sequence comes from Labroides dimidiatus, assembly GCA_030710495.1. Classification (NCBI taxonomy): domain Eukaryota; kingdom Metazoa; phylum Chordata; class Actinopteri; order Labriformes; family Labridae; genus Labroides; species Labroides dimidiatus. The sequence goes on along the minus strand of CM061143.1, from coordinate 21,003,873 downwards.
TTCATTTACTCTTTGAGACAATAATGATAAGGCTACCTTTCATGGCCACTTTATTGTTCTTCATAGAAGTCAACACTTGCTCCAGCTTCTCCTCACTTGCCATGTTCTGTACCTCGCTCAGGTGAAACTCCTCAAATTCAACTGGGACATCTCCTGCCTGAAGACAAGTCAAAAGGAAGTCAACCTCAGTATAAGATCAAATTACATGTTGTTAGCATTTACTGTGTTTGTAAAACTAAACGCGATTAAAGTGAGCCCAGAGAGTAACGATATATAGATAGACCTGAAGAACTCCCTTTTTTGTTCCACCTACACCAGTGAAATACATATGATTCATAAAATAGTGATACTTACTCATCTATCATTGTGAAATATACCTTAAACACTTCCTTGACTGCAGTCATCAGCTCAGGTCCCACTCCATCCCCTGGCACCATAGTCACCTTGAAAGTAGCATCAGCACGAGCTGGGGGGGCCTCTGGGCTACAAAGACCAGCGGTCACACTCAGTGGACGAGAGGCCAGCTGCTGCCACCTGGGACTGCTCAGACCCTGAGGATGGGGAAATACAGCACAATCTCAACATGGTATACCATTACATGATCTACACTTGTCTACTCTCAGAGATTTCGCAACAATATGCAAATGACATTTTCAATATCACTGGCTAAAATGACTTGTGATTTACTGATGATGCTATAATGATAAATATCAGTCTTAAAACAAAGCAGCATCTGAGTGTGAGATATTCATTTTTTTCCTCCTTTCAAGACAATTTTAAAGCCTAAAGAGGTTAAAGAAGGCGTCATGCTTTTTTATATCTGAAACATGAAAATAAACTTACAGTGCTGAATATCCAAACTAAACATGAGCAGATTTTCAAACTGCTACATATCCATATGTTGTAGAAATCCCTGAAGACTTGCTGAAATGATGAAGTCACTGCATAGGGATCCCTTAAATGATTTATGACACGGTGGAGATGCAAGCCTCAAACATTAAGGTCTATCAAAAGACAGACCACAGAGGCTGAAACAATGGATTTCTGAAACACTAGTGTAAGAAAAAGAGTTTTTTTAAAGATGTAATTAAATTAAGTAAAACTACAACTTGAGGCCTAAAACGGAAGCCTAAAGAAGACCCAATACCCCCTCTTAACCTTTCCAGGACACAAGCTGAAATAGTTAAATAAAATGAAAACACTGTCTGTACATAAATGCTCATTTCAATTCTGTGTCAATGTGGGGAAAAGTTACAAATCAATCAGCATTTGGTGAGAAAAGCTGCTTTATGCAGTGGTGAACCTTATCTAATGACATTAAGTTAATCATTGAGCAAAAAAAATCATATATTAATGAAATAACATACAATGAAATGTACTGTCACAGAGATCTACATGCTTTTTTTTTTTTTTTTTAGATGAACAGAGTTACTTATTATTTCTGTGCACCTGTAAACCTGTCCTAAATAATCAACTTAGTGTAACAAATGCAGAGATTATCAAAGCAACATTTCTGTTCATATAAGCCAAACAAATGTGAATGGGTTTCTATTGGTCAATCACATGTTATGTTTTATTTATCTACGTTTGACCTTTCCTTCTCAAACTATATTATCTGGAAAAATGTTGCCCTGGGTGATTTAAAATGGTGTTATCACATTGTTTATTCAGGCCATGTTTCAACTGTTTACACAGTTACAGCAAATTACAGTAAATGTAGTGGAGCACACAACTAACTAAAGTACATATCAAAATGAGTAGGCCCACACAATCCCATAAAAACAGTATTTTACAATAAAAATTCATAAAAAAAAATATATATATATATATGAAATCTTTCGTCATCCCATATTAGGCAGGGTCTACCCTTGACTCGTACTGAGAGATAAATGGTATGTGTGGAAGCTGGAGATAAATGAAGACTCAATCAAAGTCATCTAATCTCCAGCATGCAGGAGTGGGGAAGGCAAAAGCACTTAGCCTATCTACTCTGCATTGTCACTACAGTTGGATTCATGTCATTACATTTAATGTGTGGTTAGCCCTAATAAAAGATATATGTAAAAAATAAATGTATATAAAAATTCCATACGTAAGTTATAGCTCTTAAAGTACAGGAGAGGTTAACGCGTCATAGTTACTTTTGTCAGTTTGGCACATTTTCTCAAAAGTCAACTTTTACAGGAAATTTATCTTTTTTTTCCTTATGAGGACAGAAGTTTAACCCGCTGTCAAAAGCTGACGGGCCACAAAAGCCTGTAGCTGTCACTAAGCGTCTGAATGCTACAGAAGCTGATCATTAGATGAGCCCATGATGAAGGCTAGTGGTTAGCAACAATACAGATAACAGAAACCGGCGCCTGCCACCTGGCACTTTGGTAGCATTCAGCAGGATATCTAGTTAAATACAGCTATTACCATACATATCTCTTCCTATTAAACATATTTGTTAAAAGCTTATTAACACTATCTATGTACTCACCTTGACCAATGTTACCAAGCTTCCTCTCAAGGCGGCCGCCATCGTTACAGGCATGCAGTAACTGAGCTTCTTCTTCAGTGGTGCTGCACTGTCTATGCTGCACTGCGGGACAGCCGTAGAAGAAGAGCTACATCACAACAGTGCCCTCAGTCGACAGAAATGTTCAATGTCATTTTTTGAAACCATTGTCACAGCACATTTTTTGATAGATGTGCTCTTAAATCGTGCACTCCGATCGTTAAATCACAGTAAGGATACCAGCACAGAAAGAGGACTACTTACATCAATTATATTAAATACAGCTTCAGTACGACTGGGCTATTGATTTTCATCTGTTTGTTGTCACAGCACAGATTTACCTTCATGTTATTACTTATTTTATCTTTACAAGGGGTAAAAGAACTTATTAAAATCTCATCTTCGCATTACAATTAACCCTTAGCCGAATTCACAGTTCCCAAAGTTTTCATTAGTAAAAAATACAAACTAAATCTGTGTTATGACGGACATTTTCTTTCATAGCCCAATGTCAAATGCAAAAACAAGCAGTTTATGCTTATAAAAAAAGTTCTGAACAAAGTGTTATGACAAAGGATGGAGAGATTCAGCAGGTTTGATCTGGAGGTGGCATGGTTTTGGGATTAAAGATAGATGAATGAGCCAAAAACATGACCTTATGTTCTGTAAAACCATACAGTGAGGTTGAAGCTTCCTACTTTGCACAGGTTACATGCTCTCCTTTTCTTTGAATGATTCAGGGCTCACAAAGCCAGACAGGGCCCCTGGTACAAACCAGGGTTTATAGGTAGTCTATTGTGTCAGAGCTGTTGTTGAGCTAAGCTCAGGGGTACAAAAATATTTAGTGATGCCTTATGTGTCTATTTATGCTAAGAACCTCCATTTTCACATTTGTTTATTTCTTTTTCAATCAAGACTCTTGCATATGACACTGTTTTTGTAACCGTGGTACTGTAATGGCATACTTTGATAAATATTGAAAAAATAATAAGAATAATTGATTTTGCCCAGACCCACTCTTGAAATAAGTGTGTGGGGGGGATTCCCAGTCCTATTTCAGGCAAGTGACATGGACCATACACTGAGCCACACGATGACATCAATCCCCACTGTGAAAGGATTGGCTCTTCTTTCAGATTAACTGTTCTCCTTTCTGCTGTATGGTATTTCATTATGTTGTCAATGCTAGCATAATTGTAAAAGGTCCAGAGCAGTCAAATTACACTGCACTGTTACTTAGACCAAACCTGTTTTTGAAGAAGCTGTGAAGATGTGTACTTTTGCTTTATTTTAATGAGTGTATGTGTGTGTGGTTTCAGAGGTGCTTCTGCAGCAGGCCTCAAGCAGTCACCTGATGAACTGCAGTTTTTAAAGCTCCTGCAGGGGCCCTCATATTTTAAGACTAGAGGTCACTGCTTGAGGCTTCCATAGATTTCAGGTTACCGAATGTATTTTTACAAGAAATGATAAACTTTCTAGGAAACCCCAGGAAATCTTTCAAAAAGGGCAAGTCATAATAATGTGGGAGTATTATTAATCATGACCTGGTATCACTGTCTCATAACTATGAAGTACTATCACATTATTGTGATTTACTTTTTGTTACCTGTACAATTTTTTATTGCTGTTTTACTGGCTGAAATGGGATTCCATAAGTTGGTTGTAACTGTCGGTCTTATTTTTACTGCTCATAGGCCTATGTGTGTATAGTGATAGACAACCTTGCCATTTTTGATGTTAGAGTTGAAAGCTTCATTGTCTGGCCTGAAAGACAGCGGAGAGGGATAAATGATCTCAGAGGTATCAGTGCACGGCTAGTGGCTGGAAGCACAGCAGCGTAGTATTTGAGTTTACTATATATGGGCAAAGCCAGGCACAGAAGGAGCTGCACTCGCTTCCGTGTTTGTGTGATCAGGGAGTGCGCTGCCGGGGAGCTTCACTGTCTCCACTACTTCATTCATTTTGCAGACCAACCTTAGCAAGTGACCGTCAGGGAAAATGACGTGTGAACAGAGTAAGTCTATTTCTTTACAAATTAAACGAGAATTTAAAAAAATGGTAAGCTTTTTGGGTGATATGGTTTAGCAGAGACATACTAGTCAGACAGGTAGCCCGTAGCTAGCTAGCCTCGCCCATAGCTGCATGAGTCTGACAATTCCTATCCCACACGACAGACTAAACCCAGATTTTGCAAGGATCTGTCACATCAATTGAACACCAGTGATTCACATAAACATTTTCAGTTCAGATACTCTTTCTCCAGTGCGACCTCACCTCACTATAGACTGTTCATTTAAGCGTTAGCTCGTGTAGCTTACGTCAGTGTAAAGAAACGATTCAGCTTGCATCGCTTTGTTATGACACGTCCAGACAGATGCTGGCTGACAGGGAGGAACACCTATTGAGGAAGTAAAAAAAAGCTTGGATTTTATCTGCTGAGCAAGTACTGATGAGTTTAAGAATATATCTTATATGGTATCCCTTCTATGCAGAGAAAAGCAGTATTGATGAGTAGAAAATCTGTGGGAAACTGTGGAAGCTAATGCGGAAGCTCAATAATTACATCAACCTCATTACAGCTCGAGATTAAATGGTTGGTAAATACTTCTCTTATCCTTTCCGGAAGTGATGAGCATACATGAACATGATCTTTTGATTGAAATGATTTGTTATAGTTGTATGTCATCTTGTGTTCTGTGCGTTTAATATAAATAAATATAAAATATGAGTATAATTACAGTAGACCTTTATATAACGGAAAAACACAAAGATGGATGGAAACCTAATGTAACAAAATAGTTACAAGGGAAAAAGATAATACAGGGAGGACATTTATGTTCCTTTAAAAAAAAAGGGGTGGTGTCAAAGCCTGTGGTAACATGTTTAGTCTTGAGGAAATATATAGTCCTGAAATGCCCACTGCATAGCACAACTTTGTTCTGCAAATTAATAGTTCTCAGGACTTTGTGATGATTCTCAATGGAGAAAAAATAATGCATTTTCATTAGGGATGTACAGTGCGGTATTTTATTATTGCTAATGTCTGATATGATAAGCTTTTCAAACCAAGTACATCATTAGCCAAGTACTTCCATACAGCTGACATGTTAAAGCTCAACGTGAGCAGAACCACTGCATCACTTTACCAGCCACAAATATTGGTGGAAATTTCTATATTTGCTCATATAGACAATTGAGACTTTTCCGTTTTTGACTGCTAATACTGTTATTATACTAGTTCAGCTGTGAAAACCTAATTTTCATAACTCATCTCAGAGCATTGTAGTGAAAAAAAAAAACAGGCCAAGACAGTGAGTAGAGGACATTTCAGTTTCTGTGGTCATGTTTCCCACACAGGTCAATTTCCAGTCAAAACTCTTCTCAGTGTGTACACAGTACACACTATACTGTTTAAGTTGTATCAACTTTTAATGATTGATATTCTCTACATTTCAGAGCATGTATTTGCCAGCCTTCCACAGATGGAGAGGGGAATGTCAAAAGTGATTGGAGAGGATCCCAAAGGAAAAAACTTCCTTTACACCAATGGGAAGTGTGTCATTATCAGGAACATTGATGTAATGCCATTCTTTATTATTTACATACATATACATTTTACTAGGTCTTGTCTGTACAGGTCATCCTCTGGAATGCACATCTGCACAACTTGCAGCTGCTTGGTAGTCAGTCTTGATGCATACCTGCCTCTTTATTGCTACCTGCACAGCAATTAAAAAAGTATCCTTCACATTTCCCATCATTACATACGGAACACTGGCATAGTGAAATGTAGAGCAGCCTCTATTGAATTTAACCACTGTGAAACTTAAGTGTTAAAAATTAAGGCTTTGTTTACTGCAGGTCAACAAAAATAAGATTTCAGGGGGCTGCTTGATGTTGAATCAGGAAACATTACTGCAACATGTCATGACGACATGCCCCAATAGATACAGTCCTAAAGCTGTGCCCTCTTCAGTATTCTCATCAACAAATTGTGACAATAATCGTCTATAATGAGGCTTAAATTGTGGGGATAAGATCTAGGGTACAGGAATAAAAGAAGTTCTTTGATGTTTGATATTCATTCAATGTAGATATGCTAATGTCTTTAATTTTTGGACTCTTACAGAACCCAGCCATAGCAGACATCTACACAGAACATGCACATAATGTTGTTGTTGCCAAGTATTCCCCCAGTGGGAACTACATTGCATCTGGAGGTAAGTACCACACACCTATTAAGACAAGTCACAAAATGAGTGCATACCATTCTAATGGCCATGTTAATAGTAATGTAACTTTTTTTCCTCTGAAATCTTCAGATGTGTCAGGAAAGCTCCGTATCTGGGACACCACCCAAAAGGAGCACCTGCTAAAGAACGAATTCAGCCCCTTCGCTGGCCAGATCAAGGGACATTGCATGGACATCTGATAACCAAAGGATTGCCATTGTTGGAGAAGGGCGAGAGAAGTGAGTGCTATATATATATATATATATATATATATATATATATATATATATATATATATATATATATATATATATATATATATATATATATATATATATATATGTATATATATATATATATATATATATATATATATATGTATATATATATGTATATATATATATATATATATATATATATATATATATATATATATATATATATATATATATATATATGTGTATATATATATATATATATATATATATATATATATATATATATATATATATATATATATATATATATATATATATATGTATATATATATATGTATATATATGTATATATATGTATGTATATATATGTATATATATGTATATATATACATAGCACAGGTTCAATTTAGGAGCACCCATAAATACTGCAAATGCATTGAGCTTCAGTATGATGACAGATATATGGAAGAAATATTATAATGATGTTATTAGTTGTAGTATATGTAGTGGCCAAAATTAGTTTGAAAATTTGCCAGAAAATTACCTTTGAATTGAATGGAACGGTGGGTGGTGTTGTCGCTCTTGACTGAAGTATCACTGCATCACAGACATTACTAACCAACCATTGGTCACGGTATTCGTAAACATTTGAGAAATTGGAAATAGGTTGTACCTGAACAGTCATTTGCATTCTCATAAATGCTTCCAAATATATTTTACGGTTGTACAGATGAAATTTTCTGAGCATGTGACCAAAATGTTCACATTTTCAAGCCCTGTTTCTCTACATTAGAACAGAGGAATTTCTACAGAAACTTGTAATAACTTTGTGTGTTCATTTCCTGCTTTAGGTTTTGGGGCAGCAATTATTTGGGATACTGGCTCTTCAGTCGGTGAAATTTCTGGACACTCTAAATTAATCAACAGCGTGGACATAAAGCGAACCCGCCCTTTTCGCCTTGCCACTGGCAGTGATGACACCACAAGCTCTTTCTACGAGGGGCCTCCTTTCAAGTTTAAACACACCAAACATGTAAGATTCAGAGATTTACATTTCATTTCCCTATATATGTGGGTGTAGCCAAAAGAAAGTGATTTGTGTTTAAACAAATTAGTTGGAGTTAACTTCATTCAGCTAGATCTGTCCAACCAACCTGCAGTGAACTGAGCCACCAAGAGGGAGCTTTAGTTGATGTAGTCTATTCTTGTTGTTCTTTCTTCCTTCTTTTTTTTTTTTTTTTTTTTGAAGTCCTCTGGTCATCTCAAGTTTGTCTCACTCTGTTGGTTTGGACAGTGATAGCCTTGTTTGTCCTTTTCCGTGTTACATAACTCACTTCCCCCCATAAATATTTGAGGAATGAACAAGTCTCATACGTAAAAGCAGGACATTTCTAATTTCATTTTCCAAGTGTAGTTTACATTCAGTTATGCTGACGGTTTGCTCTAAGAATAGCACCTTTACTCTGCAGCTCACAAATCCACCAGTTCCCTTAATTGGTTTAAGAGGAGGCTGTACAGAACATTTGAGTCAATTTAGCAACAAAATGCCAGGGCTGCTTTGATTCGAAAACATAGCTTCTTCCAGTGAATTACTGTTAAAGCTATTTTTGCTCTCATGTTGAATAAGCAAAGAACAATAAATTCATTACTTGTCCCTGTATATCATGTCTCTTTTATGAAGATAATCAAAAATGCAAAGGCTTTAGCCTTATTCAGAGACATTAATATGGTTTGTCTAATCATTTGAATTATCTTTATTTGATTTTTCCCCATTTGCTGTTTCCTCCTACCCCTGCCTCAATTCTGATGACCGCAAAGGAACACAACCAGTTTGTCAACTGTGTCCGTTTCTCCCCTAACGGAGAACGTTATGTCACAGCTGGAGCTGACAGCAGGGTGAGTAAAAGATGAGACGGCTTAGTCTGCTTTTACAGTGTAAGTATCTAAAAGAAATAGTCTTACTAACTGTAAATGTCATCAAAACTTCAATTTTAACAAAGTGTCAAAAAAAAGAGTAGCAGGATTAAAAATCGAGATATTTGTAAATGTGATTTTTGTTTAATTGAGCAATTATTTCCACAGATGTTCATATATGACGGGAAGACCGGTGATTTTATCAGCGCATTGGGAGGAGAGAAAGCCCACAAAGGAGGAATTTATGCAGTAAGTTGTTGCCTGTTTGCGTCACAGTCAGTAAATGCTGTCAACATGTCCGAATGTCAAAAAATAATGAGTGTCGTCTATGATGTAGACACTGAATGTTTCTTACACTCGTGGTATTAGATATTATTATTATTATTATTATTCACTTTTTTGAATAGTTTTGATATCTTTGCCATTTCCCTTATCCTTTTATCCTTCCTGCTTTGAATCATGCAGATCAGCTGGAGCCCTGACAGCACCCAACTCATCTCTGCCTCAGGGGACAAGACGGTGAAGCTCTGGGATGTGGCTGCAGATACGGCTGTCACCACCTTCAACATGGGCACAGACGTGGCAGACCAGCAGCTGGGCTGCCTGTGGCAGGAGAACTACCTTCTCGGCATTTCCTTGTCAGGATACATTAACTATCTGGACAAGAACAACCCTGACCGGCCCATACGTGTGATCAAGGTCAGACTCACATGAATTTTAGGTCCCTTTTCCAGGATATTAATAGTAAAATACATTAATAGTCAAAAACAGTGTGGTTAAGCTAAGATTACCTTTTTTAATGAAAGGGGAAAAAATCTAAACATTTGCAAGTAACTGGTGTCTATATTAATGAACATGCTCCCACATCAGGACTCAGATGCAGAGTATCTTGTTCTACATTTCTCTCTGTGCTTGAAGCAGAAGCTTGTTTCTAGCATATGTGCGTTTTTAGAGTTGAGGTGGAGATGATTGGAAATTGTTACACTGCACTTGTATTCTGCCTTTAAATTCAATTCATCCAACTGTTGACATTTTGTTTGCCAACTCAAAAGAAAGATGATGTTGGTTCATTTAAGTGTATTTGATGTCACAGCCTGCAGTAAGAAAAAAGGCACTGCACTATATGTCAGGCCACTATAGAAGCTGAAGTGAAACTACTAATATAGTGAAATATATATCGTGACTCAGAGTTAATATTTTACACTCATAGTTTTTATGTGTATGCTTATAAATGAACCTAAATACATACTTCTTTATCTTACAGGGTCACAGCAAATCCATCCAGTGTCTGACGGTCCACAAAAGTGATGGACGAACATACATCTACTCAGGCAGTCATGATGGACATATCAATATCCTTTCATTGATGAATGATGCATGTTATGATTGTAGTCAGCGGTCAACTATAGGTGGAGAAATTTGATCCTTAAATACTTGATGATACTTTCTTCTGCTTCTTACCTGTTGGGGGGGGGGGGGGGGGGTATTTATTGGAATTTTTAATGGTTGTTTCCCCAAATGGCATTTTATTTTTATCACATTGGCAATACTGACAGGAGATTGTTAAAGCAAGAATGGATGTTCAGCACGAACCACTAGAACTCTACAGACCTGAAACTGATGGTTTGCTATTATTGATAGCTGGACACACGGCCATTTAGCACAAATTCAGGCTTTTCCTGGCAAATGAAAGGTCTAAAATATTCTCCAAGACAGTGAATATTATCTCTAAGTTCAATTAAATTTGAAAGAAAACAAACAGATTTTTTAAGTTGTTCTTAGATTGTTAAAACTGCTCCATGTGTCAGTGCTGAATCCTCACTATGTACTGTGATTTACTTGCTGTATCTTTTGTCCTCTATTTATTTACCTCTTATGAAGCACTTTGTGACTTTCAGCTGAGAAAAGTGCTATATCTATGAAAAAGATTTACTTAGTTACTTACAGTCTTTAATTAAAAGCAAGGGGTTTCAATAAATAATGTAAGACTGTAAGGTGAAACCAACAGAATTAAATTTCACTTGAAATGCCCTTTGTACAAGGAAGAGCAGCAGTGGCTGGGGGTTTCTCCATGCTGTTGTTTCTTTTAATGTAAAAAACTTTTTAGTGTTATGAGTATGCAATGTAATGCTTTATGTTTGTTTAAATTCAGTTCTATTTTTTCCAGATATTGATAGGTGGAGGATCCTCTCAGATTCAGTCACATGCAAAGTACATACTAGGTCATTACATTAGAATTATTTCGATCATTTGACAACTTTGACTTACTTTTCAAACTGTCAGTCACTACCCTCACTTCACAGTGTGTCTCTGTCAGTGTGCATCATGCCATCAAACTTCAGCAATGTCAAATGCACGGTTGGTAGTCATGTAAAACTAGCATGAATTTGAATGTAGCATCTCCTCAGGACTCTGTTTAGTTCCCGACCTCCCACACTTGGAGCTCCTCCAAAACGACGCCCCGCTGATTCATGATCATATGATCGTGACTAAATCAAACCGGTCCACAGCACATCGTTTTTGTTTGCACAACGTTACCAGTAATGGGGGTATAGGTAGTTTTTCTCTCGTATTCCAGTGTACTTGGATCTCTCTTGGTTATGCGCATTGAATCAGGGCGAGTGCACACGAGTAAAATGTACACGCAGGAGGCTGGTGGGATGGCAGGATGGGATTTGATAGGTTTAACAAATTGGATGTCAGGTGCTAGGATTGGTTGGTGTTTTGCCAGGTTTACTCCTGCTGTAGACAGCGGATATTTTTGCTCTACTGTAAGAAGAACACATCATGCATTGATTGCCATCAGGACATAAAGATCATTTTAAATAGAATAACTAAAGTGTATCTAAATCTGAAATCCAACTCTGCCTTTAAGTGTCTATATGTTCAGGTGATTTATTTTTTTCCTGAACTTGCGACTCACATTACTGGGATGCAGATTCTGGTGAGAATGACTGCTTCAGTGGAAAAGGCCACAGCAACCTGGTGAGCAAGCTGACTTTCAACGAAGCTGATGAGCTGGTGAGCTGCAGCATGGATGATACACTGCGCTACACCAACATTAACAAGAAGGAGTACTGGTAAGGGTTTTCACTGATGTTAAGGTAACAACTATGAGTTAAACTGTGTAGGAATTATCATGAAGTTGCCCTTTTTTATTGAGCGTTTCAGTTTTAACAGAATAATTTATTTTTATTAATTACGTTATCAATCGTTGTTATTACATTATTTAGCTCAGAGATCTTGGATGAATTGTCATTTAAATTACTTCTAGTTACAGAAGCTGAGAAAATTAACCTGTTTTTTTCTTCTTCTTAACTGAAAATTGTTAGAAGCCATTCATTTTGCAGCTCAATGTGTTTGAAAAATGTTCGGCATGAATAACCTTAATCGTGGTTTTTGTAGCGCTTCAGATGTGGTGAAGATGGATTTTCAGCCTAAAAGTGTGTCTGCAGCAGCAGGAGGAATTTCAATGGCTGTGTGCATCGGGCAGGTGATGATTTATTCATTTTTGACGGTTCTTTCCTTTGAACATATTTTAGTCATCAAAATATTGATTTCATCTTTCAATATTTCAGTACAATAAATTCAACCAAAGTGATTTAATTACTGTTTGTAATGTCTTTCTTTTACTAGATTGTCCTGCTGAAGGATAAGAAGAAAGTTTTCACAATGGACAACCTCCCCTATGAACCTGAGGTTGGAGACTTGCACCCTGGGGGCACCACTGCTGCAGTGGGGGGAAATGTAAGTCTATGTTTCAGAATCTGAATTACATGCATTACAAAGCATGCTGGCCAAAAATAGAGCAAGCATATTTTAATAGTTACACTAATGGTGATAGATTATTACATGCACGTTCTGAGGACTCACTCACTACACTGAAACCTATTAAACCACTCTTTCCATCCCATCATGGCGTCACTAGGTTTGAGATCATTTTTTTTTCTTTTATATTCATCAGGATGGAAAAATCTACCTGTACTCGGTCCAGGGCAGCACTCTAAAAGACGAGGGTAAAACCTTGCAAGTTAAAGGGTTGCCCACAGAGATGGCCTACTCCAATGATGGAGCCCATCTGGCTGTGATAGATGACAAAAAGGTTGCCACCGTTTTCTCTGTGGCTGATGGTTACTCAGTAAGTGTTTGTCTTCAGTATCCATTTAGTTAATTGCTAAATCTAATGTTTGTAGTAGCTTTGTAAAGAAAAATAGAGTAATTATCTCTCCTTGCAATTTTTTTTTCTTTATACAAGAAAAAAAATGAGTTTTATGGACACCACGCCAAACCAATGAGCTTGGCCTGGTCACCTGACAACGAGCACCTCGCCACTGGGGGGATTGACATGAATGTGTTTATCTGGAGCCTCAGTGATATGGAATCAAGGATTAAGCACTCAGGTAAGCACACAAGCACAAAAACGCATCTCTGGATATTTTCTCCGAGCCAATGTAGCTTTTAAAATCCCAGGAAAAGTGGCAACAGCACTTATTGAACTGTGTGTTGATAATGCATTTTGAGCACACAGGCGTTCATTCACTTGTCACATTCACACTGATTGTATGCTAACATTTTTTGGCAACATCAACACAATAAAAATTGTCTCTATACTCTAGAAAGTCCTCAAAGGGATTTAGATGGATTGATTTTTAGTTAATCTTGTAAAAGTCTCATTTCTAAATATATATCTAACCGGACAGGACCAGATCAAACAACAGCGCTACATAACTATAAATAAAAACATTATCTTGTCACTTTGTATCTGGTAAAAAGTTGTCTTGAACAAACAAAAGTATTATTAAAAAGATCTGCTCTCTATTCACTTGCTTCAAAACAAACACGCCTTCATAAGAGCCATGTCTTCGCGACAGTGGGTGCAAGTGCTTATGGGAAACGGGGTCTTTATCCTGTAAAAACGTTGGCTTTTCTGGATAGTCCTCACAGCCTCTTTAAGCTTTATTATATGTATAACTCTATGCCAACTTTCAACTGGCATCGAGTTTTTATCTTTACCATCTACAGACTGCAGTAGGCTCAGTTACTAATCCCCCCTAAGTAGCTACAAAATGCAAATAAATGCAGATAAAGCTTCTGCTAGAAACTTCTGCTTTGTACTAAATTTGGCAACACTTGGTTACCAAAACTAAAATTACCATGATCATATACTGTACAATTCTAAATCTATTCTGTTTGGGCTGAAGTCTACTACAGATAGTTGTTTTTGAGCACATGCTTCTGTGCTGTGAGACAGTTTTGTAACAAGTCTTTGTGATGCTTTTGTTTATATAGACTGTCACCGTTTGCACCACGTGAGCGGCCTGGCCTGGGTAGATGAGCACACTCTTGTCACCGCCTCCCATGATTCCAGCATCAAGCAGTGGACTATTAAATTCTGAGCCGCAAGCAGGCAGACACATATCTCCAGGGAAAAGGACTACTGTAGATTACAACGCTTCCTTTTTTTTTTTTTTTCTTTGAACAGTTTTTTTTTAGCAGTGGTCTATGCTGTTTGTAAACATCGGCAATGTTAGTGGTTATGGTTGGGAAATGCTCCCACAAAAATGATCGAAGATATGTCTCCTTGATGCGAATAACCTCAGATTACACAGAAACAAAGTGTTGGAGTAAACAATTTAACCATGAGTGCTTTTACATCTCTTTTTGAGCGTTCTGGACCCAGAAATTATTTGTTAGCTCAACATTCCATAGGTAATAGTTTTCATCGAGTTTAACCTGAAACCTTTGTCTGGGCTCAGGCTCAGTGCATTTTAACTTCACTGATGAACCAAAAGCATTTTTTTTAAATCAACAAAGTTATGTCTGAAAAAGAAACAAAAATAAAGCCTTTTGGTTACATTTCTGAAATGAGAAGTTACTGGTCCTTGCTGCAGCTGCCTGTCACATTTATTACAAGGTTTTCTTTTCTTTTTCTTTTTTCCTTTTTTTACAAAGAGTGAGTGTTTATGCGTTTTGTTTTGTCTAAGGTGTCATAAATTGTGTGATTTAAAGAATGGGGAGCAATAATGGAACAGAATGAACAAAGTTTGTGTACAATCAGGATGTGGTGTGTCTGGTTGAAGATCTTGTGGTGTTGTTGTTGTGTTTTTGTTTGGGCCCACTATGCTTGTCTCACTCTTTTTTTTTTTCTTAACATCATTATGCATCCACTTTCTAACAGGAGGTGATTCATTAATAATAATAAAAACACTTTTTATGCATTTTCCCATTCATCCTGAATAGAGCTTTTCTTCTTATTGTTATCCGATTGTTAAGCAGTTTATGACATTTGAACTGTAGATGTTTGCAAACTGGGCACTAAGACTTTTTTTTATGTGACCTCTGTGACTAACCCAGTCCTTTTTTCTTTACACAACCGCCTTCTTTTAATTGCTTGTGGGTCACAGGAAATAATAATAATAATAATAAAAACCACTAGCAGAAATTGAGAGTTGAGAGAAAATCTCTTTAAAAACACTTTTACAGATGATTGAAGGATTTTGCATTATTTTTCAGGTAAGTATTGACTTATAAATATACATTTGACAATCATAATCATAGCTGAAGTGGTGTAGTTCTATGAGCCATTCAAATTTATTGCTGTCATTTTATTCTGAACACTTACACTGGCAGGGAGTTTGAGGAAATGCTACTGCATTAATAGCTGTGAATGGTACCACCTATAATCATTATTACATAAATGGTTAATGGACCATAATTGCGCAGAACTGTACTTTTACACTGCGTGTCACACAGTATTCATACACTCATGTAGACATTACATATTCTGCCATGTTCGTTGCTGAATTGCTCTGAACATGGCTCTCAAGAATCTAATAGAAATGCACCTAAATGATGACTTATGAAGTCCAAATCAAGTCCTCCTACACCACAATTCAGATACTTTTTTGGATAATATCTGCTGAGTTAGGGTCAAGTTCAGTGTAAGTACAAATTACAGAGCAAATATATTTTAAACATTTGAGCGGAGCATGTTGCCTCTAAAGTGAAATCTAAAATTAAAGCTTAAACCTGCAGAGTTCTTAATGGCAAAAGAAGTATCTGACAAAGGGTAACACCAGGTAATTCATATTCTTTCCACTGACCAAAATGTCACTAGATAATGCATTTCTCTCAGTGCAATGATTCATTGGATTAACTTGCATAATGCTTGTTTGGAGGGGCAGTTATGTATTAAGTGCATAGTCAACTGCAGTACAAAAATGCTAATTTTGACAAACTATGACAATTCAGTGAAAAAGTTTTATTTACCACCTGCAGCTGTACCACACATTTAAACAAGAAAAGATGAGCATTGTCAATATCACACTGATTTTCTTTTTGTCATTTAAAGGCTGAGATCATCACACAGAATTCCTGCAAAATGACTAAGACACTCCAAAAATGTCCATTAATAGAACTCATAACCTTCATAAATTTATATCTTAAGGTCAATATAAAGAGCTACTCTGGATCACCTGCAGAACTAGAGCCCTTGGATCAACATAATCACTTTCTTTCAAGAAAAACAAAAAACAAAAAAACAACTGCCCCAAAGAGTGTCTCAAGGCCGTCCGAACCTGCTGCTTCAAGGTAAGAGGTGACCAAACTAAATAGCTCAGAAAAAAGGTTACATTTATTATCTTTTTTAAAATTATTATTATTTTTTGATTTTTTGTACCTTTAATATGAGAGGATAGGATAGTGGGACAGGGTGAGAAAGGGGAGTAGCATTCAGAAAGGTCACAACAGGCCAGATTTGAACCCAGGTTCATCTTATGGTGCACAACCTAGACCACCAGGCCATCTGCACACCAGCAGATGATGTTTCTTAAACAATATTTATGCACAGTTTGTTGCCAGAGTCGAAGAAAAGACTGATTAAACAAGGTCAAAAGAGGAAACCCATCTACTCCCATGCACCTCAGGTTATTGGATAACATTTCCACTTATATTTATTAACTTTGTGCTCCAGAATCACAGGGCCCATACTTTTTTTTTTACGCTGGAAGTACTGATCTTTTGTGCAAGAATAAATGAAATATTGTCTGGTGTATGAAAGAAAACAAGCAGGGAAATGAAAAAAGGTAAGTTGAAATAATATCTATTCTCATTTTTTAATGTAGCTGCTTGCAGAGTTCAATTTTACTGGATCAAGTCACAGAGAAACCTTTCGGTGAGGCTTACCCTGCCTATATGTTGTCTTGCTTATTGCCTGGCAATCAACATGTAAGAACTGACAGGAATATTGATATAATAGTGATTTTATTGTATTGAAAACCATTTGTTCTTCTAAAAAGGGGCCCTCTTATTTCCATGGTCAGTAAAACTTCCAAGGCAAAAAACACTTGTCAGCCTTTTTAAAGGAAAAATTCAAAATCAACAGAACAGTTGATAAATGAGTCTACTTTACATGTTATGATTCACATTAAATTGCACATTTCCTTCTAAGGTAGTATTAAAAAGGTAAACAGGAATGCTGAATTTATGTTGACATTTAGATCTCATTCTTCTTATGGCTTTACAGGTGTTACACCTTTAAAAACAAATGACTCAAATGTTGCAACTCTTTACATGGTTGCTTTTATCACTTTGCCTTTGCCTGGTTTAGGTTATTTTGTAGATGTTGGTGACTTTGTCTGCTGCTGGTGCTTGAGTTGCAATATAATTCTCCAATTTCCCCTGCCATAGATGGATTATATCAGAGTTAAGTGTTCTCTAAATGCAGTTTAGTCTAACAAACTAGAACACCAACAAAAAGCTGTATTTTTTCTTTTTCTTTTTTTAGTGTCAACTGGTCTGGATGTTATGTGCTGGACTCCTTTATGTAGATTAATTACTTTTGCTAATGAGAACTAATTACTGTTATCATAGGGCCTTTGGCCAATAAGAGCATTTTAACAGCTGTGTAATAAACACTGTATAACATAATACCCTCTTATACTGAATGAACTGAATGAATTTGTTGCGTTGTTGTTTATGTTTTCTTAAATCTATACACTACTATACTCTGTAAGAAAGACAGCTTTCTTAAACACCACTGTGTCTCCAACCACTTTTGGTTCAGTAAATTAAGTTATCCTATTAGCTCTCACATGATTTTGGTTCTCTTTCCCCTGTTTTCTGGAGTTTCTCTGCTGCAGGAGTCTTAAAAATCAGCCCAGTTCTTCACATGTGGTGTCCTGCGAGCAGATGGTAAGTTTTTACTACACTTATTCATTGCTACAAAAGCAAAACAAACAAACAAACAAAAAACTTCCAACAAATACATATTTGTAGGTTGGAGATCAGTACAAACAGTTCTCTAAGAGGTCTGAATGGCATGAGCTACTTTAATGGTAGGAAAGTCAATTTTTACACAGCTGCTGATGGCAGCTTTTTTAAAACCATGGAGCACCGCACACACAAGGGGGCTCTGAGATAAAACTAATGAACTATGGGACAGATTTGTCATGGTGACAAATTCATCATCTGAGTAACTTTAACTGCCCATGGCACAAGGACAAGGACAAGGGTACTTTAGCTCAGTTTGGAGTATGGTATAAAATGGGTTAGACTGGAGCACACTTATATGGAGAGGCATAGTTTTTGACCACTGCGTTGTGGCACACAGCCATCTATGAATGCTTCCGCTTGAAGTTTCTTCCAGTTAAAATACAGTAGTTTCCTGGATAAAAAATGTTCTTACTGCAGTTGCCAAGTGTATTCTTGGTGTATTACTGTAGGATCTTTGTCTTGTTCATCTGTTTTCCATGTTAAATGTCCTGAGATGTAACTTATCTCTTGATTTGGCACTGTATAAATTAAAATTGCATGAACTGTTATTTAGAAGTGGGTTGTTGTTTTTTTTGAAGAAGAAGAAAAACAAAATATACATAATTAATCTGTGCAAAATGCATGGTGGAAAGTTAACCAGAGCACAGGAACAAAATGTTGTGTCATCCCAGGTTGTTTTGGAAAGTTCTCCTGTAGATTTTTTACCCCGCTCCCCTGGTAACCCAACACCTCTGTTTCCTAGATTCCAGCACTGAGAGAAAGACCCCCAAAGGGAGTGCTCCTCTTACACGAGTTTCATTATTTGACCATATCTTTTCTTTATTTATTCATGTCAGCTTCTGACCTTGTTTTTACAAAGTAGCTAAACCACACACACACACATTGAGTTGCTGCACACCTTCAGCCACGTGCTCAGACCATGGTAAGTTTTTGCCCTTTCTGTTTACGACACTGTAATCTTTGCTGAAGTTTTCACATGTGGCTCACATGTTTCTAATATAGATAGCAGCAAAATGATGTGAAACTCGGGGGAGAATAATGCAGCCATTGATAAAAGGAATAGCTAAGCCTAAGGACTTATTTTTGAGGGGGTTAATACCAAGCTCTCATGCTGCTTTTATGTAACAAACTGTGCCTTCATCTTGAAAAGTGTTTCACTTCATTTCCTTTGAAAAGAGCATCAAATTCCATGTTTATATGGGTTGATCTGAAACATAGTACAGAACTTTTTTTTTTTTTTTTTTTGTCGGCACTGATATGAGGGTCTATTCTGGACTTTAACCGGCTGTGTGGATTAAGGGTTTTTTCTCATGCAAACACAAGGTCAACAAATGCAGCTGAACAACGGAGCATGGATAAGCAGCCCTTTTTATGGGAGAGGAAACAGAACTAATGTTCTTCATCATAGTATCTGTAACTTATCAGCTCAAAACATGATTTCAACTCCTTAACTCCTTAACTTAACAATGTTTTTTTGTACACACCATGTGAGGTAAGTACTGAAATTTCCCAACAATCAATCCTCAAAATCTGCTTATGACGCCATTTCCTGCACAGACAACAGAAAATAAAGGAAAACACTGCTATTATTATAATAAACTATTTTTATTCTAAGCCCCAGATGAGGTTGGGGGGGGGGGGGGGGGGCTTTTGTATCAGTGTGACACTAAATGCCTTATGCCTTTTTTTTAATTATCAGATCTGTCAGTGTGTTTTGGTTGTAGAGTCAAAATTTCATCACAAGCCTCCTGTTATGCAGTCTGCATTTTAAGTTAGTGTTAACATCCCCCTTCTATTCTTTAAATTAGGATGTTATTAGAATTTTTCTAAACAAGAAACAAAAATCAGACAAAACACTTTTTGAGTTTTGAGTTAGAGTGCTCTAAAGTTCAAAACTTTATTTTGTTTCTTATTTGGTGTTACAAACAGACAATGTGATGTCATGATAGATGGCTCTGTTGACAAACGGGACTCCTGCAGTCCTTCTTACACGGTTATCTACGGTGGCCCTGAGAGCTCACAGCACTGCAACTTAAGAGAACACATGCAAAAAGACAAAACAAGCAACTTCAGAAAACATCTTCAACAGTATGACAACACCTGTGCAGCATTTAAAAAAAAATGCTGCACAGACCACAACACATCAGAAAAACACGCTGTAAATAGACCTCAACACAACAGAAGTGTTTCCAGAGGACACTTAAAAGTGATGCACACGTCCCGACACGCTTTTTGTTCATATGGATTTTGAGTCATCCTATTAAGGTTCTCTTTCTGTCAGTGGTGTTGGAAAATTAGATCAAAGTAAGTGCTTTTAAATTATTTTAACATTGTGATCACATGATTCAGATATTAGCACATTTGCTAATAACGCTGTATGCATCATTTTCAAATGTCCTCTGGAAACTCTTCTGTTGTGTTGCAGTCTATTTGTAGCACGTTTTTCCGAATGTGTTGTGTTGTGATCTTTGCAGCATATTTTCTAAATGCTGCACAGGTGTTGTCAAATTCAGGATGATAATTTCTTAATTTGCTTGTGTTTTGTCATTTTGCATGTGTTCTCTTAAGTTGCAGTGCTGTGAGCTTTCAGGGCCACCGTAGAGGCAGTATTCTGGCTTCACTTTTTTTTGTGCTGAGTCCTGTCGTCCATATTCCTGGCACATGAAACAAACTTATCACCACAGGAAACAGTGTTTGTGTTTCTGGTTGAGCGTTTGAGGACTTGTTTTTAGGAGCGGTTGGAAGTCTGACTGGGTACTGGGTACTGGGTCTGACTGGGTACCCAGTTGCAGGGTCTACTGGGTACCCTGCAACTGGGTCCAACTTGAACATCATTGTAGTTGGTAAAAGTCTGTTATGCACTGATTTTAATATCATGTTGAATGTGATTTTTTTTCATGCTTGGTTTTGGGAAAAATATCCCCTAGTGACTCCAGTCTCTGGTTTACCTTATTGATTACATTCAAGTCCAGCTTTCACACTAAGGCAAACCATGTGTACTTTAAGTACAAGTCCATTTTTACAAATGAACTAATTACATTTGGAGAATTACAACAGCAACGTCTTTTGCAGCTTTCTGAATAAGTCAAACCTGTTCTTTTTTCCCCCTCAGTATAGAAATTCAATCCAATAATCTGTTGACTATATTTCCTTGTCTCTGCTGAACAGCTGACCCAAGACTTTTGGATTACCATGAAAGACCTGTGAGAGGTAGGGAGGTGCTCATAATAGTTAATCATTCTTTAGTGATATGACTAACATTGTGCATGAGCCATATTTGTTCAGTGGTCTCGCTGTAAGCATTAGCTACACAGCTTGTATACAGGTAAGTGGGTTAAAGAAGCTTTAAGAATTATTTTTACCTCTTGAAATTGCTTTGCTTTTTTGTCATCTGATGTTGATTTTGTGATATAATGTTTACTTCCTGAATCAAAGATTATGTCCTAGATAAATTTGATCCAATAGTTGATACAGCAGTGAAGGTTCAAAACAAGACTGATACTTTGTTTTGTTTCACTGACCACATTTTAAGTATTATGAATGAAGTTGCCATCAGCTATTTTTGTAAGTTAATCACAGATTGTGCTGCTTGAGCTCAATTCTGCCCATTGACTTTGTGTTAAAGGTTTGAAAGTGGCTCTAAAATGCTCAAAATCAGACAACGAGATCACACTGCAACAGCAGATTTTGAAGTTTCAGTGGACGCTGCTTTTGCTTTTCCTGTGTATCTGCAGCTCCTGTTCAAAAGAAGCATGATTCAGTAATCTTACAACATATAATTTAACAGTGTTGTGGTACCTGAGACTGATGTTTTGTTGCTATGCTACTTTCATAAAAACCACATTCACATGACAAGTCCAGATACAAATCTTATTTCAAAATATTTCATTTTAAAGTACACTTGTTTACTGCATTGTGATTAGCTTATATGAAGTACTGTAAGGTATTCCTAACTACAGTATAACCCTCAGTTCCATTGAAATTGGGACGTTGTGTAAAATGTAAATTAAAACAGAACACAAATGATTTGTAAATCTATTTTAACAACCTATATTCAATTGAATCCACTACACAAGATATTTATTTTTCAAACTGATAAACTTTATTGTTTTTCTGCAAATATTCACTTATTTTAAATTTGATGCCTGCAACACGTTCCAAAAAAGTTGGGACAGGGGCATGTTTACCACTGTTCCATCACCTTTCCTTTTGACAACACTCAATACACGTTTGTGAACTGAGGACACTAACTGTTGAAGCTTTGTAGGTGCAATTCTCTTCCTCTGGTACTTGCACTCTTACTATGATGCTGCAACACATGCTGAATGAGGTTTGGTATTGTCTTGCTGAAATAAGCAGGGACTATGGTGGCCTACTTGGATTCCTGAATCAGTAGACCAAGTGGAAGGTAGTTGGATGTATTGTTCTGATTATTTTATTACAAATGTTAGATGTTAAATTATGTTAAGGTTTTTTTTTCCAAATAAGACAAAAAATGTCACTTTATTTATATAGACCCCTTTCCTGTTTGTAAACAGCGATGACAATTCTATGGCTGCATGCGTTTTGGCAATGGAAATACTGTGGAGTACAATGGCTGGTCAAGGGACGTGAGGGTGTTTACCATCAAAAACACATTTTTTAAAAACCTAAATAACACCAATTTGACGGATGGTAAACGACTCCTGGGTTCGTGAGAGATCAGTGGGCAGATGGAAAACATCAACAAGTGGACAGACATTCAGTGGACAGACATTTTTAGTGGACAAATCCAGCATGTATTCCAGAGAGGAGTTTAAACACACAAGTCACTCTATGCTTATGACTGCATTATCCGTTGAGACTGACTAGACTGTAAAATATTAGGATATAAACTTGCGATAATAAAGCAGAAACCCTCCCAAACCAAAAACAGTACACATAGAGCTGAAGCTGAGACCTGGGTCATAATAAAGGATCCAGAAAACGACATCGAGATAGAGAAATGCTCCAGATCTATCAGAATTTCAGTGGTTTTATATATCAAGATTACTATTAAGACTGAATGATAGTTTTATAATATATCGTAGTTTAACGTTGAACTTTGAATCCGTTTCTGTTAATCGTCATTTATAGATTCATTTATTATTTACTCTCCATAGTGAGTCCATATTTAGTCATAACCTCGGTTCCAACCCAACTTTTTCATTAGATACTCAAAGTAAAAACTGGATTTAGTATATCAGCAGTTAATATTGATTATTTGTGCTCAAACCTGGTTAACTGAGGTTGGATAAAGAAGATACCACGGCTGCAGACCTCGCAGGTGTGTCAGTGTAAAGTGTGACCCTATTAACTGGTGACCCTCAGCCAACAATCACTGCCATATTCGGCTGAGAGTCTCCCGTAAACACGGTCACTGTTACTCCAAAACACCGGTTGCTCTGTAACGGTCCAAACCCGATAGAAGTTGACTCATTTGTATAGTATCGTTTCTGACAACAGACCACAGAATAACCGGACATTGTTAAGCTGCTAACAAACTGTATTTAATGTTTAATGAACGGTAACTCGTCTGAATGAATAAATGCTTCGTTTAGACGAGTTATCAGACGAGAATGTGTGGTGACGTCGACTTGCAAGGGGTATATTTTATGTTTGTAAGTCAATCAAGCCAGATTACCATAGTGATGAACTTATTTCACATCTTACCTCGATGTTTGTTTGATTAGAATTACCTAATCACGCATTGTGTGCGTTGCGTGGGCAGGGTTTATCAAAGGTGCAGTTAATCTTTACGTTTTATTTACACTGAATTGAATGTCAGTGCAGGTACTCCTTGTCGGTGAGTGACTATAGTATTGCTAGTATTTCAAGTAAGAATTAGTGTCACAAATAATTGTAAAGTTATGTAAGTTAATTCGATCCTTTGTTTACATTGCAGGTTTACAACCTAACTTACTAAATAATAACCAAGAGATAATCTAATTGTGGGTCCCACTAACTGAGTAAGAATTAGGAGGCGACGAAGATGCATGTTTCTGAGGAGGCCAGTGTGTGAAGTTTGTTTTGTGTATGTGCAATTAACGAAAAGATATCCAAGGTAAATGGGAGAGCGGACGTAATTGAGGGCCAGTACAGGTCCCGGAGATCCAGAGTTGGACTGGAGAAGGCTGTCAGTGGACAGTTTCCACAACCGAAGGTAAAGCTGTGTGGATTTGAAAGCCAATAAAGTGTCCTCTTCTGGGCTGAAGAGTTGCTCTGTTGCGAGGAGGCTAACGTTGTTCAGAGTTACTAGAACTATGAGTATGCAGTGAAGCTGCCCGTCATGGCAACAGGCAAAAGCTGTTTGTGTCCGTAAGGGCCGTGCGCGGACGAGTTGTTCGTTTTAAACGGATCTTTTAACGAGCTGTTCATTTGAACACACGATCTGTCTTTGTACCGTTTCGAATATTTTGAACGATTCTTTTTGTTGCTGAAGTCATCCCAGTGACTCTTTACATTTTGAGGAAACAAAATGGCGGACGACAAGCCAGATCTAGAGGGTCTAAAGAAGAGGCGTTCAAATGCACAACAGAACTTTACAACACAGATTAACCACCTTAGTGTTTGCGCTGGCCATTTATGTGAATATGATTTGTAAGAAGAGTTAATAAGATCTAGACACAATAATGATAAACTCCTCGATGCCAGTAATGAATATACTGACACATTGCAGCAGATAGACCAATCTGGTGACGATGGTGAGTCATGGGATGCCATGGCAAAGAGAGATGCTACTGGGCAAAAATTCCTTGAAGCTGAGATCATAATCATGGAAATGCTGTGGTCCTAGTATGCAGTACCACACACTCGTGTGATGCAGTTCAGTTGGCTTTTGACCAGGCTGAGGCATTTGGGAAAGAAACAGTAGTGTCAACAAGAGGTCAAAGCTGAATAGAAAGCTCCATGATATTTGTGACATTGTGTATGCTTGGAGAGTCTATTGACTGCACGGAAAGGACAAATGGATGCTCTTTTTGTCATAGAAAGAGGACAAGGAGCAACTAATAGATAAGTGGACATGCTGACGCGATTGAGCGAGAGAAGAGGGACAGCGCAGAGTACACTGATGATGGCGACAGTGACAGAGATGAAAAGGAGGAGGATGAAGATGTAGGAAGTGATAATGCAGTTGATGGACGTGTCACATCAGCTAGCAATAGCCTTATAGCTGCTGATAACACCACTTTTACCCACCAGTAACCCTTGCCGTTACCAACCCCCAGTTAACACTGAGTCTGCTGTTGTTGCTCCACATGTTGACAGTCAGGGAACTGTATACGTTACAAGCCCTCCTCTGTTCATGTTTTTGAATGGAGTAAGCATCATTAGCAGCTCTAATAAAGCTGTTACCATCAGTAATCAACCTCCAAAAAAAGTACATAGCAACTACTATGTTAAGTACTCCCGAACAATTATGGCCTCCCTTGCAGTCACAACAATCTGATGGTGGACTTAATTTCAGTTTCCCTCCACCAGTAGCCCTCACCAGAACACCATAATCACATAGCGTTCCTGCTCTACCCATCAATCTTAGCATGGGACAGGGGAACAGAGTGCCACATTGCAGCTCTGGTATGTACGCTGGAGTGGGTGACAGCTCTGAGTTGGCCAAGACCCTCCCCTAGCTGCTAACCTGTCAAAAAAGAGACCAATCAGTGCCAGGGCCCAGGTACAAGTCAAGACCATGGAAGTCATCACTTTCAACTCTCTCCTTGGTTGTGTGGGTCCTAGTGGGGACACCTGGGGATTTGAGTATCCAACTTACCCCTTTGTACATCTGAGAGTGATCTAGGTTGAGGTCAACTGGTTCTGGAAGCGATGGAGCCAGCTGGCGGGTCCAGGTGGAGTGTTTCAGTGAAGGATGTCACAATGTCATCAAGGAGTGTTGTTTATGGATATTGAAGCTTTTGTGCCTATGACTGTTCACATTGAGATATGGCATATTTGTATTTAGGAATGTGCCTGATTATTGGGTGAATTTTTTATCGAGCTGTTTGACGTAGCTATGGTAGCCTACTTTGATTCCTGAATCAGTACACCAAGTGGAAGGTAGTTGGAATTATTGTTCTGTTTATTTCATTAAAAGTGTTGGATGTTGGAAGAGTTCCTCTAAATAAGACAAAGCATGCCACTTTATTTATAAAGAATAT
Source organism: Labroides dimidiatus (assembly GCA_030710495.1). Taxonomy (NCBI): domain Eukaryota; kingdom Metazoa; phylum Chordata; class Actinopteri; order Labriformes; family Labridae; genus Labroides; species Labroides dimidiatus. The sequence continues at coordinate 20,977,562 of CM061143.1, read as the reverse complement.
ACCTTAAGTGGCAGGTATATTTTATGTTTGTAATTTATTTATGTCAATCAAGACAGATTACCGTAGTGATAAATTTAATTCCCGTTTGTTTGATTAGAATTACCTTATCATGCACTGTGTGCGTGGTCTGGGCAGGGGTTTATCAGAGGTGCAGTTAATCCTTTTCATTTAACTTATTGTCGGGACCAGTATACCTTGTTGATGAGTGACTTTGTTAGCATTGCTAGTATTTGAAGGAAGAATTAATGTCACAAATAATTGTAAACTTATGTAAGATTATTCTGGGTTCCGTCTTGTGTTTACATTGCAGGTTTACAACCAACTAACTAACTAACTAACTAACTAACTAACTAACTAACTAACTAACTAACTAACTAGAAAAATAAATATCTTGTCTTTATTGTCTATTCAATTGAACATTAGTTAAACTGGATTTGCAAATCATTGTATTTTGTTTAAATTTACGTTTTACACAACATCCCAACTTCTTTGGAAGTGGGGTTTACAGAATTTAGAAAAACACACTTGCTAAGATTCCAGTTTTTGTAGTGTGATAGATTTTATTTTATGTGTGTTTGAAGTCACAGAAAATCCTTAATAGTTTGAAAATGCTACAAAAAACAAGAAAAGACCAAATCATCATCGGCGCGGATAAAAGGCACTGATGTCCTATCTTGTCTTTCACTGTTTACAGTGATTTTCTCAAGGGACATTTATTTTTGCTGTGAGAAGTAGGAATAGGAAAGGCAATAAAGGATAAATGTTGAAAATTGTGACAACAGTGACATGGTGTAAAGCCTCTGCCTGGCAGTTTAAGGGGTGTGTGCTCAAACCACCAGGTTAACATGCACATTATTACTATTGTGTGTGTGCATGTGTGTGTGTGTGTGATTGTGAAATAGAACAAGACTCAGAGATCAGAGGGAGGTTTCTGAAAGTCAATAAACACAGATGTAGTCACTGATATCTACACTGATAACCAGCCGAACAGGTTTGCTTTTTGTAAATGACAGACAGAATGTTGTCTCCTCTAATGACCTCAGAAGAGGAAAAAAACAGTTAGTTAAAACCTGTTAAGGTTTAGTTTAGACCCGTTAGTTAAAACAGGTCTGATTCAAGTTCAAGTAGTCAAGTGCACTATAGCATTAAATTTAGACTAAGGGAAGTCAGGAGGATCTAGGTGCAAAAAACAGGTACATTTTAAATGAAAAAACAAACAACCACAGGTAGTTCGATAGGGCTTGACTGGAGCTGAGTCCACTATTATAAAACTAACTAGCAGGGCTAGCTAGCAAGCAGCTACAGCATGAAAAGCTGAGGTTCAAGGAATATTGTAAAGTTTCTTTTTTTTGCCTTGTTTGGATTAAGATGAGGTTGTTATACAATAATATAGGACGGCACTATAGCTCAAGTGTAAAATGTACAGTTCTGCCTTTGTCATGTCAAACCATTGTTTTTCCATTTTTATTTTAAGGTGGTTTTAGTAAGTTCCCTGTAATTGTTTGCTTAAGCACCAAGTGTTTCTTTAAGTATTTCGACCTGATAAGATTTGTCTGTCAAAAAAAAAATCAAAGAAGAAGGAAAGAAAATCTTAGATATCTTTCAGCTAAACTTTTTCATAATTGAAAGTCATGGATTAATAACACTGAAGTCAATTTGTCGCAGTAAACTTAATTCCACACTTTAATTGTTTTAGCTTTTAGAAGACTGATTGTTTAGACCTCTAAATATCAGCTGGAGTTTGTCACCCAAATTCAGAGCCTGTACAGTACAAAGAGTCAAATTTATGTCATATAGCTTGAGTTATCTTGTGGATTCACTTTATGCCTGTATCTTTCATCCTTCTCCTGAGGCCTCAGAGCCCTCCTGATTTATATGCCTTATGAAGGATCACCAACCTTTTTGAGACTGAGGGCTACTTCAAGGGAACTGAGTTGTACGAAGGGCTACTTGTTTGATACAAACTTCTTGAATAACAAAATTGCACAGGTCACTTTTTTATAATAATAATAATAATAATAATAATAATAATAATAATAATAATAATAATAATAATAATAATAATAATAATAATAACTGTTGTATATTTCTTCACTCAATTTCTAAAAATGATCCGTGTATCATTTTAGAAGAGCAGCAGGTTTTATGCATGTGTGTCAATCACTGTTTCAGTAAAAGATCTATTGGCAAACCCCTTAAAGGTGCCAGATAGAAAACAGAATGGAATGAATATTGGTTTGTTAATTATTAAACACTTTGTGCTGTTGATACGGACCAAAGAACTTGTGCCCGTCAGGGTGCTTTGTGTCAAAGGGAAACAAGAACACTTTTATGACATTATAGTTCTTCTTGTTTCGTTAGTTTACTGTTGCTGTCAATTATGCTGCACATACATGGGGAGTTGTTTTAAAATCTACATTCAAGCGTTTTTGATCCAAAAAAATTCTAGAAGGAGCTCCACTGGGACCAGTGCTACTTTTAGAACAAGTGGTCCTCGCAGGTGCCCGAGGGCACCGCGTTGGTGACCCCTGTGCTAGACATCTAATCAGAGATTCATTTACATTCTGGGAGGTGACTGTGATATTAAATTATATTAACTGTAGTAGAGAGGAAATCAGCAGAAGCTCAAGGTCATTGACTCCTCTGAGTTTCATGGAAACATGCACAGAGGTTGGGTTCTTCTTTCTGTTAAAGTTAAAACACTTAAAAACTTAAAATAGTTTCAAAAGTCAGAAGTCCAATTTCTTGACATACATCTGACAGAGCAATTTACTGTACCATTTATGTTAAAAAAAAGTTTGAAGTGTTAATTCACACTGATACCACCAGATTACATGGTTGTTGTTTTTTTCTTGCATGTCTCCAAGATCAAGACCGCTGAAATGTTTACAAAGTGTCAGTATTCTTGCAACCACTGGGTGGCAGACTAAAGCTGTCCTGTCTTATCTTCAGCTCCTGGCTTTGATGGTTGAATCATAAAAAGAATCAAAATTCTAGATCCTTGTTTATATATAATTAAAATCCAGTCGTATCAGTGGGCGAGGTTAACTTTTAATTCAAGGTTAATCCAAAACTTGTGACCAAGCAGTGATCAGTAATCCTGTGTGTTACTTGTGTGTGAATTTGTGTTGCAATAGGGCTTTCTCATTTCCTTTTCAGATGTTTTACTTCAGAGGTTCTATTATGAATTTCCGCTTTCTTTCCTTTGACACTTCTGGTCTTCCTCTTGATACTCTGGATGTGAGATCTGACATGATCCTCTCCTTTCAGAGTGCTGGAACATTAACATGGACAAACCAGAGAAGGGTAACCCAGCTGACATCCAGATAAGCTACTCCGAGAAGAAATCTGGAAAGGTTAGTGTGCTAATTGTCACTCATTTCATGTCGTTAAAAGTCATGTGGTTGAGTCTGTCTTTGTGACGTGTTTGGTAATGTGTAAAATCAGACTGCTTTGACAGAGTGACAGCCTGGTCCACATGTAGGTAATGGCTATTTGATATGACATTGTTTTTGCCTCTTATGACTCTTATTGACCCTCTGGGATAATGTGTATGGACAGGTTGCATGTATGGAGACACTGCTCCTCTCTATATTCTTAAAAGACTTTTTCATACTGTACATTTCTTTCTTTGATGATGCTGCTGATGCTTAAGCATATATAATTTTGAAGGCAGCTGTAGAAACTAACTTAATGACCGTCGTCATCTTTTAGTCATATTTGCCAGATAAATGAGAGATGTTTACTTTTATGGCAAACACAATAATGTAATTGCAAACACCATTACTCTTATATTACTTTATACAATATGCATGTGACGTCTGATGTTCTGGATTAAAAATCTGGTTGCCTATCTGCACTAAATACAGATAGATTTAATAATGCCCCTCATCCAGCAAGGCCAGGAGGAAAAAAACACTTCAAAGAGAAATGCTTATAGCTTTGTTCACCACTGTCTGTAATGGTTATTTCTTTAAAGTGCTGCAAACATTTTAAGCTTTGATCTAGCCACAAGGGTTTTCCTACTTTTATTGACACTGACTAAGCAGTGCCATCTGAGCAAGGTCCCAGTTTAGGTATTTGAACATTGGCTGAGTTACTGCCTCCTCCTTTCATTGGACGAGCAGTTTTGCTGACGCAGCCTTTACACTGGACTCTTCTGTTTGTTGGTGGAATCTGATGCTTTGACCTCTATTTCCTTCTTCCTCAAAAGTGCAATTTAAACCTTATTTGGCATTTTCCTTTTGTATTTGCTGGATGTTCAGATTGACAAACTTTGTTGTTATGCACTTAAATGTATAAATTTTCAGTTACTTTAAAGCATATAGCTAATATACACATACTGTTTTATGATTAAAAAAATAAAGAAAAAAATGACTTTTAGGCTACAATGTAACAAAAATAACTCCTACATGCATAAAATGGGGCTAAAAAGTACAAATTAATGATCAGAAATATTAAATATAATACATAATGACATGGGCTGCATGGTGGCACAACTGTTAGCACTGCAGCTTTACAGCAAAAATATTTTTTTAATAATTTATACTTTCTGTACAGCGACCTTGGGTGTCCTGAAAGGCGCTTGTAAATAAAATGTCTTATTATTATTATTTATTTAAAAAATCACAAGATTGAATCCCAGTTCTCCCGGTGTGCCTTTCTGTGTGGAGTTTGTATGTTCTGCCCGTGCATTCGTGGGTTCCCTCTGGATACTCTGGCTTCCTTCCCTGTCCAAAAACATGCTCCCCAGGTTAATTGGTGATTCCCATAGGCATGAGTGTGTGCATGAAAGGTTGTCTGTCTCTGTGTGTCAGCCCTGCAATTGACTGGCGAACAGTCCAGGGTGTACCCCACCTCTCGCCCTAAGACAGCTGGGATAGGCTCCAGCTATCTGTGACCCTGAACAGGATAAGCGGTATAGAAGATGAATGAATGAATGAATGAATGAATGAATGAATAAATATTATTTAGTAGTCAACTGTTTGCATTTTGTCTTTTAAGTCCAGTCATAGATGAATTTAATTATTCCCTCTCTTTTGTCTTTCTTATTTTATCACAGCAAATTTATAATTCATCCAATTTATCTTTGTTATTGATTTTATCCTTGAAAGAGGGACATGCTTAAATACTTGCTCTGCTGTATCCTGTATAGTGATTGGTGGCCGTAACCCTATAGGACCCCTATGCAATGTTTTTTTTTTTTTTTTAAAAAGATAAATAAATAAAATAAGACAAGAAGTAACTGCAAACAACTTTATGTAACACATGCGATGAGTTGAGAAAGAAAAGTCTGTATAAGATAGGCTGACTGTTGTAAAAACTGTCAAAGTTTTATTCATTTTAATAACTGATTTGAGAGAACAACAGAAGAAGAACTATAAAGAGTAAAGAGGTGAAATGGTGTGAAAATTTACTCTGTTGCTTCTTTGAACCAGAAACTTTAATTTTAGAGTTCAGGATGTCATTTAACTCTTTAGTATTAGCAAGTGGTAGCCTAAGCACTCTTTAAATGCTTGACAGCAAAAATAGTTTAAAGTTAGGCTGTGTCCCAAATCGTGTACTTTGTGAGGACACTTACACAAAGTAAACTGCTGCACATATTGGAAATTATGATTGCATTTCAAAACAGGTTTTCCTCTGCTATTCATTGATTACATCCATCAATCATCATTTGATTCACTCCTGCCTCTTCCTCTACGTAGCCAATATGGCGACCATTGAGTGAGAAGTGCCCACCATTCGACACTCAACTTTTTAAGTGTTTCAAGTGCGCTGCATTTTTCCACACTATCAGTGTGAACACACTTATGCATTCAAAATAGTGAGTGTGAGTGCAAAAGTACATGACTTGAGACACAGCCACAGGAGGGCTTCACGAAATGGCCTAAAAACATTATCTCAATATTTTTAGGCTATATCGCAATATATGATGTACATCTCAATATTCTGATTTCTCCTCTGAATAACTATTTAAATGTTAAATTCAACCATTTGATGCATAAAATGACGCCAGTATAATCATTAAGCAGACCCTTCAGTTATATTTTTAAAATTTGTATGCAAAAAGGGGAATCATCACAGTCCAGTCAACTTTAGCAAACCTTCTATTTCAAATCAAATTTTATGTGGTAACATATTTTCAGTTCCAGTAAAATAATTCATTCAGATTGATTCAACCTGCTAAATGTATCATATGACTGTCTTAACAGTTTTCTAAAATTACAATAATGAAGACAGTTGGATATCGTTGGTCATGCTGAAAGGACTCTATTAGTGACTTCTTTCTCTGTGCCTGAGGTTTGGTTGTAGTTTGGGAATTTCCCTCTCCCTGTTTACTTTGCAGCTCAGAGTTTAGTTTTTGGTGTGTTATGACTGTATAAATTTGTGGTGTCACCACAGAACCATGTTTTCTGACAACATAGCAGGCTGCGGTATGTTGATATTAGGCTGTGAAACACCAAACGAAACTCCTCTCTGCCATCACGCAGTGAGAAGTACACAGCTGATTGCCGAGACTGAACAGTATCAATCACAGTAGAGCAGAGGAGGTGGGTGGTAGAGTCTGTATGCACAGAGTGAGAGAAGACCGAGGAGAAACTGAAACTTAAATAGGTTTTGTCACATTCGTTTATTGTTTTGGAGAGTTGAGAGAAAATCATGTGGGGATCGTACAGGCAGCAAAGCAAGCCCAAATGAGAAACTACACTTTAGAAAACAAGCCCAAAAACCCGCAACATGCAACTGATGAGATTTGCAAGTGACTTTTTTAGACCTCTGGTCTAAAAATATGAGGCAATGTGGAAGTGCTAAAATCTGCAGTTCATTGAACTCTTGAGGCTGGCTCTGGAAGTACAGGAAGTCACCTACACACCAAGTCAAAAGTCAGGCTGTTACAAAAAAAATGTCTCCTATCTGAATCGCTATTTTTGCTAATGGCACGCACTGTATGCGGCGTGAATTTTTTTCTAATTAGGCAGTCCCACTCAGAGGCACAGCTCAGCTCACGTGAGTGATGGGCACCTTATAGCTGTTAGTGTAGAGACTCAAAGCTTGCCCCATGTCCAATATGGCCGAGCCCGCCGATTTGGTTCAAAAGTGTGCTTTGGAAAAGACAGGTGAAGTCACAGGGACCACGTCCACTTATTATACAGTCTTTTTTCCACCTTGCTTGGAGTATTCTGCTTTCTATCCATAAAGAATTACCTACCGTTGTCTTAAAACATTTACGGGACAATCTGTACTTGATGGTCGCGATATAGTAATTTCATACATCTCATGTGCAACAACCCGCAATATATTGTGTGTATTCAATCAAGTTATCAAGCCGAACAAAACATGTTATGAAATATGAGCAGGCCATGAGGAGCATTATAGAGAATTATTTGTCTAGTTAAAGGAAACTGTACAGTATCTAAATTAGATTTTTAAGTATTTGAAATCTAATGGTCATCGGATACACATTTACATGGATTTTGAAGGAACACCCCTCTTTCAGAAAAAACACTCCTCTTCTCATTTTCAGAAAATTACAAATAAGCTGCTCTCTATAAGTATGTACCTCATACAGAGCATGGTTTCAGCATTACCTGCAACTTTAATGAGCTGAGATAGAGACACTTTAGATGAACTGTACCTCTGACTGTAAGCTCTAATTCTCAGTACCTTGATCTCCTCTGCCTGTAGCCACTGGCCAAAACCAACATCCTTCGCTTCCACATCCTTCCCTAGCTCTTTCTCGAATCACCCCTGCTGTGTTTTATCCCAATGTGTAGGATCATGCTGCTTTGCCCCAGTGATGCTGCTCTGGTCTTAGTCCTGTTGGGATTAAGTGTAGGTTGATTACATGAATACCAAGGCTTTTATGCTACAGATCTCTGTCATTATTATGGTAGAAGTTAACCTCTGAATTTCAATCGTATGTGGTTTCCGATGCTTCTGCAGCTGCAGTTCTAAGCCCTTGCTTTGACCTGGTTTAAACTGAGCACACGTTACATTTCACTCTTCAGTCAACATCAAAATGCTCTGTCTGTTCATCCTGACACAGGAACTAAACAGGTGTTATTAAATGATTAAGTGGCCCTCTCATGAGTACCAGAGCAAGGAGACTCTATGAACAGAAAAATATTCATTATGTTTTTCTTTTGTCATGCTGTGTTAGCATTATTTCACTGATTGTAGGCCTTCTTATTGAGAGCTCTGCTAATGGGCCATATCTTTGCATTTCTATTCTCACATCAATGTGAGTATTTATCCTCAACAGGCTCATTATTAATATGAGCAACAACATAATGTGTAAACATAATGTGGATGCATGACATTCAACTTTCCACCATTACAGAATCTTACATAATAGCTGCCTCACTCTTTTCCATTGATGACCTTTGCTTTGCACATTAGAACATGCTATCCTTGAAATGAACTCATCCTGAGTGTTTGTTGATCAAGCAGTGATTAAGCAAGGGCAAAAAGAGGGGAATCACCAGGGCTTGTGACCTGGATTTCAGATGACACAACATCTGCCACATTTATGGTTTTTGCCCTGGTCTTGACATAGTTTCTGTTTTAACCAGTTTGTGTTTTTGTGCTCTCTTCTTAGCAACCAGTCACAGCCTGTTTGTTCAGCGCTGCCTTCTTCGGTGCCCTGGGATCATCGTTCATCTATGGCTACAACCTCTCAGTGGTCAACGCCCCCGCTTTGGTGAGTGAGACTGTCAGGTCATGAATGTGTGATTAACATCTACCTCTTGCACACCGCAAGAATAAACTCTTTACATAAAATCTTTCAATAGAAGAAAAAGTACAATTTACTTGTTTTACAATTGTCTTGTTTATGAATTCTTATTTCAAGAAACTTGCAAGCAGATTTTTCTTACACCATTGGCATATTTTTTTTTACTCTTTACTAGCAATTCAGGGATATTTTGTATTTTACTATCTTGAAAAAAGACTTTTGGACCTTTCAGGTGAATGTGGCTCATATTACGTCAAATAGATAAAAAAACAAAACAAAATATTAAAACAAACAAACAAACAAACAAACAAACAAACAAAAAAATAAACAAAACCAAAACAAATATGAAAACTTGCTTGGATTTCAGTTTTCAAGACCTGATGTCGCAAATTGGGTATGCCTTAGTTGTCTTAGGATGAGAAGCGGGGTACATCCTCCCTGGACAGTAAAACATGAACATTGAAGTAAAACATTCAGATAAAAATCCACACAGCTGTGTTTGCGAAATGAAAGAACAGGCAGATTAGGTAAAAACAGCTGAGAGTCAATACCAAAATAAAGAGTTAAATTGTAAAGTAAAACCTATTTATTCTCTGAAAGGATGTTTTTTTTTGTTCTGGTTTAGTCCTGTAAAATTTAATTTTAAATACCATGAGTAAAACATTCCAAAAGCTCAGCTTTTTTAATCTCTGCTGAAGTTTGATGTTGGAAAAGCACAATCAGTGACATCTATTAATACAGTATCTTTCATATGTAAAGGTGATACAGTTAAGCAAAGTGTCCTACCAGCCCCTCTCCCTCCTTCTCTCCAGATCAGCTCAAAGCTCCATAATCAAGCAACCTGATTGGTGGATTGGTAGTTTTCTACAAAGTAATTTCTCTTTTTCTATTACCCTTTAAACCCTAAGGTCCCTTAATTGGGGGATTTTGAAGTCGCTCTGCAGCAAAAGGCATAACACTAAGCCCTTATCATGTATAAAGATAGTCATAACAAGAGGATTAAATGAGAACTTCAGCTACAAATGCCATCAAGTAATACCTGAGTTATTATGCTGAGTCAGTGTCATAAATACCAATACTTTTAATTGGGGTATATTTTTTTTCTGGCTGAGACCACCGCACCAATCAATCAATCAACCAATCAGTCACTCATTCAATCAATACATCAATAAATAAATAAACAAACAAACAAACAAACAAACAAACAAACAAATAAATAAATAAATAAATAAATAAATAAATAAATAAATAAATAAATAAATAAATAAATAAATAAATAAACTGTCTTACAGCAGGTTAGTTACAATGGTCTCTGGGTAATGAGGTTAAAAGGTGAGAGGCTGCAGATCTTCCACAGAGGCTGACCTGCGAGAGTTTCTGTGACTGAATTCAAGACCTGCTTAAGACAAATGCTTATTAAACCTTTGACTTTTAACTGTTGCTAAAGAATATTTTTTTTTTTTATCAATTCATTACTAAAGTTTTGTGGAAACAAACTTTATCTTTTTTCATTCACAACTCATGGTAAAAGCATGCTGGATTAATGGTTCACAGATGAATGCACGCTCAACAGAAAACAGGAAATCCATTCTGACACCAAAATCCATTTTATGACAGATAAACAGAAAGACTTACAGGAGGGTTTAATCAATAAGAGATGTGTTTAGAAATTGCTGGCTCATGTTGAGAAGTGCTTTGTTCATTCTGACTTTTAGATACTCAAAAAAGGAGGAAACTTTTTGTGAATCAAAAAGCTGTGCAATGATTTTTTTTATGTCTTGTGTGAAGCACTATCAATTGCTTTGGTGCCAAAATGTACAATGTAAATGGACTCGACTTTCCTTCCTGTCTTCATTCCCTCGGAACAGTTATCTTTTTCAAAAACTGTAGACTCATTTTAAATTTCTTTACCCTAAAGCTGGTCCCAGTATAAAGAGTGAAATGCATTTACCTGATGAACATTGCAAGCAAAAGGCCTCTGGTGGTGACAGACACAGTGAACGACAATTAGAACAGCTTGGATTAGATAAGACATTTTCAAAGTCTTAATTCTCTTTGATGGCTGAAAATGAAAGCCACGTTTTCATTAACTTTCTAGTTCAGTTAAGCGTTGCCACTTTCTGATGAGAGAAAGCGTTTTCAGATGTCATACTTTCCAATCTGTCCTCATGTTTGTTTGGAGGAAATTTTATGCCCAGTGGTTTATTTAATTAGCATTTAAAAGTTCAGAGCCATCAGCTCTGCAGTTTCAACAACAATCACAGGAAATGGAGTTCATCTGCCACTTACTGAGATTTAACCTGAGCCAAAAACTGCTTCTGTCTGAAGTTGTTGGTAACACCACTGTTGAGTTCACAGCACTGCTGCACCAAGACTGGTTTTATTTACAGACGCTTAAACACAGACTTTTTAGATTTAGTACAGATTTTTAGTTTGGTGCTCTTTTTGAACAGCTTATCATTCAATAAACAGATGATTCAGATTGATCAAAAAGGGACGTTTTTCAGTCTACTCCTAAAAGAACCTCAAGCAGTAAATGGTTCTAGAGAAGAGGAGCCTGATAACTAAAGGCTCGAACTCTCAGACTACTTTTAGACACCCTGGGTACGACGAGCAGGCCTGCATGCTTGAAATGCAGCGATCTAGAAAGATAACACGGCACGATGAGCTCTTTAAGATAGGATGGCCTGATGGCATTAAGAGCTTTGCAAATCAGGAGAAGAATTTTAAATTGTATTCTAAACTTTATAGGTAGCCAGTGTAGAGATGCTAACACTGGGAAGATGTGCTCCCTCCTCCTGGTGCCAGTAAGAACCCGAGCTGCCGCATTCTGAACTAGCTGAGGAGTCCTAATAGATTGGTTTGCACAGCTGGATAAAAGAGAGTTACAGTAATCTAACCTGGGGGAAATGAATGCATGGACTAGCTTCTCTGTATCACACGAAAAAACACCATCCTGGAGACCTGTTTGATGCAAGACTGAAAGGACAGGTCCTGAGCCAAAAGAACTCCTAAACAGGTGACAGATATAAGAAAACTGAACTGTCTGCCTTGACAGAAAATTGTCTTAGACATGGCTCTGTTCACATATACAGATACAGAACAACCTTATACCCATACATACAACATGTTTTCCTTTATGTTTCCCTTAAAAAGGCAAAGTATACGAAACAAGGTCTGATAGCAGTGTTAAAAACTCTAAAATGTTTTCAGAATTTTTCCAGCAAGGGGAAATAAGTTCTTGTAAGTCTTTTTGGTGGCCAGTGGGGCCCTGTCGTGGCGTCCTGATGGTAATAGCTGGAATGAACTGTGCAGCTGGTGAGTGGAATCCTTTTTTATGTAACTGGCTTTCTTTGCAACTGCCTATTTATGGAGAGCTGAGAGTGGAGTTTGGGTTCAGCCAGTTATTTTTATTGCCTGATTAATGATTCAGGAGAGCTTTGATTTGTTCTTAACAGGTGAAATTGAACCAAGATGAGATGTTGAAGGTGAGTATGGATTCAATGAGGGATTTGTGCACAACTGTTAATATGCTGTTCCTGACATTTAAGTCTCTGAGTTTTCTCTGTAGGAACAGACACTGTTGTGCTTTTTTGTAAACTGAGTCACTGTGGTGGGAGATAGACCGAGACCTGTCAGTCTCAATGCAGAGATACTTGAAAGCCTCCACCTGCTCCACAGTCTGTCTGTTCAGTCTCAGGGGGTTAAAGAGAGGGTGGTGGGGATCAGGTGTTCTTCCTCCTCCACAACACAGTTCTTTTGTCTTGGAGACATTAAGCTCCAAACTCTCTTCAAACCAGGACATTAAGCTGTTTACCTGTGTGTAGTATGCAGATAGGGAGTTCTGATCTTTGATGTGGGCCACAGTGGCCATGTGATCTGCATATTCAAAAGAGATATATGAGTATTGTTGCTGATAATATTAGTTGTGTAAATGGAAAATAAAACAGGTGACTAAAAACACCCCTGGGGGACTCCAATGTTTAAAACCACGTTTGAAGATATAAAACTATTGACTATCAGATGCTGGGGCCGGTTCCGTAAGAAGTTCTCATCTAAAGTGTTAGTGAGGGGTTAACCTGTAAATCATGGAGGCAACTGCATAGGATGTTTGGGTCTACAAGCTAAGAAAAAATTAAAAAATAAATTAAATCCATGTGGGGTGTGTGTGAGGAGTCCAGGTTTTTGCCTACAGTGTCCAGGAGGGTGACACATGCATCCTCCACCCCTCTCTTTGCCTTATAAGCAAACTGTAGAGGGTCAAGCCTATCTGCCACCATGGTGGTGAGGTGGTGATTCATCCCCCTTCCATACATCTACAGAGCACAGATGTTAATGCCACTAGTCTGGATTCCCCTATCTTGGTTGTGTTGGGCTTTTTTGGCACTGGTATTATGGTGGGCTCCTTCCATATTTTAGGAACACAGTGTGAGTGTAGAAGCTGCTGGAATAGCTGAGTTAAGAAACCTCCCAGCTGAACAGAGCATTCTTTCAGGACCCTGCCCCTGAGTCTGTCTGGTGCAGGGTCCTTGTGGCTGTTGATTCAGCCCAGGATGGATGTAACCATCCTTCAGTCCACTGTGACTGATGGAAAGGTAGAGCTGGAAGGAAACTTATCTTTTTGTGGGAGTGGCTTTTTGAACCTTCAATCATAGCCATTAGGTTGTTCTGCAAAGAAGGAGGGATCAAGGCATTGGATCTGTGTTGGACCCTGCCCATCATGGTGTTTAGATCTTGCCATGCTTTCCTTGTATTTCCTGATGTAAATGTTTCCTGATGTAAATGTTTCCTTCATTCAGTTTTTATAGTGGAGTTTGGACAGCTCAATTTCTCTTCTCAACCCACTGTTCAACTCCTTGACTCTGTGCGGGTCTCATTGTCTGAACGCTGCTTTCTATTCAGTGAGATAGTCTTTTAGGCCCTTGTTGACCCAAAGCCTGTAACTTCAGCTGTTTTGATGGAATGGCAATGTCCACACAGAATGTCAAATAGAAGAAATGGAGTCTCTCAGCAAGTTCAGGTCTCCCTTGCAGCTTTGGAAGAATGCATTCCAATCAGTAAGTTCCATGCAGCCCCTGAGTGTACACAGAGTCTTTGTCCTAGACTTTCACTGTTCTTAATTGTACATTATCTTTTTTGTCTGTATTGTAGTAACAGTAGAATGACGTTGTGGTTGGAGTGGCCAAGTGGTGGGCGGAGCTTACGTACATACAGGCCCCTAATATTTTGCCAAAACATAGATCCAGTGCCCTGTCAAGTTTAGTGGGTGGTGAAACATACTGTTCCAGGTTTGGCATCTGTTAAAATCCCTGAGCAGGAGCCCAACTTTTTCCCTTCTCTGATTTACCGCTGTGTTATAACAGTCAGCAGTGCATTCTGCAGCAAATACATTGCTGGAAAATGCAACAGGAGCCTGTAAAATTTAGAAAGGGAACCTTATATGCACGTTGACCTCAATTGAGGCCTGCATTCTTATCTGGCCTCTAACCAGGAACCACAGGAGTTTACAGAATCAATAGCTACATGGGGGACTGATTAAGATGATAACAGGATAGAGAAAGAGAAGCATTTAGAGTGGAAAGATTAAAGGTCACATGCCCATTTGTAAGAAGAGTACATACACAGAGAAATCGTTCCAATCACAGCACAACAGATTCATAAATAAGTATACATCTTTTGAAATGTTTGTGGATCAATGTGCAGATTTCAAAATAATTTATCGATATTAGCCTTGTGTAACCCTTTAATCATGCTCTGTGGCCTAATGCGTTGAGTGATTTAAACATTCTTAACAGATTTGTCCTCTGCTGGGCTTAAATTTTGGAGCTTAATGGGGTGTGTGTGTGTGTGTGTGTGGGGGGGGTCCTTAATGGACCTTAAATATATATTTTTTAGTTGGGGAACTGTCGTATTTTCATAGCATCACTGGGCTGAATCTGATCTAAAGTAAACTGTTGTTTTGAGTTTTATTTTACTTCATGAGGTTAGATTATACCTAAGATTGCCCACTTGCTGTTATTCAACAAGTGATTGGCTTCATATAATCGGTTGGACAGTCTGAAGGTCAGCATTGTTACATTTGGAATAATAATAATAATAATAATAATAATAATAATAATAATAATAATAATAATAATAATAATAATAATAATAATAATAATAATGATAATAATAATAATAATAATAATAATTTGAAGCTTAGATTTCAGTCAGTTAACCAGAATAATTTTAAGCATATATTTTTGTGTGAAAATAAACAACTGAATCTATTCAAAACTGACAGCAGAGATGTGATGTTAATGTTAAAATGGGCTTTGTCAGAAAAATATATATTAGCTGTTCCTGAGGAAATACTATTATTATTATTTATTTATTTATTTATTTATTATTATTATTATTATTATTATTATTATTATTATTATTATTATTATTATTATTATTATTATTATTATTATTATTATTATTATTATTATTATTATTATCTCTTTTTTTGATCATTTATTTACAATTTTCAGGGCTTTGAAATCAAGTTATAGTTTTTTATCCCTTTTAATGGGAGTTCCTGTTGACGTCCCTGCTCAAACTTACAGTACTGTGAAAGAAATGAAAGAATTCCACTTGGAAAACTAATAGATTATTCAAAACAGAAATAGGATCAAAATGTTTTCAGACGCTCCCATCCAGCCCATTCAAACAAGGTGCTTATTGCTTTCATGCACTATGCATCAAATGAGAGCTTGAACCCCCCCTGATGCAGAGCAGACAGTAACAATGACAGGTAACAGAGACTGGTGGAGGACAAGCTCTCCACTTGGCATCAATTTCTCATCACTACATTCACAAAAATGCTGCTTGAAATTTCTTTGGCAGCTCAACAGTTTTGATAGCACATCATTAAGCCTGAGTCTCATACATAACACAGCATCAGTTTGTCTTCTTACACCTAACAGATCTATCAGTGAAAAGCATGCTACAGTCTAAGCGGGAGTGTTTGGAGGTATTGGTCATTTATTTCATATGCAGCGATCCCTCAGTTTACTCTCTGGTAGAATGTATTGAGAGAATGATGAATTTGAAAGGTGTCTGTCATGTCTCTTTTTATTGCAGCACATTAAAGCTTTCTACAACAAGACATGGATCGAGAGGTATGGCCAGCCTATTGCAGCAGAGACATCCACCCTCCTCTGGTCCATAACAGTGTCCATATTTGCAATCGGAGGCCTTCTCGGAGCGCTGTGCGTCCCTGTAATCATTAAAGTGCTGGGAAGGTGAGTGGACTTTTTTGCACACATTCATGTCCCCATAGCCCAATACAGGAGCTGTTTTTCCTGTCAGTTGTCTCAGGCAGGGGCTGTAATCTTATGTTGAATTGCAGAGGATAAGTCTATTAGCTTGGTAGATGATTTTAATCGTGAAGACTTGGCAAATTTTCAGTTTCACAAGCTTGAATGAAATTTGCAGTGCTCAGTTTCCAACCTGCATACTTACATTAATCTCAAAGTTTAATATCTAGTTGACCGCTGAACTACTGTTTAGTGTTTGGAAAAAATCAGGAAATGGGATATTTCTAAACAAGTATTGCATTTTTTTGGTCTTATAATTAGACTTATAATCCTTTATTTTTGAACATTTTTGGACAAAATGTGGCCCAGGGTCCAGTAATACGAAGCTCATTTAGATTTGTTAAATGAGGTATGCTTCAAAACCATCTGTGAAAGAAACACTGTACTATCCCACATTTCTTTCCTCCTTGTTTAAAGTGAAAAGAGAGTAAGATCAATTGTTGTCCATACATAACCATGCCATACCATACCATAAATTCATCATTACTAGCTAAAATCCCCATGTTTTAAAGTGTAGGAGACAATCCTGGTGCACATACTAAGTTCTCTTCTTCATTCTTTACACCACTACCTTTGTGCTATATTTCTTTCTTTTCTCATTATCCAACTCTACAACACCGTCTTCAACAATGGGTGCAGGACACAGGGCTCACATTGTACATTCTGTGGACCCTTTTCATTAAACAGCACAGGAGGCAGTGGAGGATTTCTTAAGCAATCCCAGAGGGATTTGGAAGTGTAAATCAGTGTTCATGGCAGCTCATGCCCTCTACAGGCAATGATAAAGAAATGTTGAAGAAATGGTGATCCAGTAAAATAGAACATCTCTGGGGCGGTTTTTGTGCAGTTGGTTTTCTTTTTTTAAAAAAACATTTTAGCTTTTTTATTTTTCATTGTTTTATCATTCTGTGTCGCCACTGTACAACACCAGTGGGCAGCGAGTTCATCCATGTGGCTGTAATAGTCTTCTTAGCACATATAGAACTGGGACAAAGGGGGTCTGATGCCTACAAGGCTCTTTAATTCCAAAAGTTATCTATCTTTGGGCAATCCCAAAAAATATGTGTGAAATCCCCCACCTCCCCACAGTTCCTCCTGCATAAGTTAGATGTATTGTTGTATTTTGTGGTGATAAACGGGGTATTAAAATAGCGCCTCTACACTCTGCGGCCCGCCAGTTGCTGACATAGTGAAAGTAAACAGACACAAACACAAACCATGGCAGGGACAGTGACAAATAAGGGTTGGTCTTAAAAATGCTTTAAACTTGTTAAAACAACATGTTAAATGTTTGTTCAAATATGTTCTGTTGGTGTCATAATATTTCAAATCAGTCAGTTCCATTTAATTGTCAAATAGTGTCACCACAAAAGCATGACAAGTATTAAATAATTCATCCTCCTAGAAGTTATGCAAATTTACTGATGAAATAAGTTATTTGTTATGAAATATCATCTTCTAGTATATTAAAAGTATTTCATTTCTACTAGCTAAAATGGGTTTTTGTTGTATCAAGCAAGTCAGTATGCTGTAGATGTCACTGTTTTCTTTTTTTGGGTCATTTGGTTTAAAATCATTTTAAATTTAATTTATACAGTGCAGTAGACTGCTAAAATCATATTCATAGTAACTTTCTTGCCAGTATCAGATTTTTATATAAGGAGTTGGTTGCAATAACATTTTTCAGTTTTACCAACTGACCACATTTTAACTCTACAGAGGGTAAAAATGTTACGTTTTAATGTCTACATCAGTAAAGCAGACAAATATTAAAAAGTAATTATAAATAGAGTTGTTGTTCATTACTGCAAGTTTTAATCTGCAGGTTTAAAAATGTTTTCCTGGTTGTGGTTAAATGGTCTCACTGTCTCTGTCGTGCAGGAGTGCAGAGCTGTGTGTCTTTATAACCCTCAGGGCAGGGCTCTGTACCTCAGCACTCTGAATAATCTACATTCAAAAGAATTTATTCACCGCTAATGATGAGGCCATCATTTGTAGATCAGGGACAGGCCCATGAAACTTTTATTCAAAGTCATCTGGAAACATTAAGATGTCCCTAAAATTCACCTTGGGTTTCTTCTGGGGCAATCTTCGGTGAGTTTATCAGGAAATATTATTCATTCTTTTTCCATATTCTCTGCAACACATCCAGAGACCAGCAGGTGATTTTTCTCATTGTCTCAGAAAGGTTGAAATTTAGATGTCAGGGAGAAGAGGTGAATATATATCAGCAGTGGAGGACACAGGGAGAAATCTAAAAGGAAAGTAATTCAGAGAATGAGTGAGCAGTTTGTGAAAAGCTTCACAGTGAAGTAAAGTGAATGTTTAAATATTTCAACAGAGAGTTATTTTTTGCATGATAAAGTGATACAATGAAGACATGAGTTCTCAAAAGTGTTTTTTAATGAGTTGAAACTTTGAAAACCCTGCACACATCCGTCCAGTTACTGTTCTCTTTGGGAAATACGCTTTATAATGTTCATATAAAATAAAGAGAGAAAAAGTATCTCCCAGAGAACTGTCTGTGAGTGTTTTTAAAATATGAAAGAAACTGTGCCTTACGTGAACTGCTCTTGAGACAGGTGTGTTAAAGTAGGCTTAAACACATCTGTCTGCTACAAACCACATCACTCCAAGAACTCCTCATATCAACTAGAAAACATATTTTGCCCAGCCCTCAGACACCAGAGTCACTACGTCTGTTCTTTGCAGAAGAACTCCACAACAGCTTCTAGTGCTCTTTAACTCAAGGGGAGAGTGTGGAGATGCTTGGTCGTGAGACTGGTGCTGAAGTGTCTCTCCCAAGGGGGGCGACCTGGTTTTATATATCATCAAGACAATAGAGAGTTCTAAATGGACTGGACCCTCTGGTATCTATGAGAGTACAGATTAACACACAGGCTGTTTTCCAAATCGCCTACTACATGCTACATGCCAATGTAGTATGTAATAGGCACTGCATACTGCCTACTACATTTGAATGTAGTAGGCAGAATGACTATTCTGTTGGGTCTGTTTTGTAGTATGATACTCTGGTTTTCAGAAAATAGAACTACAGCTGATGGATTTTTTAAAAATGTTTAACTGTTTTATAAGAGTACAAAATGAATATGCAAAGAGATTGCCTGATAGAACATTTTATATAAGTAAATCAGTGGTAAAGATACAGGAACAATACAATAAAGTTACATTAAAGGTAAAGAATATACATATAAATTAATAAATAGAATTAAGCAATGGAAGACAACAGTTATATTTGGGGGGGGGGGGGGGGGGGGTTGCTCCTTTTATTATTTTCAGTGGTTTAAGGAACGTTTTGAATTCATTCAGACAAACAACAAATTCAGGGAGAGATGAATAACTTATTTTTTTTAATTTATTTTTACAGCTTATGAAGAAAAACACTTCTATATAATCATATATGCTTTAAAAATAATTTTAATAATTGGTTTGTATTGGCTTTAATGTATTTTTCAAAGTTAACACCTTTTTTTAAAACTAAGAGTGAGAAGTTCTAACCGTGTTTCTTTTGCATCGCTGCACTTCTTTCTTCAGACAGAAAGGCCCACTGTGCCCTAACCGGGATTCAAACCAGTGACCTTCTAACTGTGAGGCTGCAGCACTTATAGCTGCACCACCTGGTAGCCTAACCTGAATTTGCACATAGACAAACAGAATTAGCACTGTGCATTATGGGAAAGAGTATGCCAGGTAGACTGGTCTATTGGTGTGAATTAAGAGAACTTGTAGAATGGGCAACATATCTACCTTCATACTTTCTAACTGGCGAATATCCCCCACATACACACACAAGGGGGGGGGGGGGGGGGGGGGGCTGCAAAGCTGGTTGTAAAGGATGATAGGCATTTGTAATAAAAAGCATCTGAGAAATCTCAGATTACAATTTTGCAGATGTCATTATCAGTCCACACATTTGTAAGTTTGTGAGTATTTTTTCTGTGACTTCATATTCAGATCACACATGGGTCAATATTTTCTTTGAGTTCAAATTTTAATGGATCTATCTATGGATTCACATTCTTCCCTCCATTTGTTATATCAAATTCATTTCATATGTGTGGATTTTTTGTACAAGTAAAACATTTTTACATTACATTCACTTTTTTTCTTCAAGTTCTCTCATCACATTCTACAAGCTCTCCAATTTTGCCACATATCTACCTTCATGGTGGTTTATGGTCTGAATTGCAGTCCATCATTCAATGGTCAAAGGCAGCTTTCTTCAAAATAGAGCAGACCCTGAATCTGAAAACATGACTTTTCGCAAAGGGCACAGTATTCTTCAGCACACTGTGTAATTTACCCACATCATGATTCACTTCCCTCACACCTCTGGTTTCATCCATTCATTATTCATTTGTTGAATTTATTATCTATCTTTCTTTATAAGACATAAATCAATTTCATATTTTCTCAAATACCTGAATTGATCTCAAGAAATGGATTGGTTGTCCATGTTCAAGCCATGTATGGCTTGGACAGTCAAAGGCTGTAACCTTAAAGAGTAGTAGTAGTAGTAGGATCTTTCTGCTTTGATGACTCTGAAGAAAAGGTCACATCCACCCATTTCTTCACTCTACCAAAGCCACTAAAGCTGCTCTGGGTTATTGAAAAAGACTCTTTTCAGCCCTCTTACTTCTGTGAGCCTGTGCTCCAAAAAATCTTGTTGAGATGTAAAATTACACAAAATAGGTTAGTTCTATGTGAATTAGCTACTATTGGCTTTACAATTTGAGTCTCCCTGTGTACTTGATTTAATGTTTCCTTCCTTTTCGGTTCTCTCCTCTTCTTTTGGCTTTAGAAAGGGAACCCTCCTGCTGAACAACAGCTTTGCTATAATTGCTGCCCTGCTGCTATCTCTTGGTGAGACTGCAAAGTCTTTTGAGATGCTCATCATTGGCCGGCTTATTATTGGGGTGGACTCTGGTAAGTATTAAAGTCACTGGGAACTGTAGGTAGAAAAGTGGGAAATGAATTGTCAAATAAATCAAGTACAGATCTCAACAGAGAAGTAGACTATGATCCAAAGCTTCACAAATATTACAACACAAAGAAGTTTAAATAAGTAAACTTACTCTTGTTCTGACAAATGCTGCAGATTACCACACTGTACTGTCTGTTCTGTTTATGCTGCCACCTGACTGCAGTTCTAAGAGGTGAGTTCTGAGAGTTTCTCATGTGTGCTGAAAGTGTAGGCACAGATAATAAACACTCTGCAGGATACAGTCCTGTTAACAGTCTGGTGCAGCGTTAACCAGCATATCAGCAGTACCTCAGCTGGGGTGCTGCTGATACATGATTGAACATCTGCCTCAAGCTGTATGCCAGGGCAGCATTGAGTGCATTACTTGCACACAATGCTGCTAAAATTTTTGCACCCCTAAATTTTGCAGTTATACACTTTCATTTCAAACATAGACTCTATGAAACAATGGCGATTGCTGAAAGGTAAATGCAAAGCCCATTGGGTACACATCAGGAGGCAACATGTGAAGTACAGGCTGGCCCCTAGTGTAATGGCCTCATTATCCAAATTCACTAACTCACAATGGTAAGCGCTGCAGCCTCACAGCAAGAAAGTCACAAGATTGAATCCCAGTTCGCCCGATGGCCTTTCTGTGTGGAGTTTGCATGTTCTCCCTGTGCACACGTGGGTTCTCCCCAGGTACTCTGGCTTCCTCCCACAGTCCAAAAAGACATGCTCATCAGGTTGATTGGTGATTCCAAATTGTCTGTAGGTGTCAATGTGCACGACTGGCAGCCTGTCCAGGGTGTACCCTGCCTCTTGCCCTAAGACAGCTTTCATTCACTGACAGCTTTCAAACAAAGCAAGACTGCTTGTATTTATCACAGTGGTACTAAATGGATATCTAAAAGACTGAAGAATTTCAAGCTGAGATGAAAGAAAGTGTATTCCGTCATGTATTGATTTCAAAAACCACTTTCTATAAACATAACTATTTGTATTCATTTAGAAACTATTTTTGTGTTTTTTCAGGTTTGAAAAATACAGAACTTGATTGATCTCAATCAGTTGTTTTATCAAAACTAAAGACGTTTAAGAGAATATTTTGTTCTTGAAAAGTTAGGCAGATGGAAGAAATGATGGGACCAATTGTTTTTTACTCAAATACTAAAACCTGAAAAGTAGAACTAAAGAAAAAAGAGCTTGCAGTGGTTTTATGAATATTTTCAAGAGCTGTATATGGCTATATATACTGGATGCTCATATGACTGTTAAGTGCGCAATTTTGAATGACCACAGGAGAATCCTTGTGTAAATCTTGCTAAGAACTGAGAGGCAATAAAAGCTATTGCTAACACCCTGGCTTGATTTCATTGAATTGCGAGTCCTGACACAATGTCTGGTGTAATCTTACAAAATCTCAAAATATCTATCTATCCATCTATCCATCTATCCATCTATCTATCTATCTATCTATCTATCTATCTATCCATCTATCTATCTTAACTGCCAGGCCAAGACCTACAACAAAGACTATTATTGCTGCAGTGGCGGCTGCTGGTCAGTCAAGGAGGGGAAGCTCAATTTATTTCTGGCCTACATCATAAATTTGTTTATTTATTTAAACGTAAATTTTAAACACAACGCTCGTCGTTTTTAAGAAAGGTAAACTTGCTGGGGATCGAAAAAGCCTCCGGATCAGTCCAGAACAACTGAATGTAGAAGTTAGAAAGTAGAGAGTTTTACTTCAAGATCACTGATTGGCTCATTTCACTGTCAATCAAAAAGGGATTCAGCCTCAGAAAGATCATCCAATCATAATGCAGAAGCTGAGCGTCCAGGCCAGCCCACTGCCTCATAGACCCCCAGAGACGCTGAGCGTCCGATGGGCGGGACAAAGCCCAGCGTTTATCCAATGACCGTCCAGTTTCCACAGTGGAACAACCAAGCGGCAACCTCCGGTCTGAAAATATGAGGCAATGCGGAAGTGCTAAAGTCTGCTGTTCCTCGAGTGTCCGCTTGAGGCTGGCTCCGGAAGTACCGGAAGTCACGTACACACCAAGCCAAAAAAAGCCGTTTTCACGGCCAAAATAAGCCTATTTACAGCCTGGTACAAAGAATGTCTCCCGTCTCCCGTCTGAATCGCTAATTTCACTAACGGCACGCACTGTGTGTGTGTGTGGGGGGGATTTTTTTCTAAATTGGCAGTGTCCACAATATCAAGCTCGCCAGTTCGTCCAATCAGAGGCACAGCTCAGATCACGTGACTGTGGAGCGTCCTATGGTTGTTACTGTGGAGACTCACAGCACGCCTCATTTCCAATATGGCCGCGCCGACCGTTTGGCTTCAAAAGTCCGTTTCAGGAACAGATGGGTGACGTCGCGGAGACTACGTCCATTAATTATACAGTCTATGGGAACAACCCACTCTACCCTACACTGTTGAAGTCTGAAGACGCTCAGCGTCCGACTGTGTTAAAGCGCTGAGACGCTGTGGGGATGAATGAGAAGGAAGTCTCACCAGTTACCTGTGATAAGTAGCTGATTCAGAACAAAAGATGAAGGTATTCTAGCGCATATTTAGGCAATGAAATGTACACACAGCAGGACATATAACCACTTTTTTGGGGACATTTTAGGGGAAGCTGAGCTTCCCTTGCAGTCTTAGAGCAATCGCCACTGTATTGCTGTAGTGTTATCTTGACAAGAGGCCCAGAAATTTGAATTGAATGTCTGATTTTGGGATTCCAAGGTTAGGTATTCAAACTTAAAATACTCTGAGAGTCACCAAAAGCACAACAGAGGAACCCAGGGGACCAATTAAAGGTTTTATAAATGTTTGGTTGGTGTGCGTGGCCTTATAGCTAACTAAGCCAAAATTGTGGCCAATTGTGAGGCATTTTTGTTGGTCAAAATAAGTACTGGGCCATACCACTGTATTGGTGCCGTTTACTTGTTGTGACTCTCTTAAAATTAAGGTGAATTTCTGTCTTTTTTCAACTCTAAATCTGATAATACACATTCAACTACTGAAATTACTACTACATTACGTTAACACGAATAAATCAATTGACTAAGGGACTAGAGGACTCTATTCTCTCCTGTGACTGGTACTCAGTCCTGTTACTCCTCATTTGAGTAACAGGACGGAAAGTAACAGGAATTATTTTTTAGCATTGAGCAACATGGCATTTATGAAAATTGCATGTTGACACTAAGCACATTACGGTGATTCAATAAAAAATGTATTTTGAAAATAAACAACAACATAAAAAATAACAGTTAAGGTACCAGGACTGAGCTGAGATTTTAACCCCCCCAGTCATGGTTGAAATAGCATCGAATATACAGAAAAAAAACGAGTGAACTTATATGTTGGCCTGCACAGGATCTGAACAATGCTGCTTCCTGTGGAACATGTGACTTGTGGAATATTCCAAATTTTTCATAGGAGGTAATGTGTTAGGGTAATAGGACTGAGTGAATTCACAACTGAATTGGATTTTAACTGAATCATTTTTTATTTTTATTTTTTTACTCAAGAATTAAACAAAGTATAGTTGGAATAAGGAGTAATACAACTATGTAAAAAATATTACATTTCCGAAGGATGCCAATGGTACTGATTAGGTGGAATTGCCCTACTGCAATGTGCTGGATGGTAAAAAGTATCCATGTATGATGGTGTCTGGGCTCAACTACATACATGGTTATATGCACAGGCAGATCCTGCTGCACTTCACATGTGGCCACCATATGCTCTGCATGTGCACAAAGTGGCAAGAGCCCATCATTGCTACTTGTTGCTTTAATTTTTTTTTTTTTTTTTTTTTTTGTAGTCATGGTAAGTGGCATGATATCAGGTGAATACAGAGGGGAAACATCTTGTTCTTTTGAATGTGAAGGTTAAAGGTTTAAAGAATGTTTTTTCTCCTCTGAATTTAGAATAAGAATACATTTTTTTAAACTTTTTTTTTTGTTTGACAGGTATCGCTCTCAGTGCCCTCCCTATGTATGTGGGAGAAATCACACCAAGACAGATCAGAGGCTTGATTGGCCAGTTCAACTCCATCCTCATCTGCTTGGGAGTTTTTACAGGCCAAGTGTTGGGTCTTCCTGAGCTGCTTGGTCAGGTTAGTGATGCTACACATTGTACAACATAACTGGAATATACTTTGACTTTGTTGTTGCAGGGTAGTTTTTATTATGGGCACAGTCTTAGACCTAGGCCTGTGACAATAACAAATTTTGTCAAATGATGTATTCTTCCACAAATTATTGCAGATAAATATTTTTGTCAATATTATTTTGAGACCAATTTAACCACTTGTGTAATTATTTTACATATATATCATAATAATGCAACTGCATCCTTTCAAATGCAATAAACTCTTATTTCTTATGAGTATTTTTAGCCATTATAATTGGGATGTCAAGAACTTTTAAATATCCTAAAAGCCCGGACACAAAACAATGTGGACATCTTGTCACTATGTTGCCATCAGCAACATTTCTGTTTCACTTCATTGACAAACTTATGTTTATGTGCAAAAAATCTGAACAGCTCTAACCTATCCTCGTTTCAAGAGAAAATCTGTAGAAGTTTCAATCAAACCTTGTTAAAATGCTCCCTACTTCCCTTACCCAAATGCCCATTCTACACATTTATATACTTTGTTGATTCCAGCTGACTGTCAAAGTGTCTTAATGTCAGGAATGCAGGCTTCATTCAGGAAAGATTTGTTAGATTTTCACTTTATATCCTATGGCTTTGAGAAGATATCAGTAAATGGAATATATATACCTAAATCCAAATCAAGGTCTGAGCTGTTAAAAGAAACCTAACAATTTATGACAAACATTAGCTTCTTGCTTACTGTAAGTGTTCTGACTGTTCAAGCTAAAATGAGAGCATGATTTCTTATTATTTACTCTTCCAAAACTGAAAACATGCATTTTGATGTTTTGACTGATGTCTATCTGGCAGATAGTAATAACTGTGTTTTAACACTTCTATTATTTGTGGAGTCTCAAGCAGCACATATTACTGAACAGTTAGTCTTACAGAAGTATGAACTGCTTAGAGACAAACCAAATAAGACCTCAACTAATCAAAATTAGTTACAGAGTTTGGAGGCTGTAAACGACTCGATTGTTCTGGTGGTTATAGATGAGAATAAACAGAATGGCATATTATAATGAAAATGCAGACCTATTTAACAAACTCAAATGTTTCCCATTAAAGTGTTGACTATTTCTTTACCTTAATTATCTTAATGTAGATTTCCCCCTGTGTAATCAAAAAGGCAGGTGAGGTTTGCTGTATGCTTAGAAAAAAAACAACAACCTATAATCGTAGAATAACATCATTTCTTTAATGGTGCATTGGTCTTTTCTGTGTTTTGTGTGATAAAATTAAAGATTTTGGCAGCTAATAGCTCAATAAATAAATATACTAAAAAAATACTAAAAATTAAGAGCAAGTCTTATCAGCTTTACACTGTCATAGCATAAACTGATTTTCTGCCTTATGGCACAAACTTGATCTGAAAAAGAAAGATACTCAAAAGCCCCATCAGAACAACATTTAGTCAGTATGTGAGGGACCACAGATTTTTGTAGATATCTAGCTTCTAAATATTGTAAACGGAAACTCAAACCAGCTACTCTGCTGTAAGAAAACATTAAAAATGGTCAAAGTTGAGCACCTTGGCTGTCCTCAGTTTGTCATTTATGCTGTTTTACATGTGGGTAGCAGAGCATTAAAGCATCAAACAGACAAATTCTTCCTCAAATAAATCCATAATGAAATATTCAAATGTATGCAAACATCACTGGCGCACAGTTATTCTCTTCTTTGTAGTGTATTTAACCCTTGTGGAGTACATGCCATCGTCTGACTCATTCAAATAGGTTTAAGACTTGTAAAGCAGGCCCTCAAATACAAGACATTTTTCTGTTCTCCTTAGACCATGTGCAGTGTGCTAAATGGGATCACCAGTTATTATCATCTAAAGGTTGCAGATGGCTGGAGTTGAATGGCTGTAACACAAGTAGTACAGCTCCAGTGGTGGCCATGAACTAGAGCAACAGCACTGGCCCAAGTCAGATGGTTTTGCTCAAGTTAAGAATTTAGCATTCTGCTCACTAATGCTGGCGTCAACTAGCCAGGGCAATGAAATTAACAGATAGTCCTCTATGCACACACAACCCAAAAATTGACTGTTTGGGTGAGTTGCTTAAATGGAATTCATGCAGGTGGTACATGAAGTGCAGCAGCTGTTTCTGCACACCTTTTGAGACAAGATGGCAGACAACTGTAGAGCAGCTGGACTTCTCTGTGTTGCTGTTTGCTTATGATATTTATTCCCTGCAAAGCTGCAAAGAACCAGACTGCATTCATTTCCAGGTTTGGTTTGGTCTTACACTTCATTTCCTACCATATGTGCAAGACACATGATGGTACATTTCCAGCGGTGTGTTTACACTGATTTAAAGAAAAGAGATACTGTGATGGGCAACAGTGTAGCCTGTATATACAGCCACAGCTTCACCCTCAGGGACTATTCTTTTGGTATTTACAATACTGAAAATGGCAAATCAATATCAACAGACTTCATGTGCACTTTTAAGAAGAATTGTTGTCATGATCACTGAAAAGACTGAGTGTAACATTCCCCAGTAAATACTGTGGTGCAGTATTTGCTCACTCTCAGCTGACTTACATTTCACTCCATCTTTGCATAAGTGATAGCCCCATGGATAGACTTCTCTTGCAGTGTGCTTATTTGCATTAGAACGAGCCAATTCATCCCAAAATTAATGCATAAAGCTTTTTCAAATGTATGCAAACAACACTTGTATAAAGCGTATTATTTTCCCCAGAAGAAAGAAATCAGTTACTGTTTGAAATAGATAAAAGTGCTTTTTATTTTGTGTTTTACTTTGAAAGGGTCTGAACAATAACCTTTTTATTTCTCCTGCTTCCACCGTGCAGTGACACTTACACTAGAGCTATCCGTCTGAGCGTACAGCTAAGCGGATGCTCATTTTTAATTTATTGGTATTGGTTTTTCCTATCCATCCATCTTTCCAACCTGCCACCCAGCTTTATGAATATCATATGGGATTGTGTGTTTTAGAACCTGCCATAGTTATATATATTCATGTCACCTCTATGACATGCTTCGGGCCTGCCTGATTCCTCATCATTTGACATGAGCAACTCAGACATATTTGACATATCTGATGATAATGCCACAGTGGTCTTTGCTGGTATTTTGGTCATGAGATTCAAACAGGTCCCCTCTCAGTGGATGCTCTTGTTAATGGGAATCGGTCCCAGATGTCACTTGTTGTGGGGTGCAAAATGGAGATAAGCTGTGACAAATTGTAATCACTCTAACCTTCATGCTTAGCCACTGACCTTCTTCCAGTGGGGAAATGTGTTCGGCGTTACAGCAGGTCCAGGCTTTTAGCCAGTCCGTCACCAAGCTCTCTTGAGACTCGGAACTCATCAGCATGCCTCAAACGGAGCTTACAACAGATTCAATGGCAATAATAGGCCCTTATCTCTACCGTGTATCCTCACACCTGCAGTCAGGATTCAGAGGATTGTACAAATGGTAAAAAAAAAATCGATGGATGGGGTTTGTCACTGGAGTGCAATTAATTTTAGATGGATGTCATACAGGCTATAAGACACCTGAGCAGTGTAGTATTTTCAAATAGCTATCATCTTCACCTCAGGTTGTGTGTGTACAGGGTATATGTGCTTTCAGCTCTTTGCATTTCAACAGCACAGTATGCAGTATTCTGAACCCACACAAAAGAAACAGGAGAATTTTATCTTTCAGTGTTTGGCAGATCACACTAGATACATAAAAGCAATTACTGCTCAGAACAGATAATACATTTAATTTTCTCATTTGGGACATCCAGTGAAATTGAATTTATGAAAAACATCCAGGGTTACAAATGAAGCTAGGTTGCAAAGTCTGTACTCATCCATACATTGAGACTAGTTGGTTTTCAACTGAAGGGGTGTCAATATTTGGTTGCACATGCGGTTCATCTTTCTCAGCAGAGCATAGTGTCCAAACTAACCGTTATGCTAAGGATAATGTATGGTTGGTGGGTAGTTGTTTGCCAAAACAAGTCTCACCACATCCTCTGATTGCTACTGCTACTAACTTAAAGGCCCAGGGAGGACTCTTGAAGTAATCTTGAAAAAGGCTCACTTCTAGATAAATGCATGATAATAATCCACGATTTAAAATGAGATTATCGACATCTATATAGGTTATTTCTAAATGCTGTTTCTCAGTTTACGGCACACTGAGGTCCCCATGACAACACCATGCTGGTTGACAAAGTTTAGCAGTGAGGAGCATGATTTTTATTTTTCTAGGCTGAAAACAATTTATTTTGTAGTAATGCCAGACACTGGAGCTGGACTGTCAAAAAAAGGGACAGAAGAGCAGAAAAAAGCTAAACAGGAGAGTGATAGAGCACAGGCTAAAACACAAGCTAAAAGCTAAACCATGAGCTAAAGGCTAAAACATGAGTTAAGCTGTTTGTGATAATGTTCATTACCTCCCATATGCAGCAGTCATACTGCAGTAATCTGTTTAAACTTTAGAGTCTACCAATGAAATGAAGAGTGAGTTTATGTTTGCTCTGCTTCGTGAGGTTGTAGTTGGTAGATGAGCACAGGTGGGAGAAAATGTGGATTCACTCACATTACAAATGGACATCTCAGAGCACTGGACTGAGTAGCGCACAGCAGTCAGCGATCATGGTAACAGACTCTTATTTCTGGGCCCATAAGCATGTCCATGTCACACAAATGATCTTAACATACCACCATGGAATGGCCCATTTGGCCAAAGTTTTAGCTACATGCACAACAACCAAAAATTGGTCAATTATACATTGCACCATGAAAGCGAGGCTGGTGCAGAATGTCATATGTTGAGGAAACTTACAGGAAAACTCCTATCCAACAATTTTGAATTGCACATGAATGCTTCGCATGAACACTGATCAACATGGCAAGCAGTAGCAGTGTCTCCTAAATCTAAATTTTCTGTATATCTTGACATTGTAATACTTTTCCGAAACGTATTAAATCTCTAAATATCTGTTCTCTCACTTATTGCATCTTAAATGGTAACACAGGAGCGCGATGTCAGCCATCTTTAAAACAGCCTAACAGGTGTGGTAATCAAATTTGAATTGCAAGGCCACCTCTTTTTCTTAGACATCTGCAAAACTGCAGAACTTTATTGTTTAGATTTTTTTCTGAGGTAAATCAATTTATGTTTTGTTGATCAAAACTATGTTTTGTCTAGAATCCCTACCTCATCTCTCCTTGTAGATTAACTTTTCATGCAGAAATATATGAGTGATTACATACTGTAATACCTTAAACTTAGTTCAGTCAGTCAGGTTGATGCTGGGGAGAGGGTTGAAGTGGAAGTTTGAGCACAGACTGGTGCATGGCAGCAGTGGCCTTGGAAAGCAGATTTAAAATGAACAAGACAGATTATATTCTGAAGGCGCAAGTGAGTCCCATTGTACTTTAATATTTGAAGAGTGGGACAGCATTCACCTGTGAGGGCCAACTGTGGATTTGTTCTTGAGACAAGGCTTCAGGAAGATGGACTCCCTGAGGGAGTGACATTCATATATACAAACAGCTTCAGGCAGAAAGATGATGGGCTTTTCTTTTGATCCTCGCCTCCAGTATCCCAAATGCTTGGATTTGACACTTTTACCAACAAGGTTTTTAATTTGTGGGATTTAAACATGGCTGTTATGTTGTGTTTTCCATATTCACAGACACACCAAAACTCCAGAAAAATGTCTTCCGAGTAGAAGGGCTTTAATTTATATGGAAAACCGTACATTCTCATGAAAGAGTTTTACCACTTCTCTAAGGCAGTTTGACATTCAGATGTGAATATCATTTTTCCATGTTGCACCATCTTGCATTAGTCTTCTGCTGAACATGAGTGGCGGATAAATAAATCTCAGCACTTGCTGTCGAAGATGATATTGGCAATCACCTGTGGCTGCCTTTACCAAAGTTACAAGATTAGCAGGAAGCAGTTTCATTTTTCTGGGGGTAAACAGTCTGGCTGGGTATCTTAATAAAGACTGACCTAACAGAGTTAAAACCAGCTGCTCTAATTGGAAACATCACAGACAGCAAACTGGCATTCCCATTACCTCTATCTGAGCAATCACACCAGTCACCTCTCCTGCTTTGTGGTGGTTCTCCTCCATCAGCAGCCCAAGGTGTTGGGAAATGCATATTTCACTGTTGTCTTTCTTCCAGCCTAAGACAACAAAGAGGTGTTTCATGCTTTACTTCTACACAAACACAGGATGAGAATATAGTGTCTGCAGGCTTCTGAATTCTCAGAGGAGATAATTGAGAGGAAAAACTGCAAAGCTCTGTGAAAGCAGCATCAAACCATTTGTAGAGTTGCTTTCATTTACAGTAAACGAATAATACTGGGGGTCATGGCAGGGTTATGACCCCCAGGGCCTCTGAGCTGTCATTTGATTAAACCACAAGGGATGATGGGATCAGGGCCCTTAAGGGACACACAGCCTGGCTAACTCAGTTGGTAGACACCAGAGGGTGTGCATTTTGTTCAAACTATGAACAGGCCTTAAGGTGAGATTTCAGCTAGAAAAGTACATGCCTACTTCATAAGCCACACTTGGCCTCATTCTTAAACCACAAATGATCATTAATCAGTTGTCTAGGCATTGCTAAATTAATTATGCCCTTCTATGTCAAATATACCCAGAGGGCACAGGCCAACACGATTATTAATGTGATGTGAAATTCAGTTCTGTTAGAATAGAAGCAATCTCTTTGAGCCCAATCACGATCAGATGGACTGGAAAAAAAAATTGCATTACAAAACTCCATTTTTTTAAGGCTCACAATATGTAAAAGGCCCGGAAATCATTGAACAAGATTCAAACATATTTTTTTTTCTGTGAGAGCAGCTTGTGAAAGGTCTAATCTAGTCACACACACTCGGCTCCTGCTGAGATAAGACGACCAGGCTCAGCGTCACTGAGACCTCGGCATTGTGCAGAATGCTCACATTTACACAGCGCAGAAGATCATAGAAGAATTGGACTGGTATCAATGTAGACAAGCCTGTTTTATCAGTCGGAGGCAGAGGGCATACATCTTTACTTTTATTCATGTTCTAAAAATATATATATATATATATATATCAAGAGAAGACTTCAAAGAGAGAGAGGAGATAAAGCAATGCACTTCATCTGTGATGATCAGGACCTTTAATCTTTGCTTCATTATATATACAGTTTAGCTGATGCACTCATGATGCAAATGTGTACAGTAAATGCCTGTAGCTGTAATATACAGGTAGAACAAATATCAGAGGAGAATGGAACAACTTTTAATCCTTTTCACAAATCAACTTTGATATATATTTTTCATTTTTTTCACTGTATTCCTATGCATAATTTAGAAACATCTGATATTTCATCATTTTTATAGCTTTTTGGTGGATTTTTCTACTTTTACCCTTTCCATTACTTCCAACATATTTTTTGTTGCCACTATTTTTTTAACACTATATCAAAATCAATCAAAGATCAAACCTGTGGATGCCTGGATAGTAGGCAGTAATTTCACAAAACCACTGGTGTTTGCACAGGCCTGTGCAGTTAAGCAAGTGAACGTATTGTTTGTTCATTTCTTTCTGACCTAACATAAAATACAACCAGCAGAGCCAAGGTAAAAAGATGCAATCTACTAATTGAAGACAAAATTTCTGGTCCACTGGTTCAACCTGTTTCACAATTACAAGCCATGCCATTGAATTTACCACTTCCAGGTTATATCAGCTGTGCTTATTTGGTAAAGGAAATAAACTGACTCAACACTCTTTACCGGATTCAAGAAGCAGAGAGTTTGATGAACATTGTTGCCTTTGGTTCTGAGAAGGTTACCTTATTACTGACAGTGTTAAAGACTTGATTAGTTATAAGTTTATTTTAAAAGTAGGCTTTTTTAGGGGTTATATTGTATTTCTGATACTCCCATAG
Organism: Labroides dimidiatus; assembly: GCA_030710495.1. NCBI lineage: Eukaryota > Metazoa > Chordata > Actinopteri > Labriformes > Labridae > Labroides > Labroides dimidiatus. The sequence continues at coordinate 20,944,393 of CM061143.1, read as the reverse complement.
AAGCCAAACATAATTTGTAGCTCAAATATGTACCTACTTGTCTCACAGTGGTGTTTTAGGAAACTCTCATTTCAGCCTGTCTGAAATGCTTTGTCTCAGCTGCTGTCTCTTCAAGGCTCCCAGTTACATAACCCCTTCCTCTGATTGGCCAGCCTTCTGGAGGCCTGGCAGGGGCAGAGCCATGAGCTGCATATCTACATATATCTAAAATCTGCATAATACCTCCTCTTTAAAATTTAAAGTGATGCACAGAACACTTCACCTCAGTCTTTTGGTAAAAATATTAGTTTCTGTTGGCTTTTTACCTGGTAGGCTTGACAACATGTCAGAATATCAGAGTTTTTACCTCACAATTATCATGGGCAAAATTTTTCTACCCAGTCATATTACTGCAGAATTTATGAAATGCAAGCAAAAAAAAAATGATAGCAGTCAAATCAAGGAAAGGCAAGACAAAGGTTGTGGTAAAAATATATATTTTATCAACAGAGAACCAACATCAAGACAAAATGAGAAGTCCTATCTCATCTTAACCCACCATGAGTACAGCATTTTGCAACATTTAGCAAGTTACAATAGCAAGGAAAAACTTCCCTTTGATGGGCAGAAACCTCGGACAGAACCCGACACGTGTTAGACAGACATCTACCTCGAATGTGTTGGGGTTGGGGGGAATAGGAGAGAGGGAGATGTTGACAGAGGCAAAGAAAGAGAGGGTTGTAGTCAATGAGTAATGCAGACCCACACTTTGAAGAAGATGGTAAGTTTTTTGTTCAGAAGGTTTGGTTATAGGGTGCTGAAGCAGTTAAAAAGTTTCTGTAAACAGAAATGGATGATGAGGATGTGAGTAAGTCCACTGTGTTAATGTTTTTGAAAACTGTCTTGAGATAACATTTGTTATGATTTGGTGCTATATAAATAAAGATTGGTTGATTGTCCTCAAACACTTTTTTACACAAAATCTATAAGAGTCCCAAACTACCAAGGATGTTTTTTTCTGATGCGAGTAGAGTACCTTGTTGTCATCCGTCATTGCCAGCGGGATTTGTCTTGCAGTGACTGCTTACAATCTGGTGACTTATATATACTTGTATTTTGACATATAAACTATACATTTTCTGTTGCGTAAAGTTTTAATTTGCACTACTTTGTGATCTGCCCTTGCATCTGTAGCTCCACTCCGTGAGCTATCATTAGGCAGCAGGCAGCTGTTGTCAGTGAAAAATGTCACTTCTTGCTTTCCACCTTGCTATTACATAGAGAGCAATGCTGATTATTTAGCAGCTAAAAAGCTTGACACTTCCCTCAGGAGTGTGTGGAGGGAGGTAGAAAAATAGCTAGAGGTGAGGGAATATTGGACTTCAATCTGTTAGACACATACACAAACAATACTATGACAGAATGATAATGTTGCTTTATGTCTGCAGGTTAAGTAATTCAGCAATTTTCTTTCCTCTCTGTTTAGATTGGAATACTTAGTTTCCATCAATTTCAAAGTAAGGCACATACACAACTTCATATGTAAAATGGCAATTTAGGCACCAAGCCCTGCGGATTTCATGCTCACTAAGTGCTGTATAGTTTTGGCTGAATTGCACAGAGCTATAAGAGAGAAGTTAATTATCAATTTAAAAGTTTAATCAGTTTTTTTTTTTCAGAGGAAAGGTTGGGAAACTGAATCCCCAAAAGACATTTTTTGAGTAGAGAGCTTGACATTTTCGTTCCAAAGGGCACCTCTCTTTCACAATCTCTGCATTAATGCAGATCTCTCCTTCCCACTTGCTTGAAGAGGGCTCATGATACAAAGATTGGTTGAAATGATGGCTGAAGTAATGTCTTTTTTGAGCAATGCACATACAGTTTGTCTCTTTTTTTTGTGTGCAAGTAAGAGATTTCAAGCAGTATGTGAAAACATAATTAGACTCTAAATGTCAGGTCAGAGAGCATGACTTTTATTCATGTGTATAAGATGGACAGTTTTTTTTCCATCTTCTTGTATCCATTCATCCATCCATCCATCCATCCATCCATCCATCCATCCATCCATCCATCCATCCATCCATCCATCCATCCATCCATCCATCCATCTCAATGACGCCATGTTCCAAACATAGCATATATGGATCTAGTTATTTTTTGTCCATTTTACAGTATGGTGTTGCTTTCTATACATGCATTTTTGACAAGCTTTATTTCTTGATGTTTTCCTGCAGGAATCCAGGTGGATCTACTTGTTTTCCTTCCTGGCTGTGCCTGCAGTGCTGCAGCTGTGTGTGCTGCCCTTCCTGCCTGAGAGTCCTCGCTACCTGCTGATGGAGAGGAGGGACGAAGCTGCAGCCGAAAAAGGTACTGCAGACACTAAGGGCATCACATAACCAATTCTTCATAGTTAGGTTGAGACTGGTTTTAAATGTTTAAAAATACTAGTGCTTGTTGTTTCTGTAATAATCATATTTGTGCTATTTAATTGGACCAGAGCTTTAAGTTTTTAATTTTTCAATTTATTTATACACACAACCTTCAAAGATCAGACAAAACAAGAAAATACAAATGAATATGTGAGAGTAAAAGAAAAATATGTTAAAAAGCTTAAATGAAAATCACAACCAAAAAGATCAATGTTCTGAATTCTGTTGCTGTTCAAGGATTTAAGGGTATTTAAACTTCTTTCTTCTGAGCTTCACATCAGTACCATGGAGGAATAGGACTGGTATAATTAGTGTTGTGTGATTTCTGAGACAAGATATTAATAGATGTATCCAATGAAAAGGATGAAAAAGGGAGATAATGATATCATCAAGATGTGCTAACCACACAGAATGATACCACTATGTTTGTATTGGTAAGTAAGTTAAGACTTGATTGAGACATTACTCAAAGAGGAGAGATATATTTAACCCAATTTCACCTCCTTCAGCAGAAACACACCATGTTCCTGCTGTATCAAATAGTGCAGCCAAATTCATTTAACTGTAATTGCAAATGTTTGAATGGGCAGTTATTTAACTACACACAAGACAGCCAACGTGTGTGTGTGTGTGTGTGAGTGTGTGTGTGAGTGTGTGTGTGTGTGTGTGTGTGTGTGTGTGTGTGTGTGTTCACAACCTCTCCTTTTTTTCCCTTTATTTTTGAGAGGACAGGACAGTGGATAGAGTAGGAAACAGGGTGAGAGTGGGGAGTGACATGCGGGAAAGTCACCACAGGTCAGACCTGAACCCGGGCTGCTTGCCCAAGGGCTGTTTGCCCATATGGAGCGCGACCTAAACCACAAGGCCATCTGAGCTCCGACAACCTCTCCTTTAATTGTTCAGTCTGTTTGGTTACACCTAGAAGCTGAATTGACTATACAATACACATACAACGTATCATAGCTCCTGTCTTTGTAACACACACTCATACAAGGCTTTGCTTGCTTTATTTCAAATACTGCACGCATAATTGAAATCTTCTTCATTGATATTTAAGATGTTGTCTTAGTCTTGCATAATGTATAAATAATTCTTTAATCTTAAAGGACATGAATCAGTAATGCTCAAATTAAATATTAATAATATGCATTCTGATAAATAATAAACATGCACATAAATCACCAGTCAGCTGTAACTGTGATATGACTTTGGATTGTGATTAAACTTTTGAAAATCATAAAATTTTGGCTTGGGTTAAGAGTGTGCGAAGTGCTTTAGGTTGGTGTTGACTAACATCACAGAGGTGACTAGTTTTAACTCTGTTTAATGTTTAAGTGCAGTGGCAAGAAGAAACAGCACAGGGTCAGTTATAACTTTGATCAGTTTTGTCTCAGGGATTGTTGTCAGACCTTTGACGTTTGCATAATGAATTATGGATTGGTATTCTCTGAAGGTTTAGGGTTCTTAAGACTTGACGTCAGAGTCGTGCAAAACTCAGCATGAGGTCTCATCATGATGTTGATCACCACTGAAATATTGAATTTTTAATTCAAATGTTGGCCTTTTTTGCATGACATTTCTGCTTTTTTTAAACTTATTTTTTTGGGACTTTTTCCATGCCTTTATTTAGAGAGGACAAGGCAGTGGATAGAGTAGGAAAAAGGGCAAGAGTGGGTAATGACAAGCAGGAAACAGGACACAGGCTGGATTCAACACTGGGCCACCAGTTCAAGGGAAACCTCATCATAGTCAAAACTACACTGACCCTTAAACTTTCAAAAATCTACATTTAAAGTTAACTTTTAATCTGTGATTGTACCGTTGTTTTGTTTTATTTTGTCTTAATTTTGTGTAAATTAGTATTGATTTCAAATATTGTTCAGTGTCTTTGAGTCCTGAAAAGTGCTCAATAAATTCATTCATTCATCTTCTATACCACTTATCCTGTTAGGGGTCACTGGTGGCTGGAGCCTATCCCGGCTGTCTTAGGGCGAGAGGCAGGATACACCCTGGACTAGGGGTCTGCAGCCTTTAATATCAAAGGAGCAGATTTGCCTCATCTCACCTGGATTTGAGTCATTCCGGAGCCTAAATCTACTTTACCTTCACAAGAAAAACAATGTGCTGTATAAAATTCTAAAAATAGTTAAAATATATTGAATAATTATCCAAACAATAAGTTTTTTGAAATTTTAAAATTTTAGAACTAAAAAAGAATGAATTTGATAACGTACATTGATAACGGTGCCCAACTCATCATTTTTTTTTCTACATATCAAGCAGGTACATTAAGCCAGCATGTTGGCAGTTAAATGATTCCATCCACACAGAATTAAAATCTCTCTCTCTATTGTTGTTTTTTCATTTTTCCAGATTTGTCTTTTTGCTGATTTTATTATCTTACCAGGGGTGTAAAACTTGAGGTTAGCCAAAGGTGAAAGGAGAGTTGGTGGGCTGACGATGTTGTAGGAGGTGAAGTTGAGAGACAGAGACAGGGAGACAGGTCTGGACAGCAGGCAGACCAGTCTAGTACCTGCACTCTTTTACCAAGAAGCCACTCTGTTGTAACACGAACAGAATGTGTCTTGTCATTGTCTTGCTGAAATAAGCAGGGACGTCCCTGAAAAAGACGTGGCTTGGATGGCAGCATATGTCGCTCCGAACCTGTATGTACCTTTCAGCTTTAATAGAGCCTTCACAGATGGTCAAGTTCGCCATGCCATGAGCACTAACACACCCCCATACCATCACAGATGCTGGCTTTTGAACTTTGCTCTGATAACAAACTGGATTACTGTTTTCCTCTTTGGCTTAGGGGACACAACGTCCATGATTTCCAAAAACAGTTTGAAATGTTGAAGTGTTGTTGATATATGTATTTGGCTTTTGCATGGTAGAGTTAGAACTTGCACTTGTAGATGTAGTGATGAACTGTTAACTGACAATGGTTTTCTGAAGTGTTTCTGAGCTCATGTGGTAATATCCTTTGCACAGTGATGTCAGTTTTTTTAATCCAGTGCTGCCTGAGGGATTAAAGGTCACAGGAATTCAGTGTTGGTTTTAGGCCTTGCTGCTTATTTGCAGAACTTTCTCATGATTCTCTTAATATTTTGAGATATGATGGACTGTAGATGATTCAAATTCAGTTCTTTGCAATTGTAGGTTGAGAAACATTGTTCTTAAACTGTTGGACTATTTGTTTACACAGATGTTCACAAACTGGTTAACCTCGCCCCATCCTTGCTTCTGAACAACTGAGCCTTTTGAGGATGCTCCTTTTATACCCAATCATGACACTCACCTGTTTCCAGTTAACCTGTTTACCTGTGGAATGTTGCAAACTGTTTTTTTTCTCCCAGTCTTTTGCTGCCCCTGCCTCAACTTTTTTGGAAAGTGTTGCAGGCGTTAAATTAAAATGAGTGAATATTTGCAAAAACAAAAAAACAAAACAGTTTATCAGTCTGAACAATAAATATCTTGTCTTTGTAGTTTATTCAAATGAATATAGTAGGTTAAACATGATTTGCAAATCATTGCATTCTGTTTTGTTTTACACAACATCCCAACTTCATTGAAATGAGGGTTGTAAATAATTCATAATGAATGACATTGCTTTGAAAACTATTTTAATTCTGTGCAGAACTGTTAATTTGCAAACTTCTTTGTTTGTGTCTGGTATTCAAGGACCTTTTGTTATTCCTGCAGTGAAGCACATTAGTGCACTTTCTCGTTTAACATCTGTCCCTGTTTGTAGCCACTCTCAACAAGTTTGCTCAACTAATTTGAAATTTTCTCCCTTAATGACACAAATGAAAATGAGAAAGCATATAACTTAAAGGTGTTGGTAATCAGAGTTAGATACACTTTTTGTTATACTGGTTAAAATTATCTTTATGTCCGGATGGCAATCAATGCATGATGTGTTCTTTAAACAGAGTGAAAAATATCTGCTGCCTACAGCAGGAGTAAACCTGAGAAAACACCAGCCAATCCTAGTGTTTGGCAGCCAATTTGTTAAACCAGTCAAATCCCATCTGTGCCTTCTGCCCTCCTCCTGCGCGTACATTTTGCCGGCATGCACTTGCCCTGATTCAATGCGCATAACCAGGAGGGATCCAAGTACACTGGAGAATGGTAGAAAAACCACCTTTACCCTGATTACTTGTAATGTAGTTCAAACGGAAACAATGTGCTGAGGACCGGTTTAGAGTCTGTGGTTTTGAATCAGTCACAATCATATGTGAGCGGGGGCGTTGCTTTGGAGTAGCTCTGAGTGTGGGAGGGCGGGGGCTAAATGGAGTCCTGAGGAGATGCTACATTCAAATTCATGCTAGCTTTCCGTGACTACCAACTCTGCCTTTAATAAATAAAACATGTTTACAACCACACACAGTTGTACTCAGTTCAAAGTCAAGCTGAGTTCAGACTCTGTTTTCCTTCTGAATGGCTGATAAATTCTTCTAGCAGCGAAGAACATTTTGACTTTAGTCTTTTTTTGGTATCTATGTGAACAATTCTTTGAGGGAGAGATGAGTTGTTGTCAAAGGACATTTGGCCAAAACTCCCCTCACATCCCCCCTGCTGCTGCTGCCAGCCAGCATTTTGCTGGCATGAGTAGTGTTAGTGTTGTGGATCCCTGTTGTTGGCTTAAGTTACAGCGCTGAGGTTTGGGCTTTGTTGTCAGCACACATAAATTATAAGGAGAGGGGGGCCTTGTAGTGTCACATTATCATCACACTGTGTCAGACAGGGACAGCATGTTCTCTGGCACCTCAGTCCCTCTTTTATCATGCTGTATATCTGCCGTGATTCTTCCCTTCATTTAAAGGTTACAAAGGTCAGAGATGTTTATCAATTAAAGGCATGACTGGCAAACTGCACTGTCCTCGTGGATTACTCTGACTCTGGTCTTTTGAAAGCCTTTTGTTTCCTACTTTTTTCCCCATTCACAAACATGAGTCATGATGACTCATTATGCTCTGCAGTTGGTGCCTCTTTCACACTATTTTCTTTATATCTGCCAGACTGGCTGAAGTCATGATGTAAAGGTCAGAGGACTTTGACTGTGAGGGGGCTGTGTTTTAATTCAAGTGCATTATAACCTTTTGGACTTTTGGCTGCTGTAAAAGTTTAAATATCACACATTTATTACCTGTGAGTGTGTTTTTGACATTTTCCTGACATATCCATGAAAACATATCAATAATATGAGCAGTCTGATTTGTCTTTTTTCTCTGGATCACAGCGCTCAATGCCCCCCAAAAAACAATGAATACAAGATCCATTCTGAACTAAATATAGAACATATAGTAAATTAGATTTGAAGTTAAACTTGTTTTAGGAAATTACAATTACTGTAGCAGAGGAGACTGGGGACACTAGCAACACTTTTTGCATTTGACTGTCGCTCAGATGTGGTTTGGATTAGGCAAACTAAATTTTTACACAATAAACTTCCATCTGTCTGTTCAAAGTCAAAATAATTTAAAGATGATTAAAGACAGTATATTCTTCACAATTTTTATTTTGAATGTTTGGAGTCAGATGTTGCAACTGACCCTGGGCTAGGAGAGTTGCAACACTGTTTGGGGATGGTTGCAACACATTAAAGATTCATGTCTGGACTAATGGTTAAGGTTGTGCTCCATATGGGCATAAAGCCCTTGAGCAGGCAGCCCGGGTTCAAGTCTGACCTGTGCCAAATTTCCTGCATGTCACTCCCCACTCTAACCCTGTTTCCTCCTCTATCCACTGTCCTGTCCTCTCAAAATAAGGGCATAAAACCCCAAAACAATATCTTAAAAAAATCCATAACATTTCAGTTATATTCCATTATAGTCCATTTTATCACCAAAAACACAAGTTATGATGATATTACAGTGTTATTTATTTACCATGTAAATTTGATCAGATTAAACCACTTGCTGCAGTCATTGGAACATTTATGTCATTCACAACATTAGCACCAGTTGTATCATATTTTATCAAATTTTGTCCCAGTCCTGACAGAAAGAGCTGTTTTATGAGATTGAAGTGGACTGTAAGAAGAGGATTAAAAATTGCATCAGTATGTAGTCATTGTCAGACAGACTGGACTCAGTGCATTGTATTTAATATATGTAATGTTTTGTTAATGAACAGTTTATCCCCAAGGCAACATTTAAATGGAGAACAGGGCAGGATGAGGAATATAGCCTGAGGGTTTGCAGAAATCGTCTTTGACTAGACTACAAAGTACCCTCTATGGTAAAAAATAGTATTTTATACACCCTCTGTTTTTATCTACAACACAAAGTGTGTTTACAAGGCCTTAAAAGTGTAAAAAGAGAACCTCATTAACATATAAAGAGCATGTTCTTGACCCTCTGATACATGAATTATGAAAGTTGGGTCAATTTTTTTTCCTGAAGTGTTTTTGTTCTTCTAAGGGAATGAAAAAATATTTTTCCTTTTTTTCCCCAAAATATTTTTTTCCCCACAAAGTTACAGTCATCTCCATTCCACAGTATGAAATTAATATTAAAATTGATTAATTTTTTTTTTTTATTTTTTTTTTTTTTGGGGGGGGGGGGGGGGGGGTGTAATTCCATGAATTATTTATTTTTAAGCTTTGCAAAACACTTATTGTATTTTCACACATTTTAACTTTGTGTTGGAAAATACTTGGTTTTGCATGATTTCGGTTAATCTAAAATAACTGCTTATTTAAAACAAAATTTTCAAAAATAACAAAATAATAGAACAAGAGAGATGTGACTAAATAAAAAAACATGAGAGACAAGACTGAAGTAAAAATGGCAAACTTCTAGCCCACTATGACTGAGTATACTCATCAGCCCTTCACCAGTGCTGAGACCAAGAATGTTCAGTTTTTGTTAGGGATGTACTAAACTTTTGGCCACTGAAAATTTTCGGCCGAAAAAAGACTTTTATCACCAAAACAACACAGCCGAAACAGCGTGTTGTGATGATGCAAGCTAAAACTGCAGCCAGCACACCCTTGTATGGTTAAGGGCCCTTAACCAGACAACCCTTGTCTTTCACGGACCCTTGTCTGGTTAAGGGCCAATGTTTTTCAAAATATCTGAGAAAGACTCATGGATAGTGATTTGTAAAGCATTTGATGTGCGCATGAGAAATAACCCAGGCTGCGATGACTGTAGAAAACCCACTTGGAGAGGAAAACGTGCAGAGCGGAGGAGAGGGAGAGCAGAGTGCAGAAAAAAGGACTTGTTGCTCTGAACCAGATGAGGAGCATTCTTCTCTTATAGATCAGATCAATACCCTGTTCTTTATTAAACAGACTAAACAGCCTCTTGTTATTTATCCTATTTATCTGACGGGATGGTTAAGTGTTCACAACTCCTCCGCTCTATGTATTGCACACAGCAGTTCTGCCCAGATGCACAGACACGAACATGTGAGCACAAACAAACAAGCACACACACACACGCACGCCAGCACGCACGCACACACACACGCACAGAGACAGAGGACAGGACAGAGTCCAGAAAAAATGTCACAACCATCACAACAGATGCAGAGAAAAAAATCTGTCTTTTTTAAGACATTCCCTTTTTAAAACACTCCCAGGTCATCTCTGTGAAGATGTCATCTCATGTTGAATGACTTCAAGACATGACAGTCATGTATTCAAAGACACAAATCAGAGCAGCTATTGCAACTATTGTATAACCTCTAAATAGTCACTTTAGGCAGGAGGCTAAATAGAAAGGGAAAAATAATCAGTTTGTTAAGAGAAGCCTGAATTTTGCTGTGGAATATATCTTTAACTCTGAACTCGGCATGTAGATTACTTTTTGAGGCTATCTGTGCTGATTGGATTTCTAACGGTGTGTGTGTGTGTCTGTGTGTGTGTGTGAGACAGCCTTTCAGAGGTTTTTGGGGAAGAAAGACGTGTCCCAGGAGCTGGAAGAGGTCCACGCGGAGGCTCGAGCACAAGACAACCTACATGCTGTATCTGTGGTACAGCTGCTGAGGAGCCCTGCTGTTCGCTGGCAGCTCATCACCATCGTCATCACCATGGCCTGTTATCAGCTCTGTGGCCTCAATGCTGTGAGGAAAAGCTCTTATTTTATTTATACATTGTCACAGAATTATTATGCCCTCATGGGGATTTTGGAATTATTAATAAAATCTACTGTTTTCTATTAAAACGAATGAGATTATATATTCTATATATTCTCTCCAGTTCTCTGTGACAGATTTAAATTGGCTGTCATTTTTTTCTTGCTAAACAAAACACAGTACTGTCAGTTTTATAGGACATTGCCCCGGCTCCTTATTTGAAGAGGTGCTATCTCAGCCAGACAGGAATATATGTTTACATGGTTGGGTGTTCTTGTTGACGACTGAGTTTAGTTGGTTTGTCTTTTGCCAATAGTTTGATGACTGTGAGTGTTATACTGGGGACTTATTGGGGCTTTTTGCTCAAAACAGCTTCCTGCTGAAAAGAGGATGATTAGGCACAGAGTAACAAGGGCACCATATGGACAGGAAAGTTAAATGATGGATCCAGGGATAGCCTTAGCTTTTATGTTCTGATTAGCTTAAACCCAAATCCTGAATCATCTGTTTGTTGTGTTTCAGAGGTTGTGATTCATTTCTTTGTATTTCAATATGGCACATTCCAAGAATTTAAGTCAATTTTATCATTTTTTACAATTTATTTTAATAATTGTAATCAAAATTTTCAATCAGTTGTCACCACTTCTCATTGCACAAACTCAAGAATCAATACTTTTACACCAAATATAAATTTTTCCACAGCTTAAACAGTAAAAAAAAATAATTTTATTTTTGGACTTAAAATAATTTGTGACACAATTTGAGCTGTGTCCATAACATTTGTAAACTCATTTTCACATAAGAAAACATAAATTTAATGAATGCCGCACTGAGTTTCCTTGCCTTGTCACTGCAAGTTATTTATTTTTTTCCAGCGCTTGAACATAGCTATATCCCACACAATCTTTCATTATTTCATGCGTTGTCAATTTTGATGCTTTCTCTGATAAAGTCCTGGCCTGCTTTCTTTAGCTATTTTCATGTCATCAATCTTTTCCCATTGCTAATAAAATAAATAAAATAATAGGTTTTTAATGAAAATATTTATCATGTTGATCAGATGGAGGTCTTTGAATCTCATGTACTACTCACATATGATACGTACGGCAAAACATGATATTTTTAAATGAAATTTCTTGGTATCTGTGGTCTGGTCAAATTTTTCCTGGGAGACCATGAATCCGTTTATGGCAAGAAGGACAAGAAGTCCCTGTAAAAACAATATGCCTCCATGCAAAGTTCAGCAGTGAGAAGTAAGATCTGTCTTTTTTCTTGAAGGAAAAAAAATCTTTGTAATTTTGTAGTTATATTGTGGACATTGAGGCTGGACCGGTGAAAAGAAAAGAACACAAGAGTAATAGAAAATTAAATGGGAGAAAACCCGGGTTCAGCTGTATGTGCAGCAGCCTGGTGTCTGATATTTACAGTGACGTAAAGTTGTTTTCCCCCTTAGGGTCTGTTAGCATGAGTGTAAACAATGAGCTGCATATTTTATAACAAGCTATGAGACTAAAAACTTGACAAGAATAAGAGCTCCTGTGCCTGCAGCTAATCATCAGTCTGTAGAGAAGTCACAGTGAGTCACCATGAGTCACTTCATCCTGTGCCCTGATGGGACAAACCTGGTTTGCAGTGCACTCGGTAAAGAGTTATGACAGTTTTTCATCCACTTAATCTGAGGAAACTTTCTTGCAGCTTGTGACAGAATAAGAAAAATTCTGTAATTATCCAAGATATACTCCAGATTGTAGTCTTTACCTGAAAGCAGTATTGTTTGTGACAGGAACCTTGATGAGTGTGGAAAAAATGACTTCTGCGACCTTTTAAAGACTAATTATGTTTTATGTAAAGGTTTTGACAAGAAGAAGGTGAAATTTCTTCTGTTTTATGCATATTGTCATTGAGCTGAAACCAAATAATATCATGAAAACACAACCATTTGCCTAAAAGATGTTATTGTGTATCCATTACACGAAAAGGATTCATCGTTCTGTCGTAAGGCAGAAAGTCAGGATAACTTATCATTCAGATAAAATAATTATTGCTGTTTTTCCCAATTCATCTTCATAGTTAGGATGATTCACTTTTAATTTACTGTAAAGCTTAAAACAAAAATTTTCATAAATATGAACATTAGTTCATTAACAGATTTTAATTTTAAACCGACAACAATGAGATTTCAGTCACTGTGAAGTACTTATTTAGAGTGCATTTTTCTTCACTGCAACCGCTCTCCCTCAGGCTTAATGTAAAGTAACTCTTGTTGATATTTCAGCCCGAGGATGACTCAGTGATGCCACACAGGCTTTCTGTGCTATAATGAAACTAAAGCTCTGATGCTGAGGTGACAGCTGCGACAGCATCACTGTACCAGTGCTTCAGCCTGTGTCATAACTAATAACTTCCAAAGGCTGGTCTTATGCCATGTGTTATGTTTTTTTATTAATCATTGTGACCTGTTCGAAAGAGATACTGCAATGCAAATAATGCGGGTCAGAGGTAACAGTGAATGTGGGAAAAATACAAAATCATGTTGGATTTAAGTGCCAGGGCCTCTGTTACACCTGGAAATATAACACAGAGATTGACTTCTGGTATTAAATGAAGTATTGCTAAAGCGCTAACTGTGCCTGCTCATTGCCTTATTATGAAACTCCTGAATAAATATGCAAACAACTAGAATAAACAATTAGATTTAAAAAAAAATACAAAGGAGAAATAAAAAAAAATGATTATAAAAAATACTGTGCAACCATTGTAGCTGCTTAATCTTTAAGATGTTTTTAACCTCTTGAAGTAATTAACCTCTCACTGCTCTGCAGGACAAATTACATTTCTGTACTCTCTTTCCATTTGCACGTTTTAATCATGCATAATGCATACATTTAGGGAAACCGACTCCCTGTCTAAGCATCTTTGCCTCACAGGAAATAAAACCCTTGTCAAAAACACCTCTTACTATATATACTATAACAACTATAATAATAAAAACTATAATAATAACAACTATAACATCTCTCATAGTTTCAGATAATTTATGAGTATCTACTGAGAGCTGGCTTTTGCAAAGCAAACTAAGCTGCACAATTTTCTGGGCATGTCTGCTCTGGAATATCACAAGGGCAGCATTCTTGGTGATTGAGAACAGTGCAGATGGCGATGACAAGCAATGTTGATCTGGGATATCTCCACTTTCTGTGAATTCTCATTTTAAAGGGGTGTTAGAAATACAACTGACATGATGTGACAAGTTAAAGGGAGTGAAATTAACAAATGAGTCAATTTCCTGAAATTGTTTTAACAAGTTGAAGCAAGAAACATTACGCTAATTTCTAAAAGAATTCATTGATAAACTTTTGTTTCTTTCATAGATCTGGTACTACACCAGTGGGATCCTCAGAGAAGCAGGTTTTGCTGAAAATATCATCCCCTACATCACTTTGAGCACTGGAGCCATCGAGACTTTAGCTGCCATCATCTCTGTGAGTATTCCTACTTTCAAGTTCGATCCTTGATCTTGTGTTTTTGTGCCATCGGAATTAGCTTGTGTAACTTAATGTCATAAAATCTGTTCTGATCTCTTGTTTTAGTTAATTTGAGCATTCATTGCCTTTGTTGCAATTAAGACTTAGCAGAAAGGATCATTTAACACATTGGACTTGAATTACCAGTCAGTGTATTGGTACATCAACTTACTACCAGAGGGACATAAATCTACACCACTTGCACCACTTGCAGTTATAAAGCAGAGTGTGTTTATTCTCTCCTAGAAATGCAGAGAAGCAAAAACGTTCAGAAGAGGATAAGTCAGTTTTCAACCATGAAATGATTGTTGGTGTTCCCTAACAGTGAACAGGTGATGGTTAAGACTGAAATACCAATTTTAAAAGCAAGAGGGAGACACTGTAGTGCCATACTGTAGTGTGGAAAGCTGTATTTTTGTTCCTTTCTGGAGGGATGCAGCTGATCAAAAACACTGAGATTGCAGAACTCTTGTCTTTCAAACATTGTTAGTGTGCAGCATTTGAGCTGTATTTCCACGTATTGTTAACCATGAGGAACCTTTAGGCTCAAACATGGCTGCTCACATAAAAATGTGATGGTTTACATGCAGTGAATGTGTTTTACATTGATTTTTCAAGTGTTTTCAATGTTTGCATTGTGCAAACATCACATCCTAAAACAGAATCAGGAACAAACCCTTAGTCTGGTGAGAAACACTGTCATGCTGCTGAATAACTCAAAGAAAACTGTATACTTTGGCATATATACACCAAATCCCAATTACTGATAGCAGCAGACTACATGCAAAGGCATTGCCTCGGCTGCATGAGGTATCAGAAAAACAAAGGCAGCAGCAGCAACAAGAGTGTCTTACTTCTGAAGAGTCAAAACAGTTCAACTGGTGACACAGCCAGCTGAAAGATGCCTTATCATCTGAAAGTTTTCATTTCCCTTGGAATTTGTAAACCACATGATGACAGCAATGTCCCACCACATCTTCACACATTGCTCCCAGCTGTGCTTTGGACCATATCTGATATGTTTGCATACAGTGATGCCAAGTCTGCAATAAGCTGTGCTAGTCAATTATCGGGTTTCTCTGTGTGAATTTAAATGCCAAAAACAATTAAAACAACTGGGATACTGAAGTGCATGCTAACACAGTCAATGACTTCTGTACACAAGACACTACACACCAAACAAGTCTGTGATAGAAAACATATTAGAATGATAAATAAATCCACTTCTCCACAAATGTGTAACCCATGGTCTTAGTATGGATTTTTTGTGAAAAGTACTGTCACAACTAATGTTATGATGACTTGGCTTTAAGAATACAGCAGATAACTTAATGAAACTCTTACTCTAAGGTGAACCCTCACTACCCCTTACCAATGTTGGGCCTGTTACTGGAAAAAAGTAATTTATTACTTATGATCTACAAACCGAATTCGGTTGAAGTTGGGAAATTGTGTAAAATGTAAATAAAAACAAAATACAATGATTTGAAAATCCTTTTCAACCTATATTCAATTGAATACATTACAAAGACAACATATTTGATGCTCAAACTCAAACTTTATTTTATTTTTCAAATAATACTTAACTTAGAATTTCATGGCTGCAACACATGCAGTAGAAGTTGGGAAAGGGCATGTTTACCACTTTGTTACATCACCTTTCCTTTTAATAACACTCAATAAACGTTTTGGAAGAGTGGAGACTAATTTTCTTAGCTTCTCATGTGGAATTCTTTCCCAGTCTTGCTTGATGAACCGCTTCAGTTGTTCAGCAGTCCGGGGTCTTCTCTGTCGTATTTTACACTTCATAATGCGCCACACATTTTCAATGGGAGACAGATCTGGACTGCAAGCGGGCCAGGGGAGAAACTGGACTCTTTTACTTAGAAGCCACGCTGTTGTAACACGTGCAGAATGTAGCTTGGCATTATCTTGCTGAAATAAGCAGGGACGTCCATGAAAAAGACGTGGCTTGGATGGCAGCATATGTTGCTCCAAAATCTGTATGTACTTTTCAGCATTTATGTTGCCTTCACAGAAATGTAAGTCACCCATGCCATGGGAACTAATGCACCCCCATACCATCACAGATGCTGGCTTTTGAACTTTGCGTTGATAACAGTCCGGATGGTCCGCTTCCTCTTTGGTCCAGAGGACACGACGTCCAGTGTTTCCAAAAACAATTTGAAAAGTTGACTCATCAGACCACAAAACACTTTTCCATTGTGCATCAGTCCATTTTACATGAGCTCGGGCCCAGAGAACCCGGCGTCGTTCTGGATGTTGTTCATAAAGGGCTTTTGCTTTGCATGGTAGAGTTTTAACCCGCACTTACTGATGTAGTGACGAACTGTATTTATCGACAGTGGTTTTCTGAAGTTTTCCTGAGCCCATTTGGTGATATCCTTTACACACTCATGTCGGTTTTTAAGGCAGTGCCATCTGAGGGATCGAAGGTCACGGTCATTCAGTCTTGGTTTCCGGCCGTGGCGCTTACGTTCAGTGATTTCACCAGATTCTCTGAACCTTTTGATGATATTATGGACCTTAGATGTTGAAATCACTAAATTGCTTGCAATTTTGCTTTGAGAAATGTTATTATTAAACTGTTCAACTATTTTCTCACGCAGTTGTGGACAAAGTGGTGAACCTCGCCCCATCCTTGCTCGTGAATGACTGAGCATGTTTGGGGAGGCTCCTTTTAATACCCGATCATGGTACCCACCTGTTCCCAATTAGCCTGATCACATGTGGTATGTTCCAAATAGGTGTTTGATGAGCTTTTCTCAGCTTTCTCTGTATTTTTTGCCACCTTTCCCAACTTCTACTGGACGTGTTGCAACCTTGAAATTATAAGTTCATTATTATTTGAAAAAAAAACAATTCAGTTTATCAGTTTGAACATTAAATATGTTGTCTTTGAAGTGTATTCAATAGAATATGGGTTGAGAAGGATTTTCAAATCGTTGTATTTTGTTTTTATTTACATTTTACACAATTTCCCAACTTCAACCGAATCCGGTTTGTATTATTCTCATTAAAAGTAATATTATTACTTTACTTATTACTCCCTGCCAACAGTAATATATTACACTACTGATTACTTTTCTTTACATCCCACAAAATTGGTAATTCTGTCCTTTATCCTTCTGATTTTTAGTTTGAACATGGCCTCTGTGTCAATGTCATACGTGAAATTACTAGCAGGTGCATCTGGCTTGTATTGCTGATAAAAAAGGGTTGTTTTCAAAAAGTCAGATATGCAAACTCAAAACAGAGTCACATATAAATTGATATTTATACATTTTCATTTTTTGAGTTATGCCTCATTTTTTTTTTTTTAATAATAATTTATTGTATTATCCCATTACTATAAGGAAAATCAAGCACGACACTTGCTTTGTAACAGTATCTCAACTACTGCCAGCAAAGGGAAATTAGACCGAATTTCATCCGAAAAGAGCAGAGTATTTGACATCTCTCACTATGAAAGAAACCTTGAGGATGTCAGAAATCTGTTTTTATATTTCATTTCATTGGGCAGACACTATTATATGAGCCTTGGGTTCTCTATCAGGAACATTTTGACATCCACTGAAAGAATAAATTTGATTTGTGGTTTCAGGAACTTCAAATATTAATAATATTCAAATCAACACCTACATGGGGCATTAAAGTATTGCTCATTTAATTTAGGCTGCAAACATTACAAAGATGATGTATGCTCTCTGACATGACAAATTGAACACTCCACAGGGGGCACTTATTCAAATTTAGTTGTCGCTTTAATTGCATCAGTAATGACATTCGCCACACAGATCTGCCAACACATTCATTCCTAAAATATTGTGCATATAATTTTTACATGCAAGAGGAAGAATGGGAAAACTACTGAGATGGGAGCTGTCAGTTTGGCCGAGGGCGCGTGTCCGTTGATGGACACAAAGATATCTTGTCTTTTTGTATGCTGTTGTTGGGTGGTAATGAGTTTTGGGGTTTGGAGGCACAGGCTCTATCACCCAGAAGACTCTCTTTCTCGGTCCTGTCCAGTAAAGAAATAAAGATTTGCTCTTTGAATTAAAAATGAGGCAGGATAAGGACAAAGAGGACTGCTTGTGTGGTATGCTTTATGAAACAAAGAATTTTTAGTGCGAATATAGTATAATAAAACAAAAAATCCTGACCTGTATTTGACAACTGAATTGAAATATAAATGTACGATAATAAATCGTTGAATGAGTAGTTTTATGAATAGGTGAAATTAATTGATTAATGAATCAATTAACCAATTAATCATGATTTGATTAATTAGTGGACAGATTAGTTTGATGAATGGATGACTTTATTGTTAATTAAATGGGTGGTTGAAACAATAAATTGTCGCAAGTCCCAATACAAAACTCTGGTACTAGGTATTAAACAACCATTTTCCCGACATTTGAGCTATTTAAATACAAAGGCAGATTTTTATTATGCTGCATGAAACTTGCAATAGTTTCAACAGCCAAAACAGAACATAGGAATAGCATATGACAAAAAAGAGATCTATTGTTTGAAATAACTTTTACAGAACCAACCTGCTACCTCCCCAGGTAGCTGGACTGAGGCACAGAATTACATGTAGAATCTAAACAAAACAGGAGAGGGTTATGAAGAAAATACTTATCATAAAGCTAGCTCCAGTCGTGTCCCCAGGTATTTACAATGTTTGAATGTCAATCTCTAGATTGTGCCAGTTTTGCTGCACCAATACTAAAATAAGTTAAACTGATATGACCATTAAAAGAAAAAAAAAAACCCTATTCCTATAACTTTATAAAACAGTACATTTTTATGTAGTTTTCCAATGTAATCAGTGCAGCGGCTTTGCTGATGTTCTGCATCACCACTATATAAAAATGTGCTGATTGCAAAAAGATGCAAAGTTTGTGTGACAGAAAGTGCACAGCTACGCTGGGTAGTATTGGTGATGAATGACCCGATCAGCTGTCGCCAATAAATAATGCCTTGCTGACTGAAATGGTAAAAAAATATCAAAAATATTAAAGGATCAGTCTTTCCCTAAGAAATGCAGCACTGATTATTATTATTCCTAAATCGACTGGATCTCTCAGCAAATTGCTCCTTCCCGAAATAAATCTGCACTGGATCAAATAAGTTCATTCATGTTAGAAAATTATTAATCTGTGTCATTATGCTACGAGGTTTCAGTAAACACTCACATTTAAATTAATAGCCCAGGCTATAACCTTATACAGCAATGCATAGCTATACATATTCCTTATTTTCACATTTAACTTGTTTGCAATCCCTGCCAAGCTGCTTGTCTCCTTCATTGCAGTCGAGGTGTTTGATTTCACAGTATAATGTTTCTGTATTTTCAACTTCCTCGAGAATTGTTTACTGCTCTGTTCACTCTTTCCTTATTATTTTCCATAAATTACGATGCTGATTATGTCAGACGATCGTGATCTGTGTGATCCACACTACTCCCTTTTCAAGTAAAACAGGCAGGCCCAATTATCCTGATCCTTTGTTTCTTGATCTAAGTAACGAGACTGATTTAGCGCGATTCAGCCTTGGAGGAACGGACTTGGCCAGCCTTTAATCATCCCGTTAATTCAGTCAGGCTAAAAGCACATCAGATCAGCTCAGATTATTTGAACCACGTACAAGGAACAGGGCTCAGGTCATAATTTATTGCCAATAACTACAAAAGGCATCTACTGAATTCTTGACCCATTTACTGGTGCCCTGCTGTGCTTTTCACCCTTTCAGTGAGGCATATATGTCAGGTCGGCTACCTCATGATTCCTTACAAACATCCCGAACAGTTGTCATGAACCGTAGCCATTTGGCCTAAAAAAATACATTTTCAAGGGGTAAAAGCCCATTTAAAAACATTAAAGCATTTAAAAAACATTCATTTGAGTGTTTTGCTTGCACTTTGATTTAGTTATATAAAGATTGTGGTCATTTCAGCCTATCGGAAAGATTAAAAGACGGAGAACAGAAAGTCAGAACTGCAATACTGACATATACAAAACCAACCTTTATCACTTAATGAGAATTGTTGTTTTTTTTCACCATAGCAATTCAGCCATTGTTGTTTTTCTTTGCTGTGTAATTAATACCTACAAATTGTTTCATTCTGAAGTGGGAAATCAACTGAACCTACTTAATGCAGACACCAGCAGGAATAATGTAACAGCACAGTTAAAGACTTAATACAATAGATAAGTGGCGCTGTCTGAGCAAACAGATGTAATTATTCTCTTGTTTGGTATTTTTGTCCAAAAAGGCAACTTGTGTTTTTTATCACTAGCTTGAAACAATACAGAATCCATAAGCTGTTTATTTTTATGAGGTAGACCTTTTTTTTTTCCAGAGCAGCCACTCAACCTTTCCTATAACACCATCATGAACACTAAAGGATCATCACCTGAAACACATCAGAAACACATTCTTTTCTATCCCCTGGTCTGATCTTTTACTGGTAATAACACTTTTGTCCTTTGTCTTTATTGTATAGGCTTCATCGCTCCTTTGCTTCCCTTCTCTTTCTCACTTAAACACAAACACACCCACATACTCCTGCAGGCTCATAAATATTCAGCCTTTTACACCTTCAGAGATCTTAATGAGTGTCTCTCTGCTGTTGGTTAGTGCACTTGTGCATGTGTGTGTGTGTGTGTGTGTGTGTGTGTGTGTGTGTGCATGCGTGTGTGTGCGTGTGTGTGTGTGTGGCTACAAAGTGGGTAGAGTCATCCTATGCCTTGATGCACCCCTAGAGAATTGCTAAGATACACACAAACGCACACACATAGCCCCCTGCACAGAGACTGAATGCCAATGCTTTTGGAGGCAAATCAAATATAAAGCAGAGTTCTGGAGTATGATCCATGGCTAATTAAGAAACAGTTCAATATAGGAATATAAAAGCCTCTTTAAATACTTGGACAGAGTAGAAATCTACCTTGGTCTGTTTTTCTTGTTTCAGTGTAGCCAAACATCTCCTCGAAGCTACATTGAAAAACATGTTTTCTACTAAAACCTCCTCTGGAGCACCTTGGTGCAGGGATATAGTGTTCACATACCAGTGACCTTTATTTCCCCAACTTCTTTAAATCCCACTGAGGAGAGGGCAGCAGCATGAATACTTTAATGCTCTGAGACTGTGATAGAAAAAAGGGCTCCAGCCATGGTGGCTGCTCTTCTGAGCTTGAGGGTGCCTGTTGAATGAATCCCTACTTTGCCTTGTGGGACCAGTGATACCTGGGTGAAGAGTCAGAAGTGCCTTTGGAATTATGGATGAGCCACTCACAGTATTGTTTATCATTCCAGTTCTATTTGTGCATTAGTTTCAGATTATCATTTACTGATGTAAACACCAGTAGCAATGGGTACCAAAGTTTGATTCTTTTTTGACACCGACCAAAATCTTTCAGTAGTACCGAGTATCAAAATATGCCTCATTTTTTGTTGCCAAGTATTGGTACCCAAAGGGTTAATCAGGTCATCAAGATCTGATAATGCCACCAGTGATTGGTTGTAACTAGGGGAACAAAGGGGATTTGACTGGGGATCAAATCCCGGGAAATACAATTAATTTCCCGGGAATCCCGGGAATCTCGAAAAATTGCGTGTTGTTGTTTTTTTTTTTTTTTTTGTTTTTTTGCAGCTAAGCCAATTTGCCAATTTGTTCCTCAGTCCAAAGATTACATTTTTTGCACTTTATATTTATCATTATTAGGACTCAGGAACACAGTTTTTGTCCATCAGCACAGGCTATGAATGATGAAAGAGAGCTCCGTGCGTGTCGGGACTCAGGAGTCACATCTGACAACGCTAATTGTGAAAAGCCAAACACATTGTCTGTAACTGATCTTCTGAAAAGCTTTACGCAGCAAAAAGCAACCCTAATGAAACTAATAGTTGACAGAACTCCCTAACAAAATACGATGAAGTAAACCATTTAATGATTACCTAAACCATTATGTAAAATGCATTCCTCTGTGGCTGTTGAGATTTAGGCTGCAAACAGGAACAATAAGCTATTATAATTAGTAGTTAACGAAATATTCCATTTTTAGAGCAGGGCAGGTGTATTTCTTTAACACCTAACCTAGAGGTTACACTACACGAAAGAAGACGGCACATAACTGCGCATCGCGCTGCAACAGAAAAATACACCCTGGCGGCAATTTTAGCTTCATAAAAATTGTTAAAGTAGACCATTTAATGATACAGATTACAGCTCTATTATATAAACTAATGAAATCTGCAACAGTAACCCGTTCAAGGATTCCCTCAACCATTACTTTAAACCAAAGTCTATTCTGTGGCTGTTGAGATTTCGGCTGCGAACAGAAATAATTAGCGATTGGAATTTGTATTTAACAAAATTTTTCTTTATAAGAGCAGGAATATGTTTCTGTTTTACAGACACATAGCTTACAACTTAAACTAAATGAAAAAAAAAACACGGCACAGTGCGCAACGCGCACTGCAACAGACAGGGCTGCAGCTGCCAGTGGCTACTGCTGCGTAAGCGAGTCTCTGTGTTACCGTAACTACAGTGAAGCACCACAGCCTACATTAACATTACCGTAACACTGTAATAGAGGCGTGATTTCTTTTTTTTTTTCTTCCCGTTTCCCAACACATCCTTTCCCGGGAATCGAGAAACTGTTTTTATCAGATTTCCCGGGAATCCCGTGTCCCGGGATTAAACCCTAGTTGTAACGTTACACGTGGTTGTGGCATGCAACACAATGTTGCAAACTTAGCGAATCTGTTTCTATATTGAGTGACTTTTCAGAACCCTCAAGCAACTTTTTTTTCAAAATAGCAGCTTGTGACAAATCAAGCAACTTTTCTGGAGTCTGATGTGACTGATGTGAAAGCATGTATCGCTCTCCAGCACCCTCTGCTTTTCAACCATAGATTGTATAAAATATGGACGTAGTTTTTGTGACGTCACCCCTCTGTTCCTGATACTGTGAAATGAAGCCGATCATTGGACAGGACCATAATGGATATGACGCAAGCTTTGAGCTTCCTTTCTAACAGCTATTGGGCGCCCATCAGTCATGTGAGCTGAGCTGTGCCTCTGATTGGACAAACTTGTGATCTTAATATCTTTCAAACTGTTGAATTAGAAAAAAAATTCCCCCCCCTGTACAGTGTGTGCCAAAAGCAAAATTAGCTTTTAGTTTGATACACACACAACTTCGCTTATCAACAAAAGGACACAGCGCTGCCTGTTGAAGCAGAGTGAGACGTTCTCGACCAGATGTCCAATTTTCTTTTCTCCATGTATATGCAGACAAGACTAGATCCCCTGCTGTGACATTGCAATCCAGCTATGACCTTAGTCGGACCACTATTTGCATGTAAACATACAGAATGAGGAGCAGGTGCTGAACCCCTTCCCTATCAGTAACACTCAGAGAGGAACAAGTCCTCCTCACTCACAGCAGTCCCTCCAAACTGCAGTCAGTGAAGAGGACTGCATGCAAAGGGTTATTTTGACATGAAATAAAAAAAGAATTGATAGAAAAAAGTTGATTTATAGTTATAAAAAAATGTACGGTGTATTTAGCACATACTGACCTGTCACTTGTATGCAACTGTTCTTTTGCAGTGACAATTATTTGTTGTTTTTTTGTTAATGTAATAAAACTGCTCTAGGTGGAACAATACTAAAGCTGAATAATAAAATTCAAGATTTATTCTGTAATGTGAAATGTTCTTTTTTTTAGAAATAGTATTATAAAATTGGTATTGAAAAAGATCGTTCAGGAACCGGCATCGAAGTGAAGGTATCGGTATCCATACAGGTGTCAAAATTTTTTGAATGATACCCAGCTCTAAGTACCTGAAATGTATCACACTAAGTGGAATTTTGTTGTGGTTTGGTTAATTGTATTGACTGTTATTTTTCCCTTTTTAAATTTGGTTTTGATCATTTCGATATCATGGTTAATTGTCATGTTTAATACAATTCCTTCTGTTAGAGTACCGTAGTTGTTTGCACAAGCCCTATAAACTGAATTTCGTGTAACACTGCGTTGGCTGTGTTTTAACTCATAAAGTCTTTTTTTCATTTTGTGAGCCTCCAAACAAACAAATCTGTTGATCTGATTAGACATCCTGGAGTAAATTTCAGAGTCAATAAAATTGTATGCTGTACATCACCCCTGCCATCATAAGATTATTTTTAGTCTGAACACCCACTATGTTCCCTGCATACAGCTCCAACTGTTATGGCTTGGCTCATGATCAATACATTATGACCTTTGCAAGCTTTTATGCTCCTAAGCCTTGTAGATCATACTGTGGGCCTGATATGGTGACAGTATAAGGGACCAAAGTATTTATCAAAGACTGAATCCATTGAGCATGCAAGTCAACACATCCATTTATTAGCCATTTCAAAAACACCTTTCTCTGTATTTCCTTCCTTTAAGAAAACCAAGAGTGGTAAAAATGTTACATGGGGTGAATTTCAAAGTGCTAAACAGCAGTCTCCTCTGTCCTCCCAACCAGAGGTACTTACTGAGCTGCCATGTTGAGCGGCATTCTAAAGCATTAATTATGTTTGGAGGAGAGAGGAGACACCAGAGCAGGGTTCACAGAAGTCTTTTTTACTGACAGACACACATCCATGTGAGACATCACTCACTGATTGGTTTCTCTGAAACTTAACATCACCTGAGTTTAATGATAATGAAAAGACATACCAGATAGTTCTGAAAAGGTTGAAAAGCAGGGATAAAAAAGTGTTCACTAAAACCCCCTCAGCCCACCACATCACCCCCATCCTTCAGCAACTTCACTGGCTTCCGGTTAATCAGAGAATCATTAACAAAAACCGTTCTGTACACCTACAAGTCTTTCCACAACCTCGCCCCTCCTTACCTCTCTGATCTACTGCAAATTAATATTCCATCCCGTTCCCTCAGATCTTCCTCTTCCCTCCAACTCAATGTGCCCACTGCCGGTCTTTGCACTATGGGGAGCAGAGCTTTCAGCTGCTCTGCTTCCCAACTCTGGAACTCTCTCCCACCGGACCTCCGTAACTCCTCCACCCTTCCCATCTTCAAATCCAAACTCAAAACTCATCTGTTCAGACATCATCATCTGCTTACTCTTTTTAAACTGTTTCACATGGACCTCCTTCCTCATTTTTTATTGTACTGTACGTTGTCTTTTATCTATATCTGTATCTTTTTTATACTTTCAAGGAACGTACAAAAAGCCAGCAGCGTGAGATACAAAGTTTACAAGTTTATGTTATGTAGTTTATGTTTTGTCCCTTTTGTGGAACCCAATTGAGTCAAATAATGCGATTTTGCTTTTCGTGTGGTCGGTCTCTGGAATTTTTAAATGAAGTGGAGAAAACAGAAGGACTGATGACCAAGGACCTGCTGGTGCTAAAAGCAGTTCAGTCCATCTTTAAGTTGTTGACATTTATTTTTAGGGCTAAAGCCAAGAGCAGGTACAGCTACTAACCCATAGCCCGCTGAATTTAAATTCTCCCACCCCGGTGCCACCCCAGTGCTGAATTTATTTTAGAAATTACCACTTTTGAAATCATTCAACATGAGATGAGATCTTCACAGAGATGACCTGGGAGTGCTTTAGAAAGACAGATTTTTTTCTGCATCTCTTGTGATGGTTATGAGATATTTTTCTGGACTCTCTGTCCTACACGTAGTGTGCTTGTCTGTGTGCATGTCTGTGTGTGCGTGCGAGGGGGAGTTGCGAACATTTAACTATCCTGTTATGTAAATAAGATAAATAACATGAGCCTGTTTAGTCTGTTAAATAAGGAACAGGATGTAGATCTGATCTATAAGAGAGGAATGCTCCTCATCTGGTTCAGAATGACAAGTCTTTTTTGCACTTTGCACAGCTCCCTTTCCAAGTGGGTTTCCCTACTGTTACCTCAGCCTGGATATCACATGCTTTACATATCACTGTCCTTGGGTCTTTCTCAGGTATATTGAAATATGTCTGCCCTCATCAAGACAAAAGTGAGCTGGTCACGGTTTTAGCTTGCATCATCACAACATGCTGTTTCAGCCACGTTGTTTCAGTGATTAAAGTCTTTCAGCTGAAAACCAAAAATGCACTTTTGGGCCAATTTCAGCCAAAAACTTTTGGTGGCCAAAATTTTAATGCATCCTTAACAAAAACTGAACATTCTCGGTAACAGCGCTGGTGGACACGAGAGGGCTCACGAGTATACTCGTTCATAGTGGGCTAAGGGTTAAAAAAGCTATACTGATGACATGGATATGGTGTCTTTTCTGCGGGTTAAAGCCAGAAAGATCTTCAAGGACAGATGTACCGCTGCATCTGACTGCAAAACATAAAGTTTTCAGCCTAAGTCCAATCTTCAGGAAAATGCACGAAGTCCAGAGCTGAGTCAAAAAAAGAGCAGGAGTCAGCAAGCAGGGTCCCTAGATTTATTGAGCTTGTTAGTGCACCGTCAAAAACTGCAAAACAGAGTCTGGACATCACCTTTTAAACTTTTTAAAGTTTAAGGTGTCATTTGTCTTGCAAATCAGTCTACAAAACTTCTAATTGGCTGAATTTCTAATGGCGTCATTTTGTGTTTGGTATTCACTGCTGTCTTCAAAAGATGCTTATTTATTTTCTATCATGTACAGTGAAGAGTGGTACAACTTTGGAAAAGTTTCTGGCAGCCTCTTCTGTGTGTGCATGTAAAACAAAACTCTTCTCATGAATAGAGATAAAAGCACACAGAGAAATCAAAACAGCAAGTATCTCTCAAGGACAGAGACAAAGGCAGCTACGCATTTTTTAGCAGGGTCAAACATAAAACATTATCTGAGGCCTTTTTACTCAGAGTACAGTGACTTTAAGAGTTTCTCCAATTTAATGTTGCTGTCAAATATATGCATATAATGTACATAAATATATCTTGCAATGAGTGCGTGGAAATTATAATGGTACTGTATGTTTATATGTGTATGGAAATGTGTGAACAGCCAAAATGTCTTTAAACAAGCAAAATTTTCTCCTTCAATAAAAAGAGGCCTACATAATTGCATATTGTACAGAAACTACTTGATGAGTTTGTAACCCTGAGCTGTTGTGTCTCCTCAGGGCTTAGTTATAGAGAAAATTGGGAGGAAGCCACTTCTCATCTTCGGTTTCTCTGCCATGGCTTTTTTCTTCAGCCTACTCACAGTGTTCCTCAATTTCCAGGTGAGCTACTCTTCCGCCACTTCACTGACCTTGTTCCATACGTACTGTACTTGTAAAGGAGTATCTGTCATGATGCATATTTTACTGGTGCTTAATTACACTGAAGAAATAGCCTTTGGGATTCCTTCAGGGGGGATGAGGTTATTATATACCCCTACTTCTACATAATGGCTTTAGAAATGTTGAACCTTATTTTGTGCATCAGTAGATTTTTTTTTGTTTTTATACCAACAGACAGAAAAATGTACTGTTTTGCAGATGAGTTAGATGTCTGTTTACTTTGTTGAAACTCAAATGCAGCTATTTAATTCTGTCCCTGAAGATTTAAGTTTTTCATGATGTACCCCCTCAACAAAGTGTTATGCCTTATATATTTTCTGCAAACATAAAGATATTTCAATATGACCTCTTCTTCTCTTATTTCAGGACAGTATGCCATGGATTCCCTACCTTAGTTACATCTGCATACTGGCTGTAATCGCCTCATTTTGCTCAGGGCCAGGTAAAGCTGCTGACCTTCATTCTCAGCTGAACTTTTCTTGTTTTTCTTGTTCTTTAAGTCTTTTTCCATTTCATTCATTCCTTTCTAAATGTTCTACATTCAGTTGAAACTGAAAAGAAACAGAGAGAGGAAAAAAAACAACACAAAACAAAAAACAAACAAACAAAAAATGCAACCAGATTGCCTCTTAGTCAGCAATGCAGCTGATATATAATCAGAGTGAAATAGCTCTTCAGCTTAAGTAGAAGGTACATTAGCATTGTTAAGAAAAGCTGTACAGTGTAACTGTATAGTGTTTGTGTGTGTGTGTGCCATTAGCTTTGGTTGGAGGTTGACTTTGAGTTTCATATTTGATTTACTGCTATTATTGCTCATATGATCCCTCTGAATAAGACATCTTCTGGGAGCAATGATCTAACATGTTATCTCAGTGTGATATTGTGAGAGGAGAACAGTGGACATTTTCCTCAGAAAGCACATGAACAAAAAAAAAAAACCAAAAAAAAAAAAAATCATATATATATATATATATAAAAAAAATGTATATATATATATATATATTCAGGCGATGAGCAATGTTTGGGGTCCTCCAAACATGACGCCTGGCATTCATGCCAGAGTTCAATCTTTGTCCTATTAGACCAGAGAATTTTCTTTCTCATGGTCTGAAAGTCCTTCAGGTACCAATGTCTGCCAAGCTTGTAGCATCATATTCAAAAAGACTTGAAAACTTGGCTGAAATTGCTGCCAAAGTATCAACAAAGTATTGAGCAGAGGCTGTGAATACATATATACATGGTATGTCTTAAATTTTTATTTTTAAATTTAAATAAATTTGCAAAAAAATGTAAAGGCAACTCTTTTTTCATGTTGTCATTATGGGGGGTTATGTGTAGAATTTTGAGGAAAGAAAAAAATTTATTCCAGTTTTGAATGAGGCTGTAACAACAAATGTGCAAAAAGTGAAGCGCTGTAAATACTTTCTGGATGCACTGTATCGCCACATAGCTTTGATTGTTTAATTCTTTGTGTATGAGCAAATCTCTACTTATCATTGAGGGAAGAGGGATTGTTGTATAAGTGTTTCCACAGAGAAGCAATGATTTATGGGCCCCTGAAAGAAATGAAGCACCTCACTGCTTAGCAATATTAAGTGACAGGAGGGAGAAAAGGAGAAAACTCACAAGAGAGATGACCCCACTAGTGCCGAGAGCATGTGAATGGATGAAAGAGGAACCACACAATTCCACTTCAGACATTTTTATCAAGGGGAACAGTGGCCCAGATATTTCAAATTTAATGAGAACTGTTATATTACAGGTTTTGAGAGAGGATAATGGGCTGTATTTTGCACCTATATTCATAATGGAAGGACAGAAGCATGAATACAATAAATAAAAAGCACATCTGTACCCTGTTTGTGTGTTTGTCTCACTCTTATTCAGTGAGCTCTGTTTGAAACACATTATATTTTCCAACTACAAATCATTGTCACTTAAATGTGTGCATGGAATCAGTGTGTTTGACAACAAACACACAGTTTCTTTCCTTGTTTATAAACAAGGAAAGAAAGCAGTTAATACTATGTGAGATGACCTACATTGTGAAAGGGAGCTCTTCATGTTGTCCATGACATCTTACAATGTCTGAGGACAACCACTTCAGTATCTAATGGCAAAAGTCCCATAAAGTATTAATCAGGGCCATTTATATTCATCTATACCTTACACAGAGCAGAAGGAGGTGCAGAAGTACAAACTTATAAGTGCTGTTGTTAGTATTACTACTATAAAAATAAAACCTTTTTCGGTGGACCCACAATTTTTTCAAAGTTTAACAGATTTTGAAAGTATCATAGACCCCACACACAATGAAGAATAAGGACTGTTTCCATAGTTTTCTTTCTAAAGTGAGTCCCAATCAAAACAGATTTCACTCAAAACTGGAATTAAACATATACTGTATGTGGTAGTCAAACAAGGGATCAGGGAAAAAAAAAGAACATGTCGGATCACAGGAAGAAGATACCAGTGACAATCTACAGAGAGTGTGCATAAGATTCCTCAGCCCAACCCCCTCAGGGCTCCCACCACAGAATAGAAAATTGTGTCATAAATATTGAATATGCTGAGAATTTATTTGTAAATGGTGTGGCTGTGATTCCATTCACAACAGGTCAGGGGACAAACTTTGCATGAGAATCTCCAGAACTATCAACAAAAGTGGATTTTGCTCAATTTTGTCTAAAGGGGGACTGGGCCAGAAACCAGCTTGATTGTCTGGTTCTGTTCACCTTGCATGAAGCATAAATGCTTCTCAGCCTTCCTTGCACCCTCTTTTCAAGCTCTCACTCTCAATTCAGCCCAATAAAAATGCTTTATATCTTTAACCGAAACATTACTGTTTAAGAGCAAAAGGCAGGCCAAATATTCATAGATTTAAGCACATAACAGAAAACCACAGATGCTTTAGAAGATGTTTGATGTTTTTACTGAGTGTTAAAGTTGTTGGTCTTTAGTTTACTATGTGTGTGTCGTATGCGTGTGTGCATATTAGTCTCAATTGTTGGGTATGTTTGTGTGCTTTTCCCTGTCCTGCATATGTGTCCAAATGTGTCAGTGGCATACCTGCCCATGGGGCACCTCATTGACTGTCCTCCTCTTAGTAACACCTGACTGCCCTCGTAATCAGCCTCCTGACTGCGCAGCTGTTCATTTTTGGCTTAAGAAGTGTTACCTTGTGGCTACAGTTTGACATCCTGCTGTAAAAGTCCCGTCAGCCTGATGATTTCCTCAAGTCTGCCTAATTCTGTTCATCACCAACAGCTTGGTGCTGCTAACATTTCCAGTGTGATGACAAAAGGCGAGTGATGATAATTATACCTGCACCCTCACTTGGTATCACCACCCTCACTCTCCTTGTTCTGAATGTGATTTTTTTTCAGTATGTAATACATCATATTGCTTGCGATGTCTGCTTCACTAAACTCCCCTTTCTCTTATTCTTTGAAGCTTCATGCTGAGGTACATTAAGAGTTAGAACTAACTATTCGGTCTTTATCAGCTTCCCTGATAGTTATACGGAAGAAGGAAAAGTGTCAAGGGCAGACAGTCAATCTGGCCCCACTAGAAAGGAAAGAAGACACTGATTCTTTCTCTCTCTTAACTTAATTTGGCTGGCAGAACAGAGGTTTTTTGTGTTTTTGAATTGCTGGTAATGATTATAGGATAAAATGAGATAAAACTCATTTGAAATCTTAAAGGTCAGTGTGTAATTTGCCGCTGGCAGTTGCCCCGTGCAGCATCCAGGTCAGAAGAAAAGATCAGGATGTTGTTGAATGATATAATTTTTCACGAATTCTGGATGAAAGAGGAAACTTTGCTTGTTTGGTTTGGAAATGATGTCATGGCAATGCAGCAAAGAACATATTTTGATTAGAAACAGATATTCAGAATGTCTTTTGTGTGTGTGTGTGTGGGGGGGGGGTAATGTTGTAGTTAGTGTCTGTTCTACACTACATGGATGGGTTTATATTGTTTGTGACAAGCAACTTTTGAAGCATGAATGTGTAAAGTGATAAGAGTAGCTAAGAGCAGATCAATAGCAAAACATGAATGAGATATCTCTTTGTAGACTTTCATTTTAAACTAGAACTGCAATTTCTGGAAAAATTGTGCTGTGAATGCAGAAAGCTGAAGCAGCTTGCGCCGAACCACTAATGCAGAATTCTGAAGATGCCAAATGACTGAAGTAATGTCTCAAAATGGTTGTAGGAATTGTTGAAAAGCTTGCGCTAAACTGCTGAATCCAGCTGAATGTGAGCCTGTCATGAATTCTTGGATGAAAGGAATTTAAAGGAGGAATTAATGGACTGAAGAAATCCTGCTGAAAGTTTTAATGGCTGGATGAATGAATGAAAATGTAAGTTTGACCTTCAAAATGCTGTCAAAGTGTGATACTTTGTTTCCTGTGTGTGTGTTTGGTCATATAGACCTGTCAGCTGAGGCCCATCTGAAGCCAGATGTTGCCATGGTGATCATGACTGACCAACTGTCATCACAATGTTGGTTTGAACTGCTGCTTTCCAAGAGATTTTCACTGAAAACAAGACTCTGAATCTTCTGTCGCTGTGTCAAAATTATAAGTGCTATCAGAAAAACGACTTGACTGCAAAACTTAAAAAAGACTCTGAGGAGGCTGTCATGTCAATTTCATGTATGTAGAGCCACAAATGTGGACAGACAGTTGAGATAAAAATGAGTGATCCTGTGCTGATCCCTGAGAAAATCCCTCCAGATTTAACCTAGGATATAATGGGGAGAGGTGGTCAAGTTTGCCTGACAGTTGGCTCTTTTCTGACTAAGAGCTCCATTCTATGACTCCAAAAGTCACCTTGACAGAAGCACAACAAGATTACCTACGTTTTGATGCCTTATTTGTGTTTGTGGAGTGAAATTTGTGGCTTTGAAGCCAGTTTTTCCAGATAGTATTCAGGTGGTTTCTCCCTGCTCCTTCACTCTAAAGTTTAAATGTCTCACTGAGAACACTGACATTCCATCCAATACACACCAATGCAAAATGGCTTGAAAAAAACTTCATGACCTTTGAAGTCCCACTGTGAAAAAATCATGAATGCCATGAAGATTTTGAAACAGACTGAAGAGGGCCAGAAGACGGCTGAAGGTTTTGAAGGTTGAATGAAGTTTCTGGGTGAAGGTATGACTGAATGAGAAGGGTTTGAATGAGACTGAAAAATGTCCTGAAGTGCTGAAAATCTGAACATTCTGCATCCATTCCTATGGGGCTGAAATTGCAAAAAACGATGGAAATTTTTAGTGATATGGACTTGAAAAGTAATAGCGCTAATGTCCTGAATCAGCTGAACGTTTTGAAGTTTGGTTTGAATCAGTTGAAATTTGTTGAAGAAGTAGCGGTCCAAAAAAGTGGGCGGAAGACGGATTAATAATAAAGTAGAGGAACATAAACTGTGAAAAACAGCTGTGAATGCGGTCTGCATTCACAGCAATAAATAGTTCCGCTGATTGGTGCCAGGAGTGCACTTTGCTCCTTTCGCTCTCGACTGAGACAGTTTTCTTTCAAACAGTCAAAACTTACTGAAACAAAACCCTTCAGGCAGAAATCAGAACACATCTCATACTGGAAGATACTGTGCCTATACTTTGTAGTTTTAGTCATCATCTGTAATCTAGTTCAGGTTAAAGAATGTGCATCGGTAGAGCATGCAGGAGGAGAGGTCTTCCATCAAAGCAACTGCCTCTGGGCTTATATCACTACAAATTCCTAGAATCATTCCTTTAGGCCATACCTCAGGCAAGTACTTCATAAGTTGATTTTTTTTTTTTTGATCAGTGAATTAGCTCACAAAATAATCTACTTCAATATTTCAACAATCTTTAGAGTGTGATCAGAGCGTGCCAGATCAAACGTTTTGACTGTCAGCCAGCATCTCCTCCTGGTTTCAGAGCTGCTCTATCTGATTAAAACCTATACATTTCTCATTAATTTCTCATTAAACCTGCTCTGCCTTTGTATAATTACATATACATTATCGTTTTCTTTTGTCTATATCGCCCCATGGGCAATAAAGAGTAAGGTGTCTATTAATCCTGAATGAGTGAAGTGAAATTTCAACTTAAGGCCATCGATCAAGATTTCATCAGCTATTTCAAGCTGTGACACACATACTTAATACTTAGTTTCTTTTTGAATCTAGTGTTGAGGTATGATGATGGTGTGAGAGAAGATTGCAATAAATCACTGAGGTCGGATAAAATCAGTGCATAACAGTATCAGCTATTACAGACAGAGGGGATAAAGCTTTTGTTTTACATTTTTATTACTAAGAAACACAGTGAAATAGAACCAGTAATGTGTTATATTGATAGCTCTTGTTTGTGTCGTTTTTTCCCTCTATGGAATAAAACTTTTCACCACAAATAATAAAGCAAAAGAAAAAAAAAAAGTCATAATGTGTCAGCTGCAGCGTGATTGTCAGGCAGTGTTGTTGCAGTTCAAACACCCCTTTTATCGGTGCAACAAAATGAAAGTAAATTGCCCTTTGATGAGTTTTTATTAGGTTTTAGATGAATTTGGGACAACTGACCAACTGACAAAACAAAGACTAAAAGAAAGCAGGTGGAGGACGATTCAGTGGCTTTGGTGTGACAGTGGTGATGACAAGTGAGTAGGCATGTCAGGGCGAGTTGCAAAAAGGTGACTGACCATGAAGGAAAATCACAAAGACTGAATCAAAAAAGTGTGTCCATGTTCAGAGTGATGTGGGATGCATTAATACAGAACAAAGCACAAAAAATAAGGCAATATGTGCTGTGTCTTGGCAGTCCTGTTTGAAAGTCTGTTGATTCCCCTTTTAAACAATGCTACATTTATAAGGAACATGTGTTTGTGGGATGAGCGGCAGTGTTGAGTATGTAGGTGGTGCACATGAAAAACTCTGCTGTGATTCAATTCTTTCTTTAATGCACCCTCCAAGGGTTACAACCCCTGAATTAGGACACAGTTACAGCTTAAAGCAGCAGAAATGAATGGATTTCTCAAATCTCTAAATGGCGATAAGATTCATCAGGATTGATTATAACACTGTTTACCTAACATCAGAAGGAGGCAGTTGATTTTATCTACTTTAATATTGGATCATTAATTTTCTCCAGGCTGCTCGAGGAACCTGGACATGTTATGTGTAGTTCACATGTATTTCCAGTTTATGATTTTTATTATTGCATAGGGTGTCTGAACCCCAAGTTTTTGTCAAAGGCAAAGCTTTTGGTGTGTGGATGTGTTTGGACAGCCTAGGACTTGCACCATGTTTTGATAATGTGATGTGAGTGAGTCAGTTATGAAACAGCTAGATAACATTGTTATCATAGGTGTGTCTTAATTGCTCACTAGGGACACCAAGCAAAGCAATGTTTTTATCCCAACTCCCTTTTCTATTTCTAACATGTTGCTTGATTTCGTGGTTTAGAACAGAGGAAAAGTATCCCAAATGCTACCCCTTTGTTTGACCTTAAAATCCTTCATTGAGTGGCAGCTGGCTCGAGGCATTAGGAGAGCCATTAGATTGTCTTTTGGTTTCCTCACTGAATAGTTTGTTGAACCAAATGGAGAAAATGGTGCATTAATAATATTCATATCTGTGATTGAAGTCCTGTGCTTAGCCTTTGACTATCCCTTTCCTCTGCAGCTGTCCTGTTTTTCTGTTTATGAAATGCAAATTAGAATATTTAATGCCATTTGTCTCCAGATGGGCTCCAGGGCACAGCTGATGACACGTCATGGGAGGTGTGCATTTGATGGTTGCAGTGAAGAAAGTGATCATCCATATCAAAGTGATGCAATGCAATGCAATATTACGACGCTTCCATCCTATTTCAATGTAGCAATCTCTATCAGTGAGTGAGTGAATGTGTGAAAGATCTCCGGGAGCTCAACCTGCCTGACCCCCTCCATAAGTCACAACTCAACCTAGGAAGAGCCTTGATACACCCCCACCCAATCTCTCAGGTCAGCTGATCAGCTGCTCCTGAAGGTCCCTCAGACCAGGCGGAAACTCAGAGGGGACTGTGCATTTGCGGTGGCAGCTCCTAAGCTATGGAATGCGTTGCCCCAACATTTTAAAGAGGCATCTTCTCTCCTTGTATTTAAAACGCGTCTCAAAACCCACCTTTTTTAACTGGCTTTTAACACACCATAGTCTTCTAGTTGTCGTGCCTTCTTTTTACTTATGTTTTATTTTTAAAGCATTATGTTGTCTCTGTTTTGTAAATAGTGTTCTTATATCTCTTAGTGTTCCTTTATCTCTTTTATGAAATGTGAGCTGTTTTATATTTCATTTATTATCCTGTACAGCACTTTGGTCAATGAAGGCTGTTTTTAAGAGCTTAACAAATAAAATTGGATGGGATTGGATTGACTGCATGCACTGATTTTCAAAAGTGAGGACGAGTGTTGTTGTCTGTCCTTCTGTGTTAACTGTGGAGTGCCAGCCTGTTGTGATCCCATTTTCTTTGCAAAGATGCCCCCTACACTTCCCACAGTTGACATGTGAATAGTGATTGCTGATGCAGTGCTTGCATCTCTGTTTGGTTTCACATGTGAAGAAACGGTTGGTGCCATCTTACAACAAGAGATTCTCAGTACATATGCATGTACATGCTGAGAACCTGCTCTATCTACTTGGCACTTGTGTTTACTGACTTGCCTTCTTTTTGTACAGGCTTGTTTGTTCTGCTGTTTCCTCTGTGCCTTCTTCAACACATGCATACATTCAACAGATGGCAATTTGTTCCATCTGAATTTGTTCCTTTTTGCATCACTCTTCACTGACTCCATTCTGATTGTGTCCTGTGTTGATGGGATCTTTGCTTGTCTTGGCTACACTTTCATCTTGATGTCCTTCCTCATCATGACTATATGAACTTTCATCATTATGTATGTCTTTAGGAATCCATTCTTTATCCTCATCTTCTGCTAACTACTCTATGTTATTTATGTTTCCATCCACTGGATTTTGTATGTACTTTCTTTTTTTTCTTTTCTTCTTGTGGTCTTTTTGGTCAATATAGATTAGTGATTATGATTTCAGAGGAATTGATATTTTTAAAGTTCTCAAAATTTATTTCAAGATGGAACTTCATACATTAATTATGTTAATTAGGTCATGAAAATAGAGTGTTTGTGCTTTCAATGGAATAACGTAGATTACATTAAAAACATTAATATTCGGGAAAAAAGCGAGTTAAATACTTGGAGTCGCAAAGCTAATACGGACATTTTAACACAATTTTATTGAAATATAAACAATGAATTACTTAGTAAGTATTCATTCTTCCAATGCAGAAATTACTTATTTTTAAAAAATGAGTAACAATTTAAATGTTGTTCCTACTGCAACTTCTTGAAAATTAGCAAAGATTTTCCTTCCCCGCTTGACTGTCAATTTTTGTTATTTGGGGCTATCTTTGTTATTGCCTGAATTGATGGGATAAGAAATATTTAATGAAAATGGTGTTTCTTCTCATGCATTAATAATAATATAAAAAGGAACTATTACTTAATTCATTTAAATTCAGACCAAATAGGAAAAGCAGTCATGTAAATAACAATATCCGTAACCTATTGTGAGTGGTGTAGGTTCAAGGACATGGATTGATTCACAGCACATAGACTGAAAAATCTATATAACAACATTACAAGTTATAAATTGAGTTGACAAGATTGCTTGTTGTCACATTTCAACCAATAGTGCAACGTAACTATATATAAAGACATTACCTCGATGCTTTGTATCCAGTAAAAAGTTGTCTTGTACAAAGAAACTTAGTGTTAAAAAGATCTGCTCTCCATCCATTTGCCTCCTAAACAAAGGCAGACCTTGGCAAGACTCACATTCTTACAACAGCGAGTGTTAGTGCTCATGGGGAACAGACTCTCTGTCTTGGAAAAATACTACCAGCTCCGGATAGGCCTTACAAAGCCTTCAAGGGCTTTAAATGCGGTATAGAGTATGTGGTACACTACATAATACCATGTCAACACAAATGTCTAATTACTTTGAAAATTACAGAAACATTAAACTAGACATCAAACCAAATCTTATGCCTCATTTTCACTTACCAAGAGAGTGATGTTTGTTGATCCATCAACATACAGTTGATGCTTCAGTTGTCAAGTGAAAGGGGTTGCATTTCTTTTGAGATGGACAGAAACCTGATGCACATGGTAGATCTTTTGAGAAATACTTTAAGTACTTGAGACAGATTTCAGACCAAATACTACGAATCAGATATCAGAGATAGGCGGAAAAAAAGTTATTGTGGCTGAGTTGCGGCTGTACACATACATTAGTGGAAACAACTCACAGAAATGGTAACAACTGATTAAAAACAATACAAAGCAAAAACAAAAAACATGTTGAGGCCAAGCTATTCATAAAAGTTTAACAGCATCGACATAAAAAAGCCATGTTAAACCTTCTCTCTCACTCTTCATGTCTTTCCTTGCAGCTGTTTATTGATGGCGATCCATTCTGCAAACAATCATCTGTCATATTTTGCACATGAGGCACAAATATAGATTTTAATTGGCAGCCATCCTGAATATTTAATATGATGTCAGATTTTCAGAGGGTTTGAGTCCAATGATTGACAAGTGAACCTGCTATAGTAAATTTATTCACCCTCCACAAGCTGGTGAGGTAGCTATGGAGTGGGTATATATCCATCTGAGACTAATTGGGTCTATTCATTGCTGGAGGCTGCAACAAGGAGTCAGTGTAAGATTTCTTGAATCATTGGTTCCTTGAGCAAATTGTATGGAGGTCCTACAAAGAAGTTTTAAGGCCATTGCAAGACTTTGATTATGGTTGAAAAGATGCTCTGTTGCTGTATTTCCTTTTTTTTTTTGCTACCAGAAGAGCACAAAAGATGGTTACCAAAGCTTTATGGTAACAGTATTCTTAACAAGTATGCTGCTGTTTTTCTACCACTATGACCTCATTTTTTATTTGCTTCCTATTTCTCTTACTCACCCAGGTCTTACATTGTCGCCTCGTTAACTGTAGATTCTTGAGTCTCTTTCTGGAGTCGTGGCAGATTTTGCTACCTTGCCAAACCAGAGAAAACAACAGTCCCCAAGCTTTTTCACACCCCATATCATACTGGTGCCTTTATATGAAAACTAACGAGACACAACTGCCTCATATTATATCCAAGTGTCTGAATCCAACACAGTGAATGTGATGACAGACGGCATTTTGATGGCGGGTGTATATGTAAAAGCAGGCTGTCAGTGTTATATTTTAGCAACACTGACACTCACAGTAATAAATATTGACTCTAAAGAAGTCTCCCTATACTGCTTGGAATTTTTTCTTTCATCCTTTCAATAAGTAAAGTGACTCTAAAATGGGCAGGTTGTCATTTTTTCCCTGCATGACAGCAGACCCCAACACTTCTCAGTAAAACAATGTAAAAGCACTTTGAGTGGTCTGAAAACTGAAGAAGGTGCTATATAAAAACAGTCCATTCTGGTTCAGTAGTTGCTTGACATGAGAAGTGAATTCTTTTTTAGGTTTAGCTTGACAATCCTATGTGAATATTGTTATCTCGCCTGCACTTTTTATTTAACCACTTTTTCCTCCCACTCAAAGTTATAGTGCTATGCTTGGATACAGCACTCTGTGAATCGCCATTATCTCTTGCAACAACCTTTTGAGGCTTAAACTCCTTATCAAGAATGTCAGTGTCTGTCTTCTGGACAACTGTCAAGTGAGCCAGTTTCCCCATGATTGTGTATCCCATTGAACCAGACTGAAGTACTAACCTCACAGGACTAGTAGTACGTGGAAACCTCAAATAATTTCAGAATTACCCACTGACATCAGTTTTCGGTGTGGCACACTTATATGAGATAAGCGAAGCCTGAAAATAACTTGGCATTTCCCATGTTTCTGATTGAAAATGCTGCACAAACCCAACTTGCTTTAGCAACAGCACCTCACTCTGCAGCCACAGCCAGCCACATGTTTTGATAATGGCTCTGTGTTTTTGAGAGGGGGTTGAGGAGATGCTTGTTTTTGAAAGTGTAGTTGATTGCTTATTTGGGCTTGCTTTGCTGCCTGTATGATCTCTACCTGATTTCCATCCCATCCTGCTGTTCTGACTGCCTCCTGCGCGTACATTACCCCAAACCTCTGCACAGTAAATCAGATTTTATCTTCACAGAATCATTCTAGTATTGTATTGTATTATATCTCGTCCTTGAGTTTGGATAGGCACCAGCTGTGTCTAATATGATTACACTCAAGCACACAAAGCAGTAATAAAGAGTTTATGAAAAGTTTAAATGAGGACATGATATTTGAATTGAGCCACGGTGTCCACAAGAATGCTAAACTGTTCCTGCCTGCTTCCTGTCAGAACTCTCACAAAGTGATAAGGGCAATCTAATCACAGCTGCAAGGCAAATGGATAAAGATTGGGGGAGAGGTGTCCGAAGGTCCAGATGGGATCCCTGTGAAGGGGAAGCTAATGGTGGAGTGCTGAATGCTTGGGATAACAAGCTTCTCATTGGCTCTGTAATCATGATTGTTCCTTGGAATTGATATCTGTTTTGTTTTTCAAGTTTTTAAAATAGTCTTATTTAGACACTGTTTAACTACTGACACACCATACTTACAGTTTATGTGGCTGATTGGCTTTAAGCCTATTTTTAGTGAGGATATAAATAAAAAGTATTGTACATTACCAAACTTTATGTCACACAATCTTATTATACCTTCAAATTCTTTTTGGTCAATGTTATCAATAAACTGTCTATTTATGCTAACAACTCACACAGCTGAGAGTTGAAGTAGGTGAGCCTCCTATCCTCTCTCAGCTAGTAAGGCACACATCTCATGCCAGGAGTCTGAAAGCTTTGATCCTTTGATATGTATGCAAAAATAGAAATAAAGCCGCCCAACAGCCATCATGCACACACAGCCAGAGGGAAAAAGGTTTGATGGTATTAGCAACAGAATGGATTCACAACAAATAAGTTCAGATGTGACTTGCAGTATATCTTGTAC
The DNA here is from genome assembly GCA_030710495.1 of Labroides dimidiatus. NCBI lineage: Eukaryota > Metazoa > Chordata > Actinopteri > Labriformes > Labridae > Labroides > Labroides dimidiatus. Next base: position 20,904,019 of record CM061143.1, on the reverse strand, counting down.
ATGTATGCATCTTTTTCTCTGGAGATAAAAGTTCTGTTTTACAATTCAAATGAAGTATTTCAAGGTTTGTTGTGGAGACAGGACATAAAACAGAGTTTGAGTCTTTTTGAGCGTACGGTGTATGACAGTGTTCCTGCTGTAAGGCATTTACCCCTCAGCTACAGTGTCTGTCTGTGTCAGTCTCTTCAGTTTAGTTAAAGTTTCACTATCTAATCTGATCATGTTTTGGGAAATAAACAGGTAGAATAAATTTTCCTTTATGTCATTCTTTGTGTGGTAAAAAGCTATGGCTTTTCACCTATTTTTTTCCCCACCTTGTCTCTAAATTTTGATATGTTCCTTTCAGTGAGCCATGAAATAACAAAGCAGTTGTGATCTGAGAAAAAAGTGAATCCCGCTTTTCTTGTGACAGAGAACAGGAAGGAAGAGGGATCAAAGTGAGATTGAAGAGAAAACAAAACATTGCCAACAAGTTTTCTCAGTCTCAGTAGAGTAATCCTTCAGAGAATTGCTGATAAAAGTGTCATTGAAGAACTTTGTGTGTAGTTTGTGTTAATGTCAGTTTGACATTGATAATAAATAAGTTAAGTTAAGGATAGAAATAGGTTTAGCCATGTCTTTTTTTGTTTACTAAAGATCACTTGCTCTGAGTCTAACCTCCTATAAACTAAAATGACAGGTTGGATGAGCTAAATGATATCCTTTTAGCTTAAATGGAGGAAATTAACCAAAAGATGTTTAAGGGTATGAAGTAAGTAACAATAACTGAAAAAAGAAGGTGGGAGGAACACAAATGGCAAAAATATTTTCAATAATGAAAAATGTTTACACAGCAAAACATTCATGGATTGTGTCTACAAAAGTATCCAGAATCGCGCCTTTGTGCCCCTCTAACCCTAACCCTCGTCTGCTCCGTCTCACTGTCTACTTCTCAGTTGCTGTAATGAAATCCAAGCGCAAAAGTTCTGCAAGTCCGAGTAGCTTGTTCCAGATTTGCACCTAGTTGTGTGCAGTCTCTGCAGAGCATCAATTCTGTCCACTTACACAATGAGCTTAATGGAGAGGGTGGGTACTTACCATTTAAGAAGCTGATTCATGACAAATGTAACACATATTTTATTAAAAAAAGCTTGTTTAGAAAAAAAGTAATAATCAACAGCTGTGTGCAGCATCACAGTACATTTGTGCTGGAGTGAAGCTACAGGAAGCCAGACATGATATAACCAATGATTATTTGGTGATTCAGAGTATTGATATTCTGATCACTGTTCCATAAAGCCAAGTGTAACAGCAGTAATAAACACTGCAGTGCTGTTGTGTGTAATACTGAACTCTGCCTGCATGGGGCTGTTACCACCACTGCTAGTGACTGCATTATTATTCACCATGAGGCTCATTTGATAAGAAAGGGACATTTTTGCAACAACTGCAGAAGTGCACAAAGACTGCAAAGCTGCATTAACCCCCCCGACATAATCATGCTGGCCATTAGCACACATTAGGCAGGTGCAAAAGACACACAATCAATCAGCGAATGAGCCCTTGATGCCCACATTCCAAAGAGTTATTAGTGGCTAAATGTGGGAAGTACTTTCCTCCCTTAAAAATCTATTAAAGGGAAAGAGAATCTTCATTGTGAAGTAGCAAAACAATCAAAAAATAATTAAGTTTGTTCGTAAAGTATGTTTTTGAAAGCTACTTGAGGAGTCCTGAGTTTATTTCAAAGATGATGAAGGGTTGATGAAGTTCCCTTGTTCAGCTTTTCAGCTGTAAGATTTGATCAGGCATCCATCAGTGCGAGTCCCTACATTACCAGAAAGCAAATAATCTCAGTGTTTGTGCCTATCATGTGTGCAACACAATGTAAATATTATTATCATTGCACTCAAAGGTAAACGGCTGCCTTAAGCAAAATACCTGGACCACATACACAAAAAGAGACATGTACATCATTAGAAAACAATAGCAGCAGTAGGAATTGCTCAGCCATCTGTAATCAAATGACCGTTAGCTCATCTTGTAAATATGTAGATAGTCTCATGGAGTGAAATCAGGTGGAGTGTATTAAAGAGCATTAAATGAAGTATCTTTTCTGATTCAAGCCCTAAATACTCTCTCAAACCAGTTTTGCAGTTTCACATTCTTGACTGACTTAACATACCACACTATTGTGGCCTGGTGTTCCAGGTAATGAATTTCAATCTTTTAAATGGAAAAACGACTAAAACCCAAAAGCTTGTACGACCACTGTGCTCTTTAAAGTTAGTGGAGCAGAATGAATGATGGAATGATCATAATTAGCATAATACTGTGACATCCTGGAGTCATTACAAGTTCTACAATAATCCAACAAGGCCAAGAAAGCAGACAATACTTCTGCTTTGTTTTTATCTGAGCTTAAAGAGGAAGTGAAACGAGCAATTTTTGACACTGGTATTGCTCAAATATACACGAAAAAAGAAAAAAAAACAAAACAGGTATCTGAAGTCCATTGACAACCCTTTTTCAAGAGCAACTCTCAACATGTAGAATTCAATTCTTTTTCATGAAGCAGTTCTTCTCTTTTAGTGAGCTGCAGCACAGATTATGGCTAAATATTGCAAAGAAAAAAATGGTAAAAAAAAAATGGCAATAGAAACACCAAAATTTTGAAAAACCTCACAAATTTCGATAAAGCAATTTTATGCTCTTATGAGGTCATTTTTCAGAAGTTTCAATATGAAGTTAATCGCAAAAGTGCAATGGAAACACCTGTTTGGCAAAAACACCTCACTGGACAAATGCAGGTTGGCGCAGGTTGCCAGCTTGTTCAGGGCTATGGCCATTCGCTTCTTTGTCGGTGCTGGCTCCCGAGGGGATAATAGGTCTGGTGCGAATAGATCCTCATTCGAATTGCAGTGTATTGAATGTTTGCCGGGTCATACTGAAGTTTTGGATCCACAAATCCTCAGTGAACTGTTCAGCCACGATCCTCTCCCAAAAGTCCCTTGTACGTGGCCGCTGCCACACATTTTGGCGTTACAGTTACATCAGAACATTAGTACGGAAAGCATTATCAGCCTTTTAGTCATTTCACACTTTAGTTGATGTTTTTTTTTTCAAAATTTAAGCGGTCTTCAAAATGGTAACTTAAAAGAAACAATTTAGTAAAGACTATTGAGAGCCATATAGTAAAAATAAATCTGAATGAATTATTTTACTGTAACTGAAAACATGTAACTACATGGTATTTTTTATGTCTCTGTGATGGTTAATTCACCAGAATGTGCAGACTCTTTAAAAAATTATATATTTAATGCTAAAATATAATAATTGTTGCTACCATGAATATTCAAATGTACTGTTTCACAACAAAATATACAAAATTAAAGCATATTCCTATTTTCTGATTGAAAAATTAGTCATTTATTTTCACTCATGAACATGAATATTAGTTTTAATGGTTGTTTGTTATTCTTGATTAATTTCAACAAGCTGCTTTCCTATGTAAAAAAATATCGGTATCTGTACCAATATCAGAGATACTGGCCCTGTATTTACTTGGTATCGGATCAGCACAACTAAACAGAACTGCTTAATTAGGATTATTTTTCACTTAATATCAGGTTTTATTGTCAAAATGTAGACCTTTCAAACCTTTCATTATATCCTTTATTTGTCTTGTTTAGTTGTGAATGGAAATGGATTTATACCTGTGAAGAAGTGCTTCTTTTTTAAGTGACTTTGTTCTCTGTGTGGCAGAATAGACCTGGTGGTCTCTCATCCTCGTGTCTCTCATCGTGCTCTGATTGTGTGTACACTTGATCCTCCTGGGAGATGAAAAGAGTATATTGTGAGGAAATACAAGGGGGAAGTAACAAAATACTGAAAGACAGGCCATTGAGGATGACAGAGATCCATCAACCAAGATGAGTCACTTCTCACCTGGGAGTGTGGAAAGGAACCCAAGTCAAGCAGTCGACCTTGTTGTGCAAGAGTTAACAGATAATGAGAGATAGCAGGGGTGAGACCCTGACAAGAGTAGCATCTGCTGCATTTTAAGATCCACAAGTAAAAAACAGAGCAGTGCTATGAAGAGAGTCCCTGTGGAGATAACTTCAGCAAAGGTGAAACATAATGATGTGTGTCTGCTGGTATTAGAACAAAATTTAATGAGAAGAGAAAGGAAATGACGGAGGAAGTGGAGGCAGAGTGTGTGAGGGAGGAATAGTTTCTGTACAACCAGATTGACATGTGTGCTTGTGTCTATTTGGATGTTGACTAACCCCAAGAAGTGCTGAGTTTTCAAAGCCATTTAGTTAAAGGTCCTGTGAGATGCTTTTTTTTCCCGCTAGTTGGAAAACAGAATGAAATTAACAGTGAGGCCATATTATAAACAACTGGAGTAAGAATTTTGATAATTAAGATTGTAATGCTTGCAGCCACTGAGGAGGGTAAGTATCAGAGGAAACATTCTTTTGATATATATATATATATATATATATATATATATATATATATATATATATATATATATATATATATATATATATATATATATATATATATATATATTTAAGGTGGGCCAAGGTCCTGTGGGACTTCCAGATCCAGACTGACAAGATGGTGCTAGTCAATCAGCCTGACATAGTCACTGCAGTAGTGACAGATGTAGCAACACCGAGCGATAGCAACATCAGGAAGAATAAAGACGAGAAGCTGGAGAAATACCAAGGGCTAAAGGAAGAGCTACAGAAGATGTGGGGTGTGAGGGCTACAGTGGTGCCAGTTGTGATTGGGACGCTGGGGACTTTAACGCCCAAGTTGGGTGGATGGCTCCTGGAGATATCGGGAACAACATCCAGAAGCGTGCACTCCTAGGAACAGCTAAGATCCTGAGCAGAACCCTCAGGCTCCCAGGCCTCTGATAGAGGACCCGAGCTTGAAAGAAACACAGTACCGCCCAGGGTAGGGGAGGGAGAGATTTTTAAATGAGGTGTGATAGATGTAGCAATACCTAAATAAATCTGGATTGTCCTTTTCCTCTTTGGCCCAGCAGCCATGACATCCATGATTGCCCAAAAACAATTTCAAATATGGACTCTTCAGACCACAGAACACTTTGCACTATGCATCATAGTGTTTTAGCTACATAATACAATTTGTTCCCTTTGAAAAGTACCCTGAGTCTGCACTTTTTCAGCCTATGAATAAAGCATGTTTTAAAAACATTTATGTAATCCAGTGCCTCAATAATTTTCCTGACCACAATTAGAACTACTTCTTATATCTTTTAGCTTTTTCTTTGAATAAAGCCTGAAAATATTGCTGCTCACGCTGGAACTTTTGACAGAAAAAAGAAAGTTTCAATTATCCCAAAAAATGAAATACTGAGGGGACTAGTAATTTTTCCTCGGAGTACAAACTCTGCTCACAGGAAAAAGAAAAAACATTTTTTTTCATCTTCCCAACATAGATTAACCCTAACCATCAACACAATCTGTGCCTTTCCAAAGACACTCTTGGTCATTCTGAAATTCAATTTTTTATCCTTGCCTTGCTCCCTTAACAGTTTGTCAATACCATATTGAACAGGACATGCTTTTTCTGTACCACAGCACATAAGAGGCAGCAGGTGAAACAACCAGCATGATTCATCATCATATTTACTGTCTCCATGGAAGACCATGTAATACTGTGTGTAATAATGTGTTTTGGGTGTTTTGACTCCTCTCCTTGCTGACCACTGCAGTACCCCCCCCCCCCCCCCCACCTCCACCATGATTTTTTTTCCTGCCATCTGCAGACAAGAACAAATTAGTGCCTGGAGATCATGCCAAAGATGTTTTTTTCTCTCGACTTTTTTTATGGTGTGAGCAAAATATGAGCTTCACTCCCTGCAGCCTGAGCATCAGACGAGTCAGGGCAAAGCAGGCTGCAGCAGCAGCAGAGAAGTGTGAGCCCTGCAAGGACATGAACACCTTGTAGCTCTTCAAGTGTAGGTCAGGCAGATGATAATAATGGAATGGGATCATTTCCATGGTGTTTCCATTTCGTGTAGAATCCTTGGCAAACAAAACTGTATTACAATGATCCACTTACTCAATGTTGATGCTGGTGTCAATGGACAATGACCAAACATGCAAAACATCATTTGGCTTTTCATATTTTAGTGATTTGAGTGTGATAACTACATAGGGATTCTTAATGTGTATCACTCGGTAAATTATTGACATATCTCATCAAAATATGACCCCAAAAGAATACAAATTGACTTTACTTTTCTATCAGCAAAGCTGGGCCCTTTTTTGAATATATGTGACTGTGATAACCCATTTTCTGTTGTTACGGCTGCATTTGTTCCCTGTCTCTCCCCTTTGCTTGTTTCCAGGTGAGTCAGCTGATTGTCAACGAGGCTCACCTGGTGTCAGTCTTTAAAAGCTCATTGCTGCCTGCAGCAAGGAGAGGCATTTTTGGTTTGGGGACTGCTGCCTCTCCTAGGCGTTTGTTGTGGTGTTTTGGTTTGTGCACTTTAATCCCTTGTGTTTATCAATAAATCCCCTTTTTGTACTTGTTTAAGGTGTTTTTAGTATTTTTGTAATGGGTCATTTGTGGTTCTTTGTTAGCCCCACATGGGCCACCTTCAGTTGTGGCATAATGCTGTCTACTTAAGGGGTAAAAAAAATAAGAGCATGAACACCAATAACAGGTAAAGGCAAACACAAATCAAGAATCTATGCTTGTAGCTTTGTCATATTGTACATAGACATGTCTATGCTTTTGGCCAAATGCTAAAAAAATGTTTGATCAGCAGCTGATACTTTTATCATGCTAACAATTGAATTTTAAGGTTCCAGAATGGGTTGTGGTAGAGTTGCTTGTTAGGTCCTCACGTAAAGTTCAGTATAGGCTATAAGAATTTAGCGGTGAGTTTTGTTACTTAATCATAACCCAACATTCTGGACAAATAAAAATGTCACCCCATTGGTGGCACTATATGACTGTATGGTTTCATATAATACGGGAAAAAGTCCAAAAAACTCTCCCTGAAAGTCTATAATGTCAATCTACAAAAGTATGAGTCTAATGATATTTAGTGATTTGTCCTCTGGTGACCATGAATATGTGTCCATCCATTGTCCCAAACTGTCAAGTAGCTGCTGAAGTATCTAGGAAGAGGGAGTGGGTTGGGGCACTGCACTGGCATCCCAACCCACAGTTCAATGTGCACCATATCAAACCAAATGGTGGAACTTGTTGCTATGTGATGCAAGTGCAATTGTGGGAACAGTCTTAAAGCCTGTGTTCATCTGCTTATGCAGCGTTCAAAGACTGGGTCCTTTCTAGGAGCCTGCCCTTGAATTTGTTCACAGCAGTTGTGTTACCTAAAGCCATGTGTGTGGGTGGCATAGTAAGCAACAGCAGTGTGGTAATTAAACCTAAATTAAACCTATATTTTGTAGACCTGAGGGTTCTGCACAGTATCTTAGCTGTTCCTAGGAGTGCACGCTTCTGGATGGATATCTCAGGTGTTGTTCTCAGTATCTACTGGAGCCATCCACCCAGCTTGGGTGTCACAGCCCCCAGCGACCCAATCACAACTGGCACCACTGTTGCCCTAAGATCCCACATCTTCTGTAGCTCTTCCTTAAGCCCTTGATATTTCTCGAGCTTCTCGTTGTGTTCCTTCTTCCTGATGTTGCTATTGCTCTGTATTTAATATTTAAAATATTTAGATAAAGATATTTCTACCCCTCTTACAGGGCTGCATTTAAAAGGTATGAGTCATGCATAATGGCTGAAAGACATCAAGTGTCTGAACTTGTAGTCATCCCCGCTCATCCATTATTACCAAGCTAAGACAGTCATCTATGAGCTCACCCACAAATAGATTTGAAACATCTTTTTGATGTTTATTTAAAAGGAAGTTTCTCTAAAGCTTTTGAGTGATGACTTGACATTGATTTATTTATCAGTCCATCTTTATTCATGGTCTTGGATCCCTACAGCTTTGCTAAATTTATTCATGTGAGAATGATTTATCATCCTGTGTACATGACGTGCTGGTTCGATAGATGTTGATCCGTTGTAATGACATTATTTATCTACTGAATAAAGTGCAGAGAGAGTGGGAAACCCTCATAGTTTGCTCTGAAACCAGGTGCGTTATCACAGTCTCTCACATTTTACGTTCTCCACTCTTATCAGAGTTGGTGTGCAATATTTCAAAATGCTCTTTGTCGCTTCCAAAATGAAAAGTGTCTGTTCTCCACAGTTCCCATCCCTGCAGGAGGTCCGTGTATAACAGAAGTATTTTTATTGTGCTATAAATCAATCTTTAGAATTTCTTTTTTTTTTCTTTTTGCACTCCATGTCTCCCATTAAATAGCATTCCATTGCTTAAAAGAAATGGCTTATCACACGCACTCATTATAATCCCATCTGTTCTTCTTGTACATGTATTGTTCGGTGTTTGAAACATTTCCTTTGTTGCAGACTGTCACAAATAAAACAAAAAAAACAAACAAAAAACCTTATTTTCTCCTTCAAAGCATAAGAAAGACCTTCAGACCTTCATATTGTCTTGACAAGTCATACATAAATTATTTTGCAGCCTGTCAGCATTCTGACAATACTTGTGCATGTTTCAGCATGAGTGTGGATGTGCTTGTCATGCTCAGATAGCTGTATGTGTGATAGAGATGTTTCCTGTGTTTGTGTGAGAGTGCTGTACTTTGCCATGGTGACATGACTATCCTTTATATAATTAGTCTTTACTGATTGTGTGTGAGCTGTTATAACAATATCACAGGCATCCCTCTGTGACCAGTGGAGCAAATCTCATTAGATCAAGGCTTTGACACTGGCAGAGTGTGACCAATCCCAGCTGTAAATGTGAGATCTCCAGTCACCAGGATGAAATAGAGGGCAGTGGACTAGCTCTCATAAGAAATACAAACTAAAATTAATCAAGGGGATTCACTTTGTCACATCGTCTCATGCTGATATGATTTAGATTTTCTGTGATTCATTCTTTATTACTAAATATCTGCTTTTGTGAAATACTTGCTTTATTACATTTCTGCTCTTCAGTTCCTAGAAAGGCATCAAATGTCTTTTTATAGCATAACTGATGCTTAAAAATTATTTCTGATTTAAAGTCAGACAAGAAATATTCCACTTGATTATGAGAATGCTGCGTCTCCTCAAACATGTAACCTGTCAGCACACAGTTGTTAGAGCACCATCTGTGTGCTGACTTAAACATACTTCAACACATGCATGTTATTTCAAGTAGTGGAAACTGAGACATCTGTTTCCCACTTGCCACATGTTCCAACACTGGCAGATTTTGATCTACTGAGATTTTTGTAGTTGTCATGGATAATGAACTTTTCAATTTGGCATTTTAAGTCATCAATTCCCCACTGAAACAAGAGAAAAGAGAAAAGGAAAAACAGCTTTCATTTCATGTTTTTCTAATTACAGAGTTTCCAGAGATGGTTATCTAAGGATGCATAATGCAACCATGGTTTCATTGTTTGCACACAAGATCAGCTGTTAGCAGTCTGTAGCATGTCAATGCAAAGGTGCTATACTCAATGTTCCCTGTGGAAAAGGAGCAGAGGATGATATGCCTATACTGCAGTGCGAGCTATAAGAGATGACATCAAACTGTCCCTCCATCCATCATTTTGGGGAATGTAAAATCTATATCCAGGAAGACGGTTGAGCTAGCGGCGCTAAACCAGCACCAAAGGGAATACCGGCAGAGTAGCATCATGCTATTCACAGAGACATGGCTAGCGGAGCTAACACCCGATACAAATACTACACTGAAGGATTTAACCTGCTGTGAGCGGACAGGGTACAGGAAAGCTAGACTGAACAAATTGGTGAGGGAGGCCAGCTCAGTCCTGGACCCTGTGGAGATGATGGCTGACGGGATCTGATGATGATGATGTCTTGATGGACAATTTTGCACCATACACTTTCGCGTTTGCTGTTTAGATTCTATTCTATTCTATTCTATTCTATTCTATTCTATTCTATTCTATTCTATTCTACTCTACTCTACTCTACTCTACTCTACTCTACTCTACTCTACTCCATCCTATTCTATTCTGTTCTGTTCTGTTCTGTTCTGTTCTGTTCTGTTCTGTTCTGTTCTACTTCAGCCACATTGTCAGTATCACAATACTTTAGCATCATCACAATATTTTCATCATATTTTGGTCAATTTACTATACATCATTATTACACCTCAGTCACATACTTCTGTCCTAAAACATTATAATCATGATGCAGCACAGTCATTATACCAAATGATTTAGATACTTCAGTCATTAAAAGATATTTCCTTGATCCTTCAGAAGAAATAAGATGTTATTTTGATATTTCAGAGACTTCACTATAAAAGAACAATAGAATAAAATAGAATAGAATAGAATAGAATAGAATAGAATAGAATAGAATAGAATAGAATAGAATAGAAAGATACACAAAGGAAGGAATAGAATGTACTTTATTAATCCCAGAAGGGAAATTCAATACAGAGAAACAATTCAGAGATATCTGGTGAGTCAAGTATACAAGCTCATTTTTAAAATGTGTTGTCATTTTTGAACCTTACTCTTATATTGTATTTGTGTTGTCACTCTCTTGCACACATACATACACAAAGGTATAAAGATTAAAGATGAAAACATGATGAAGCACTGGCCACATGATCTGGAAACACATCTAATCCAAACACTCACACAAGCATACAGAAAAGGCCCATGTTAGCATGCTGCCCTTCACTCCTGATGTGTGAAGCAGATCTTATCCAGCAGAACAGAAATGATGATGTGTCTGCAGTTTAGAGGGTCTAACTTTGGCTCAAGTTTTACTTTGTTCTTTGCTTATTCTTAATTGTACAAATTTTTCGAAGGCTTTACTCGAACCTTTCTCTGAAACATTCAGTGAGACAGTGTTCTTTTCTCCTACAAGGTATTAGTATTCAGATTGACACTCGAGTGAAGTATGCTGCTCTCCACAAACAAAACCTCACGGTGATTGGTCAGAGACATCGAGGAAATGTTCTGTTTTGTTTGTTTGTATACAGAACACCGTCATTCTAATTCAGTTTAATAAAATACCCTCTTGCTGATCTGAGTAGTTTACTGTAAGATTTAGCTGAGAAAGGGAGAGATTGTTGATCCACATTGACTTGTGAGAGCAGAGCACTATAAGGACATATGTACTTAAAAAGATGATTGATTTCCCCTTAGTGAGAGCTGAATACTTGTCTTCCACTGTCAAACCCCTCTGTCCCGTCATCAGAACCCTCTGTTCTGCATGGCTCAATCTGTTGCTGAGCAAAGTAACATGATGTGTGCTTACAACATGGGTATATTCAGAATATATTGGCTGATATGGCCCAACTGGGGCACTCACCTATGTATGATTGGTATTAAGTGAGAATAGCCACATACCAGTAAGTACAATTTAAGTTAATTTTACCAAAAAGCCCTGACAATCATAAATAAAGGTTCTGGGCATGAGGTATGTCAATTGTAGATTTTAAACTTTGTGAATACATTTTTTTTTTTTACATTGTGTGATGTTTTGAGTTTCTACTTAAATACATCTTCTTAGGTTCTAAACTAATACTAAAACTATTAAAAACTGAACCTAACTTTCTCATTATCAAAGGATATTCATCAGTGCTATATATTTTTATTTATATTTGACATTTTACTTTCTTTTGGCATTGTGCATTTTTTTATACTTGTTCAGTTGTGTGACAAAGAAATATCTTGTGAAGAAAATCAGAATATAAGCCTCAGTTTTGTCCTGATGTAAAGCAGATGGGACAGAAGTAACCAGACTATGCCAGTCCTCGCAAGTTGATGGCTTTAATGCATAAATTTTGGGTTTAGTGACAGAAAGCAGTGGGAAAAGTTTCCATTTCATTTTGCCTTTTCATTTTCAAGAATGATTGGAACACTTTGTGTCCACATTAATCACGCTCTGTGAACATGTCCTGTACCCTCAGTGGACCCAGGCTACCTGTTCATCTCATCACTGGCAAGTAATTCAATTTAACAGCTTTGTCAGGTGATCGCACTTTAATATGCACAGTGAGTGCAGAACAATTTGACCAACTCAGTGCATGCCTGAGTGCAGTTCCATGTAGTCACTTTCAATCAGCAAGTCACTGCTGTTTAACAACAAAGTATCTCAATCGAATAATGCAATAATGAGCCAGTTTTCTAAACCAAATTATCCCAAGCAATTAAATTTAAGAGGATGCTGAGGGCTCCGCTGAGCCTGTCTTTATTCTGCTCTTCATTGAAATCCTCTTGCGATTTTCAGCTCTTTAATTGCCTTCCCACAGGAAATTGTGTTACAACAAATAGTCTTATTTCAGGATAAAATGTAACATTCACAGACTGAGAAGCAGACTGGAGCCAGTTCTGTGACCTTGATAGATTTTTTTGTGTATTTTGTAAATGGTAAAACAGCCTACATCCACATTTCCACAAGGTCATAGAACTGTTAAAGTTACAAAAACTGGCCTGACCTGGACCAGCATCTCAGATAAGGAGGAAGCCTGTGGGGGGAAAAGCGTTGGATAAAGTGCCATTAAAATGTCAAGCTGCAGCATCTATAAAAGGGTTTGTTGAATTCAGTCAACGGAAGATGGAACTTAGTTTCCCGCTGAGGCTTTTAGTGGTGAATAACACATTTGTTGTATCTGTTGTCTTATATAACTTCAGCTTTTTGTTCGTTCAGCACTAGGCATCTAAATAAATGAAAACTTCCTGACAGCATACACCCTTAATTGTGTTTAGCTGTACAACACTCACTGAACTGCCTACCTACCATCACAAGCAGCCTAAACCTCTCTTTCCCCATGACTTATCACAAGAAACTGGAGCTTTAAACATTTCTAATGCTTAAACAATACATATTTTTGGAGACTTAAGACATTTGCTAATCCTGTCTGCATGTGTGTCCCTTCAGAGTGTAATGACACTATTCTTACATGGCACATGATCAAGTTTACCTCTCCTAACAAGGATGACTCATTTCTTGTGAAAATGTATACATGTTATGGAGTTTTGACAAAACTGAATCAAATATTTAAAGCAGAATGATGTAATTGTCATAATTTAAAGAGAAAACATCATGACCTTGTTTATTTCATTATCTTGTATCAAATTAAATTGTTTCACAGAAGTTAAGTTTGGTTTAGTTTGGTTTATTGATTAGTGCCAGCAGCATTTCCACTTCCTCTTTTGCTTTTCTCCTAAGGTGTCTTGAACTGTTGTCTCAATTTTGTCGGCAGCTGTCAGGATGAATTACTGCCTGTCACATTCAAACTTTGTGGGCAAAGTACTTTACAATTTCAGAGTCCTAGTTTGACGTCATTGCCCACCAAAGTATCCAGATGTCACCATCTGCTCTCAGAGGTTTGATATGTTGAAGCACATTAAGCACAAGCCACTAGAGCTTGAGGCTATCAACAGGAGACAGTGTTATTGAGGTTATAATGGGATTGTGCTGGCTTAGCCCTGGATAAAACATATTATGACTGCTTCATTTTGAAACCCTTTTTCTGGTTAGTCAATTGTTAAGATTATTTCTTACAGCAAAATAAATCAGCTGAGCTTTCACCCTGATGATGTGGCAGTTTAAAACATTTATTTTTCCAATGTGATACTTTTGGATTAAGTGATAAATTTCCATTTTAAGTACACAAGTATGTATTTATGGATAGAGGAAAGTTAGAGAGGTGTCTATTATCATTTCGAAGTTGGACTTCCATTGGTATACTGAGGATTTCAATTCAGTAAAATAAATTGATGATTGTATCTTCAAAGTGGCCATGAAATAGTATTATGAGCCTTTTCAGAGGGATTTGGAGTTTGGAGAGAACCAACCAGGAGGATGAAGAGCAATCTGCCAAGCAATAATGCTCAGTGCTCAAACTGAATTATAACGTGGAAAGAGGAAAAAACAAAAGAAAACAAAAAAAAAAAACTCAATTTTTGTTACTCACTTTTCGAGCAACCTTCAATCTCTTTTACTCTCTTATTAAAATATCACTAAACTAAGATTGAATCTTGTTTTTGTTATTTGCTCTCCTCCTTCTGTTAGGCGGCATCCCCTTTGTCCTGACTGGGGAACTGTTTGAACAGTCCTATCGACCGGCTGCCTTCATGATTGCTGGCACCGTGAACTGGCTGTCCAACTTTGCTGTGGGCCTCCTCTTCCCATTCATCCAGGTAAGTGAAATCATCTTCAGCATTTGTTTCTGGGATCAGGTTTATCTTTTTAGTCAGTCTGGAGTCACAGGGTCAGGAGAGATGCTTTACACACACAAGGGCCCACAGTATGTTAGGGGTCAGCAACTGGCGGCCCACGGGCCAAAATTGGCCCACCTCCAATCATACATGGCCCCCCAGATGATGGTTATAAAAAAAAAAAAAAAAAAGATGCAGCGTAAGAAAATAAATCTATATTTTTGCTATCACAAAAAACCCACACACAAACATGAATTGATTGAAAAGTCTTGAACTGACAAAATCTGATAAAATAAAATAAAGCAGCATCTGTTTGACTTTGATGCACACTGGCCTGACGGGCACACTCGTGCATATCCAGCCGTCAGTGCTCTAAGTTTCTATCTGTCTGGAGTGGATATGTTTCTTTGAAGTTGCCTTTGGATATTTCATTCCTTGCACACTGAAACAACCTTATTGCAGATGAGACGGACTGGCTTGTCATTTAGAAACCTGTCTGATCTGGTGCTGACGGAGCGGAGTCAGATTTCAACCGTTTTCATCGCCAGGTTAGTGTCTGTTTCATAAGGCAGACAGTGTGAAGCCAAAACAGTAGTCTGTAAGAAAACCAAATGAATAACTTTGTCAAAATTGTTTTTTTGTACAAGATATAAAAGATGTAGACAAGAAAAAAGTTTTTTTTTATTAGGAGAGAGGTTTTGCCCAATGAAGATGTAATTTCTACCCACCACTGAGTTGTTCAGAAAAAAATAGGCTCAAGGCCAAACTTAGTTGGAGACTCCTGCAGTAGGTAGTACAGAAAGAAAGTACAGAAAGAATAAATAACTTCCATTATTTCCATTGGATTTATTATCTGAGTCTGAATGATGTTTTGTTTTTGATAAATGACCAGAGTCTCTCCATTACATCACTCTATGATTCACTCTAGACGCATGGATCCTTGTTTATTGTTACATATAGAAAATACCACAGTTTTTATGCTGGTCTCATCGTTTTATTTTGTCGTATTTATTTACTACATCTTTACAGATTAATCTGTGAAAATAATGTCCGACTTAAAACCTGCCCATAGTGCAAGAAAAGGTTAGGGGTCACTGCCCTAGGACAGTGTTTCTCCATTTTTTTTTAGACCAAGGACCACTTATCACCCAAAAATACCTCACGGACCACCAAGCTAGATAGCCCCAGAACAACAGGCTAGTTAAGCAACCAATGTAATACAAACAGGCATCATACATGTACTCACTGCTGGTACTGGCTCTAGCGTTAGCTTCCACAGTGTCCACAATGCTCGCTGCGGCTGAATCATCTTGCTGTTGCACTAGTGTTGAAGGTTTTCTCTTCCTCATTTGATTTTCTTTTTACTCTCCCCATCTTAAGCCATGATACATGATGATTTTGCCTGTGGGCTCGTTAATGGAGTAACGTTGGCTTGAATGTTTTCTCTTGGGGGAGTTCAAGGATACTTTTGTGAGTCCTGGCAAACTTGTTTTTTGATGTTCAATAAAAAATACAATAAAATAAAATTAAAATTATTCAGTGTCCACATTATTCAGTGGACCACTGGGAGGCACTGGTGGACCACTAGTGGTCCGCGGACCACAATTTTGCCCTAGGAGACAATGGAGTTAATTCTGTTTTGTTCTGTAATTCAAAACCTTGACCTGTATTTGTTTTCAGCATCATTCAGAGCACAATGTAAGGAGAGCAATGCAATGTCCAGGCCTGGTATATTAAAGAAGAGGTCCAAACCTGCAGTGCAAATAGTAACACACTTGTCTGCAGGCACACCTGGTTTCTGGAGGCAATAAGAGCAGACACACTGATTGGATGGATTCATGATAGATACAAAACACTGTACAATTTTTAAGGAGCATCTTCGCTTCTGCGCTGCACTTAGCACTGTGGTATGCACCGTTCATTGTTTTCCTTTAAAATAGTACATCCTGTAGCAAGAGGCTGCATGACTGTGCAGTGGCCAGTGCTATTCACTTACAGCAAGGGGGTTTCATGGTTTGATAGCCTGGCCAGATGGGTGCCTGTCTGTGTGGAGTTTGCATGTGTAGGTTCTCTCCAGGTACTCTGGTTTCCTTCCTAAGTCCCAAAACATGCTTATCCTTTTGTAAGTGTGCATGTATGCAAGAATGGCTGTTTGTATATATGGGCCCTTTGATGGACTGAGATAGAAAAAAGACAGCTGGGATAGGTTCCAGACACCCGCCACCCTAAAAAGAATAAGCAGTATAGAAGATGAATGAATGAATGAATAAATAAATGAAGTGTTATGTGAGCATAAGAGGGTCCAGAGTGCTTTGATAAAATAGGGCATTCTGTTTCATGACAATATTGATGGGGACATGTTGCTACCCAATTATTTGCCCTTGGCACCAGCCTCATGTTAGTCTTTGTTTTGCTTGAACTTCAGACTTGTGACTTTGTCAGTAATATTTGTAAGGCTTGGGTTAATTTTACCCCTCTAATGCAGATTTTTTTCAGATGCAATCTTTTAGGCTGTAGGCTATCTGAAAATGCCTGTCAGTCCTGAACAGTTGTGGTGTGAAACTGATCAAGTGTGGACTGTGACTGTGCCTGCATACTCATTTATCCATTCAGCCTCAAACACAAGGTACCACGGATAAAATATTGGACCTGACAGTAATGCTGAAAAACAAAAACGTCAGACAAAGAAACACATTAAAAACACTGTAGCACCGTGTTGTTCACTAAAATATTCATGATTCATTTTTTTAATGATACTGAGGTAGAGTTGCTGAACTGTGTTACCTTGTCGTTTTGATACCTTTTTTTTAATACCGCTACCTTTTTTATTCTCAGATCCTTTGAAGACTTTTAAAACCTCCAAACCTTTGAATCATTTCTTTATGACCACGTAGCTAGAAATCCACTTACTTGGGGATTCTTTTGTAGGACTAAAGTAAAGGGTAAATACATCAGATTCAGAGAGAAAAATCTATCAGTGTCTGGAAATGAAATGCTTTTCCTGGAAACTGCGGGTTCCCTTTCAGCTTCTAAAACCTGACTGCTGCTGGTGGCTCCACATCACTGTGTCATCTCTTTTTACCTCCCCTCTTTTCTTTCCTCTGTCTGCTTTACTTTGTTTGGCCTTGAGGTTTTTTAGCCCCTTTTCTCATCTCTCCAACCTGCACTTTCTCTTACCTTTTACCTTTACTGTTTGCCTTTTTAATGTTCACTTAAGTTCAGTCCCAGAATACTTAATATTTGTACACTTAAAGTAAGGGATTGGTGGTGTAAGGGAACTTCACTTTGTGTCTGCTAAGACATTTAATGTCTGTGTTGTGCATTAGCTCAGATCACTTTGGGTTAGTGTTAATGCAATAGCCACACATTTTAACTTCTCACCATGTTTTCTAAAACTTAAAAAGATAAGCCCTCAAATTTGATGCTTATATCCTTTTTCTTTTCTGCTCGGTGTACCTTACCTTACGGTTACCTCACTTCTCATCATCAACAACTGGATTAAAATGTTTGAGCACTCTTACAAAACAATGTAGTACATGTTGTAGCTGGAAATCCAACCAACCAACCAACCAACCAACCAGCTTTATTTATCAAGCATCTTAAAACAACCACAGCTGAAAAAGTGCTGTACAGACACACATTAAAGAAAACATTAAAACCAAATAAAACAAATAAGCGCAAATAAGATCTGACAAAAGAACTAAGTCTCACTGAGATTAAAAGGCAAAGTGGGTTTTTTAGCGAGTTTCAAAAGTGGACAGTGAAGGGGCCTCTCTAATGTGCAAGGATAGATTGTTCCACAACTGGGAAGCAACACGAGAGAAAGCCCTGTCCCCTCTGAGCTTCCTCCTTGATCTTGGTCCCTGCAAGAGCAGCTGGTCTGCTGGCCTGAGAGACCGGGAAGGTGAGTAGGTGTGAAGAAGCTCAGAGAGGTAAGGCAGGGCAAGACCATTTAAACATTTGAAAACAAACAAGAATTATAAAATCAACTATAAAATGCACAGGCAGCGCACCAGCTGCAGGTGAGAGAGCAGAGACTGACTCACTCCAACATAAAGAGCATTACAGTAATCCAAATGAGATAAAATAAAAGCATGGATCACTGTTTCAAAGTGCTGCCTGCACAGAAAGAATTTTACTTTTGATTTTTGCCAATAGCTTTGAATGATAAAAGCAAGACTTAACAACAGTTTAATTTGGCTGTCAAACTTAAAATCACTGAGCCCTGTGGGACCCCACATGGCAGAGGAGCAGAGGATTACTCTGAGCCTAAATTGTTGACACAGAATGACCTGTCAGTGAGAAAGGATTTAAACCTGTCCAGTGCTGTCGTAAATGTCCACTACGTGCTTTAAATGAGATTATAAAACTGTGTGGTCCATGGTGTCGAAAGCAGCCGTTAAATCAAGTAAAATCAGCACAGTGTAATCAGCAGAATCACAGATGGAGAAGATATCATTAAAAACTCTCATTAATTCTGACTCTGTGCTATGGGGCCCTTTAAAACCTGATCGAAACACCTCTTTAAGAAAACATGGAGGGACAGCATTATGGGGGGAACCTGAAGGCTTATGACCATGCACCACTTCCTCTAAAAGAGACAGACTCACAGGCTCAAATTTATTTAAAACTGCTGAGCAAGGGGCTGGGGCAGAGGGGTCAGAGTCTGGAGGTGTGATAAGAGCAACCTCTTCAATAAAAAACATTTAAAACTTATTGGACGAGTCCTGTCATTGAACCAGGGCTGAAGCCTTTGCCTGGGTTTTAATGGAGCCACAGAGTCAAGGGTGGTTTGGCAAGAAGACTCGAATCAGAATTTTACGATAGATAGTATCATGGGGCTGCACGGTGGTGCTAGGTAGTGCTGCAGCTACACAGCAAGAAGGTCACGGGACTGAATCCCAGTCCGCCCAGTGGCTTTTCTGTGTGGAGTTTGCATGTTCTTCCTGTGCATGTGTGGGTTCTCTTTGGGTACTCTGGCTTCCTCCCACAGTCCAAAAACATGCTCATCAGGTTAACTGGTGATTCTAAACTGCCCTTAAGCATGCGTGTGAAAGGTTGTCTGTCTCTATTGACTGACGACCAGTCCAGGTTGTACCCCGCCTCCCGTCCTAAGACAGCTGGGATAGGCTCCAGCCACCAACAACCCTGAACAGGATAAGTGGTGTAGAAGATGAATGGATGATAGTATCTTCCATTTCAGTTTCTGTGTTGTGAGCAGAAAGTTGTGGATGACTCAGCTACCAAGTAGCACTGACAGAGTGCAGATGGCTTAGTGGTCTAGGTTGCGTTCCATATGGCAAGAAAAGCTATTGAGCGGGCAGCCTGGGTTCAAGTCTGGCCTGTGGCAATTTCCCTGCATGTCACTCCCCAGTCTCCCCCTGTTCCTGCTCCATCCACTGTTCTGTCCTCTCTTGTTAAAGACATAATAAGCATAAAAAATAAGTTTAAAAAAAAACGTTTCAATATCACTTCATAAGTTGTGTGTTATTATGTGGAGGAGGGACTGTGGACAAAGGTACACAGGGGGGCAGCAAAGTTTATCATTTATCGATGCCATGTTAATTTGTTACTTCCACAATGCAAGAAAGTGGTGATGCTGCAAATAGCCATAAAAGTCTATAATTTGTAAATTACAGAGTCTGGTGTTTGGCTTTTCTTTTTCTGCTTGGGCTCAACTTGGCGTAGTACTGTAGAGAAATAGTCAACTTTCAGCATTTCATACACAACCTATAAAAAGACAGGCATTGTACCAGGCATTCTGATACAGTAAATATTGCCTTGATGATTTTTAATTGTTGTATAATAAACTGGACAATGACGAGTGAGTCTGACAAATGGGATAAGACTCCACTTCTTTCTGTCATGATCCTACTCATACTTTCGAGTTAGCATGATCACTAACTTATTATCCCTTATATATAAGTGAAGTTAAAAATGAATAGAAGAACAATCTAATTAATCCAAACAATTTAATTATACTTTATCTTGTTTGTTAAATTTAGCCTATTGTATCATACTTAATGTACTTGTTACAGCACTGTTCACTTTCACTTTTTGTATGCCGCAACAAAACAATTTCCTCCCCTGGGGATCAATAAAGTCCAATCTTATCTTGTCTTATTTCTTATCTTAATCTTTAAATGAAGAAGAGTTCTGTCTTGGTTGGAACTTTTTCTTTGTTTTGTCAATCCAATCTCTACATAAGAAAAGGGCAGCTCCAAAGAGATTTAACACAAAGAGGAAACTGAAGTTTGCTGCTTAACAAAATCTGTTGCTCACATTTTTTTTTATCTGCAGACAAATCAATAGTTTTGACAAAACCACTGGGAGAAGCACAGACAAAGAATGAGCTCAGGCTTGCTTGGGTCAGATAATTAGTGGAAGTAAAGCAAACACACTGGACCTTTAAAATCTCATCTACATCCCAGTTCAACAGAGAGTGGATATTACTGTCAACTTTAATGACATGCAGTTGGACAGAGAAAGTCCACAGTGTGCACCCAAGGCCAACACTGGGAGGGGAGTTGTCTGCAGCAATGTTTTTAAAAGCTTGATGAAAAAAACCTAGGTAAGGGAGCCAAAAATTAGGGTTGGAGACGAGAGGTTAGTATGAGTGTCATGTTTCATTCTGGAGCAGCCTGGGAGAGGATGCTGAACCTGATTCAGGACAGTGTGGGAGTTGTTGTGTGATCAGGTTGTCAGCGCTGTGTCGGGGTCCTGCTCAGTTTGTTGAGGTGTCATTTAGAAAGAACTTACACGCAAGAAACCCTTTTTTGAAGGCTACTTATCAAAGATTCTAATGATTTCACAGAGTTTTTACTTGATTTATGAAAACAAACTCTCAGGAACCAAAAAATAGTTCTTGGGACTCCACATTTGAGACCACTGCATTGGTAAAAATAAACTCTGTAGCCGACTCACTGCAGCTGAACAAGGTTTTGTGCCTCATATGAAGGATGGATTTTTAATAACTCATCCACTTTTGTTAGATCTATATATATTTTATTATATAAGTCATAATAAGTGGCATGATTGCATGGGCCTCAAGGCCATAGCCGCAACTCCCCATCTTTGCCCATTGGTAAATAATTTTTTGGAAGTTAGATGAAATCGGGATTTGGCTATGCAAAAGTTGGAGGTTGATACGTTTGCTAAAACACTTCCTGTAAAACCAATATCACTTTAAGGGGACATATCTTGAAAAAACAACTTTTTCAATATTTTTTCTCATATACTTGGGTGTTCAGAGTTTTCACTCTCACAAGAAATGTGGAATATGCCAAGTTTGTAATCCACCTCTGTCTGATAACACTCATTCTGACAGTCTGTTCAGAATCTGCTGACGTTATGGCGTCACAAGATGAGTTATTGTAATTATACCCAGCACCTCACCTGGTGTCTCCTCAGTCATCCTCTGAGCCACACCTTCAGAGCGATGTTTTAGGCCTGTCATGGATTCACTCGAATGAGTAGGAACCTGTAGGATGTGGAGGACTCATCTTCACATGTAGCTGGATGTTATTTACAATCTAATACCCATCACATTATGTTGCCTGCGGTAATCTAAATGTAATACCTGTCACTTTCTTGTGACTTATACAGCAGACAAACACATGATGTAGACCTTCACATGCGCTCCACATAAAGAGTGGTGGGCTGAAAAAGTGCTCAATGGGATTTAAAGGGACACACACCAAAACTAAGTTTTTGGGAAAAGCTATTTCAGGCTGATGTAAAACCTTCACTGGTGCTTGATTTAAATAATATTAGACTGAAACATGGTGAGGATCCTTCATTTAACACAAAAGGGGACTGTATAAAAGGTGGGAAGGGTATGATAGTTCCCCTTTAAACTCCTATCTGATTTGTAAAGGTAGAAGTATAGAGCAAATTTGACTATCTGTGTGAAGTCCAAGCTGTCAATTCATTCAAAACTAAACTACAAATCTTTCCTCTTGCCAACTTCTCCAAACTGTCCTCTGAAACTAACTCAATACTTTGTGTTCCTTCACGCCTCTCTGAGCCTTCAAAGTCCTCCTGATTTTTCTCCTTTTTCTGTGTTTATTTTTTCCATTAGTAGACAGTCACGTCACAGTTTACCCTCATGAGTGTATGATTGCAGAGGCTGTCTGCTGTAGAGACATAGATGATCTTAGAATGCCATTATTGACCAACACAACTGGAGAATTCAACCATGCGATAGCAAAACAATATTTTTCCTCTTGTTACTCTCATTTCCAGTGTGTTCCCCTTTGTACATGAAGCATGAATTATTTTGTTCCCATCATGCCTATGGGCAGACTGGAAGCGTCCTGATTTTCCCCCTCACATCAAGGCTCAGAGGATTTACCATTGAGCGAAGATATCAAGTCCTCTGTGTGCCCTGAATACCAAATGTGTCCCTCAACAGTGTTGGGGGGTCAGGCTGAGAGGGGGGCTGTGGAGCAGCGTGGGCAGTGTGCTCAATTGTGAGGAAACGTATCCACAGTGGCCTGCAGGTACATTATCTCTGCCAAACCTGGCTGACAGCCTGTGGGTCCAGAGGACTCGTCAGGGACAAGCGGTCTGCTGTTGTGTGTGTGTGTGTGTGTGTGTGTGTGTGTGTGTGTGTGTGTGTGTGTGTATGGCTCCTGGGATCTGAGTGGAGTGTGCATTGACGGAAAATGTGTGTGCTGCTCCACACTCTTGCCCTGTGATCAAGCTCTGCAGGGAGAGTAGTAGTGTAAACTGCCGGGTGATGTCAGAACTCATTATTTGTCATTTAATTTGTTCTCTGAATCTGATTCCTCTGAGTGAAGGATAATTTATCAGGTAAATTATTTGGCCACTAGATGTTAAAAAAGGAAGAAAACTATAATCTGAGGGAAAGTGTATCTAGAGAATTTCAATTTGTAGCCCAATCATGTAATCACAGGTGTCATTGTTTGCCTTTTAAATGAGTTGGAGGCAGTCAGGTGCATAATAAGCAGCTCATTTGGGTTTTGTTTATCATTTACTTGTCACGTCCTATCATTACAAGCAGATTCTTTGTTGTGCTTGTCTCAGTTAGACCTTGTTAACTGTCATCTGCACTGAAAGTCGTTTTCATTTAGCATGAAAACATTTCCCTGCCCTAAAATAACAAAGAGGAATTTGATGGGGTCAAAACAACTGGCATCTTAAATATACCCTCAGTTTAAAACTTAGACTTTTTTCTTGTTTTGTGCCAGCCCTAAACTACATGATGCTATGGCATTCTTTTTGATGTGGCTGGTTTTGCAGCCATCTGGCGTTTTTCAGTGTGACCCAGTGTCTTTATGGCAGAGAAAGCCCACACTAAATGAACTGCTGCTGTAGTTTCCCAGAGGACGCCAAGCCACGATATTGGATGTAGAGGTCCAATTTGTTTCACAGTCATCAAGTACAACCACTTAGCTTGCAGGGGTGAGATTGCCTTCTATTGCCATGAATGATGAATACTTCCTGGGGAAAGATTTTGTTCTTCATTAGTATATCAGCAACACTTTTAATTGGCTGTAATTCACTGCATCACTTTCCCCATCTTACAATCAAACTTCCGGCAATGAACATTTAGTTGCGAAAATCAATACATAAAACAATTTGCTCTTGTTTTGAATGTGGGTGCAGTGTACAGTTGGAAAAAAGAGAGGAACTATTGGTTATTTGGGTGAAATAAAACATGTTTAAATATTCAGATATGTATCTACAGGCAGCAGTGCAGATAAACAGAGCCCAACAGTTCACACTAAACACAAAGTGCATTATTATCAATAATAAATTCAAAGCCCATTTCCCCCCATTTCTCACAACATCCACTTCAAGGAGTTTCTTAACTTTGTAGTATGAGGTGGAATAAGAAAGTTTCAACAAAATGAGGGCTATATTTAGTTTACACATGCTTATCAAAGGAAGACGTGGAGAGTAAACCCTTTCTGAAGTGTATGGGTTTGATAGGTATATATTGTTGTCGGAGAACTGAGATGTAAAAAAATCCAACTTCTATTCAAGAAGTACACCAACGTGCACACATGCTCACATAATTTATATGGGTTTAGATACTGGCCTTTGGGTCAGGGTTTGGTTGTATCAGTACTGTCAGTACTAGAAGCACACATTAACAAAGCATGGGGCTGTGAGAGCACAGATGTGGAGTGAGGGGTGTGTGTGTGAGGGTTATCCTTTTCATCAGGGCACAGGTATTGTGTGCTTATTAAAATGTAAATGTGAACTTTCAAAGTAACAGTCAAAGATCAGCAAACAATGTGAATACAAAATGAGTTTTATAGTGCAGCATATTTATCAATTTTAACTGTCACAAGCTGGAACAAACAGAGAAAAAGAATATAATCCATAGTGTAACCAGTGTTTAACCCTTTGAGCCCAAAGGTCCCCCAATTGGGGGACTTTGACTGCAAACACAGTGTGAAATAATGCACTAATGAACAATTGCACATCAAATTAAACAGCAGACCATAGGCCCCTGACTATATCAACCTTTTGTACATTTTTTACATGCCACAAACACAACTCAAATAACAACTAATGAATCACCACGTCAAACTCTGTACAGCTCCACTGTGTCAACCCACTCAACAAAATTCAGACTTTTTTGCTGCGTCATTACATGCTGAACAAAAGATCAACACCTCAAATGAAAGTGGAGGCTCCACAGATTCCAATGATGTAAATTAAAGCTCTCTAGACCAAAGTATCAGTAAGATAGAGGCCAAAGAATCACAAACACAAAAAGCACTTCGCTGAATGAAAGTTTCAAAGTTTTTCTTATCTCTGCTGTTTCGCCAAGAAAAATACATTTGTCTAAAAAAAATCCACAGCACTGTCTGTTAGCCATATGTCTTATGTTACACTCAAAACTTTCTGACTTTCGCTATCGGACTTGAGGACCTGGAGGTAACCCTTACAGTGTCTGTATGCATCAGGCTGGGTCTCACCTAACATCAGCATTCTGCTGATTCTGACTGACTGACACTACTGTCTGTATCATTTTGGTGACTTTAGCATCATTCTGCAGTCTCGAACCATTTCAAAGAGCTGTCAATCACTCAAACCGACCAGTCGATGATAGAGACATATGTATTCACGTATAGGTAAATTCTGTGGGTAACAGCGTTACACACCTGAGACACATCTGGTCCCGCAACTGGTATGATTTAAAAAAAAGAAATTGTATTCGGATTGGGTTGTATTTTGATTTCTGCAATAAAACCTCTCTAATTTTGTTTAATTTAATTAATTTTGTACTCTTGTATACATTGTCATAAGTGATACCAATTTATTATCAACAAACAAAAAAAATACACGTCCAGTCCAGGGTGTACCCTGCCTCTCGCCCTCAGCCAGCTGGGATAGGCTCCAGCCACCCGTGACCCTGAACAGGAGAAGCGGTATAGAAAATGGATGGATGGAAAAAAAATACATTCCCAGGTGCCTTGTTTAAAACTCATGATTATCTAGTTTGATCCAGGTTTGCACATCTGAAACAACATAATTATAATTGATTATAATAATTCAGTCCAGCTCTATTTTCTAACACTGTGCTCCTCAGGTAATTTATATTCCAAAACTAAAGGCTTGTGCCTAATCTCATTTTTCATTTTGTGCTGAATCCCCACTTCTGCCTTTTCCCCAGTCACCCAGTTTCCTTCCACTGCCACAGCGTTTCACTCAGGAGAGTCAATATGTATTTTACATGGATGATATGATAATGAATTATTGTTGGCCTCGTTGATGCTTAAACTCTCCAGGGAGATGGAAGGGTGACTATCCCAAGTTACAATAAAATGTAGTCAACTGTTGCACTACTACTGGGTATGACTGGGGGATGCAAAGAGCTGATGACCATTGCAGACATGAATAAGCATGCATAGAGGAGTAATTGAAGCATACATGCAACAAATCAGTTGCACTTGACAACTGTAAAATCACATCACACATATAGTATGTACTGTACATAGTGTGGATTATGGATGGTGGTGTGTTGCCTTCTTTATGTAATGATAAATGTTAGCATAAAAATACTCACAATTCAACATCTTGCATATCGACATGCTGTAGCCTCTGTTACTTGAATTAAGATCTAATGTCATGCTGAATATTGCACTGCCCCAGAATGGTTAACACTCTGTGGCAGATTTATTCTGTTAATTCTCACACTTTCTCACAAAACCAATAAAGGGAGTAGACCCCTTTAGTGCTGCTGCTTCAGAGAGATTTATCTTATTGTTTGCTTGAGTGACTTTATATATGAACAATGAAGTGATGTAAAGCGGGAAAAAAGGTGCAAATGCAGAGAAGGAAAGTTAATTGCACAAACAGTCTGGAGGAATTAGTTGTACTACCCTGAAAATAAGCAGAAAATTACTAATTATGTGCATTTCTTTCCTTTAATTGAGCTTGATGATAAGGAGAAAGGAGGAAGATGTTTTTGTACTATAATTTGTATGCACTTTTAGTCTGTTGGATTCCCTTTCTCTCTATTTGATATGTTTTTTTTGTTTATGCTGTCTTGGCTGACATCCTGAATGAAAACAGTCTTCATTAATTGCACAGACCTGGAGTGAACCACTCACAATGCACCCTGATGCTTCATTAATCAGTTTTTAAACATCTATTTCAACCCTGCATTTCAATCCCTACGTCAATTTCAATCTACAGACAATCAACATGAGCTACATACTTCTAAGATGATCTAATGACAACAACATAAAATAGACCTCCAGTCTTTTCACTCCAGGGTACACTTAAAAGCTAATCTTGTGTTGCTCAGCTCTATCTTATTATTAACTGAAGGTACTATAGGCAAGAATAGAGGCTGTTATCTAACATCAGATAAATGTGATGTTTAAGTTTAGAATAATCTTGTTGTACAGCTCATCCAACAAACAGATTTTGTGTTGCATCACATAAACACTGCATCTGTGGAATAAACACTTCAGTTACATTATGTAAAAAATCAGACACTGACATGAACAGCTGGAGCCTAAGGAGACTGGATAATGTCAGTAACGTTCAAGAAAAGTCTGAGAGGGAAAGGAGCTGGTTGAGATCCTCAATGACCCATGAGAGAATTCTTTGTCATTAATATTATTCTAATACATCTGTATCTTCACTCCACTGTATGATCACAGGTTCTAACCAAAACAGGAACAACAGGAATGTAGACATAGTCTATATGTATGAGAGAAAAGATGTTGAGATAAAAATTGTGTTGTTCTTTGTTGCTTAGGGGCAGTTAGGACACTCAGATAGGAAAATAAAGTGTAATCTGACTAATTTTGAAGCTGATGCTGTTACATAGTGTTAGGACACAGTGTAAGAAACCTGAAACCTTCTTTTCACCAACCACAAAGCAGCGTTGTGCTCCTTTTATGCCTTATTTTTCCCGAACATGTCATGTCCTCACCTTTCCCTTCCCTGTAAGTACAGTTTTATATTGCTGCTGAGAAATGGAGCTGGATGATTTACTGAGAACATCTAGATTCATCAGGTATCCCCTTAAATGTTTAAACATTCAAGTAATAATCAATAAAACTAAAACTTCTGTGTCTCAATGCTTTATGTACCCCCCCCCCCCCCCCCCTCTCTCTCTCTTTCTGTGTTACACACAGGCACACTCACTTGCGTGTGCACACACAGGCACAGATGACTCTCCATAGATCACAAATAGAGTGGTGTTTGATCTATGTGTATTATAAATCAACATGTTTTGGAGAGATAAGACCCTTTTCCAGGTTCATGTTGATGTTTATGTTCCTTCCTGTTTGCTACTCTGGACTGTACAGTTCATGCATCAGTTTCCTGAAATAATAAATGGTTGCTGTTGCTATAGTATCTTTTCCCTACAGAGCCCTTCTGGTAACATTGATAATTTAACATAACTCTTGGCCATAAGGCTGTTGGCACAATATAGTTAACATATACTAAGAGTAGTATATTTATATATGATGGTTTGAGATCAGGTCAAATTCAAATAATGGTCAGTGATGAAATCAGTGACTTCCCTGAGCTCATTGTAATCTTTGTGTTTGAGAGCTCATATTTTGTGCATCTGAGTTAAAGTTCCTGCAAGAATTATTTTGTTTATGTGGATTTTGGCACTCCCTCTGGATAAAGCAAAATACAGTATCTTTCATCAGATGAGCTTATATTGATGTACACATCAAAAATATTTTTCTTTAACAGGGTTTCTGTCCAGCTTTTTCATAATGTTGATTTATGTCCAAGTGTTCGTTCTTTCAGCTAGATTTTTTTAAAATTAGTTATTTACTTCTTAAAAAGGGATTAATTATCAGCTTTGTTAAAAGCACAGGCTTTTTGCAGTGTTCTGTACCAGATTGTTTGAAGAAGAAAGGCAAGAGAAACTCATTAAGAACAAGTCAGTTTGCCCCTCCACATGCCCCTGCTACACCAGTGAAAAGTGTCAGCATCCATCATTCTGTTTCATATCTCACAATGGATGGAAATGTAGGCTTGTTGTTCACTCCTAAGTGGTACATCTTGTTGATATTATTCCACACTATGTCAGCAGCAGAATCCCTCATCTTTCAGCATGGTGTTAATGGCCTCATCCGTCAGCCATCCCCTCACAGCTTACTGATGTGAAAAATTTACCACATGGACAATCATCTCATCATTGATGGCTGTACTTGTTTGTGTAGATAATAAATTGGTATCACTTATGACTTGAGTTTGTTTTTGTAGTTGTTGCTGTAATTTAAATAGTGCATTACTGAGACAGAATAATGGGCTTACATAGGCCAGGCACCTGCAGCAACACTCCACCTAATAAATACATTTTTTTATCTGCTGATATATCCCAACTAAGACTTTTGATCAGTAAGAAGGCTGAGAGACTCATGGTACGGTACACTTCATACTTCATGTACATATGCACGTGGGCATGATCACTGTGATCGCTTTTCTTAACAGTTATTTTAGCAGTAACAGGGGTGTTAGAGGGCTGTCGGACCAAAACAACTTAACATGAGCCAAAAAGTTACTAAAGTTGCAATCCTGTGCGCTCTCTCTCTCTCTCATTGTGCTGACTCTGATGAGACCACACTCCATCTAAACAGACGCTTCATGGTGACGTAGGTGGGCCATGTGTTGTCACGTTGTAGTAGTGTGACCACAGGCCGTACTGGCCAGCGGAGGAGCGGTGCTGCGGGGGGCAGTCGTGCTTGAGTACAGCACGGTTTGAATGGCTAGTGTGACCTCGCCCTAAGCTAGTCATCTTGCTTCTGTACTCTGGTGTGCACAATTATTTATACATGCAGCAACAAACACACACAAAATCAGTCTGTTAACAAGCCTGCAAGGCACAGCTCTGAAGAAGTGCTGAAGAACAGCTGAGGATCTGTTTCTGCTTTACTGCAGGGCTTTTTTGATTATGTAAGTTTAGTTTCTTTGGTTGGCCTAAATTGTGTAAAACCGCATCACTCTGCCTCTGTGCATCAAATATTTCTGTGAACCCAAAACCTGAAAGTTGAGGCTATGCTCTTGAATGCCTTAACACAGATGTCATAACATATATGTGTATCAAATAAATTTCAGTTCATTCCTAAAAATTAATTTCTGAAAAAACACTGAGAAATAACGTCCTAATTCCCGACTGGAAAATATAGCATATAAAATTAGGTGCTGTCAGTTTTCTTGCTAAAAAGCCTCTGCTATTGTTTTTGTAAAGACGTTACAAAGTCAGTGATTACAGTGATTTGACAATGTGCTGTGAGTTAAACTATATTTCAGAGGAGAGAGCAGGGACTACAATCAGTTCAGGGCACTTTTAAGCTGAGGAAACCGGAACTAAAATGCTTCAGTAATGATCCAAACTGATATGTAAATGCTAAACCAGGTTATTCTACACCCTGGGTCTAAAGTCATTGTAAAGACAAGAGAGCAGCATTAACCTCCATATGATCCTGTCCCAGTTTATTTAAAAAAAAAAAAAAAAAGTTGCCCTAACTGTGTACATTATTGCGGCTTATCTGGTTAAGTGTTGATATGAATTATGAATTTTGAATATGAATTTTACATTCTCAGTTCAATATTTCACAATATCAGAGGCCATGCTTTACAGCTCTTCTTGCCATAGAAGCAGATATTTGCCCTTGGTGACAGGGTCCCTCTTTCCTCTTAGTAGATCTAAACAGCATCTGATATTTCTACCTTTGTGTGTCTGGAGTCAAAAAGGTGATTATTCCCGGAAATTTCCACTCAAACCTTCAGTGTTTATTGCCTATTTAAGAACTCCTTCACTTCTCCATCTTAGCCTTAATTTCCTTGAAGGCCCAGGGGCTTTTTCCCCTCATACATTTATTTTCTGTTCATTGAAATACCAGCTGCGTTTGAGAAGTTTTGCTTTGGAGCTTTCCTTTTGGAGAGAGATTTTATGGAGGACATAATTTCTTCATTTTTTGTCTTTATTCTCAGGATATAACATAAAATGTGTTTTGCATACAACAGCAAAACCCTTTCCCCACAGGGAAAAAAAATCCCCTCATCCTTAAATTATGATGGAAAGAATACATAATGTTGAAATAATAGGTTGCTCTTTGTGAAAGGATTCTTCATCACACATCTTATTTAAGTGTCAACTTTGGAAATCTAAATGAACCTTTTGACCTCTGAAAAAAATACATGACTCATCAGAAAAACATCAGGCAGATATTGCAAAGCTTTAAGAATCAAAACTATCAATCAAGTTAATCTAAGTATCTTCCGAAACTTCTTCAGATCATAAACATCAGTGGCTGTACTGTATGACAGATTATAGTCTGTAGATAGTTCCACCTTCTTCTTTACAACAAAATCTTGAACTTTGCAATATAGTTCTGGAAACCTTGTGTGTGTGTGTGTGTGTGTGTGTGTGTGTGTGTGTGTGTGTGTGTGTGTGTGTGTGTGTGTGTGTGTGTGTGTGTGTGTGTGTGTGTGAATGTGGTACACACATAATGGCCAAGGACAGCATATGCCAGATTACCTCATGTCTTCTCAAATAATCCAATCAGATTATCCTGTGGTCTGCTGTGGGTTAAGAGTGAATTTGTCCTGGTAAACAGCCTCAAATTGTGTTGAGGATGACAATGTAAGTATTAAACTTGTTCAGTATTTATGACCAAAAATCTTCAAGTGTGTGGACACACAAGCCAACCACTCTGTGAGTTGTGACGTGGAATGTAATGTAGCCAACCAGGAGGCGAGCTGATAGTACGAAGGATTTTTTCCAAAGTCATGTCTTATTTTTGTTCGGGAATTTTCCATTAAAAAAGTCCCAAGACCACCATCATTCCCTCTTCTATGTCCCCTACCATGTTGCATTTTGTGTTTACCAATTGTTGCTATGTAATGCTGTTTCTTCCTTTAAATTTTTGTAGATCATGTTTGGTCATCACAGAAGATTTCTGTCTTGGAAGATGAGATTCTAGATCAGTGGTTAGACAGAAATGTTATGTGTGTGGTGAGCTATTTTGAGATTATTGAAGCACACCACACAGTACAATTGAAACTGTTCATAGCTTATTAACTCAAAACTCATCTGTTCAGGCTTACTTACTCTCTTTAAACTGTCTCTCATGGACATCCTGCTTCATTCATTTATTGTATTGTATGTTGTTTTTTATCTTGTCTTTTATATTTACCTTCTTTACAGTGACCTTGGGTGTCCTGAAAGCTTTAAATAAAATGCATTAATATTATTATTATTTTTCATCTTCATGTGTGGGTTCTCTGAAGGATAAGTAATGTCTTCAGATTTATAAAATCCTTATACATGTACCCCGCTTTAAGGGGGGTACATGTATAAGGATTTTCAGCATGCTCTGGCATGCTCCGGTAATCTAAACACAGCTCACCACACACATAACAATTCTGTCCCACTATTGATCTAGAATCTAGTCCTCCAAGACAGAAATCTTGCATGATCTCGCGTCTTCAAACACGTAGAAGAAGAAAGATAGCAACTGTGGAATGGAAGAGGACATAGAAGAGGGAATGATGGTGGTCTTGGGCTTTTTTTTTAACAGAAATTCCCAAACCAAAAAGAAGAAAAGACTGGAGACAGCGGAGACACAGACTTCCTCACAAACTTTCCATGTCAGATCAGCCATGCTTGATTCGTTTACATCTGCTACATCATTCCTCAAGCAGCTCGCCTCCTGATTGGCTACATTCCGTTCTACATCACAACCCACAGAGAAGATTTTTGGTTATATGTATTGAACAAGTTTAATTGTGGGCTCTGGCTCGTTTCACAGCCAGTTATTGGGACAAATTCACTCTTAACACACCTCAGACCACAGGACAGTGTTGGTTTTAATGCGCATGTACAGTTTAGAGACTCTTGTTTGAAGTGTAATCATTTTGTTTTGATCTTCCTCCTCTGCTCTGCCAAGAGGTTCAAGAACTCTGTAGGACAGAGTTTTCCATCATCACATCATCCAGTCTGTTTCACATCAAATAACTGTGAATTCAGGCTTTTTTTTTTTTGCCTTTCTTTCAATCTAGAAAACGTGATTTTCAAAGTGATCTCAAACCTCATTGGTGCATCAGCGATGTGATTTTTCTCCCTGATATAATGTCAGTTATACACCCACAGGACTCAGGACTTTAATGGCTATTCAACATTTAATAACCATTTCATTTTTTTAGAGGGTATAATGATCTTAATTTATAGATCATGTTCTAAACACAGATGCTGTTTCTATGGAAACAGGACACATTCAGCCTTGGTTTCTCATACTGTAACCTTAATTCTATGTTCAAAGATAAAAAGTGTGTGAAAAGGTCATTGCAGAACACTGACAGCACAGTAAACTTTGCGCGCTGCATACTGGACGTTGTTGTGACATTCGGTTGACCTTCAGTCCTTTGTTGTCAACCTGTTTTCTCTGCAGCTCTTGCAGATAAATACCATTTTGTACTTTTGTCCTGGTGTCATTGATTTGAAGGAAAATGTGAAAAAAAGGGGACAAAAAAATAGAAAGACAACAGTTCAGATCCTCAAAGGTAACGAATAACAATGCTTCAACTCACACTGATTACAGGTTTCCTATGTGTGAAAGCCTAGTCTTGTAATTATCTCAGACGGAGGTTTTGCTGTTAAAGCGCCCTGTGTCCATATAATGTTGACAGACACCTTGAGATTTTAAAACAAGTATAGGGCTCTTGAAGAATGCAAAAACATAATATCTGTTTCAGATTTTATCCTTAAAGTCAAAGACGTACTCATCAGACAATTGCAAAAGATATGTATCAATTTAAGCCACCATGTAATCTTAATTCTATAACTTTTCAAAAGTCACCAAATCAAAATATAATTTGTGAGCTGTCATGCTGTAAAGAATAACAAATACAGCAACTATTTTATATGTCTTTAAGTGGTAGTTACTCTGTAATCTTTGCCAACAGTTGTTTACTGTAGGAAATAACTGTTAATTACTGCAGAATCTCTCCACTGCCTTATTGCCTCGATTAAATAAAATGATGGATCATCTTGTTCCCATACAAGACCAAAGGTTTATCTTGATTTACAAAGTAAGTGGAGCGTTACCTTTTTTGTTCTCATTGTCACCTTTTGTTTACTTGCCCTTTTGTGCCTACCTAACTCTCAAATTATTAATAGGTAGGTGAAATTATACATTATGAACCAAACCAAGTGCAAATGTCAGTGCTGAATTGCAGCAGCTCCAATATGTTAGACTGTTGTACAATATGCCGTTCTTTGCACAACTAAATGAGTAATTATTAGCTTTAAAAGGCTCAATAAAAAATTTTAGCCTTTTGCTTTGAAACAACATTAAAACTGGAGTGAAGTGTATTTCACTGTGTGTTATTATAAAACAAATCTCCCAAATTTTGTAAGTTCCACACTGTGCATGATGTATTTTAACAACAATCCTATTTTCTACGTTGTGAGTTTTTTTTATTTTTTAAGTTTAAAGTGCTTTTTATCAGGAAACACTCATATTTCTCAAAATAAGAAACTGAATAAAGTCTGTCTTTCAGAATTTCAGTAAATGCAGCAGAATTAAAGAACTGCAAATAAAACAGTTTGTGTGTGCAGCTGAAGGTGCAGCTCTTTGTATACACAATAACAGATTTTTTTATTGTTTAAGTAGAAACCTATACCTCACAAAGTGAAGAAAAAGGTGTCAAATAAAGGATCACAGTGTACTTTGCTTTGTTCCAAATGTCCATGCGTTTGGAAACTATGTTTTCTAGTCCAAACGTACCCAGCAAACACATTGTTTAATTTGATAACATTTTTGAAACAAGCATCAGGGAAAAAAATACTCACAATGCCCCACAGGAATTCAGAAACAAAATTTTTTCCTCCCCACAAAGTTTTTACCTTAAATGTTTGCTTAGTATTGTGCTGCCTGATGACCTTGATGGCCTGTGTGTGAGCTATGTAAGTGTGTGTTTGTTTTTGGAGGAAAAGTGATGGGCTTTTTAAAAAAAAAAAAAGAATTAATTTCATCCATTTTGCTTCAAAAATCTGTTTCAGAAACAGATGGGTGACGTCACGGAGGCTACGTCCATTAATTATACAGTCTTTGGTGAATTTGCATGTCTCGATCTCTGTCACGGATTGGTTGATTTGAGTGATTGACACCTCTTTGAAATCGTTAGAGACTACAGAATGATGCTACACGCACCAAAATGGTACTGGCAGTAGTGTCAGTCAATCAAAATCAGCAGAATGCTGGTTTTAGGGAAGATCCATCCTGCTGAAGCCTGCTGCATACAGACACTGTTAGGATCCTCCCAGGGTCCTAAAGTCCGATAGTGAAAGTCGGAAAGTTTTGAGTGTAATACAAGACAAAAAACAAATGAATGTTTTTCGCAAAACAGCAAAGTTAAGATGTTTGTGATTCTTTGGCCTCTATCTCTGTGATACTTTGATGTAAAGAGCTTTGTTTATATCAATGGAATCTGTGGAGTCTCTGCGTTCATCTGAGGCATTCATCTTTTGTTCCGCATGTAGTGACCCAGTGGTAGAGCCGGAAATGTGGTGAGTAGGTAGAGCTGTACAGAGTTTGATGTGTGGTGATTCATTTAGTTATTATTTGAGTTGTTTTTGTGGCATGCAAATCTGCCTTACATGTGGATATCTGTCTGGAGCTTAAATTAGACCATGATTAAACTTCTGGTGTTAATTACAAATCATATTCAATTATAAAGAATCTAAGCAAGATCTTTACACACATACAAATGAGCATGTCTTTCTCACAGTTTAGAATGGAGAGGATGAAAGAAGGAAGAGATGCGAAGTGATAAAAAGTAAATAAACTGATAATTCACTTCATTAATTCACAATGACATCAGTGACAAAAAGTGTCAGTAATTGGAAAGGCATGGAGAAGTGGAGCTGAATACGTAATTTGACAGATAACAGAAGTTTATAGTGAAGAGGCAGTGATGCCACAGAAGATGTGTACGAATGGATTTGCAGAAGCAAAGAAAAGAGTGCAGGAGTCCAGGCTGACCAAGGTCAAAGAAGTAGCAGATGAGTGTGAAAGACAGAAGGTGACAGAGTTATTTTTAGCTGGCTATGCCGTATATATTGCAGTGTGAGTTTAATTCTATCCAGTTTCTCCAGGGCATCCAGATCCCGAGAATAACTCACTGGTGACTGACTGGCTCCTGAAACCAGCTCTAACCACTGGTCATTACACAAACACTGTCACATTCCTTCAGCTCAATGCCAGCCTGACACTGAGGTGTCACTGAGCCTGCAGGGACATGTTTACAGAAGTTTCAACATAAATCCTTAAAGATGTCAATAAATGCTACTGAAAATGTTACTGCATGATTTGAAGTTGTCCTGTGTAATTTTGATGTTCTTTGGTTTCTCCACTGAGTCATTATATTATTGTGAGACCAATTTCCATTTGGTTTTTTAAGCTATCCTAACTTGGGCGGGTCTCTTTGAACACACCTGCTAAACTGGCAGTCAACACTGTCAAATGCCTATATGGTATCTTTATTTTATTCTTATATTACAGAGTTTTTTTTCTACAATCACAAACATTTTCAAGCACAGGCAACTCAATGCAGTGTCTGTGTGTTTACTTCTAATTATTTGCTGCGCTCTCTTGCTCTCTATCATCTGCTGTTGTTTCTCTTTCCTGTATTTATTTTCCAACAGCTGCTGTCTGTCTGAGTATTTGCTGACTTAATCACATAAATGCCTGCTGTGTGATCACAAAACAAGAGTGCGCTAATTAAATAGTAGACCTACAGTTATGAGAAGAGACACATACATTACTACTTACTAGCCGACTTTTTTAGAGAAATAACTTCAGGGTCTAACTTCTTATCCTCTGAGTGATTTTGAAAAATCAGCTGAGAGTTGTGTTTGTTCCTGAGAGAAAATGAGTGCTGTGACTTCTTCCTCTACTCCTGCTTTGTACATTACTTGTGTCAAGGGAGTGAGTGGTTTACGTCTAAACTGCTATTTCCAGGACCAACTTCTTGCTTTATACACATAAATAAAACATATTATGTTTGATTTCTCTGTACTATAAGTGTTATTATTACTGAATTATCTTTATTAATTTTTCAAGCAATCAAACAAAAAAAAAAACACAAATGACATCATACAATATCCCTCCCACCAAACAACAACAACAACAACAAAATTATCATATACCACAGCAAATTAGACAATATCATACTAGTCTAGGAATGGGCTCCACTCTTTACAGAATTTGTTGATTGACCCTCGATTAAGGTACCTGAGCTTTTCCATCTTTAAATTATCAATGACACTGCTGATCCAACAGCTATGTAAAGGAGGCAAGTTGGACTTCAGTTTGCACAAAATTAGACATCTAGCAATGATGAAAAAGGCCAAAGTGGGGATATTGGCTCAGGGGATACACAGGTCCTTCTGAGCCACACCAAATATTGCCAATGGCGGCTCCAGATCAATGTCCTCATTACATATGTATGAAAATGTCTCAGAAACCTTATTCCAAAATGTTCTCATCCTTAGACATGACCAGAAAGTGTGAAAAAGAGTTGCTGGGTCTTGGTTTTGCCATTGACAGGTTGGGTCAATGTCAGGAAAAGGTTTTGCAAGTCTCGTCCTTGAAAGGTAAACTCTGTGAATTATTATTTTGATTTGTTGTAGTTAAATTAACTTTGACCTAATGCCATTGTGATACAGATGATTTATGAACATGCAAGATGTAATAAGAGGTAATAACAACAGGCACTATTCGGTTATGACATCTATAGAACAAATGATTGATCACACTTAATGTTACTTATTTGTAGACTGTGAGTTCCTGTGACATTATAAGTGATAATGATGAGTATGGCTGTCAAAGCTTGTATCCATTTCTGTAATACTGAATCATTTTCTGTGTCATGTTTGCAGGATGC
Source organism: Labroides dimidiatus (assembly GCA_030710495.1). NCBI lineage: Eukaryota > Metazoa > Chordata > Actinopteri > Labriformes > Labridae > Labroides > Labroides dimidiatus. The sequence goes on along the minus strand of CM061143.1, from coordinate 20,866,334 downwards.
GGCATATGATAATCTATGAGGTTCTTTAAAAGCCTAATGTTGACATTTGCAATGTGCATACATCTCACTGTCTCATGCTTTGCAATCTCTGACCCCGAGTAACCTCCCATAGAGAAGACTCAACACATAAAAGCCTATACACATGCAAATAATTCTCATTCACAGTCAGAGCACACAGTCAATGTAAGTCATTAAAGTTGATGACTCAGTGGTGTTCCAAAAAAATAAATGACCATGACAGGGTTTCTTAGTATCAAGTAGCCACTACACTGGGATATTTTTAATGTCTGTTAGATTTATGTCCACAACACATGTGTGTGCGTGTATGTGTGTGTATGTTAATATTACCCTTTTCTTTGTCACTGTCCTGTCCTCTTGGAAACCCTTCTGTTTTGTCCCATCTGATACTTTCCTATGTCCTCTCTGGTCCTTCTGTTTTCGACTCAGACTTGAATTGTTTTAACTTTTCTACTGTCCTGTTTTGTCTGATCCTCTACTGATCTATTCTAGTTCTGGCCCATTCTTTTCCATCATGTTCTATTAAAAGCTGTTGCATCCTTTACTTTTCTGTCCTGGTCTATGCATGATCTTGTCTCAAAATGTTAGACTGAACAATTCTGTCCCAGATGGTACTAGTTGGCCCTGTTCTGAGCTATCATGTCTGGCCGAGCCTATGATTGCCATGTCCTGTCATGGGTAGCTGTGCTCACAGTGTTCTCTGTCTTAATGTGTTCAGTTATTTTGACTTATCTTGTCCCTTCACTGCTTTCTTCAGTCTGAACTATCTTATCCTGTCCCAGACTGTGCCACTCAAGACTGTCTTCAGATCAGCCCTTTTCTCCTGATTGGTTTATCCCATTCTGTGTTAGCCTGTCTGTTATCCTCATGTTGTGCAATGTTGAGCTGACCTGCTATGCCCTTGATGGTCTAGTCCAGCTTAAGACAGGAAAAAAAAGGATGAGGATAAGAGATAAACATTCAATTCTCTTGGGGCAGTTCTCTGAGGGAAAAGGACTGAAAATGTAAAAATCACAGTATGGCTCCACCTGGTGACTGTTCAGAGTTAGTATTAAAAAAAACCAGACAAGCTGATTGCCTATTCCCAATGCATTATTTGCAAGGTCTTCTTAACACATTTTGTAAACTTTTCCTCATAGAAGTGAGAAATTAAAGGCTCAGAAGTTTTGAAGTTGAGGATATGATCGGGTCTCAGTCTCTGTATTGCATGTGCCATGATCAACAAAGACTTAAGATGTGGAATGTGTCACTTCTTATCAGTCCTACTCAGAAAAAAACAGATAGTCCTGCACACAGTATAAAAATGTTCACTACTAAACGTCAGTGCTTTGACCCTGCATCATCTTCTCTGATCAGACTTCACTTTGGTACAGTGGAAAGAGCTGGAGATGCATTATTTGCATGTATACAGTAATTACTCTGTCTCATATTGTAAGAACAGTCTCTTGCCCATCTCACTCTATTGAGTCTGGTTCGGTCTGTTACACTCGTATACTGTGTCAGCCTGCTTTCTTTTTCCCACAGCCCATGTTATTCTGTGTGCTCTCCTAGACTACCCAAACTTGATTGTCCCATAATGTCTCATCCTGCCAAGAGCAATCCAGTCTAATACTCTTACATCCTGTCAGGGTTGGTGTGTTGCAGCAGTACCCTGTGTCCTGTTTCTCCCAGTCTTGTATTGTTATGTCCAACATGGCTCACACTTAAGTTTCTCCCTCACTGCAGGCACATTCAGTCCGTCTTGTCATATCCAAATAAGTGCCACATGCAGCCACAGAACAGTGCCAAAGTTTCTCTGCTGCTATTTGAGTATTTGTTTGTGTGCCTCATTTTCAGTATGTGTAAACTTAATTGAACCCAGCTGAGTCACCACAGCAGATCAAAAGCATCAAAGGTGCATGGGAAGTATTTCCCCCTCTGAAAATTGTATTAACGACAAATGGTCTGAGTGCAGAAATGTCCTGTTTGTTTCATGACTCATCGCAAACGTCATCTGGGAGGGAAAGGAAGGGTTTCTGAGGAACATGCTAACTTTACAGATTAGCATTACGTCACAGATACAGCCTTGATAGTGGGGCAGTCCCTTTGCATCATACACTGCTTTTTTTCTTTTCTTTTCTTTTTTCTTTTTTTTTAATGCTGTTATGAAATGCACTCAGCAGAGGAAACCATGTCAGAGACAAACAGCAGGGATGATATAACAGCTCAAATCAAAGCTTTAAGTAGTTCTTCAGTGAGGTCATCATTCTGTGGGAACTACTTTTAACTCTTTATTTAGGATGTATACCCTCATGAGGAACATGCTTTTGATCATTGAGAAATGCTAGTTGGGGTTGGTTAAATTTTTATGTTGCCACCTTCAACACTCTTTTTTTTTTTCTCAGTATTTCATCCTTGAAATAAACTATTTTTATTTGTATAACATGATTCTTAAAAAATGTTATATCAAATCAGTTTATAAAATGGTTCAGTCTAGACTACATTCATTGAATTAGAACACCTAAAACCCATAGACACACACACACACACACACACACACACACACAAACACACACACACACACACACACACACACACACACACACACACACACACACACACACACACACACACACACACACACACACACACACACACACACACACACAAAAACCCCTCACAGTCTCTAAATCCGCCTCTTGGTAATCAGTGAGTGTGTGTTTAAAATCTGTCTCTAATCTCCATTATTGGCGTAACAAACTGGTCAAGGTGACTTTTCATATAATAAGGGCTTAAACATTTCTCATCACACAGACACACAACAAAATTTGAAGTGGACTTGATAGTTCACATGCTCATATACATAGCTGTGAGACCATTTGTGGGTGGGGGGGTGACACTTTCAGGTTTTGTTTTGTTTTGTTTTTAGAACACACACACACACACACACACACACACACACACACACACACACACACACACACACACACACACACACATGCACGCACACACAGATGACAAAACAGATGTCACCGCGATTGTCTCTCTGGAGTTGACAGGAGCTTATGACGGCTAATCAAATGTAGGATTTTTCTCAGTAAGCACCAGATGCATTAAACTCCAAAACAGATAAATCTAATGTAGTACAACTGACTTATGTGTTCCACTATTAAAGCTACGCTGGCCCTCATGACAATTTTCACTTTCTTTCCAGGATGACTGTACCTTAACACCAGTGAGGTGGATCTGTCTAATCCTTTGTGTTTCCTATTTTTGCAGGAAAAGTTGGAGTCCTTTGCCTTCCTTGTGTTTGTGGTGGTCTGCGTCTTGGGTTCCATCTACCTTTACATTGTGCTGCCTGAGACTAAAAATAAGACATTTATCGACATCAGTCAGAGCTTTGCCAAGATCAACAAAATCCCAGTCCCTATACCTGGCCATGAAATGGAGCTGGTTCTGCAGAGTACACCTGATAAGAATGGAAAAACCCAAGACATCATAAAGATGGAGAGTTCCTTCTAGCTGAACAAAGTATACCAGTAGGAGAACAGGGTTAGTTGTCACATTCGTCATCTCTCATCACCAGAGGGCGCTGCCTCTTAAATTGTGGTATGGAAATTTACAAAACTGGGATCATAGACTGTATAAAATATGGACGTAGTCTCTGCAATGTCACCCATCTGTTATCATCGGACAGGGCCATCTTTAATATGACGCAGACTTTGAGCTTCCTTTCTAACAGCCATAGGGCGCCCATCAGTCACATGAGCTGAGCTGAGCCTCTGATTGGACAAACCCTTAATCCTAATAGCTAATAAACTGCAACCTCTAGTGGATTCTCGATGAACAGCAACTTGTAGCACTTCCACATAGGCTTCATTTTTTTCACTGCCCCTTGACTGGGATCAGAGCTCGCCTATACAGTCTTTTCTGAAATAAGACCGCTGAACTTAAGGTGAAAGGACTTTTAGTGGTCTTCCTGTCAAATGGTAAATATTCAGCTCCTCAGTATATTTCTTCCAAGCTTTTACACATTGGGTTCATAACAAAACAAGTGCTACTCTTAAAAAGTGTGAAGGGAAAGTAATAGTTTAGATTGTTATTAGTTAGCTAACTAGTTGGTAGACAGTTGTTAGTCTTTATGCTAACAAGAAATTCCAGTTGGGGTTCGTTGTCACATTTTCTTTGGGCTTGGGAGACACCTATATATGTATATGCTATATACAGTATGCTGGCATACAAATGTGTTTCCTGTTCATGTTCCATCCTTGTTTTGTGTTAAGATGCATTAAGTAATGTATTTGTCAGCTTGTCAATGCATCCCCATGATGGGGTCGGCTGTGACAATGTTTGAGAGTGTCTTTGAAGGTTAATTACTTCCTTGTTACAATGAGTTGGAAAATGAGAGGGATACTCATTTCAAGCCAACACATTAAGCTTCGATTTAACCTAGGACTGACTGGTGAAATGTGTTGTGATGATGAGAAATTTACATTAGAGTAAAAGTGTGACAACTAACCTCGTTCTCCCCCAATGCATCAAAAGAGTTGTAAGAGAAACTGTATGTATTTTTTGTATTTATTTAATGAACTGGATGAATGAGGTACAAATCATTTTTTAGTTAGTATGTTTATTGATATTTTGTACATTTTTATGACTATATTAGGGATCTTACTGTATGACAGTTTAAAGAATATTACACCCCCTTTAAAATGGAAACAAAGTAACTCGATGTAATATTCTATCAGGAAAAAAAGAGGATACAACAAACACTTATTACAGAAATGATGGACTGCTAAAATTGTTCTGCAGTCATACAAAATGAAAATAAAATAGATGTAGGGGTTTGCATAAACTATATGAAGTGTACTCTCCAATAAACTTTTATTAAAACATTTTAAATGGAAATTGTCTTCTTCCTAGATGTGTGACAATGAAAACACATGTAAACAGAACACAGATCACTTCACAGTGTAGAGTTCATATATTTGTAAATAGTTTGGTGTATATGACGCATATTTGGAGCAGCTGTACCATCCATTGGCACTATTTAGTGTTGTGCTTCTGTCCACCAGAAAAGTTAACCCAGCTCCCAAATCCTTATTTTGCTTTTTTACCGAATCCTACGACACTGTGTCTGCTAAAAGCTACATCTCACCAACCCATCACTTACATCTAGCTTACAGCAGTTTATGAAACTAAAACGGGAGCTTCCTGTGACTAACCCTGAAGAGAGAGCAGCAACCAAACCAAAACTATAAGATGGTTTGAAGTGAAATGATTACTGACAGTGTCTGAACAGCACAGAATATCAGATCCCACCTGATATGTGACGTGTCTCTCTATGGTCTGTCCATAGGGTAGACCATAGAGAGTAGAAAACCTGGTCTCTGTGATGTCACCTTTTGATGTGGAGCTCTGAAGCCAGTGAACAGAAATCCTCTTACTGGAATTGTAAACTTAATCTAACATTTGGTCAAGTGAAAAAAAGCAGATTTCAACAGGCTGTCAGCCTCCTGGCTGTCATGACAGACATGTGTCACTGGGGAGATGTAAATTTAGGATTATGCCCCAAATGCTTGTGTCTTAGTTGACTCCCTAATATAGACAGAAAGATGGAGGGAACCTAGAGAGCAGAGTTAAGCAGACAATTTTTTCGGAGCATCACCGATTCTGAAAGGAGCCAAAGCTAGATAGCAGATAAAGGGACCCAGCGTAGGAAGTGATCTGAACGAAGCAGACAAGCATGTCATTGGATAGCAGTCACAGTTTGCTCCACAGCAGGGTGTACTCAACATTTCAAAGTTCACTGCCTGAGGCTGAAACACCACACCCTCTCACACACACAGACACAGACTAAAGGTGGGCATGTGTCATAGATTAGGAGAAGGCTGTCCTTGTATTCTAATGGGGAATAAAAGAAGGAGAGTTTTTACTTCATCATCACTGACTGTGTAATTCTTGATCATCCAGTGAGTAAGCAGGAAAGATCAGATTTTGTGAAGACTGGCACACAGGCTGGGAGAGGAAATTAACAATAATTTGAAGTGCTGTCTCTCATACCTCTGTGTCTCTGCAGGAGTTATGCACTCCACAGCAATGGTTAGTGGGTAACTGACAGAAAGATTTGCAGGTGATTGCTGTTGGGAGAATAATTGTTTTCCCTCATGGCTTCAAGGCCATAAATGTTGTATTTAGTACGATGCATTGCAGATTTTATGCTGTGTTTGATAAATCACTTTTTTGTCCAGCTTCTTAGATATCTTCTCAGGGAGTTGTTTAATTATCTGCCCATTATGCAGAGCAAGATGTGAGCACAGTGGGGTGTTGTATAACTCCTGCTTCCATTAGCTCTGAGGAGAGCACAGTTGAAAAGGAAAACATTTTAATCTTCAGCACATTTACTTTGGAATTCATTCTTGTTTCTTCATTCCATTCAGGATGAAAAAATAACTATGTATCATCCTTCATCACCAAGGCCTCCCTAAGTACAAAGTAATGAAAAGTTAAAAATGAAAAGATACATGTTTTTTTTGTAAATGATGAAAATCTCAACCCATTAGTCTTAAGTCCACATTTTTAAACCAAGGTTGCAAGTGTGCTTTTATAAAATGTATAAAAGCCCTTCTGATGCGATTTTACAAAATTCTCAACTCTACTTGGATAAATCTGTTGTATCTATCTATTGTAGTTTAATTAACTTTGGATGTAGGAAATCCTGACATTTTTCAGATAATTTTAGGACATGTAGATTTTGATATTTTCCAGTATCATCTCGAAAATGTTTATTTCACAGGTGTTGTTTGCCAGAAACAGACACATGCCCTGCTTCAAACTGACACTGTCGTCAGGACAAGGTGAGAGGTGACTGGGTTATTGTGAATACAGTATTGTCATATCAAGAACACAAAATTGCAGTGTCAGCTTTCTGCCTGAGAACTGCATAAAAGCAAGCAAACAAACAAAACTTTTATAACCAGTTTTCTGCTGTGCACCAAGAATAAATGGACGGGCCTTTTTATTCAAAGTCAGAAGTTTCAGCATTTCAGTGTGGCTCTATTCTAACTCAGTAGAGCACAGTGCTACCACAACAAAACTGGCTTGGTGAGGACAAGGTCATGTTCAGCAAGATCTGTTGCAACTGTAAAAGAGCTATAAATCTGCACCCTTGTTATACCAATGTTATATCAATGAAGCAAGCGAGGGCAGAGCCAAGAGGTTACAGCAGCAGCACATACAGTCTGCACCTCACCACAAAGCAATAGCAGTGAGACCAAGATGAATGTAACCCGACCCTAAAAAAACAAGAGGTATTAAAGTTTATCAGATGATAAAATAATATCTATTCTCAAAATATAAAAAAATCCCCCAAAACCTTTGCCCAGTGTTCCCCAACTTTGAATATTGAGCAGATAGCTAAATGTCAAGAATTGTGTTTTTTTGTAAACTGTAGGGATCTCCCACTGTCCTTGAAGGGACTTTTTTTTTTCCTTTTGTCATGGTGATGATGTAGGCTATTTAAAAATAGGATGTTTCTTAGTCACAGGGGAACCTGTGGTCCTTTTTTAAAGAAACTAGCTGAAGAACTGTCTAAAATGGCTATCAACTGCTGCAGGCAAGGTCAGTTTTTCAATGTTCAAGCTCTTTTTGAGAAACTTCAACCAAATGGAATTGTAAGAAAGATTCAGCCATCAGAAATCTCCCGTTCTTTTTGTACTTTGTAAAGATACAACATGTTCCTTTTGCAGATCACACTCTTTATGTGGACGTTTCCACAGCGCAAACTCAGTGAAGGTACTACTCAGGCAACTGAGGCAAGAAGCTACAAGTGTAAAGAAGCAAAATTCATGTGAACAATGTCATCAACCATGTTCCTCACAGTACAAGCAGCTGTGCCATCATGCGAAACCGTGACGCTATCTGGATATCCTTGAGAGTTAATTACAATGGAAGCTATGGATATAAAACAGGTGACAAAAGGTCCAAATCCTTCAGTCTGTTAAGTGAAGGCTGCTTGTGGATTTTTATTTTGACTGAACCTGATCTAGCTACTGGTCCTTTGCTGCTTGTCATTCCCTCTATCTCTTGGCAGTCTTTCTGTCTCTGTGCTTTGCAGTGTCAGGAAGATCTATGCTATTCACTCTCCTCCTCTTCATTGCGGCAGTGACGAAGACGATACCATATGCAGGTTTTTTTTTTTGTTTTTTTTTCGCTCCTCCATAAAGTCTGCCTCAGCACTGGACCAAAGATGACTATACAGGTGTCTTTGCTCTGCCTGTAATGCAGAAGGCTGCCTGTCTGAGAAGGTCACCGGCTGCTCATTCAAAGGGCTAAAAGATATGCAGATGCTTTGTGTCCTCATTTGCTGATATTGTCTGTGCTCCACAAGGGTTCTCACCTTGTTGGAATCAATTTGTAAGCATTTCATCCTCATCTAGGATGCAGCAGGATATATGAGTTTAATTAATATCTATAATTTTTATCAGCTTCTACCGCAACAGCATCTAAACACATGCTCATCTCTCAGCTTTGTTTTTTCAATCTATGTATCTGATGTTTCCTGAAATTTTTAATGAAAAACAAAATAACTTTTGTATCCCCAAAGCAGCATAAGTATTTAATAATCCGTATTGGTGACCCTAAACTACCCTCCTATTGTCCTACATACTGTACAGACTGAGTCACTTCAGCCAGACAATTAACCTATATTGGTCTGTCTGTTGCATTTAGCATCCTGCTGGATCGCGCGTTTTTATCCAATCACCAGAAATTGGAAACAAAAGCAAAAAGAGATAACCAAGCAATACCTTAATGTCTTTCTCACACATCCCATTTTCACTTCTGACACCAAGTTCACTGACATGATTTGAGAAGGTAAGTCCAGTTTAAACACTATCATGAGATCCATTTATAGGATGGATCCAATAGCTCTCAACTGCAGTCTCTCCTGGTGTTTGCTGAAAGTATTCACTGACTAACCACACTAAGTCACTTCACCAAAGCTCTCAATGCGGCTTGGAGGACGGAGGATGGAAGATAGAGGAGCAAAACTGGAGGAGCCATGAGAGAGGATACATGACATCAGCCTTAACGGAAGCCTTTGCACAGATAGACACGCCCTGTATGAGATATTGCTTCCTGATTGGCCATTGCAGCGGCTGGGACTTCTCTGAAACTTCCAATCATAGGTTCATCGTTTAATGAAAAACTTTGTGTTGTGTGATGACAAATGATGCTTGCAAAAACAATTGTTACATTTCTTGTGAAGTTGATAAAGTTTCATAAGCACAGGGTTTAAATTACTTGATTAACTTCTGTTTGCCCCTAAAATCTAATGATCTCCCTTTTCAGCTATATGGCATCATAGCTTTGCCACAGTGGTTTGTAATTTGTATTTAATATTATCTCAAGATCAGATAAGCTATACAGATTTACAGGTATACGTATCTGTAAATGCAAAGTAACATCGACCTGTTACATCCAGCCCTCCCACTCTTTGTCTTGAGCTACTTTTATGTCTGCAGAATCTCATCCTCTTACTTAGACTTGCCTGAGATTAGATGACTTGACGATGCTAACTAGCAGCAAAGTTTGAGGGGATTCTTTATTATGTGAACAAACCCTTTGTTATTGTGACCTTGGCTTCCAGCCTTTTTTTTTTTTTGACATTTGCACTTCATAAAAAATGAGTTAGCTAAGGGGCATTTGGACTGGTAGCTCTATTAAAGGACTGCTGTGCCTCTTAAGCATGTGCTCGCTCGCCAGTCTCTGAACTGCTAGTTTCCCTACAAGTGAGCCTGAACAAGTGAGTACTTTAGACAACCCCAGGTAAATGTTGAGACAGTAAATATGTGTGGGAGTGTGGCGGTGTTTGTTTCTGAGAGAAACAGAGTATCTAAAAGTGTAGGGGACAGATGCTGAAAGCATATGGAGGCCTGCCATGCATTTATTTTTGTATCAGTTCTTTGTTTTTAAAAGTTAACCATTTCAAATTGAAATTGAATTGAATATTTTATGTTGAATATGTAAAAAGGAAAAAGATTGTTATCATAAACCCATGCTTACACCAAAAACAAAAAAAAGGTGAACTGTTTATATCCCATATGTGCTGCAACTTTACATGCTCGAAAAGGAGAAGAAAGATGTAAAAAAAAAACCTTTTAATTCTATCCTCTTTGTTTCAGCATTCTAAAACCTATTTACAACATTAAGTGACTGAAGAAGGTCACCGGTTGGAATCCTGGTTCTGGCACGGTGTGCCTTTCTGTGTGGAGTTTGCATGTTCTCCCCGTGCATGCGTGGGTTCTCTCCAGGTACTCCGGCTTCCTCCCACAGTCCAAAAACATGCTCACTTGGTAAACTGGAGAGTCTAAATTGCCCATAGATGTGAGTGTGAATGGTTGTCTGTCCCTTTGTGTCAGCTCTGCGATTGACTGGCGACCAGTCCAGGGTGTACCCCGCCTCTCGCCCTTAGCCAGCTGGGATAGGCTCCAGCCACCCGCAACCCTGAACAGGAGAAGCGGTATAGAAGATGAATGAATGAATGTTATAATTAATTAATTAAGTCATAATTGCAGTACCGTTTCATCACTACCTATCATGCTGTGTAATGTGAGTAACTGTTTGAAAGTGAAAATAAATCATTCTTAGTCTATCTTGTCAATTATTGTTATTGCAGCTGTTATTGCAAGACCTTCACCATTATGGTGATGGAGTCATAGATAAAGAAGTTAAAGATCATCTTTATCACGGCCTTTTGTCTAATTGATTACAGATCAGAGGAGGCTCTCCTTTGAGCATGTAAAACAAAATGATTTTAGTCTTTGTCTCAGTGAGGCAGCACAACAGAAGCTCTTGAGATTGGGTGTTGTAGCCTTGACTTGCCGTTAACACTAACTGAGGAAATCTTACACATCTCTCTATTAGCCAAAATTATGTCAGCCATGTCACTGTACAGAGCTTTGTAGCAATTGAAGAAATGGCACACATTAGGACAAATGTGAATGACATCAATCAAACCTTGTTTACATAGTTACAAATCACAACATGTTATCTCAAGTCACTTTCCAAAAACAGCAGTTCTAGACCTTCTAATGTCAACTAACAGCTAAAACCATAGTGCAGGTGTGTCTACACCTCTGTCACTTCTACCTGAAACTGACACAGACCAGGTAAGAGCTCCACTCACTCCTCAATCTGTGACAGGTTCAGGCTGGAGTCTGACTGAAGCTTCTTTTAGAGCTGCTGCACATCTTTGATAGCGATCTTTCCACTTTCCTGGACCTTAACAGAAATAAATAATAATATCAGGTCTCCTTATATTTGGATTTCATGGGTATATTATTAAAGTATAAATGGAGGAAGTGTAAATTAAATGTTTTAAACTCTTCTGTAGTTTGGTTTGTTACATACACACGGCTGACGGCTGCAGTGATTTCCTTGCATACCTGTTTTCTCTGACTCTCTTTAACATCAGTTCTGGCTTCCAAACAACAAGGCTTAATTTCTCTCTACCTGGGTCATTATAGTGGTGTCAATCTCCAGCACAGAAAAAATTTTTTATTGTAAAAGTGAACCCAAAACTTCAAAGTTATCTTAGTACCTGACTGACTGTCCTGCTTGGTCTGTTCTGTGCAAAGTGAAACCTTTCAGATATGGTGCTGTGATGGAGCTGGGACATTTGGATACAGCTCTGGTAAAACTTGGCCGTTAAATAATAAAATGTTTTCTTCCAGGTTTTTTCAAACTCTAAAAGTTCTGCAATTATATACTGACCCTTATAATGCATGAATCTGATATAGAGTGAGTTGTCCTTAAGCATGTGTGGTCATTGATTTCTATCCTTTAATTAAAAGGGAGTGTTTTTTAATCCAGTTTATTCTTTATATTTTTCCAGCTTGTCATTCAACACTATGCCCTAAATTCTGACAATGGATTGCATCACCTGAAATCACCAGAAATGCACATCATTAATTTCCTCTGTTATTTTATTTTCCATCTTAATATATTCAGTTCACATCGTATGTTGAGGCCAAACAGAACCCTTAATTTTGTAAACGCCTGGCTGCAATTTGCCCTTGTTACAGGTCTGATTGTGGAGAGGAGCTGTCAACACCTCCAGTCTCTGCTGCTGTGTGAGCTGCGCCCTCATGCTGGTGGAGTTCAATGCTTTCTATATTTACAGGATGAGCTGGTAGGGAAGGAGGCAGCTTGTTTTGAGGCTTAGAGTGAAGTTGTGGCGCCTTACTTACAACCCCTTTTCCAATGAATTTAGGATGTTGAGACAAGATATTTATTGTTTAAGGGTTAATAAGGGCTTGTTGAGTGGCCCTCCTGAAAACCCTTGAAATGAATTCAAAGCTTTAGGGCTTTTCCTGGTGGCTGGCCTTCGTAGGTCATAGGTCATACATCACAGACCATCAAGCTCATCTCCTCCATTACAAATTTAACATTGGGTCAGACCAGACCAATAACATACATGTTAAATGTAAAATTTTCTTAAACATGCTCTTTATCATGGCAGTTATTTTTAAACATACTGATGAATATAAACCACATTGGCACAGGAAAGAAGCACAAGAAAAAAGTTGACAAACTCATACACGAGACCACAAGTGTCTCTTTCAGATCAACACAAGAAACAGTTCTTCTGAGGACTGAAAAGATCCGAGGGGTCTTTGCAATTTATTTATGTGTGCTCTAGTCAGTGGAAGAGACATGACGTCAGTCTCGCAGCTCAAGCCAGATCGCTTCTGCATACGACATAGCTCTAAATGACATCACAAGCACAAGGGTGGTATTTTGGCTTCACTTCCTACAGCTGGAGGAGATAAAGAGACATGCATCTACCATTTATTTATATGCTGAAAAGTTGATACACTTCTGAAATACAATTTCACTGAAACAACTACCAAAGTATTTATATTATTAATCATAATTATTATTATTATATTTTTATATTATATTTTTATTAGCCTCTCCTCTCAGTGTTATCCTTTCCTCAGTGGGGCAGCTCACTGACTTTTACATTTACTCACTCAGCCAATCAGGACAAGTCTTTTTCCCTACACAGGGTCAATACAATGTCACACTCAACTTACACAAAGTCAGCAACTTCTTGAAAAACAAGGTGACAAGGAAAGAGCTCCCGTACCGTAGAACAGCACACAACTGTTTCACACTGTTTCACTCACCCTCTAATTAGCACCACAGGCTTCAAGGCAGACTCCTGCTCCTCATGTCATGACACTGATGCTACATAACTGCACAAGTGTGCATCTGTCACCATAGCAACAAGCCACCACACTAGGCCACAGTGCTCCTGGGTGGAAAGGCAGCAACTGCTGCTCTAATTCATGCCTGACTGACCTTGCACAGGAGGGATGACTCATTCAGCCTGCAGTGTGCCTCCTTGCAGCACGGTGATTGTGAAAAGAGGAGGTCATGCACTAATTAACATGCTGGTGGTGGCACAAAATGTTGCTCTAATTGTATAGTACTCTGACATGGAGCAACCTTTGGCTTGGAACAACTCCACTCTGTCAGTGTGAATGAAGGAGACCAACACATGTTTCTTCAGACATACAGTGTTTCTACAACCCAGTCCCAATGAGGCTGGGACATTGTGTAAATTTTAAACAAAAACAGATTACAATGATCTGCAAATCCTGTTTAACCTATAATTTTGTTTAAAAAAAATGAACCTATTGTTCATAGTCTATTTGACTGAATACACTATGAGGACAAGATAATTATTCTTCAAACAGTTTTTTTTAACCCTAACCCTAACACCTAATGGTACCCCTAACCCTCTAACCCTAACCTAACCCTTAACCATGCCCTAACCCCGAACCTTAACCCGTGTCCCTAACCCTAACCTAATACTAAATCTAACCCAACCCTAACCCTGACCTGAAACCTAATCCTAAAACTTAGAATATGTAAACCCTAACCCTATCCTGTTTGCCAACCTTAACCCTAAAACCTGACCCTAAAACTTCGTAAATTTCTATCTCATTTCCATTCCCACTTATTCCTTTGGGCCGCTTCACATGTCTATATCTTTGCACTTAAATGTCTTAGAAACTTGTGGATGAACCCTAACCCTATTCTGTTTGATAACCCTAAAGCCTAACCCTAACCCTAAAACCTAACCCTAACAGTAAATCCTAACCCTAACCCTAAAACTTCCAGAACTTGTATTTCATTTCCATTCCCATTTATTCCTGTGGGCCGCTTCACATGTCTATATCTTTGCACTTCACTGTCCTACAGACTTGTGAATAAACCCTTATCCTATTCTATTTGCTAACCCTAACCCTATAACCTAACCCTAAACCTAACCCTAAAACCTAAGCCTAACCCTAACACTAAAACTTCATAAATTTGTATCTCATTTCCATTCCCATTTATTCCTATGGGCTGCTTCACATGTCTATATCTTTGCACTACAATGTCCTAGAGACTTGTGGATAAACCCTAACCCTATTCTGTTTGCTAACCCTAACCCTAAAACCTAATCCTAACCCTAACCCTAAAACTTCTTAAATTTGTATCTCATTTCCATTCCAATTAATTCTATGGGCTGCTTCACATGTCTATATCTTTGCACTTCAATGTCCTAGAGACTTGTGGATAAACCCTAACCCTACTCTGTTTGCTAACCCTAACCCTAAAACTAACCCTAAAACCTAACCCTAACCCTAACCCTAAAACCTCCAGACTTGTATCTCATTTCCATTCCCATTTATCCCTTTGGGCTTCTTTACATGTCTATATCTTTGCAATTCAATGTCCTTGAGACTTGTGGATAAACCCTAACCCTATTCTGTTTGCTAACCCTAAACCTAAACGTAAAACCTATCGCAAACCCTTACCCTAAACCTTCCAGAACTTGTATCTCATTTCCATTCCCATTTATTCCTTTGGGCCGCTTCACATGTCTATATCTTTGCACTTCAATGTCCTAGAGACTTGTGGATAAACCCTAATCCTATTTTTTTTTGCAAACCATAACCCCATAACCTAACCCTAACCCTAAAATCTATCCCTAACCCTAACACTAAAACTTCATAAATTCGTATCTAATTTCCATTCCCATTTATTCCTATGGGCTGCATCACATGTCTATATCTTTGCACTTCAATGTCCTACAGACTTGTGGATAAACCCTAATCCTATTCTATTTGCTAACCCTAACCCTAACCCTACATCCTAACCCTAACACTAACCCTAAAACTTCCAGAACTTGTATCTCATTTCCATTTCTATTTATTCCTTTGGGCCGCTTCAAATGTCTATATCTTTGCACTTCAATGTCCTAGAGACTTGTGGATAAACCCTAACCCTACTCTGTTTGCTAACCCTAACCCTAAAACCTAACGCAAACCCTAACCCCAAACCTTCCAGAACTTGTATCTTATTTCCATTCTCATTTATTCCTTTGGGACGCTTCACATGTCTGTATATTTGCACTTCAATGTCCTAGAGACTTGTGGATAAACCCTAATCCTATTCTGTTTGCTAACCCTAACCCTAAAACCTAACCCTAACCCTAACCGTAAGTCCTAACGCTAACCCTAAAACTTCCGAAACTTGTATCTCATTTCCATTCTATTTATTCCTTTGGGCTTCTTCACATGTCTATATCTTTGCACTTCAATGTCCCAGAGACTTGTGGATAAACCCTAACCCTATTCTGTTTGCTATTTTTTAAACCCTAACCCTAATCCTATAAACTAACCTTCTCCTTCTCCTGACCCTAACACGAACCCTCCCCTTACGCTCCTCCTTCTTCGTCTGGGGAACACTCCTGGTCCCGGGTGGGGATTCGAACCATGACCTACCAAGGAAGGGAGCAATTCCCTGCACATCATCCACCATTGCTGTGTGGAACACCCACACTCCCACCACCAAGATAGTAGATCAGTAGGCCTATGCAAAAAAGCATAGACATGACTTTCTAACCTTAACCCCAACCCTAACCCTAACCCCTAACCATAATCCTAAAAAGCTGTGACTGGCTAACTTGACCATCTGTGACGGCTCCATTAATGCTGAGAGGTACATACAGGTTTTGGAGCAACAAATGCTGCCATCCAAGCCACGTCTTTTTCAGGAACGTCCCTGCTTACTTCAGCAAGACAATGACAAGACACATTCTGCACATGTTACAACAGTGTGGCTTCATAGTAAAAGAGTGCAGGTACTAGCCCGCCCGCAGTCCAGACATGTCTCCAAATGAAAATGAAGCACAGAAGTGACAATGGAGACCCCGGACTATTGAGCAACTGAAGTTGTGCATCAAGCAAGAATTGGAAAGAATTCCACAGACAAAGGCTTAATGAATAAAGGTAAAAGTGATGTAACACAGTGGTAAACATACCCCTGACCCAGCTTTTTTGGAACATGTTGCAGGCACCAAATTCAGAATGAATTAATATTTGAAAAATAAAAATGTAAAAGTTTCAGTTTCGTTGTATTCTGTTTTTATTTATGTTTTACACAATGTCGCAACTTCATTGGAATTTAGGTTGTATATTCATGTAGTAATAGTCCTGAAATGAATTTTACAAAAACAAAAAAAAAAAAAAAAAAAAAATCAAAAGCTATCGTTGCTGCTGCATTTAAAAACACAAGTATAAAATGTATGAATATTTGAAAGTATATTTCTCATGGCCATTTTTTACGGTTTGATTAACCAGCAGAATCAAGGCAGAGGCAGAGGCAGATGGCACATTTAAAAGATTTTTATTGCTCCACAGAAAAAGATCTTAAACTCCAGAACTGAGATCCACAGAGGCAAGCAGCAGGTCTGAGAGAGAGAGAGAGAGAAGCAGAGTTGTGGCTGTTAACTGAGCTGAAGGAGTTTTTCACAGGGAGGCACTAGAGGAGAGGAGAGAGACACAAGGGTAAGTTCATGAGAAACACTAGAAGCATTTCATATTGCAATTACTCAAATACTCTTTGGCCTTAGTAGCTTGAATCCACTGGCACCAGATTCTTCTCCAGCAGGAACATAAGAAGCTGGTGCCACTGATTGCTGATCCACAGCAGGTGAGTGCAGACCCAGTGCAGGAAAGCCACAGCAGCATCAAACAGGGAAAGGAGGGGGAAGAGAGAGAGTGGTGCAGCACACAGCTCTCCAGGATCACGACACTATTGTGTGACTTTGCTGAACCAGACTTTTCATGCATATGTCTGGGAGAAACACACACTTGTCCCAGACGTGCCAATGCAGCCAACACAGCCACAGATGATCTTCAACAAGCATAGCACTTCCCACAGCTTTGCATTATACTGCAGAAACTACAGTAATGTCTTCCATTATGTCTCTCAGAAACCAGAAAACAAAGCATGCTTCCACAATTTATAGACCAAGGCTCACTAGATACTTGTGCAACTTCATTGGATTTAATCCATTGAAGCGAAAAATTACCAGCACATCTCTATCATTTCAATGACAAACTGAAACATGCCAAGTTAGGCCTGCCCGACCATAACAATAATCAATGCTGAATGAACTGAAACACCACGATAAGTTTCTTCACAGTAAATGAATAAATAAATACAATGATTAAAATAAAATAAAAACACCATCCATTGTAAATTAAATCTATCCTCCAATCCTTCAGGATCCTACAGAATCAGCAGATGGTTTGAGTGCAGCTGGCAAACCGTTTTGCATCAGCAGATAGCTTAGTTCACAGACAGCCCGCAACATAATTTTGATCCAATTTCCAACGGTTAAAATTAATAGTTGATTGTATCACTTCAGCTAAATTAAAATGAGGTTGCCCAAAGCTGGAGGGGAAATGTATTTCTTGCTTCTTTCCCTGTGGTCATAAAATACTTTAATTGTGCAGAAATAGCCTTAACAGGTTGCCCTTGTGAGATGAAAGAGTATTTATCTTATGGTGCAGAGATGTGAGAGATGTTCTGATTAGTTTTCATGGTAAGATGAAATTTAAACAGGGTCATGATACTCTGTGATCACACAATCATATATCATTGTAGGTTTTCCATTTTTTAAATCTCCTTTCACCTTTCTATGCAGTAATAAAATCATCTGATTGCATTTCTGTGTTCTCTCATTCAGTCAGCAATGCTGAGCTGACAGGACCACAGTCTTGGAGATCATTAAGAAAAGAAAGAAATTGACACCCATGGCTGAATTGATTTGATGCTCAAACACAGTGGCAGAAACTGACTTGTCTATATGTGCTTGGGTTTTGTAGTTTAGTTCAGATGGGGATTGAAACCTTTCTTGACCCCATTGCAGTCTGTCAAAACAAATGGGCCGGAATGTCTGTGGTGTGGAGAAGGGAAAGGAGTGATCCCTTCTGATTAACTTGTCATTCCTGGGATAAATGAAGACAACATGACCGACTCGGAGAGATGTTTGATGTCCTCATCACTCACACTGTCAGGTTTCCTCTTCAAGTCAAGACAAGAAATTTTGTAATGATGATGACAAGCTTGTTCATTTTTCAACGTGGAAAAACATTCCTTCTTTTCTCTGGATTGATTTTCTAACCCTGACTTGACACAAAATCATTTGGATTAAAAGATTAAATAAAATATAGCAATGTGGAGAAAGAAGTCATGATACTTCATTTAAATAAAAATATATGGCGCAATCCATCACATTATTGACCAGCACATACTTTCCTGTATTCAAAATGATTCTTTTCTTTTCTGTTTTATATATATAAGCTAAACATGAAATACATAAAGCTCCTGAAGTGTGTGGCCAGAGCAAGGGTTCCAGCATGAAGACGTTCCAGCCCACAGATCAACTGCTTACTTTTAAAAACATTTATTTGTTTCCTTTGTAACTTACACACCATTTCTTGTGATAGCTTGAATAACCAGCTGTGTACACAGACCCCAGAACCAACTGCAAACAGTCATGAGAGCAATATGACTATGAAAGCTGTACAATCAGTTTCAGAACATTTTATAGTCAATGTAACACCACTGATATTAAGATTCAAGTTATGCATACTTAATTCAGGTCTTTGATGCTAAAGGTGCATCACCTTCTTTGACAGATCTTTTATATCCTCATTTAAATTCAGCTTCCTCTTCCTTGTGCTGCCAGATCCTAACAGCACCATAACCTGCTCTTCCAGACAGGCGATGGTAGGTAACTGTATCTTTTGACTTTCTCAAGAAAATTAATTTAAAACATCGCCTTTCGACTTAAATGTCATTAATGTTAAAAAATGAAAGGGATTCATCACATATCCGGAACAAGAGGCTGGCTTTAAAAAACACAAATCATCACATGATTCAAGTAGAAGTACAAAATCAAAGATGCTCTACTATCAGTCATTTCACATTAACCCAAGAAAATCTGCACACAAAAAATATTCATACAATGGGTAATGCAAACTTTTTCTCAGCGTCATGGAACATTTTCTCCTTAATAAATGACTAAATGTTTGTTGATGTCTGTCTAAACTGACTCATTCCTTTCTACCACAGCTTTGCCAAACAGGGGCTTAGCCTAATACATCTGCCTAGTAAGACTGTTTTTTTTTCCTGATGTGCATGTTGTAGGCACTAATTCAATCCATTTATACGTATGTACATATTTCACTGACTCACTCTGCTCTCTCTCTTCCTCTTTTTATCTTCTTTAACTCTTTTCCCGTCATGACTGGAAGGTTTCTCTTCTAAAAGATTTCATGAATCCTCAAAACAGCACTATCACTATCTTCCTCATTCTCTTCATGAGTGCTCCTCTTCTGGAACATCTGTAAGAAATTCGCTGTCCTTTCTTCCCTACAGTTTGGTACTCAGAACCTTTATTAGGGCCCAAGCCAGACAACAGGTCATGGTGAAAATCTATGAATCACGGTGCTCTGGCATGATGACAGACATGTCCATAACTTTTAATGTTAGTGAATCCTTGTCATGTTCTACCATTGGTCATTTACCAACTACAGCCTCACCAAGCAGAGCTAATGTAACCTCGCTCCTCATTTTATTGACAGACTATCAATTTTAAACAGATCACTGCAATGTAACTGCTGCATGTGGGTTAGAATCATAGGTTGAAACACTTTATCACAAACAGCTTGGCCCGTATTTTAGCCTTTAGCCTGTGCTCTATCCCTCTCCTTTTTAGCTTCCTTCTGATATTCTGTTCCGTTTGTTCTCACTGCTAAACTTCATCAGCTGGTGTTGTATTGTAATTGGGACTTTGACGTACCCTAAATCAATTCGGTCCTGTCACGGGGAACAGGGATCAGGAGGCTGAGAAATAGCCTTTAGAAATAACCTACGTTGGCGCTGATAATCTCATTTCTCAAGTTGTAGATTATGACCAGGTGTATAGAATAGAATAGAATAGAATAGAATAGAATAGAATAGAATAGAATAGAATAGAATAGACTTTATTAAGCCCAGAAGGGAAATTCAGGATATATTTATACACTCACCGGCCACTTTATTAGGTACACTTTGCTAGTACTGGGTTGGACCCCCTTTTGCCTTCAGAACTGCCTGAATCCTTCATGGCATAGATTCAACAAGGTACTGAAAAATTCCTCAAAGAGTTTGGTTTATATTGACATGATAGCATCATGCAGTTGCTGCAGATTTGTCAGCTGCACATCTATGATGTGAATCTCCCATTCCACCACATCCCAAAGGTGCTCTATTGGATTGAGATCTGGTGAGGCCATTTGAGCACAGTAAACTCATTGCCATGTTCAAGAAACCAGTCTGAGATGATTCCAGCTTTATGACATGGAGCGTTATCCTGCTGGAAGTAGCCATCAGAAGATGGGTACACTGTGGCCATAAAGGGATGGACATGGTCAGCAACAATACTCAGGTAGGCTGTGGCATTGAAACAATGCTCAACTGGTACTATGGGCCCAAAGTGTGCCAAGAAAATATCCTACACACCATTACCACCACCACCAGCCTGAACTGTTGATACAAGGCAGGATGGATCCACCCCCCCCCCCCATCCCCCCCACCCACATACACACACATACACACACACACACACACACACACACACACACACACACACACACACACACACACACACACACACACACACACACACACACACACACACACACACAGGTGCTATCTGGCAAAACAGTAACCTATTGTTTAAAATCCATAATAACTAAGTTCAAATAAGCTTTAGCTTATGGGTCCAAATCACAAATGACAGACAGGGGGAGAGAAAACAGAGCAGCTTCATTTTTACTGAGCGAAAAAAAGGGAAATTACAAATTTGTGGTTACAAGACAATTAATTCGTGATCATGAATGCAAGGATGAATGCACATCTATTCACGCTGTGCGCATCTTGGAGCTGAAGCATTACTCTTTTAACAAAGATGCTAATCCTCCTTCCTCAATGGTAGAAGTCATAAATACAGTCAAGGTTCCATGGCTCAAAGCCGCAATAAAATTCCTAAGTCATGGCCACAGTTATTTATTTTAGATGCAACCTTAAGGGCTCTGAGGGAATTTAGTCAAGTGCAGTTGTAAAAATCCCTGTAATCTTTTAATAATACTTGACTATCTATTGTTTCTTAATTATTTATGTATTTAATACTTGGTTCAAATCCAGACTCCTCAAACCTTACATTATCCTTTACATAGCTGAGATTGTTTGAGTCCTATTCAGTCTTGTGGGGTTTTTTTTGTTTTATTTGCTTTGTTTTGTTTTTGCTTTGTTTTCCTCAGAGCTTCAGCAGGGCTATCATGTGTGACATGAAAGAAGACCACTAACACTGTTGATTGTAACTGAATTCAATATCTCTGAGGAGTGGCCATGGAGAACTCCTCATTCAATTCACTGCAGGGGTTTCTTTCAAGACAGATACTACATCAAGATTGAGTATCTGCTTTCTGTTTTTGTTTTAGGAGAGCCCATCCTCTGCTTTGTTGCAGGGATTCGTTTAAAGCTCAGCAGCAGATAAGGACCAGTGGAGTAATCAACCACAGTGTCAATAAACTGTAATAACTGGAGACTGTACAGTGATTACAGGATGCTGGACCTGCAAGAGAAAAGGAGAGTCTATTGTACATTAAAATAAACTTGAATATCTCCCTAAAAAGTGTGAAGAATATTGAGCCTTTTAGTAAAGAGGGTTGTCATCACATAGTTTAGATTGTTCTGACTCTCTCCAGCTCTGAACATGATTTTCATTGTTATTATCTTGAGTCCTTTGACACAGTATCCATTGATTACCAAGATGGTTTGTGCCCTCTCTACATGCAGCCTCTGAGATTTCTGAAAGGACTACATTAGTCAGTCAACATATATTCTCATATCACTGTTACTTTTAATATTGATTGGTCTTGTCCTTACTTGTTTCAAGAACACAACTGTTCAACTTTTAAGGGAGAAAAATGTCAATATTCTCAAGCTTCCTGGGCAATTTCAGACCAATTTTGAAGCTTCTATGTCTTTATCAGGTGAGGTGCTGAATAACTGACTGATTTTTGAAATAGAGCCTTTTTGAGGCATTTTAGTCTGAAGTTTGAGGAACATGAGACTTTGTGAAAGTGATGAATGCCCAAATCCACCATGAGACTAAAAATAACATTTTTTTTATTATTGTTATTTATTATTTTTCTTGTAACAGAATCACCAGGAAAAGGTGAACTGCCAGGACTCTTTTAGGCCATCAGAGCACAATTTATCAGATAATGGCACAAATGTTCCTGCCCTAAACAACATCACTTCACTGGAATACAACTCATCTTAAGGGTTCTGTATCTTATGAGGGTACTTCTGTTTTTTCATCTTAAGAATTTTATTTATTTTTTTAGATACTGTGATGTCTCTAAAGGAAAGGGCAATAAGGGAAGCACACAGCCCCTCGTGTCTATAACAGGTCTTTTTCCAATAGATCAATATAGTAATTAAACTTAACCAGATTTTATATGCTTTGTTAGTATGTCAGGTTACAGTCTGAAGTAAAAGTTAAAGTTTAATACTCCAGAAAGCCTTTTTTAAACCAGTGATACTATTTCAATTGGAAGTTCTGATAGTTTGCGAATCATTTTAAACCCTAAAATTAATGGATAATTGACCAAAGACAAGACATCATATGTTAAAACTCTATGTTATAACTACTGCCCAGTTTTCCTACCATAACATTTTTTCATCATTGCATCCTTGTTCTCAGCAAGCTGCAGTACGCTGGTATGTTGGCTGAGATCTGTGCCACTAGAAACTGAATTTTGAATTATAATATTGGATTTGAAAAGCATGGGCTGATATCGAATTTAATGTTTACAAAACTGAATTAATTCTTTTTGGACCTGTATTAAACCCACCTGAAAATTCAACTCTTTATATTCCTTAAATTCAAAAACACAAAATTCAATTTCAATTTGCTAAATTCAGTTTCTGTTCAGCATGGCACAACCATTATGTCATCTTCGTCTGTGAGGAAGAGTAATCGAGCACTGAAAACTGAAAACACTGAAAACCCCTTGGTGTATGCTTCTGACGTTACTTAGTCTTTAGACATGCATTTGGCATATGTTCACCTAACAGGCATGATATGCATCTGTATATTGTAACCAAAAGAAGAAAGGGTGTGGGGTTCAAGGGGTGGGGTCTGGGGTTTTTCGAGGTGGGGGGGTCACCTGCACCCTGCTTGTGTAATCTATCCCAGAGGTTATTTCAGGGCACAGGAAGTGTCTTTCCTCTTTACCCAGAGCCACCGACTGGCCTGTTCAGCTGAACCTGAGGGGGCTTTGATGGCTTGGCGTTCATAGTAAACCTGCCCACAATGCCTCTAATTTCCACCTGAAATAATTTTACAACCATAAAAGAGGACATGTTTGGGTACAAGAGGTCGTATGGACACCCTAATGAAGATGTTGGATGAAAAAGTCTTGTTAAGTCTCACATTTTTTCTGGTGGTCATGGTTGTGTTCTTAATATTAAAACTGTAATTTTTTTAAAATGACACTTACTCCATCTTTAAAAAGTTTTTACAAGACACCCTTGTAAAAGAAGAAACAGACCATTTTCATGCAACAGTGGCAATTGCAGACCTCTCTCATCAAATGTTATACATATTTTAAGTTAAGAATTTGTTAAACAGAAGCTGAATGTCTTCATGACTGCTTTAGTCTTTGTCCAACAAGCTGGAGAATGAAAGGATCAGAACTAGCAGTGATTACAGGATCTGCACCACTGCCTGCACCTTTGTGGATGCTACTTGCAGAAACAAATTAAATTGTATTGTGCTTCTGGTAAAAAAGCATGGTAATCACTGTCATGCACTGTACCTCAGGAAAAAAAGCCTTTCTGGAGGCCTTTTGAAGTTAATTCTGCCCCATTACCCACTATAGTTACAAAGACAAATGTCTCTTTTCTTAACCCTACCAATTGCTGACACAAGCAGCTCACAAGCTGTTACGACCGGCTCAGGTGCCGCAACAAAGAATGGAGATGCGCACGCATAAATCAAAGTTTTAACACACTTTATTAAATCAAACCTTAAAGAATGATGGAGTGTGAGGGTGAGAATCAGTGGTGTGTGTAAATGTATGGCTGCAGTGAATCATGCTGAGTGTATGTTGTCCGTGCAAAACTAAAGATCAGAGAAATAAGAAAATAACAAAAGGCTGCTGCGTCGACCACGGAGGGAGAGGGAGAGAGAGAGAGACTTGGCGTCCGGGTAGGCGGGCCTAAATAACCTGTGCGCCAGCCAGGTGCACCTGGTTACAAATCAGCTACCAGGTTGTCAATCAGCATCTGAAAAAGGAACAACAACAAATAACCAGTACCCACGGAACAGAGAAGGACCCAAAGGCCTCCCCCAAGGCCATAACACAAGCCTCTGGTCTTTTGTTTTTGAAACCTTCCATCAGTTTAGTTCATACACAGAAAATACTGCTTTATACGGAGACCCAGACATGACACGGTCAATAATAATAATAATTCGTTCCCATGAAATAAGTATAACGTGCGCACGAAATACTAATTCGTTCCCATGAAATAAGTATAACGCGCCTTCTAAGGTGTGAGACTGCGGTCACGCCATCTGAAAAGCGCTGTCATGCTATCTACGCTTGAAAATTGATCGCCCGTCTACATTGCTTAGTACGTTAATGAGTGTGTGGCTTCATGGTACATTCAAGTGCACCTCGTAAACTCAGAAATCAATACTCGAATGGCCAAAAAGTTTAGTTCCAAGTTCCAAAGGGAGAGTTGCTTTTTTGGTCATATTTTCATTTGTTGGTATACATACATCTGTCATTGCTTTCATGTAATATAACAACAAACAAAATAAAATAATAATAATAAAAAAAAAAAAAAAAAGTCAAACCAGGTCATTGATGTATTGGCTGATTTGAAAAATTCATAAAAAATCAGCGTACTGTAACATATTCTTGTTCTCCAGGTCCCCAGGTACCACTGTGGTGAATTTCAAGTCATTTCACTGTACAGTTTTCAAGTTATTGCATGCTTAAGTCATACACTGTACACACGCATAGCTACATGGGCTGATTTGAAAAATCATTAAAAAAATCAATCTTAAATTGTTTGTTAAATTGTTGATTTTTTATCGATCGATTTTCAAGCGTAGATAGCACGACAGTGCTTTTCCGAAGCGTAGATGGCATGACCGCAGTCTCAGACCTTAGAATGCATGTTATACTCATTTCATGGGAACGAATTAGTATTTCGTGTGCACGTTATACTTATTTTGTGGGAACGAATTATTATTATTATTATTGACCATGTCATGTCTGGGGCTCCGTAGCTTTAAGCTTTACTGACACTCTTAAAAAAGAGTTATTGAAAAAAACCTTCAAGACACTCAAAGGGTTCATTGGTAGTACACAAAGACAAATGTAAAAACGTGGGGGAAACTTTACACTCCACAGCTTTAATAAATAACATATGAACTGTATTTATGGCTTTGTACTGCTTGAAAGATAGGCCTTTCTGTGCTTTTGCAGTGGGAATCAGAAAAGCAGAAAAAACACGCCATTGCTAACTCAAGAGCCAAGAGACTGATAAATATTTTTTTATGAGGACATGGTGGTTTTCCCTGAAGACAACAACAAATTCAGACAAAATTATATCAAAGAGGAGCTGGTACAAAAGCACAAACTGAGGCTTCAGACTACAGTGAGCCAAATCCTTCTCTGCTTCAGAGAAGGTCCCCGCAATATCCTTCCATCAGACATTTTTATAGAGATGATAAATAAAATCCATGCCTAGTCAATCAGATGCTGTGTTAGAGCATCAGTAGCACAAGGTCAGCAAGGCTCCTATTGGGCAACAGATGATTGACAGTTATGTACAGCTCAGCAGCTAACTACATAGCAAGGATGGAAAATAAGATGGCCGTTTACCTCTGACTTCTCTCAGAGGAAAGGAGTGTCTCCTCTGACATTCCTTCACCTGCATGAAGAAGCTAAATGAGAAGAGGCAGCCTGCTGAAAATATTCAGAGAAGAAATGACTCAATCATTAAAATAAAAAAAAAAGCATCTCATTCTTCTTCATCATCTGCATCTCCATCTTTTCCCATCCTCATGTGTTTTTCTTCCTTCAAAGCTGAACCATTGTTTTTTTTACTTTTGCTGCAAAAATGTACTTTTAAACTCTTGTCGCACGTGCTGGTCACTATTTTCAAGTCTTCAAGTGTGTGTGTTTAAGATTTGAGAGAAGATAATCTGTGAAGACTCTCCTTATATGTGAAGATTTTTAAAATCCTGCAGTCTGAGCCAAGCTTAATGGACTCAGAGATTCATTTTTGAATCTCTTACCATCCTGCTTTTTTTGTTTTGGTTTTTTAACAGATTTTTGTAATTAAAACTTCACAAACAACATGTTTTATTTTACGCTGCTTCCCTTAAATGAGCTCAGTCAACACTTGTTTTCTCTCACCTTCTTGCCATAACTCCTGTCAAATGATTCAACCTTTTTAACACTTGAACATGAGACCTGACAGAAACTTCTTAGTGAATAAAACCAGAATACATTGAATCTTAATTTCAAACTGTATTTCTTTTATTTATAATGTAACTGATGGTTTTATCAGATTTCTGAAACACATTAAAGATTTGTCTTCTTTTTATTGCCGTGCTGTGTGTACGCGCTGTGTGTGAGGAGCGTCCCAAACCCTCCAGCTCAGAGGAAGCAGAATCTAACAGCGTCCTCTGTGCTGTTCAGGTGGGGGCACTCCCCCTCCTCCTCTGGGCGGGCAGGTGCAGGCGGTGGTGGGAGGGGGCAGGAGGGTGTCCATGGTGGGTGAGTGGTCTTCCTTTGACAATCTGTTTGTTCATCTCCTCTCTGAACAACAAAAGACAAACATGGCATGGTGAGTTCGATCCAAACTGATGCAATGATAATCTGGTTTAAATAAAGTTTATCTTTACTCTCTGACTTTACTTTCACTGCAGTAGTTGAAGAGGGGATCACTTACTCAGCGCATTGAAAGAAAAGGCCACCACCGCCCTGCAGCTCTTCGGGGCTCATCTATCTTCCTCATCTGGTCCAGAATAGCCTTATCTCCATCGTCGCTCTGGCTGGTTCTCAAAGTCTTTTTTACTCTGCTCTAACTCGTCTTCATGGTCTTTTTTGCTCTGCTCTGGCTCATCTTCATGGTTTCTACAGCTCTGCTTCATCCTCATGGTCTCTTTTGTTCCTCTCTGGTTTGTGCTCATGGTCTTTTCTGGCTTGTCCTGGTTAGTCCCCATGGTTTCTTCTGCTCAGCTCTATCTCCTCTTCATGGTCTTTTCTGGTTCACCCTTATGGTCTATTCTGGCTCATCCTGGTCTGTCCTCATGGTCTCCTCTGGCTCATCCTGGTCTGTCCTCATGGTCTCCTCTGGCTCATCCTGGTCTGTCCACATGGTCTCCTCTGGCTCATCCTGGTCTGTCCTCATGGTTTCCTCTGGCTCGTCCTGGTCCGTCCTCATGGTCTCCTCTGGCTCGCCCTGGTCCGTCCTCATGGTCTCCTCTGTCTTGCCCTGGTCTCTTCTGCTCTATAAAACAAGAGTCATCAGTTCAGAATGAAGATAATGAAAGGATAACAGCATGAGAGCAAAGGCTTCTGGTGTTACAGTTTGATGAGATAATGAAAGAGTCTCTGTCGATTCGTCTTTGTTGTGGTGTTTATTGTTTTACCTCTGTGTTGTTTATATGCCTGCTGACAGTCCAACAGTGCGTACAATCATTTCTGACTCACCTGTTAGCAGGAGGAAAAACTTATACCAGACTTCTGCTGTGATCAGGTCTGAACTTACCTTTGTGTGCTCCACCTAAAGATACAAATTCAAAAACACCGTTAGTTCACAAGAGAAATAGTTTTAACATAACATTAAACATTAAAAAACAATAACCAAGGTATGTTTGTTATTAGTGTTCGTGTGTGCGTGCGTGTCCGTGTGTGTGTATACTCCCTGTTTCAGCAGGCTGTATTTCTTCTCACTTAGAGTCACTGTCATCAGACCGTCCAGTTGGGTGAGAAGAAATATGCCAGAACCTGTTTGAGCTGAACTTAGTGCCTGTGGATGTAGACGGTGTGGAGTCTTCCTCATCCATCTTTGGCCTCTTCCCAGTTGTCTGCTCTGCGGTGCTGTCTTCCCTGCGCCTCTTTAAGGACGAGCTCAGGCCAGGGGTGGAGCGGATGGACTCTTCTGGAGCCTTGCTGCAGTTTCGTCCTGGAAGTCCTGTGACAGAACTTCGTTTGCTCGCAGGGGGGTCGTTTGAGCTTCTAAACACAAAAAGAAATGTTGAGTCTCTTGTGATCTATGAAGTAACTCTAGAGAAGAGGCTAACTTAGCATAAGATCAGACAATGAAGAAAGAAAGTCTTCATATTTATGACACTAGCATTAGCTTTATGTACAGTGTGGGAAATAAGTATTTGATCCTCTGCTGAATTTGTAAGTTTGCCCACTTCCATAGAAATTACCACACTCTAATTTTTATGGTTGTTTACTGGTTATAAGTATAGACAGAATATCAGTTGAAAATGCATAAAAAACACACAGTATAAAAGTTATAAATTGTTGTGCATTTTATCAAGTGAAAAAGTATATAAGTATCATCAGGGGATCAAATACTTATTTCCCCCACTGTACATAAAAAAACAGCTAAAGAGAGAATAAAACAACAGAAACATGAAATAATCAACAAACGGTTCAAACACCTGCCTGTGGCCTCCCTCAGAACCACCATCAGAACTCCTCTTCCTCTTCCTTCCTTGGCTGTTCTGGGTGTCGCTGTCACTATCATGTATGATGGGTCGACAGAAGCTGCTTGGTTCTGTTGAGTGATCTGTCTCAGCCTCACTGTTGTCCTCTGAGCTGTCAGTGTTGTTAGAGGTCACAGCTTCCTGGTCCAAATCACCGCCATCACGATTATAATATTCCACTGGGAGACCCATCAATCCTTTGCTCAAAATCACACTGTAAGGTAAGCAAACTGAGTCAGAAAGGCATCTTTCTCAATAGCAACACTCAGAGTGAATACACACAGCATGTCAGCACACACTTACTGGAAGACGTGATCGAAAGTGCCTTGAAGGTGGCTCATGGTAATGAAGGGGTGCTGCAGGATCCGGCTGGGTGTTATCGTCTCTGCAGCGTCCACCTTCAACATCTCTGTCACCAAATGGACAAAAGCTGCGAGGTCATGCTCAGCAGCGATGACGTCATCTTTGGTGAAAGCACCAGACATTTTGATCTGGATTCAAATGAAAGAAAACAGGATGAAAGTGAGCATTTTACATTTATTGTGAAGTCTTTATGTTTCAGTTAGAAAACAGACATCGTACCTCCATTAGATCTCCGAGGCTGCGGACAGAGCGGCGGCAACAAAATCTGTTTCCTGGCTCCTAAAGAGAAAATGACACAGAAAGATGACACCAACATTTAGAAAGACAAATTCGGGTTATTTCCAGAAAAAAAGAAGAATAAAATACTTTGAAACTCCAGATGGGTTGTCCTTCCTCTGTGTGTGACACAGTGAAGAACTTTGTGGAGTGGAGTCCAGCACTCAGCAGGTTATCCGGAGGCTTTTCAAGTGTAGAGATGATATGTCTCAACTGTGGAAGAAGTGAACATTTCTCATTCAGTGTTTCCACTCAGTGTGATGATATGAGGTTTATCTGTAGTTTCTGTCACTCGGTGTTATAATACTTACCGCATCCCAGAGACCAAACATCTATGGCCTCGCTGATGGGTGCTCCTAGTAGGACTTCTGGAGACCTGAGACCAGCAAGAGAAACACAAACACATTATTATTATTTTAGTTTCATGTTCAGGAATTAATAAATGTGTTGTTTTATTTTTTGTTTTCATGAAACTCCAGTGATTCCAGATCCTGTTGGTGTGCTTACCTGAACCACAGGGTCTGAATGATCAAACCAGTGCACGCAGCCGGCTTGTAAGTTGCCATCCCAAAGTCAATGACTTTGATCTTCAACGGCTTGTGCTTGTGGTCCACCAGCATGATGTTTTCTGGCTTCAGATCAGTGTGAATGATCCCTGCACTCCCCAGGAACTCGAGAGCAGTAGCCAACTAAAAACAGCAAAGACAGAAATTTGAGTTTCTTCAAATCAGCTAAACCATAAAAACACAAACTTACTGACGCGTGTTTCTGATACGGAGAGCAAATCTAACAAACTAATGTTGGTTTGTGAAGGAATTTAACATGATGTGAGCGCAAATAAACACAGCTTTTTCTTAAGACAGATTTAGACGGACAAAGTGATGTAGCCATAGTGACACACAGTAAAGAGACCCAATCTGAACTCTAAACAAATGATTATTAGAAATGAGTGAACCCTTTAATATCCACCAGTTCTTGTTATTTGAATACTTAAGTTTCCTGATCAACATTTTTAAGAGGAAATATTCCTTTCAGCCGAATTTAGACAGACACTGGGACAAATGCGTAACAAAGTTCACCCTTCATCAGAGATTTAAACCCTAAAATGTGTGTGTTATAACTTTTAAACAACATGAACACACCTGCTGCACGATGGGGCGGATCTCCAGCAGATTCAGGGACCCACTCTTCAGCAGGAGCTCAAAGAGGTTGATGTCCAACTTCTCAAACTCAATACAGAAGCGTCCCTTGAAGTAAAAGGAGTCGTTCCACGTGATGATGTTAAATTTTTCACAGTGGAGCCTCCTCAGCATAGTAAGGATGACCACCTGGAGAAGACATGAGACATAAGAGAAAGATGAAGTGATGGAGTTTTGAAATGTAATGTAACAACACTCTCATGGACATAACTTATATTATACCTCATGCTTTGCCTCGTCAATGCGGTCCTTGTTCTTGAGGACCTTTATAGCTACTGTTTCACCAGTGGCGACTTTTCGGCACTCGGCCACCTCTCCAAAGGAGCCGCTCCCAAGGAGGGCCTGTACCTCAAAGTCGGAGGAGGATGAGGAGATCACAAGTCCTTTGTCGACATCAAAATCCAGGATGTTGGACATGGTGATGAAAAAGATGTCAACTTATCACACCTGATAGGAATAGGAATATATAAAGATGGAAAGGTATATGTATAACCTATGAAAATATATGTACAGAACAATTTAACTATAACAAATATGTACAATCAATATACAAGTAGGAAATGTGTACAGGCTGATAACATAACAGAGATTAAAAAGTTAAAATTGAACAACAAGACTGTGGTAAAAAAAAATGAATTCCCTTCTTTGTATTCATGTGTCCATCCTCCTTATCAATAAATAGTTTTTTTACACTCATAATTCTTTGAATAATGAAATAAACTCAGGTTAAAAATTTCCCAGGTACATTTAAGCCAATATGAAAATTTCATTCTATTTGCTCGTTATGTTATCAGTCTATATACATAACTTCTGTTCAAATGTCACCATAAAAATAACCATTTATAATCAACGATACGCCTTAGATAAGGATCTGTCTCTCTAGAAAAATTACTGTTTTTTCATTCAGTGAAAATAAGAGCATATCCTGTGATTTACTGACTTTTCAGGGTTTTGTCACAACAGTAACCATGCTGAACATATGCACTTGCATCCATTAAACATTGTAGTTAAATTGAAAACAATCACCTCCGAGTTCAGACATGTAAGCAATAACACATTTAAAATAAAACATAAACAACAACAGGCAAGCTAGCTAGCTTAATTAATCTTAGCCTATAAAGTTTTCATGACACATTAAAATAATTGACCATAGAATTACAGATCATATTTAGCTTTCTTGCTGGTTGAGGTTTTCAACAATCCTAAACACCAGACAGCCATGACAAATTGAAAAGTTTTCTGTCTAATGTAAATTAACCTTTAGTAAAGTCAGTGCTCTTTTCAAATCAACTCTTTTTATTCCTCACATCTTGAATCTTGATCACTGATAAAGCTCCATGTTTGACTTTCTTTAACATATTTTAATAAATTTATATAATAGGTGATATAAAACACACAACCAGCATGATAGTGTTAGCCATCATCGGTAATAAACACCGAAATTGACACAGCTTGCTAATGCATGGTCCGTTTTAAAATATAAAGCAGAAAAGACGTTTTTGATTGATAAAAAAAAAGTGTGTTTTTCAGCGGACCTGCTTCACATATATTTCACCTGAACTTATTATATAACTCTGAAGAGTTAGAATTATAAACCAGGATAAACCTGCTTATAGCGATATGCTAATAGATAAACTTAGCTTAGTTTGTAAATCTGTGTGTAGCTTCTCTAATTTAACAATGTTGTGGATTAAAAAGAGCAAAAATCTCAAAATTACCGTAAAAAGTCCTTTATTCACTGTTGAAGGTCGATGTAGATGTAAATCCAGGAGATAAAATCCTTTGTAGTTGGTTTATTTCTTGGAGAAATAGCAAAAAATCCTTTAACCAATCAATTTGACTTCTACTTATGTACAAGGATACATTTATATTCCCTCTTATAATCCATCTGTGTGTGAAATAAAATTTAAAAACAGTAAAATCTTACACATATTACGGTTTTATGATTAATTTTAAGCCTTTGATAGTAAATTTCAATTAAATATTTTTCTTGCTGCCATTTATGTTGTATTGTATTGTATTTATTTTTTAAAATGTACTTGATTAATCCCTGAAGTAGCTCAGCTCATGTATTCTTGAATTCTCTTTTTGCTCCTTAGCAGCGTTGCCAGACGTACGATAATTATCGTATTTGTACGATAATTTAGCCCTCTGTACGATGTACGATCAATAATTCCAAAAAAGGCTAAACGTACGATAATTTGACAATTTCGTGTGGTTGTTACAGATTTACCCGTCTGACGGATTTATCTGTTAACACTAAATGCATCTTATATCGTGTGACGTTTCCAGCCAATCATAGTTTAAGTGTCATTCGTCGTAGAACGACTGACAGCCAATCACGGTCGTAGGATCAAACGCTGCTGATGTGGGGCAGGGTGATGAATGCTCACAAAAGTGCCTGTAGGACACTAAACAGAGTGATCAATTGAGATTTTCGCGCAACAATAAGACAGTTGTTTTGATCATTATCAGTTATTTTGATTATTTTGTTGGGTGTACGATAATTTCCCCCAAAATACGATAATTTTGAGGCTCTGGTACGATAATTTTATATTTCCCATCTGGCAACGCTGCTCCTTAGAATACTTAATTTGACTGATTTGAGAAATGTTATTGGACCATAATTATCTGCAGTTATGTCTGATTTATGAACTACTATAATTTTTGTCTTCTTAACTGAAAATTAAATCATTATACTTTAGAAATTCAGGATCTGTCTGTCATGATCATTTTTTCCGTTTATTCTTCTGGTTTGATGGTATTGTGCATGTTACATTTATCTTCTATAGGCTGTAGAGAGCATGGGTGTGTGTGTGTGTGTGTGTGTGTGTGTGTGTGTGTGTGTGTGTGTGTATGTGTGTGTGTGTGTGTGTGTGTGTGTGTGTGTGTGTGTGTGTGTGTGTGTGTGTGTGTGTGTGTCAAACACATTCCTGATTTTTTCCAAGCTTGGGCCTGCATGTGTGACAGCAATGAGAACTTATTATGAACTTAAGACGATATTACCAATTATCAATGTTATCTAGTCCCCTTAAACCCATATGTGTAAAAATGTAATAAATCATGGCATCTGCTCTTTTAGCATGTGAATAATATGTATAATTAATACTCTTGGGTAACTAGATTATGGTGACAAGAAGTTATGGTAACTCAGATATTTAGACAAATGGTCGAAGATCAGTTCCTCAAATATTTTAAATCTGCTATTCATAACTGAGATAGGTCTTTAAGCACTATCTCTGTGGGGTCACCCCCTTATGGACACTCTGTTAAACTGAGGTACACAAGTTAAAACAGACAAATTTAATAGTCAATGATAAACCATGAAAGGCAAATTTTCCCCAAAAAATGGAAATTATTTGACAGACAGTCCTTGTAATAATTTTCATAACTAAATTTAGTCTAATTTCTGAACTCTTAATAATCATTCAATTCAGAAGAATTATTTTCTTTCCCAGTTGATATTTACGATATCTTGAATACAGCGTTCAGAATCAGTATTATTAGTTTTTAATTTGAGGAACTCTGATTGGTTCATTTTTAAGTTGGGTTTAATCTATTTACCTTCTTTATTTTTATTTATTTATTTATTTATTTATTGGGTCAGTTGGTTTGAGATCACTTTAAATGATTGAATATGAATTCCATATTTACAGCATAGTAGACTACCAAAATCATAGCAACTTTCTTCGATATCACATTTTTTATAAGCAACATTGTTTACATCAAGTGACATTTTTTTTATTTAGTTTTTTTTTTTTTTTTTTTTTTTTTTTGAATATGGGCCCAGACCTGGTTAACACAAATTCACACATCCCTTGACAACTGGAAGAGCAATTTTGGCTTCCAAGTCTTGCTCAAAGATGCTTCAGAATGTGACTGCAGGAGTTGGAAACTAACCCACAGCTCTACCACTGCCTTATAATGTCACCTGGTCCAAAATAACTCCTCACAATGTTAAAAAAAAAACAAAAAAAAAAAAAAAAGTCTCAATCATGACTGATAGTTTTGATGGCTAGTTTGCTTTACATTAGTAAAACCTCTCCTCAGCAGGAAAATGTTCTTATTGTTGAAATGATTGCTACTTCAAGGTTATGAAAGTAAGCAATTTTATTCATCCTAAGTATGCATGTGAAGAGTATTCGTGCAAATTACAGAGAACAGCAGCTCATTAGAAACATAGCAACAAAGAAGTAGACTGTTAGAGGGATGTTTTGTACATTTAGTCAAGGAGTATATAAGAACATGTTTTTATAGCATCATTTGAATTGAAACAAGTATACAAGTTTGTCTTTTTTTTCTACCACTGCTCATTCTATGCCTCTTTTTCCCACTGAGTGCCATGGATAGTCATTTACATGTATTTTAATTTGCACTGACCACTGCTGCTTCCATCTATTTTTCAACCTCTGCTCGTTTCAGATGTGCCCAATATTAGAGGGTGACATGTTTTTAAATCCTGTGGGTAAAGGGATTCTTGTGGGATTCTAGCAGCAGCAGAATTAATCCCACTGTACATGATGGGACATGACAGGACCGAACTGACTAAATGTGAATGGATGCCTGCAATATGTATCAAGAAAAAAACTTCCTTTTTTATTCATGCAAACTCAGTCCTAAAACAGAACACAAAGTGATACAACCTTAACACATTTTTCCACACTCTTAATGCATCCCTAACAAAAGTGTTCTTCAGCTCGCTTACTTGCAAGTACTCTCCCACTGATTGTTGTGCAACCATGGGAAAAGTAGGGGTTGGCATCTTTCTCAAGTGAGCATCAATTATATTAACTGGATAAGCCAAGAATCAAACCACTATCTTATCTGCCTCCCGAGCTGCCAAATGGTGTGATTTAAAAACACAGTTAGTAAGTATCCAGTTGCATGGTATTGTGTTTAATAGACTGGGGTGGAGCAGGTATATTGTTACTGAGTGACACAGAATGAGGATGAAAAATTACATCACTGTAAATATTCTTTAACTTGTACTCAAGTGTTTTCTACATTTCCTCATCAGTTCTAAACTGGATATCTCATCACCTGCCTCTTGCTGTCAGCAAGATTGAATTATGTGGTCAATCAACATTGTATTTCCAATCTTCACTTGAGTTTATTGGACAATCATATCCCCTTGTTGAAGGGGGATCTTTACCTGTTTTCTCAAGGGCACATTTAGCAAAAGGACATATTTGCAGGACATAATCAAACTACTGATGTGATTAAACCTGTGACTGCAGATTATATACTCAACTATCTGTGACGGATCAACTCAGTCATTTCCAGTGGGGACCATTTATTGAACATTACACTGATTATGGTAATATATAGTATAATGTTAACATGCAACCCTATTAGTATGATGGATGAAATGATGGAGGAACACTTACACAATGGAGTTACCTGAAATTAGCATTTATATTGTGTTAAATCCTTTTTTCTCCTGGATCATGGAGCTCAGGATTCCATTTTAACTCACTGTGACATTTTTAAATGTCAAAATGTAAACATGCATCAAGGTCCTGCTAAATAACATTGGAGATACTTGTATTTGCTTACTTGCGACAACTCTGAAAGAGAGACTAATACATCACTGAGCTTGATTAGACACATGATTTCATTTAAGCAGTCACAGACATTTGTCATGCACATGACAGATATGTCATGCTCACAACAGTCATTTTCCCCTGATATAATGCTCAAGGGCTGCACCCTGGTCAACACATTACAAATTAACCACTATCAGGTGATCTTTGGTTATAATGCTTCACTCACCGTGACAAAACAAACATTGCTTCCCAGTTATGTCAGAATCTGTCAAGTTAAAATATTATTTCTGAATCTCCTGTATTGTTTTATTAACTCTTGTCTCTTCTTCTTTTCAGTTCCTGTCAAGTTGCCTCCCTCGCTGCTGATCACCTGACCCCTCCCCTAATGTGTTGCACCTGTGTCTTGTTAGACTCACTTCCCTTTCCTTCTTATACTCTGGAGTTCCTTCACTTCCCTGCCAGATTATCACTGTACCTTTCCTTGTTTATACATCCAGCCTTAGTTCTAGTTAGACCTTGTGTTCAGATAGATATTATTGGGCTGCATTGTGCTCAAGTCCTCTTTTTTCTGAAAAAGTTTCTTTTTCATTAGTTATTAGAAGTTAAAAATAGGGTTTTACATCTCGTTTAACGTTGACTGATAGCTGCTGTTCTTCTGTAGTTTTTTCAGGAATAATAAAATACATCAGAAAGGAGAGTTAAGAAAAGATTAGACTGTCGAAAGAAAAAAGTAATAATAATTTTATATATATATATATATATATATATATATATATATATATATATATATATATATATATATATATATATATATATAATTTATTTATATATATATATATATATATAATTTATTTATTTTTTGTCACTCGCTTTCACTTAGATTTTCCCTGAGTCGCTCACTGCGCAGGCTCTGGCTGCACAATGGTGGATCCCGTGACAGAAGTTTTTTGGCTTCAAAACCGTAAATTGGTCAAAGATGGAGCCCAGCTGTCCATTCTATATACAATCTATGGTTTAGACCCATTTCTGACTCCTACAGTTTCTTGTTTTCTCCCTGCAGGACATGTACCTTTGCCTTCTCTTACTGACTCTTTTGTACTGAACCTGTTTTGGATTAAATGACTTTTATGAGAACATTCTTCCTGTCTCTGCATTTGTTTCCTACCTCTGTGCCTATCAGAGAACGGGGTTAGCTCTTACTTTTGTGTGAATTGCTCATCATCAAAACATCTTTCAGTAGACATCCCTACATGAAATGCTTGAAATGTGTATGTCTCATTTTCAGACTCATTGTAACAAAGAAGTAATTAACTATCAAAGAGACTGTTTCCCAAATATATCACAGTTTTTCACCATTGATTCGGCTCATTTCTTGAAACAGAAATTAAACTCTCAAAAATCAATGAAATAAGCGGTAGAAGATGGATGGATGGAAAATCAATCAATCAATCACACTTTATTTATAGAACACTTTTCATACGCAATGTGGTAACACAAAGGGCTTAACAAACAGAAAAATAATAAAATAAGATTCACCCCACCCCCACACAACCCACACCACCAGTGCAATAAAAGTACGCATCCTTTTGGGGATTTTGTCCATTTTGCAAAAGTCACTTGCCTTGTTTACTTTAGAGTGCTACCTCTTTGTCATAAATGGACTAAATGTCACCAGTCTTCGGGTACACAGTCTTAAATAGTCAGGGAATAGTAGAGCTGAAAAAATGACATCCCTGCTTAATTTCTTCAATACAAGGCTCACATCTTATCAATCAGCCCTCGTACTTGAAGGGGACAGTGAACCTTGCTCTCAGGTATGAGCAATCAGATTCTGGAGCCTTGATCGGATTAACAAATGTGGACTGGGCTGGTGATCAGGATGACCGCCGCTCAACAACAGGTAACATGTTTCTACTAAGTGGAGGAGCGGTGAGGTGGCTCAGCAAGAAACAGGGAAGAGTTGCACTTTCAACAGCAGAAGCAGAGTATGTTGGACTCGGTCAGTTTGCTCAAGAGGGAATCAGGCTGAGACGTTTAGCGTGTGATCTTGGAATAGAAGCTGCGCCCACAGTGATCCTGGAAGACAACCAAGGAGCCATGGCCATTGCGAAGAATCCTGTGGATTCACTCCAAAACAAAACTCATAGACATTCGCTACAACTACATCCGTGAATGTGTACAGAACAGATTGAAAAACTAAGAGGAGAGATCAGACTTTTTTATTTAAGAGTGGTTGTTCGTGCTGGACAGATGAATGCCGAATGCTGTCTGATCAAAGCAAGTTTGAAAAACTTGGGGAAAAGAGTTAAAGTAAAATCAATTTTAAGAAAAGTTCTGAAAGAAAAAATGGTTTCAGAAGGTGACTGTGAATATAAATGTGCTTAAAAGAAATGAGGAGAACTGATGTAAAGTTGATAAGTTTTAAGAGAAGAAAAAAAGAGGATGAAGCCCTTTGAAAGTGTTTAAAGATTTAGTTTTCTTGTCATTTTGTGAAGGTGTGCATGGCTCTGTATTATTGTTTAAAGGTTCTAAGTACCATTGCACACACTGAATAAAGTCAACGTTAAAACTGTAACACTCTGATCCCAGTTCCGTAAATTTCCATACCACATTTTGAGAGCTAGTTCCTTCTGTTGGCAAGATATAATGGATGTAACAACCAACCCTTGTGACAGCTAACCCAAACTAAAACAAGAGCGTGGAACTAAAATTTGGCCTGCAGGTTCACCAAGTTTTTAGTGTATGGCCAGTCACAAACATGGACAAGTTTGCTAGCAGAGTGACATTTAACCCTGTGCAGTCTGTCAATGTGTGAATATATGAAGGTGTTTAATACAAAACCCAGCTGCAGCAAAAAAAAAAAAAAAAAAAAAGGACATAAATTAATGCATCTCCTGTTTTAAACCCTCCCCCTGTTGATCAGTCATTACCTATCTGTGATCAGGAGAACTGCTTTAACTGTTTGTTCATTGTCATTAAGGGGTTATGAGTTTGATGTTAGGTGGGTTTGGTGTTTGGCAGGAGTTATTACAGTGATCTATCCTTGTAAGACATAGGCCACCATTAGAATTAAGAACTCCTGCATTAGCTCTAAAATTGCCGAGCTAACCACAAACCCACCTTCTTAATACTTACCCCTGGTATGTTTAATTGTTGCTTTGCAATTCCCTGCTCATAACCTTTCATCTGTCTCCAGTGAATCTGCACATTGTCTGGAAATTTCATTCTTTCCTTTCTCCAGGCACAAGCGCCCACATCTGCATCATAACTCAAAAGCTGCACTTTCAAGGTGACCTTGCCTTTTTGTTATTGATTAAATCTTCTGATCCGACACAGAAGAGACTATTTGTCTAAGTGGTTTTGGTATATTATGTAATACAATGCTCATAGAGCTGCTAGCTGTCTGACAGTTTGAGCCATCCTTACCTCTTTTTTTCTTTCTTTTTTTTTTTCTTTTTTTTTGATTAAAATCTTTTTTCGATCTGTTCTTTCTGGTCTTGTTTTCTAATGTGAGATTTTATTTTGTCTTCCTTTTTTTCCACATTGGCTGCTGTGATAATATTTACGCTTTTGATTCTTACAATCCCTTTGGATTGTTTCCTCTTTGATCTCATGCTTTCAGATTGTTTTTATTCTCAGTCATGTCCCAAGGCCAAACAATCTCTTAAGCTTTCCAAGATATTTGGGATCTAGGATAATATCCAAAAGGCTTATCAACAATGCTTAACATTTTCAGCCTTACTTTCAAGATTGGTACCTATGTCCTACTCAACAACTGATACTACGATTGAAGTTCAAACAAAACAACACATGTTTGACGTTAAAGCATTTCTTTAGGTTGCTCTGCGTGTCCTGTGCTTCAGGGAAATCATTAAGTAAATGTATATCAACCTTATCGCCTCAGCTGTAATTAGGGAAAATCCTGCCCTCTACAGCAATTCCCCGGAGACACATCACATTGCTGCTGCACAGTGACCTAACATGACACCGTTTCTCTTTTTGTGTGTGTGTGTGTGTGTGTGTGTGTGTATATCTGTGTGTGTGGGTGTGTGTGTGTGGGTGTGTGTGTGTATGCTTTAATTCAAATGTGTGCACAGAGCCATGGGTGCATGTACTACGTGTGTAAACACTTAACAGATCCTGTTTCCTACAGCCTGAAATTAGAGGACAGCTGCCCTACTACAGAGCAGTGACTAATGTTCTCCATCCATGGCAGTGCAACAATCTGTGTGAGGGATTCCAGTGCATATGAAATATAAACATTTGAGACAAGGATCAGTCTATCTCAAACTGAGAGCTGATATTAAAACTTTATTCACCAATTTGTTATTTCTTTCTTTCTCTTATTACATACTAATAAGAGTAAGAGGTATGAGTCTCAATGAATTTCAAAGATTATTAATTAATTTATTCTGTTATTCATTCATCATATCTTATTTGTTCTTTCTTTTTTGTTTCTATTTATATTTTTTTTTTTATTATTTCCATAGTTACTATACATTTTTCATTTATGCTTCATTTTTAGTATTTTTTTTAGGTTCTTTCTTTCTTTCTTTCTTTCTTTCTTTCTTTCTTTCTTTCTTTCTTTCTTTCTTTCTCTTTGTCTTCCTTCTTTTAAATCTTTGTTTTGGGGGTTTTTCATACATCTTAACTCATCAAAGTTTGCCACACAATTGACCTTTAAGCATGAAAACTTCAGGCATTTGTATCATGCAATGACTTTCAAAAAGTGTTTTCCTAAAATGATGAATTATGAACAGGAAAAAGCAAAAAGCAAAGTCCCTTTGCTGTGTAACTTCTCTGGGAGTTTTGCCTGATGAACTTCACCAATGGTCTTGAGAGAGAGCAAGATTACTGTAACTCTTTGCTTCCCTTATAAACATTTAGAGCAAAATGTTACAGCTCAAAGTAGATATCAAGATCTGGATTGAACCACTTGGGTGAGGTGTGGGTTAAATCTTATGGATTTAACTGCTCTTATTGCATTTTTTTACTTTAGCTGTTTGTTTCTGGGTTTGATAGTTTATCCCATAAAGTGGGGGTGGATTTTTTTAAATACGATAAAATGCACACATACAAAGAGGTTGACCTGTATTATAAATGTACACCACATACAATTCAAAAATTAAGGTAGAAAATAAATATAAAAAATAGGTTGTACCCTATCAGTTTAAATAAGCATTTAGCTTTCAGTACATTCATACAATGAGAGCCAATCCTAAGTCAATACAAAGTGATCAACAAAGAAGAAAAATCAATAAAGTGAATAATCACCTGACTGAACCCACTGGACATTATCATCACATTCCTGTTAAGAGATCTGTTTGACCTTACTAAATCCACCCTCAGCTGCTTAGTCTTTCCACCTTACCTGTCAGTCAACCAGCAGGATAATAAACACCACATGAGGTCTCTACTGTGTACAGCTGCCGCTCTAACTGACAGCACGCTGTTGCTCATGCCAATATGACTTCCTCTTTAAGCTCCATGAGGTTTATGCTTTCAGTTTATCAACTTCTGTCACAGTGGTCGGCTTTGTGTGCCAGGACCAACTTCAGACACACAAAGCTGATGGAAACTCAAATTACTTACAAAGTTCTTTAAGTGCAGCTAGGTTTCAGAACATTTCTGTTTTATTGCTGATGTTACAATTTTTCTTGTGCACTGTCATGTTTTCTGTTGCAGTTATTTTGATGAAAACCTGTTTGGAACAGCAGTTTTTTAGAATGTGTAGAACGTGATGATTCAGCTGTGCAGTGGATGTGAGAAGCGTCCTTTTATAAGCAAACTGCTAGCTGCTGTTTACCATCCAGCTGCTCTCACTCACACCCAGCATCATCTTTTTCAGAGGCAGAAAGTAGTAAAGTTAATGCATGTGTGTTTCCATTTATAATGACTTCATGATGTAACCATGTGCAACATCCCCTGCTGGTCTCCCTTTTTTGTCTAACTCATGTGAGCAGTCCAACTATTTTTTTTCCACTAAAAAGTAGGCCACAGGTTAAAGGAGACTAGGCAGATCTCCAGTACTCTGTCTGGGATCGTCATTTCATCTCTGCGTCTTGCAGTCTTGCAGAGTTACAAGTAACAGGCAGTGAGGAGCGCTGCGCTCAAATTACACTCACAGAAGGATGTCATTTCCCCGATGTCCACTGTAAAGATCAGGTGGCATTGACGGGAGCTGAATAGCTCCAGGAAGTAACCCTGACCCACAAAACAGCTGGAAAGGTTATGTGGCAGTGTCTTTCTGGACAACACCAAGAAGACAAATAAGACTTACATAAGATGGTATTCATGTGACGTCACAGCAAGCTGAAGTCACCGAGGTTTCCCCAACTGAGTGGCAGAAAGAGGGAGATGAGTGGCAGCATAGGCTTAAAGGTACAGTTGGTAGTCACGGTCAGAATGTAGCATCTCTTCAGGACTCCATTTAGCCCCTGCCCTCCCACACTAGAAGCTCCTCCAGAGCAACTCCCCCAGCTCACATGCATGAGCGCCGCTGATTTTTTTTGCACTGCGTTTACAGTAATTGAGGTATAGATGGTTTTTCTGCCATTCTCCAGCGTACTTGGATCCCTCTTGGTTACACACATTGAATCAGGGCCAGTGCACGTCAGCCAAATGTACAAGCAGGAGGCGGCCAGAACGGCAGGTTGGGACTTCATTGGTTTAACAACTGGGCTGCCAAACGGTTGGTGTTTTCCCAGATTACTCCTGCTGTAGACAGCAGATATTTTTCGCTCTATTTTAAGAACACATCATGTATTGATTGCCATCGGGACATAAAGATCATTTAACCAGAATAAGAAAAATTCTATCTCGATCTGATTGCCAGCACACCCTTTAAATACCATCTAATCTTAAGAACAATATAAAAAAATGGGGGAAAGCTGTTGTGTGATTGAACTTTTTACAGGCTAACAAAAGCCCCAAAAAAAGAAGCAGATGGATGGCTGCAATTCTCAGAAACAATTGAAAATTTAAAGTTTTTTTAAAGCAAGACCGAGAAATAAAAGTGCTATTTTGCAAACTTTTAAGAGTTTCTTAATTGAAAAGTATTTCAGTAGTTTTGACACAACTGTCCAGTCAGTCTTGATATGCTTATGGGTCACTTTCCAATCTTAACCAAAGATAACACCAAAAGCACGTTCAAGCCTTGGTTTAGAACAACAGTATAAGACATATTAAGATCTATAAATATATATCAAACTGCTCCTTTGAATGAGAGAAGCAGACCAGGTAACAGTTCACAATTTGGGGCTTTTCAAAAATGTTCAGTAGTTCCCCCATCATAAGCCCTATTTGCACAAGATTAGTTTCACCTGAAGACCTCAGAGAGTTTGTAATAATTGCAGAGGATGCCTGTGTTTTTAATCCTGTGTTTTTTTTATCGACAATAGTACTATAAGTGCGGTATTAGTATTATGTGGAGACTTCTGGTAATTTCAGAATTACCCCCTGAAGTTAGTTTTTGGTTTGGCACATTTGCATGGGATAAGTAAAGGCTGTAAATAACTTAGTGTTACTCATGTTTCTGAGTGAAATCGCTGCACAGACCTATCGTGCATGAGTGGAAGCCCCCCACTCTGCAGACCACAGCCAGCCATTCATTCTGAAGAAGAAGAAGACGTCCACATCTGGCTTCAGTCAAACTTTTTTATCAATCAAACAAAGTGCATTGAAAACTTCTGGACATGCTAAATAAATGTAATTATCTTAAAACTTAAAGTTATACAAAAGATCAGTTCTTACTGAGTCCTACTCCCAATTTATCAATAATATGACTGCCTGCTGCGCTCTGAGATAGCACGTCAGTGCCAATCTGCTGCGTGTAGAAAGGGACTCCAAATCATATTTTAGGTACCTCTTGAGTTATGGAGCTGTCTAAATATTAGACTGTAGAATGTTTTATTTGCTTTAATCATGATTGTGTTCACATAATATCAGTGCATAGTGACATTACACAAGTGATGTGCCTTGTTTTTATTGCTATATTTACGTTTATAAATCAGACTATTTATAGTGTATTTATCTCTGACATAAGGGTTCATAGAGTCTCCTTCCATCTCATGTCTATCCAATGCGCTGCTAAAACCAACCCTGTCTTAATCATTTTTGACCGAAAAATGATCAGAAAAAGCTGCAGAGACCATCTTAAAAATCATGTTTTACAAAATGTCCAGAAAGAGGTAGAGATGGCACTACGAGTCAATAACCAAGATTTCTGATCATCACAACAATCTGTGCCTGCAAGCACAATCTCAGTTGATCAAAGAAACATAGCACAGTACGATTGTAGCAG
Source organism: Labroides dimidiatus (assembly GCA_030710495.1). Lineage (NCBI taxonomy): Eukaryota > Metazoa > Chordata > Actinopteri > Labriformes > Labridae > Labroides > Labroides dimidiatus. The sequence continues at coordinate 20,821,436 of CM061143.1, read as the reverse complement.
GATGAGTTGTTTCATCTCTGCTTTCATTGTGACAGTGCTGCCCAGGGCTCTTTTGTTAGCTAATCAGCTCAGGAGGCCACTCTATATAGGCAAGCACAGTTCATCTTGACACCCTCTTGCTCTTTGGCTCTGAGGTTCCTCAAACTCCCTAGTTGTCTCACTTCCTGTCTCCACTACAGCACTGCAGTTTGGCGTTGTCTGTCACAGCAGCTCACAGGGAAGCCTTCCAGCTGACTTAATCGGGGAAGCCTGCTCGCCGCCCCTTCTCTCTTCCATGCATGTACCTTGTGTGCTAATATTGACTGGGTCCTGTGACCAAACAGAGAAACACTGCTGCTTTGTTTTGCTTGGCTTGGATCTATTGTAGCACATGCAGCAGTTGCTCTGCTTCACTTTGCATTCCTTTACTTGGTGCGGCTTAGCTTTGCTGTACTCGCTTTGATTTACAACACACTGGTTTTCCAGTCTGTGCCCTCCTTCACCATAGATGTTGCGACAAGGGGTGCAGCAAAATGGTCTACAGTTCAAATCCCAGGTCTGACACGGTGTGCCTTTCTGTGTGGAATTTGTGTGAGGAGCATGTTCTCACAGTGCATGCACAGAATTTCTGCGGGTACGCCGGCTTCCTCCCACAGTCCAAAGACATGCACACTGGATCAGTTGGTGATTCTAAATTGCCCGTAGGTGTGAGTGTGTGCATGAAAGGTTGTCTGTCTCTTTTTGTGGCGACCAGTCCAGGGTGTAATCCCGCCTCTCGTCATAAAACAGCTGGGATAGGCTCCAGCCACCCACAACCCAGAAAAGGATAAGTGGTATAGAAAATGAATGAATAAATGAATGAATAAATTTAAACTTAATTTGTCTAACTTAACATCTATCTCTTTCATATAATGTATAGATCCATGTTCTTGATGTGATATACAGCCTGCCTGACTACATCCGTCATGCAAACCGTACAGCCCCAAACCACCTCCATGCTGTCTGAGGTGGAGAAGCTCATAAAGCTGTCTGACCCTGCTCATATCTGTCATGGCATCCAAACAGTATATCTCAGCCAGAGGTAGAGTGCAGACTGAAAACCTGGCTGCGCAACACCATTTCACATGAGAAATGAATGCATTTGGCCATTATGAATGTTCATATTAGTCTTATTGATAAATGAGATGTTTCAACCCTGCTTAAAATATTCATCTGTGAGTCAACTGAAATTTAATCCATTCTAGTTCTCTTATGCTATTATAAAACAAATTGATATCCATTCCCTTAATCATTAAAAAGTGTGCATCTCTCCCCTTCCCCTCCCAACAAAAATCCCACACTCCCTCTCAGAAAATAGTTCCGACGTCCATGTCCTTCACCCTCCTCACTCTGCATATGGATGACAGGCGTTAGGAGCAGGCCTGAGCAGTGACTCCGGGCATGTTTGTTTTGACTTAATCAGGCACACAGTATGGTGGCCCTGAGAGCCCATAGCACTGCATTTTAAGTGAACACATGCAAAAAGACAAAACACAAGTAAATAAAGAAAACATCTTCATCAATTTGACAACATATGCATTGCATTTAGAAAACGCACTGCAAAGACCACAACACAACTTATTAGAAAAGTGTGCTATAAATACAGTGTATCACAAAAGTGAGTACACCCCTCACATTTCTGCAGATATACAAGTATCTGTGTTTAGCTATTAATGGCTATATTTTGAGCTGCACACAGACTACTTTTCATTGTGTCAACGTGTCATTTTGTTAGTGTTGTCCCATAAAAAGATATACTTAAATAACTGCAGAAATGTGAGGGGTGTACTCACTTTTGTGATACACTGTATGAGGGCTGATTGATAAGTTGTAAGCCTCATATTTAAGGGTTTGACTTTTTGCATTATTTTTCAGCATAATCCCCTTCAGTATCTTAACACTTTTGGCAGCGATGTTAAAGGGCCTCAATGCCACTTTTAAAGAAGTCCCTTTCTTGACTGTTCAGAAAGTCTTCCACTGCATGTATGACGCCATCATCTGACTGAAAGTGGGAACCAGAAATGGCCTTTTCAATTTTGGTTATAGATAAAGCGAGATCAGGGGAATAAGGCTCAATCAATTCAAGCCTCAATCATTAATGGCAGTCATGGCAGTGACAGACTTGTGAACAGGAGCATTGTCCTGGTGAAACAAAACACTGTTACTGAGTTTTCTGTGGCGCTTGAGTTTAATTTTTTCTCTTGGCTGCATAAGAAGTTATGTATAATATGTGCCATATATAGTTTGTCCCTTCAGCCATAACAATATCCAGTGTCCTCTGGAAACTATTCTGTTGTGTTGCCATCTATTTGCAACGTGTTTTTCTAATGAGCTGAGTTGTGGTTCTTTCAGCGCGTTTTCTAAATGCTGCACATGTGTTTTCAAATTGATGAAGATGTGCTGTGAGTTCTCAGGGACACCAAACTATAGTTATTTTAATGAGTGGTAGTGGCAGGGTTGGCATCCTTGATTTAATTATCTATAGAAATCTGTTTTTATCACTATTCAGATTATTTTCATTTATTTCAATATTATTTTGTTTTGGTTTCATTTTGATTTTGTTCTTTTTGTTTAGTTTCATTCTGTCATTTTTGAAAGCTTGATTTCGGCCACCGTACTGTATGCCTTCGGATTTGTTAATCACAGATTCAAGTCACTTTCTTTTTTTGTTTCATTTTGTTTTGTTTGTGTTACATTTGCCTGCTGTTTTCATTGTCTCATTCTGGGGATGTTCTATAAGAATGAGAGTGTGAACCTCACTCACGGCTGTTAGAAGTTTACACTTTTCACTGTTTGCCATGAGAGATTCCCCCTGCAGCACCTGATGCAGAGTTTATGATGAGCAGCAAAATACCCCTGCCTCTCTGTAATTTAGTCCAAACCCCCTGAATCAGAACATGAACGAGAAATGCCCATGTGTGCATCTTAACATTCATGTGATGCCTCTTGGGCAGTAATGGGGTTTCATTATTCCTCCAATCCTGAAGAATTTGCAAACAATTGGACGGCGGGGTGAGCTTCCTTCTTTTCTGCACACACAGGTTTACTCTGATTGGATTTCCATCACCATACTCAGCATGCTGAGGCCTCGATTAGTTAAGAAATTGAATTTCATAGCCACAGCTGAATTTAAGCAACATGTCACTGTTATGGCCTTCTTAGGGGGTGAGAGGATGGTGGAAATTGGCCAGGGTGTCCGTAATTGCACCCAAAAACAAAAATAAACTAGAAGAGTGTGAAAGCATTTGATCAGTTTACTGGGATTGTGAATGTCCTTCACAGACATGTTTTTGAGTCCTGTGGGAGAAATCTGCATATTGAGTGTCCTCTACAAAAAGGAGGGCATTCCCATTTTTGATCATGCTGGATAAAAAAAGCCCACAACATATCAAAAATATGACTTTCCAGGATTATTTATCTTGGTGCTTTGGTTGGTCCCATTATCCCTTTATATACCAGAGGATTGCACTATAAAGTCATAGATAAGCCTTTTTTTTTAACAGTAATGTATTATCATACAGAGAATCCTTCCTGTGGATACTCTGCTTGTTGATTGTATCATTGTACATGACTGTGAGAGTGTGTCAGTGTGTCAGTGTGTGTGTGTGTGTGTGTGTGTGTGTGTGTGTGTGTGTGTGTGTGTGTGTGTGTGTGTGTGTGAACACATAAAATCCAAGTGTAAAACAACAGCAGAAGGCATTGTGTCTGTTCTTTGCTTTGTTGTCGAGTTTTTATGCCAGCACATATTGTATGGTGCCAGCTCAAACCCATAAATAGAGGTGCACAAAAAGCGAGCATGTCACACTAAGAGACAGAAAAAAATCAGGGAAAACACGCAAAGAAATGAAGGTTAGAGGCAAAATTTGGCTTTCACCTTAAGTTATCTTTCATGCTATTGATATTTTTTAGTTCTCATTTTTCTGTTCTCAGATTGTGAGATAAACCTTATACCTCCATTTAGTAAACCAGCTCACATTGAACGACCAGTAAAACATTTCTTTCCAAATGACCTTCCTGGGAAACTGTAGCCAGTTGGTTCACATGGTGCCTCTAAAATTTTAGCATTTTTACCTGGGACGTTAGCCTGAATTGCCAATGCACAGTTCCTGTCAACACAGTCCTGGTCCCAATTACGGTCATCACATTCTGGGGCCCTGTTTATATGACAACTGTTTTAGGATGACATGCAAAAGTATTGTTGTGGATGACATGCAAAAGTATTGTTGTGATTCACTGCAGGGTCTGTTGACATGTAAACAGCAAGCCAGAGTTTTCAGTGGAAACCCTGAAGATGCACACGTGCATTCCACTTTCATTGTAGGAACTTTTAATTGCCATGCGTGAACCGGACAACGAAGGTTCAATGGTGGACCATCGTGCTGTGCTTGTGCTGCTGAATTTGCTGACAGCCTGTCAACAAAATGTGCATCTCTTGCTCCACTTCTGCACTCAGATAAGTTGCATTTAATATACATGCCAGATGATCAGCCCGCCTCTTCTTCAGTGGCAGGCTACCAAAAGATTCCACAGTTACATTGACACCTACAGGCTTGATAAACATACCACAGCGTTTTCAGTTCCTCAGGGTTTCTGTGTAAACAGATTTTATTCTCCATCTTTTTCCATTTTGAAATGCTGTGAAACATTTTTGTATATCCACGGGTGGTCAGAAAGCTCAGGTACGAGTGATCTTCCTTTACACCCATTTGTATGACAAATTTTTGTCCCCTTTAATTCTTGTGTACCTCTTTTTCCATGAAGCAGTACTACTAAGCCGGAGGTGCTGCAGCACCCCTGCACCCCGCGATAATGCTGGATTAAAAGGTGGTTGGGGAGACATGGACAGCATTTAATCTCTGATAACTTGCAATCATTTTAGCCCCTTGTGGGCGGCTCTCTCTGACTGGCTGTTTTCTCCTCATTTAAAATAAATGGCGTAATCATACTATTAAATATCAAACACATTTAAAAATTATCAGGCCAGCTTCGATGAGCCTGTGACCTGATATTGGGGTTCAACATTGATCCATCACCCACTCATACTAGAAGATAATTCAGGACTATCATCAGGGGCGACCTTGGTCCCAGACCAGATTGCTCCACTGATTGTCTGGAGGGCCTAATTAGCGTCAAATCAGCAAGAGAATCATGTAGTGTGAGCCACCAGTTTCAAGATTTACTCAAGAAAACCTGACGGACAACTGGCATCAGCCAGCAGAAATCTTACTCTATTATCTAAGGAGGAGGTAAGTGAGCCACATGAAAAGAGAAAGAAAAAATAAAGATGAAATCCCCTTCTGATGACACATTATCATCTTTTTCTGTAATACTATTTAAATCAGTCCATGTTTCAGAAAAACAGGTGGCTTTTAGGTATAACCTAGAAAACCATGGCCTAAATCCCTGGCTTATCATCTTCCAGAGATGCACTGATGTGCATGCACACACACACACACACACACACACACACACACACACACACACACACACACACACACACACACACACACACACACACACACACACACACACACACACATGGACGCACACACACAGGTAGCAGAACAGGAACCCAGAAGATCAAACAGGCAGTATGTGATGCTCCTGGTGCATGATATTATGTAACGAAAAAAAAAGCCTTTTTGTTAGTAAAAGAAAAGAAACCTCTGCGTCTTTTTATCACTTCTACGACTGAAGCCAGCGAAGTATATGCTCTGAACATTTTGTCTAATGTAGTGCATCAGTGTGACAGCTCCTTAGAATGCTGGAGGCTAGTTTGTGTCCTCTTTTTTTATCCTATAAATCCTGGGCCCAGTGTGGTGGATTATTTTATAATTGGCGGATTCCTGTGTCTTTTGAACAACTCCCACTATCCTTACACAGCAGAGACAGCCGCAAACTCATTTGAAGGATCTTGCTCTGTTGTACTGTTCGGTCCTATAGTGGTTATGAAACACAGACTTGCCTCTTTGTTTGGCCTCACATGAGTTTGAAAGTACCATTTAGTACACTATTGATGCACTGAAAGAGTCACCCTAAGGCTCTCTAGTTGACATGCTCTATTAATTTGATCCCAGAGCTTTATTTCAACCACATGAGAGAAAACAAGCTCAACTGTTGTCTTTATTGCGATAGATGACAGACAAGGGGCTGAAGAAACAGGAGTGGCTCCATAACGCTTTAATGCTTCTTAGTATTGATTCTTTATGTCTCTAGAGAGAGGTAATGCATCATACTGAACCTCTGCATGTTTTATCAATAGTAGTATGCTGAGATATCAATAAACATGAAAGGAGTCTGCTGCCAGGAGCACTGAAAAAAATTATCGGCCCCAGTGATTATTAAGTACAGAAGTGTATTGCTGTCATGCTAGAAAAAAAATAAAAGGATCACAAAATAACATGGTACAGAATAATCACATTATTTCATGATATTAAATTATCACATTATAACATGATTACTTATATTGTTGATTTTATTAAATTATAGTTAATGCTTGTGTTAAGACATGAGGGGATTTTGTTGTTATTGAGCACTAAGGATGTATAATGGTATACGTACACTAAGACAGATTTTAAAATGCATGGGGCTCTACACGAGGAAGAATAAGTCCGACACTCTGGAGGATTCTTCATTTATCATTGACGAGCAGGAAGGACAAAGAAGGCTCCATAAATACAAGCTGTGCCAGTCCACCGCTGCCAAAAATGTATCATGTCATAACTGTCAGGTTATTATATTTGTATTGTAGAAGAATATTGGAGGCTCAATTTATGACAACAGACACTTCATGTAGCTTAACTCCGTCTTCATGAAAACACAAAAGTTCCTACCTGGGTATTTGCCTTTTACTACCATAACATGATCATCCAGTATCACAAAATAACATGAGAATTCAGTATTGTGTTATAACTGGATACTTCCGTATCATGAAATAATGTGAATAACCTGAGTAACGTGAATTTGGGACTGAACAGGGCTACCAGAGAATGCAGAGGGTAAAATGGATTAAATAGTTTGCCTGGAAGTAAGTGGAGGAGGATATTATGTTGATATTGTGTTGTATGGACATTGTTGGTGATTATTACAGGATATCTAACCCACATACATAATGTGAGAGATAAATTTAAGTTAACATTTTTAACTAAAATGACAGAAACTTTATTTGCAGTTTTGATCTAATTATATATGCAGAAGTTACTCAATTCATTCAAGCTGTCTCAGGGTGATATTACTTTGCATTTAATGCACTTCTTTTACTTCTAACTTATGTAATAAAATCACGTGGGAAATTTACGTCATCAAATCACTTTTCTTTTTTTGGCGAGATCATTTTTCTTTTAGTGAGGGTGTGTTGATGTAGTTATTAACCCATAACCTCTTTATCACATCAGTGTGACATAGAACTTATGACTCAACTTGTGTTTTGTTTTAAAGATTTTACAGCAAATGTAAGTAAGAGCAGTGCAACATATCGGTAAAAATACTCTGAGGGAACAACAGGACCTTAAACTCAAACAGACATTTAAGTGAGATACTAGTTAGCTCACCTGAACTGAAACTGGTCCCTTGTGCATTTCTCCCTTTGAGGGAGAAGTGCACATAAGCACAACACACACTGCCATAACATTACAGATAAAAACACTTCAGACACTTCATCAGGCTAGGTCAGCATCTAGTTTTATTAAATGAAATGTGTTTTCTGCACACACAAAAGAGTCCTTTCATCAAATTAATATATAACATGCAGAGGATCTAATCAACTGTGAATTGGTTTTGACTCATGGATCAGTTCCTGAACCTCACACCATCACATGTATTTTGCAAGCTTTGAGTGAAGCTTACACAAGTTTTTCTTGCCAATCTGGGTCATTTAATTGTGGGCTAGAATGTGGAAGAAAAGAGCTGCTCCTGGAGTCTATGCTGCTTGCATGCTCATGAACTGCTAATATGAATTTATACTCTTTAGAATAATAGATAGCTGTCACGTTGAAGCAGACTTGTTTTCCCAAACAAACCTTTTACTTTTTTATCATTACCATGAACAACTACCAAAAACATATTTGTCACAAAAAAGTCAGATATAAATTTATCTCTCCACTGTTTTTCTGTTGTGCTGTAATAAAACCTATTTTTATGTACATGGTGACAGTTTGGGCATTACTGTGTGACAAAGACCTCACTCTGACTTCTTATCTGTCATCAGAGATCTGGATGTTTCTCCGTGATAAACGACCCAAAATAAATGTCAAACATGCCCTCACTCCCATTTATAAGGTTTCCATTATGTTTGTTTTGAAATTAGTTGATGCAGATAAACACCATTTTCATTGGTCAGTCCCTTTAATGCTCTCACAGGTATGTGAGTTTGTTTGGAGCTGTTTTCACCTCATCCTCTTTTGTATCCACAGTTTAAATACAATCACCTAGCATCTTGATGAAACACTTTGGTTAAAGTAACAGCGAGCTCCATTCATCTGAGAAATGCTTTCCACCATTGAGCATGTAACTATAGTGGCACAGATGGGAAATACAGAGCTTCTTTATCAAAACTGTGGATCTGTAAAGCCAGACATAATCTTAGTTGGGGTTTATATCTTCCACTTTTTCCTCTGCTGATTTTTTACAACTTGAAGGCAGTGTTGGTAATCAGATTCAGATACACAACATACGGTCATCTTATCATCAGTATGGTTCTATCATTGACCTCAAGCTGTCATCCTGTACTTTTATTCTATTTTTATGACTGCTTTTTCACTGATACCCTGGATGAGAACCAGACACAAACCAAGTGAACAAATGCCTGGTTAACTAAACAGACCTGGACCTTCAGGATAACCAATTACATAATAAATAGAGAACTATAAAAATACATTTTACAATACAATACAAAAAAGTGTATCCAAGCATCTCAGTGCGAGTTCAGTGCAATGTCAGTCAGCATTACATAATTCCAGTCTCTCTTCTCTGTCCATCCAGAGCAGTCTGCTCATTAATGAGCTTCACTGACAGCAGGATGAACGAGTGTTTGTATCTGTTGTGTTTACGTAGAGGAACCCTGTACCTGATCTCTGAGTTAGTAAAACATAGTCAGAGTGCAGTACATGAGATGTATAAGATAGAATATTGTTTGCAAGCCTGAGAGTTGTTTGTACAAATAGATGTTGTGGGGTTGCAGGTGCAGCCATATATATATATATATATATATACACACACCAAATCATTCAGTTATCTTTGAAATTCCAGAACCACCCTTTCAAATCAAGGAAAGGAAAAAGAAAAAAAAAAAAAAAAAAAAAGAGAATTACCTCAACACATTCTCCATTTCCATTAGGGCACAGAGGAGTGAGAAAGAGAAGTCTGCATGCATATAAGAAAGAAGACAGGAAAAGTAAATTAGGCTAGAGCCTACCCCTGGCAGGTAAGGCTGTACCTCTCCCTACTCACCCACTTTAATGAGGGAAGAGCAGAGACAGAGACAGAACAGAGAGAACAGAGACAGGGAAGCCAGAGCCAGGGCAAGAAGCCGGGTTGGCCTGACGATGTAATGGTGTTCCCTCCTGTCTAGATCCTTATCTGTGTTGTGCATACTTCAAGATGTATGTTACTTTTGAAAAATATGTCAGCTGAATAAAATTATAAAATCTGACACTGTAATAAAGAGACGCCTGGATACAGAACCAGAACACCAGTAATCATTGATAAGACAGATCAGGGATCAGACCAGGGCTATGGTTTCGAAGCATTGTTTTGAAACCAACATTCCTATACCATCCTTTGGAGGTGGAATTCTTTACCATTCTTGTCTGATGTACAACTTTACTTGTTCAACAGTCCGGGGTCTCCATTGCCATATTTTGGCTTCATAATATTCCCTGCACTCTTTTACTATGAAGCCACACTGTTGTAACGGGCGCAGAATGTGTCTTGTCATAGTCTTGCAGAAATAAGCAGGGACGTCCCTGAAAAAGACGTGGCTTGGATGGCAGCATATGTTGCTCCAAAACCCGTATGTACCTTTCAACATTAATGGAGCCTTCACAGATGGTCAAGTTAGCCATGCCATGGGCACTAACCCACCCCCATACCATCACAGATGCTGGCCTTTCAATTTTGCAGTGATAACAACCCGATGGTCTTTTTCCTCTTTGGCCTGGAGGACACGTCGTCTATGATTTCCAAAAACAATTTGAAATGTGGACTTGTCAGACCACAGCACACTTTTCCACTTTGCGTCAGTCCATCTCAGATGAGCTCGGGCCCAGAGAAGCCGGCGGTGTTTCTGGGTGTTGTTGATATATGGCTTTGACGTTGCATGGTAGAGTTTTAACTTGCACTTGTAGATGTAGTGATGAACTGTATTTAATTGATAATAGTTTTCTGAAGTGTTTCTGAGTCCACGTGCTAATTTCCTTTACACTTTTGATGATATTATGGACTATAGAAAATGGATCCCTTAAATCCTTTGCAATTGTATGTTGAGAAACATTGTGCTTAAACTGTTGGACTACTTACTCAGGCTTTTATTCACAATGCTGAAATGTGAAGTTTAAGTGCTTAATTCAGAATGATGATGCCTTCTAACAAAATTCTCCACTGATAAGTTATGTGGCCGACTGTATCACTCCAAATGTCCCCTTGCACATTCAAAGAGAGGAAAAAAACAGGGAGGAGTCCTAAAGAGGTGTTGAACTACCCTCAGGAAGAAAAATCTACGGGGTGTAACAGAGGACAGGGAAGGCAGAGGAAGGGCAATAAAAGTGTTGGTCTAGAAGTCACCCCTGCACACCCAATGTTTCTAAAAGAAAAGATGGGTGGAAAAGAGAGGTGGACCAGAGAAAGCACCTATACAGTGATGTAAGAGGAAGGATAGGGAAAACAGGGTCAGGGTGAAAAGGTTGTTTGGGCTAGAGCTTAACCCTGCTGGTTTGGGCTGTACACTCTTACTCAGCCCTAAAGAGGACAAGAGACAGAAGTGTGTGTGAGTATTCAACTACTGCCTGTCCATTTAAATGAGTAAGTGGGAAATTTAAACAAAAGGGATCTTGTCTAGTAATCTGTGAGGTTTTTGAAAATAAATGAAAACCCAGACTTCAAGCTTTTTATTATCACAACAAAAACAGTAGCAGCGTTTATATCAAAGAACACTTTGGTTATGTGACAGTTGTTCACTTCACTGAACACTGACAGTCTCTGATCGCCACTTTAATTGTATGGCAAATAAAACCATGCACATACTCTTCTGCTATGTGATGGGGTCAAATATACACTGCTGTTGGCTGAAGAGCCTTACAGCTGTATTCTTTGGTTTCAGCAGGGAACAGAGCACTAGCCCACGCACCAATAATAAAACACAGCCGACTTCCAGGGTGGCCACAGGTCAGCATTGAACTGAGAGAGACAGCAAAGCACCAGGATCATGTTACACCACCTCTGTTCACTCTCTACACACTGCCCTGTTTTTGCTTCAAGTGATAACACTGCAAAACGGGGTCCCTTATTTCTTTGTGGAGAATTTCTCCAGGATATATTCAAAGTTGGACACCCAGTTTGAACCATATCAATTATTAATACTCAAGACCATTTCATAAAAAATACAGAAGCCTACTAAACTTTTCCACCTCACTGTTTTTGCTCACTCTTGCAGCAAAGACTTTAAAAATATATTCCCCTGACATTAACAAGTGGATTCATGATTAAAGAAATGCTCCTTTCTAGGCTCCCTCACATTAAAAAAATAAATAAATAATGACACAGTCCAGCACTAAATGACATTTAAATGTAGCACACTCACACACACACACACACACACACACACACACACACACACACACACACACACACACACACACACACACACACACACACACACAGACACTGTCAAAAATATCCATGAGGACATGTTGTCTTGTTTGCTGATAGATAAAAGCTTGATGATAATTATCTGTTCACTGTGGGGGTCACGAGAGACAGGATACAGTATAATTGCCAGCACACTAGTCTGGATGTTTATTTATGAACCTGATAAAATGATGACGTCATCTGCAGTGGTCTTGTGGGACAGAATTGTAATTAGAGGCTAAGAGGAAAATCTCTCCGATTATAATTGACTCCATTTAGACAGCATGCTGCAGAGTAATCAGCATTTTGATTAGATGTACACAATAAGCACCTGAGAAGAGTTTGGAGAACATGATAAGAGAGGTTTTTGACATGGCTGTCCCTGTAAACCCTCTTAATTTCCTTGGAGGAAGAGCATATGTGTGTTTATCTGATTATTTGTTTGTTTATGATGTTCTGGCGCAGCTGTGAAGCTGCAGTCCATCTGGCATGGTTTGTAAGAGAAGGATTCTCTCACAGTCAAACAGAATGAAGACAACAAAGTAAGCAACATCTGCTGTTCTCACCTCACACTGCTTTTGCACCAAGTCAGTGTCATAAACCCAAACAAAAATATCTTGTTTATTTGATGATGTGGGTTGATGTTTGGATCAAAAGGAAGGTGTACATTCCTCTCTATCCAAAATACTGAGAAGTTTTCTTAACTGTGTAATTCATCCTCATATATGGTCATATATTGTGTATGTATAACTGTGCGGGGGGTTAATTCTGTGTCACTCTACAGTAACTATGTGTTTCTGTCAGGTGAGCTGATTGAGCCCACCTGACCAGAGGAGTCATTCAGTACGTTTACATGCAGACAGCTGTCCAGTTAAGGTCATAGCTTGATCGTAAAGTCACAGTGGGGGGTCTAGTATTGCCTGTGTGTACATTCAGAAAAGAAAATCGGACTTCTGGCCGAGACCGTCTCAATCTGCTTCAACAGGTGGCGCCGTGTCCTTTACTGATGAGCTAGTTTGATATGTACATATCAAACTAGTTTTAGTTCACCCAAAGAGAAAACAACATTGTAACGACAATGGCTGAGATGGATGCAGCTGTAGCTTTTTATGTTTTAATTTATGTATGTGCCATGGTGTTTGTTTGTTGTGTCGGAGCCATAGACTGTATGAGCATAGTGACTCTATTTATTATCGCCATCTACTTCTTCTTCTGGCTGAACGTCAAGGCTCACTGAGACCTGCCAAATCCAATTCAGACAGCCCGATAGCAACCGTATTATCTAGGTGTGTTAATCGAGCTATGCTCAGTCTATATTAGGTCCGGTTAAGCTGTTTTCATGCATTTGAATAGTCCAATAGCACACTGACTAAGCTCATAGTCTGATTTCTGAAGCTTCATGTAATCATACTGACTAATTGCAGAGCTCCAGCCTGATTGGGTCAGTGGCTACATTCACTGCTACATTAGGCTTGGAGCCAGAGCATTTCTGGTTGGTTGGTTGGTTGGTTGGTGCGTTGGTTGGTTGGTTCTTGTAGTAAGCTAAGAGAAGAGCCTTTTCTTCTGTTTACATGCAATTTTTATTTTGGCCAGTTGATCATGACAAAGGGGCAGACAGTCTTTAAGTGTCTCTGTGGCTGGCTGAATAAAGAAAAACAAAGAATCATCAAAAACTTTCAAATTCTGGTTTGGACAGTTTTTTCCCCTTTCACACTGCCTGCATCCCACATTACACCAGTCAGTCACCAGAGGACATCATGACAGCATAATGACACACAGCAGGACCCAAAAGTGCAGCCGATTATTTACAAAAATATCAAGCTGGCTAATGCAAAAATCACAAAAGTCACTCTTTATTATTAAACATAACAGTTGATACTAAACAAACTTAATTGTAAGTCCAATAGTCCTAATCTACAGTATACCAGGCACAAAGCATCTTGGCATGCAATGCATGTGTTAGTGTTATTTTTATTTTCTATGAGCAAGAAAACAAAACACACTACTTTCTTTTTTCAGAATCTTTTATGTTTGAAGCTCATAATACAGCCATGTGATCCAGCAATATAATAATTACTTGAAGATCAACCAGCATAGCTTTCTTTCGTAAGAAGCACATGGGATGTCAGTAACCATTTGATCTTGTCTGCTTCTGTCAGCTTGTGTTTTTCAAGGGTTAATGACTTTACCCAGCTGTGCCTTATGCTTCAATGTTCATCTCCATTAATTTAGGCAGTCCCTCGACAGTTCTGCAGCACAAAGGAATTTTCTCAGTGCAGATTTCACCAAACAATACACTGAGTCATACAGAGGCCTGTGTGTTTTCTAATTTTCGAGGACGCAGTGAGGACAGTCATTAATGTCGAAAGTGTAAATGTAATGCTCTGCTGTGTACATCTAAATATATAGCTATATATTGCAAGGCAATAACCATTTGATATATGAGGAGTTGTGATTGCATTCCCTGTGGGGGAACCTGACGGATTCAAAAAACAGCTTCCATTTTAAATATCATTACCAAATAAGACCATTGCCTGGAATTATTGTTGAGGAACTGTGCTTGGTAGAATCAATATGTTAAAAAAGATTAAAAAAGGTTACGATACTCTTTCACTTGCGATATTTTTATTCTTTACCATAGCTCACAAAAAAGGAAACATGTACCTAGTCAATAAATCTTTCTCCAAAAGCAAACTTCTTAAAATTTAATACTTCCACTCAAAATGTTCAAATGCTTTTTCTACATAGATGTGTGAAAGCAGACTCAATCAGTGATTATTGATCAGCAATGTTGGAGATACATTAAAGGCACAGTTGGTAGTCACAGAAAACTAGCATGAATTTGAATGTAGCATCTGCTCAGGACTCCATTTATCCCCCACCCTCCTACACTTGGAGCTCCTCCAAAACGACGCCCCAGCTCACATACAGAAGCGTCACTGATTCGCGATCATTTGATCGTGACTGATTCAAAACCACAGACTCCAAACCTGTCCTCAGCACATCGTTTTCGTTTACACTATGTTACCAATAATCGGGGTATAGGTAGTTGTTCTACCATTTTCCAGCAATCTTGGATCCCTCTTGGTTATGCACTTTGAATTAAGGCTAGTGCACGCCAGTGAAACATACATGCAGGAGACAAGCAGAACAGCAGGACAGGATTTAATTGGTTTAACAAATTGGATCTTAACACTAGCAGTGGTTGGTGTCTTCCCAGGTTCCCCAGGTTTCCCAGGAACATAAAGATCATTTTAACCAGTATAACAAAAAGTGTATCTAAATCTGATTACCAACACTGCCTTTAAATAACACTCCCACCACTTTTTTTTTGAGTCCTCACTCAGTTGAAAAGAGATAAGCACTTTACAGGCACCAAGCAGCATAAACAGCAGCATGACTCTCTGTTATTGTTGTGGAAAACACTGACATAACTAGATAATTTGGCAGAGCCAGGGTAGCTTATTGTGAGCATTACTGGGATTTTTACTTTGGCTTTTGAATAGGACAAAGATTTCCACTCTGTCTGTTGATGTGACTCAGTGCATGCAGGTATTGTTATTAAATAGAGGAGCGATTGCTTAATATTTTCCAGCTACTCAGTTTATGAACCAGGAGTATCACATGGCTGTAGTTGAACTACCATCATTCTACTTCAAACCTTAACAGTGTTGAATGTCACTCCACACAATGAGCAGATGACTTTTGTTTCAGTAATGCAATTCCACTTGAAGGCTTAACAGAGGAGTTGAAGATGCAACTGTTACGCTGCATTTAAAACACTTGGATGGGACTCATGCCAGGCTCACACCTTGACTGAAAGGCTGTTAGAGCGTTTTAATTTAAAACAATCTGATGGGCTGGATCCTTAACTCTTTAACTGACAGGACACTAACGGTTCGGGTTAACAAAATTTTGTCTGACCAAAAACACACATCCACGGGGTCACCACAAGGGCGTGTGCTTTAACCTCTATTGTTCATGTACACAAATGCGTGTCAGAGCAAATATGACAACAGAGCTATCATGAAGTAAGCTGACGACTCATTGTAAGTTTACTGAATGAGAAAGAGTCTGGCCACAGCTCGTTGTTGATGATTTTGTTGCTTGGCATGAGGGGTCATAGGTTTAGCTAAATGCATCGAAAACAAAAGACATGTTGATTGATTTCAGGAAGAGTCCTCAACAAAACTGTCTAACTTCAATCAAAGGTCAGATCATTGAGTGTGTGCAGTCATACAATTACCTTGGTATGATCACTGATTCAAAACTGAACTTTGAAGCTAACTTTGGTGCTAACTGTGAAGCGATGTGTAAGAAAGTTCACCAGAATTTATATTGTTTGTGGAAATTGTTGCACTTTCACATTGACTGAATACTAATGGCCGTGTTCTATTGTGCTTTTATTGAATCAAGTTTGTCCTTTTCCTTGGAGTCTTGGTTCTTTCACATGTCTCTGAAAGATAAAAATTCCTTTAGTCAGGAAGTGAAATGGTCAAGTTGTCCTACTGGTGAGCCTCAGCTCTATCCAGCATTTCTGTATACTGAGGAGTTGTAGGGGATAATTAACTCTGCCTTAAATATTGATTCCCATCCTTTGCACAGTGAACTTCAGCTTCTTCCCTCTGGACAGAGGTTTCTAGTACCAAAATGCCTGACAGCAGATAAAAACAGCTTTGTCCCTGCTAGTATCGCTGAACTAAATAAGTTGAAGCCTTATTTTTCACACATATTTATTTGTTCATGCTCTAATATATTTATTCATATAAATTACTATAAATTTGTAATAAGTCTTAAAATAGTTCTTTATTTGAGAGGTGTTTTTAATCTGATCACAATGGACTTCACTCTTTTTTATGTCTATTTCTGCTTCAATGGTGGAACCTATAGAGCACTCTATGTTTTACCTTTGTCACTTGCATTTTGGAATGGATGTTGTAGTCTTACTGACTGCAAAACAAATCTGCCTATGGGTACAAATAAAGTAATTTGAACCTAATAAGCAGGAGATAGTAAGTATTACTACATGCAATAAGTTAAGGATATTGTTATTTACATGAGTGCTTTTCCTATTTTTTCTGAATCTTAATGAAATAAGTAAAAGTTCCCTTTGATATTACTATTAATGAATGAGAAGAAACACAGTTTTCAATAGTTCAATGTTTATTGCCCCAGTTTAAACAAAAACAAAGATAGCCCCAAATAACCAAAATTAACAAAATCAGTTGCGGGTGTTTCCACCATTTTCCGCAATGACAGCTTGACAGCAACATCTCAGCTCCTCACAAGCCTCATGATGTTGTTTTGAGTCAATACGTTCCACTCCTCAAGTGCACAGTTCTGCCAGGTCACGTGGGGGTGGGGTACGAGCATCCCGTCTCTGCTTCAGCTGGTCCCAGACGTGCTCTATGGGGTTCAGGTCAGGGGACATTGGTGGCCGTACCATATGAGGCACTCCAACTTCCAGAAGTCGAGTTGTGACAGTTCTGGCATGATGTTCATCCATGAACAGAAAGTTTGGGGTTTGCTGGTGGAATTGGGGGATGATGATGGGTTCTATGATGTCTCTGAGGTTAGAACGTGCAGTGTCTGAGCCATCTACAGTCACCAAATCTGTTTTATGCTGACTGGTGATGCCTGCCGAGACTGTTGCACCTCCTCCACCAAAGCGAACCCTGGGGACCATGCTGACCTGAGCGTATCGCTCACCTTGACTTCTCTAGCAACACTGATGGCTATCAGTTCTGTGCAAGGTGACCCGACACTCATCAATGAACAGGACAGTAGACCACTGCTGCTGCATTGTCCAGGTCACATGGTCTTGTGCCCACTGCAAACGTTCACGGCGGTGTCTTGGTGTCAGGAAAGTCACCTGCAACGGTCGTCTGGCATTCAAGTCAAAGTGGTGGAGTTGGTTGTGAATGGTTTGTCTGGACACTCTAGTACCCCTCACTTCATGTGTGTGAGTGCATAGGTCCTTAGGTACTGCTCATCATTGTGGTCCATCACTTGTGAGGCTCCACTCCTGAGTCTGTCATGAACACTGCCAGCAGTTCTGTGTCTTGCTGCAAGTCTGCTGATGACAATTTAAGATGCACCAATTTTACGGGAGCAACATCTGACTGCCTGCTACCAACCTGAAGGTGCGCTATGGCCAGGTGGTGCTGTTCGTCCATTAAGTGACGTTTTGTGTTCATGGCTGCTTGAATGATGAACTGGGAATGATTTACTGACAGTACCGGCTTTTATACCCCCAGAATGTTGAAATTGATGCCACATTGAAAGAGGTTGTCTTTTTCTATGTTTTGGTATTGGCACACTGTTCACAGTGAGACCATTACGTGGAAAACATAAAATGAGGTGTGTCTATCATCCTAATACAATTGCCTTCCTATCCCAAAAATCACTGAAGTGAAACAAAACTGTATGTATGAAATCCACTGAGGACCTCACAATATCCCAACTTATTGTGAGAAGTGTATGTGTAAATAATAGACCGTGTTGACCTGAAAAAAGTTTAATGCAGAAGTGTGATGTCGTCACTTAGCAAGTGCCTACTAGATTCTCTAAATTATATTCTACTCTTACGTCAGCCACAAAACTGACTTTATTCTTTTACTTGTTCTGAAGTGTTTATTGAAATTCTCCATCCTTTGATGGTTTTTATTAGTGGTGGGACTTTGTCGCGTCAATTCGATAATTAACGCGGGGGGAAATTAACGGCGTTTAAAAAAAATGACGCATTTTATCGTATTTTATTTTATAGTCTATATCACACAGAACGGTTCTCAGTGCACGAGTTTCTGGCAGACGGATTATAGTGACGCACTGAGTGATGGATAACACTGATGACAGTGCTTTGCTTAGCTCGGTGGATGGAAAATTTACTTTTAAAAAACAATCGCCGCGGTCCGTCAGCGCGAGCTACTTCACACTGCATCCGTCTCAGGAGCGGAGCGCAGCTCAGCGTACTCATAGCAGCTGGATACACAAGATCACAGGAGAACCACATGTTCCTGCAGGAATCACACCCATGACAACTACTTTCATGATATTTAGTATGTAAAACTCACCTGCCCTCCCAGAACTTCAGCAATTCAGTCCTTCCCTTTCAGTCTCTGTTGGTGTCCTTATATAAAGGATGGTTGTATCGTATATAAATATAAGGTTTTCCGCCTCCAATATAAACTTTTCCTCGTCCATGGCGTCAGATTTCCTCTGGGTCTGACCCGCTGATGACTGCTGGCCCTGTGCCAGTGTCGTAGTTTTAATATACGAGGATAATTTTATGATCGACAGGCTGAACATGGTGCTTTATTTTGAAAAGACCGGAAACTCTGATCACTTTTCGTGTCTGTTTTCCTGTTTGGTACAATCTGCTCTGCGGAGATTGACGCATTTTCAAAAAAAACATCTTTTGAGCAAAATAAACAGGATTTTGTAGTTTAAACTTCTGTATGTGACTATTCAATGATTTAGTCTTCTACCAAAATCTATTTGAAAAGTGTTGCTTCTGATGTTGAATATCGATGTGATTAAAATGCGATTAATTATGATTAATTAATTACAAATGGCATAATTAATTCGATTAATTTTTTTAATCAAGTCCCACCACTAGTTTTTATAGATCAATTGCTCTAACATTCCTCCACACTTTTTCAACAATAAACAAACCACATTTAGAAATACATGGATAACTGAGATGAATGTGCTGTTGAAGATTCTAGAGAAAGATAGTTGCCCCACAGATGATACATTTTAATTACAGTTTGTGACAATACTCTCCGCACATTACATTGTGTTGCTCAGAATCTGTGTGATCTCATAAATTACTGCTTAAATATTTACAATACGACAGCTGCAGCCTAAAAAGAATTTAGCAGAAGAGCACCTTATTTTATTATGTAAAGTTTTCAGACAGTAAATAATTAAGATCACATTGTGAACTTTTTTTTTTTTTTTTTAATTGGAAATCAAAGTTTATAATCATTTTGGAAATTGCCATATCCTTCATAGTAATTTATAATCACACCCTCAGCAAAGTGGATCTTTTTACAGCAGCTGAAAGCATGTCTCTGTCTAAGGCTCATGACTCAGCTCTGCCTGCTGCCTCAGAGAGACTGACTCATACAGGGCTACTCTGCAGTCAAAGCTTTTATGTTAATGAATCATTGTCTTTCATGGAAGAATTGTTCTCAGATTTGTCATTGTCTCATTCCAGGTCTGTATTCCAGGTGTTGTAAAGAGACAACCTTTAAAAGAGAGATGGTGCAGAGTCGTTTCCTCTGTCAAGATGGTGAGTAACCGCTCACCTCTTTTGGTGTATCAC
The DNA here is from genome assembly GCA_030710495.1 of Labroides dimidiatus. NCBI lineage: Eukaryota > Metazoa > Chordata > Actinopteri > Labriformes > Labridae > Labroides > Labroides dimidiatus. The sequence goes on along the minus strand of CM061143.1, from coordinate 20,801,248 downwards.
AATGACAGTCAAGGTTGTTTCTTTCTTTCTTTTTTTTTTTTAAATCTTGAAGTCTTTAAGCAAACTAGTAGTATCAATTTTTTGTTTGTTTTATGCTTGATGCTGATAATGTTGTGATGTAAGATTGCAATAGGAGTCCATTCATCTCCTTATCTTTACCAAGTTTCCCTGGCATACCAGAGCAGCCTGCTGCCCTTTCAAAAGAAGACAGGAGGGAAAAAATGAATAAAAAATCAAAGATAGAAGAGTACAACTATAGTATATACTATAAATGATTCAACTTTTATTTCCAAAAAGATTAAATATGTGAAAGACCTGCACTCTCAAGTACATTATAAAAATATGAAGATATTGATTTAATGATGGTCTCAATCAGTCACAGACATCTTCCTTTTTATCACCTTAGTGTGACTATATGGCTCAGTACTAAAACTACAATTTCCCATAGCGAAAAAAAAAATCCATTACCACTATCTGATAGACCAGAGTGAGGATAATGAGTCACCAAACAAAGGATCCCTTGATGACTGATTTAAAACCTCAGGAAGTGTTACATCTCTGTGCATCTACAGGTATTCAGACCGCATGATTGCTCTTTACTTGAACGCTTCCATTAGCCAGCAGGGAGCATTTTATTCCTCAAACAGTGAATGTTTTCATCCTTTTCATGAAGCTATAATAACCCTTGCCTCATTGCCTCCGCACCTCAACTGAGTCTGTGCAGGTCATTTGCCCAATGGTCATGACACAATTTACCCATTAGATCTGGGCACACACCCAGTCCTGGCTTTTCTTCACCATTATCTTTGTTATTGTTCTGTTTATGATACAAAGAGGAGAGAGACCCAAATACTTTCTGTGTATTCATGTCATACTGTTGGTTTTACAGTGGATTGACTAAATCAAAGAAAAAAAAAGTGAAATCAATATTTCTGTGCACGTAAACTCACAAATATGACTTAGCTTTACAATGTTTTTACATGAACAGATGGAGACTTTATTTTATATCAATGAACATGCTATCATTAGGATATGTTCAAGGGCACCTGGTCATGAGTATTACTCCCCTCGATGTAAAGACGAGCTCAACAGAATTCTGGTGACGGCATTTAATTAAATTAGATTAAATTAAATGCTTGCAGCTTAAAGACATTAAATATACGCTACAAAAGCGATCACAAAATATACCTTCATGGAAACTCAGCAAGATCAGAAAACAGTCAACAAAAAAAACTTCCAGAAACACAAAACTCTCGCACTGTCCCTTTCACTTTGGCTTTTCTGCATGTGTACATCTACGAAACACACCCTCCTAGAAACGGTGAACAATTGTTCCACTGTTACCGTAACCTTTAAATAAATTATGCACATATGAACATATCTAATTATTTATTCCTTATATTTATTAACTTATTTATCATTATAAAGGAATTAAATGAACTAAATTTTATTTATTTATTAAAACTGCTTCCGTTGGCAGTTACAATGAGTGCATCTTCATGATTACACTGACATGAAGAATTGAAATGGAGAAAATCTTTACACTTAATGACCCTAAAAGTCTTTTCTGGTTATAGTAGTACTATTAGCAAAATTAAATCACAAGGTTGAATAAAAATCACTGCCTAATATCTGTTTTTTAAAACTTATGCTTACCTACTGCTATTTCTAGAATCTGCCTATATAAGCTGTCAAATGACAAGCAAGTTTTGCTGTTTGAAAATTTGAGATATATATTTTACACAACACCTTTTTAACCAGAGATTTAACCCTATTTTATCTTTGAGGAACTGTGAGAAGTTTCTTGCTGTTTAAAATAATGTCATTGTCATACTGCAAGTTTTTAAAACTTAGGAGGTCTTTCTATTTGGATAATTTGCTTTCTACAGATTGTTTTATATATATGGCTGATACAGAAACCATGTTACTAAAAAGACCTATGCATTTATAGAGAATGGTAGAGTGCGGGCCAAAGGCTGAAACATGGGTTTTGTTTGTGATAATGTTCATTTCAACCCACATGCAGCAGTTATACTGCAGTGATCTGTTCAAACATGAGTCTGTCAATAAAATGAAGAGTGAGGTTACATTAGCTCCACTTGGTGAGGCTGGAGTTGATTGATGAGCACTGGCAGGACATAACCAGGATTCATTAACGTTACACATTACGGACACGTCTCTGAGCACCAGGCTTTAAGTAACAAGAAACAGATAGTGTGCTCAAATTCTGTACACTAAATCACGGAAAGTGGGGTCACCAGCATCATCATCAGGCCTTAAAAGCTCCTTACAGTGCCTTTAAGCCAGGAAATACTTCACACATTTATGTATGCCCCCTGCTCCTTTCATTTTTTCACATGGTGCTTGTTTGTCTTTGTGCATTGTGAATTGATCATCATCAAAATAAACAGACATACTGTGAGGGTGATAAAGCAACAAACCCTCCAAACATGTTGTTACAGATATGTGCATCCTTCATCAGCAGAGTGGAAAACTTTACTGTGTCTGTTTGAGGGCTAGAATGAACCAGGAGTTTAGTGGACCCGTGGCCGTCTGGGGAAAAGAGTCTGTCCTTGTCACCATTCAAGCGGACAGAAAAAAAAAACTGAAACACATCAGAGATGGGATGAAATGACAGCAAAAGGTGAAATGAGGATTTTCAAAGAGTCAAATGATGTGAACAGCTGAGCTGTTTGTACAGACCCTCAATAATGGCTTGCTGAACTGACAAACGTCATTGCCTTGATAATGCTGATCCAAACACTGAGCCTCAGTGGTACAGTGACTTTTATAATGGTGTTAAAACATGCGGTTCATAAGTGGTTTCAATCCAAAGATTTATGTGTTAAACGGAACATAAGGTTGAAGAGGGTGGTAGATAGCATCAATATTTACAAGGTTATCCTCAGGTCAATCATTGATAGTTAAATAAAACAGGTGGAGCCTGATTTACTGTTATTCAGGGGTTCATGCAGCCAGCACACATGGAGCTAAAACCATCACAACCAGATGTCACTCTCATGACAGATGAAGACAACGGGGAGCTTCTCTGCCTCTCTTGTCTTCCTCAGATGAAATAGTTTAAAGTTAAGGCCAAGTGAAAAAAAAAGTGTGATAAAAATGAGCGTGGGTCTGACAAAGGAAAGAGACAGCCGGGAGAGATTCAGAGTAAATCTGTGTTTACAGTGTGTAACGTGTGCATAGTACATGCACATGAATGTCTGTACATGTGTGCAAGGCAGATAAGAGTGATTCTGATGAATGTGTCTTGACGGATGGTCTAACCTCCCTCAGCCTGTCTTCATTTCTTCTACAGGCCTCCACGTCATGACTGAATATATCGAGGTCAACCCACCTTTCATATCTCTTTCACATTGCAAGGACAAACACAGAGATTGGGCAAACACCTAGCTGAATTGAAATACAGCCACTTCTTGTTTTTTTTATTTACTTTACTCATGATTCTCATTAAAATTCATTTAGTGTACAAGGTTAGTAACATAATTACAGTCTGAGAAAAAGATGCAAAACCATTTCTGGGATAATAACCTGTAATCATATTCTCCCTGTGAATTTTTCTTTTCATTTATCAAGTTGTCAGATCTTTAAATCATGATGTCTGTGCAACAGTGTCATTTGTTATTCATTTTATTTTATTTACACAGAAGTCACAAAGGTTTCCCTTTTTTATTACAGCTCTGAAAGACACAATCCTGGTCCACAGATCCTCCCATCTGCTCTCATATGTCACCTAATGTGAGAAACAGCAACGAGAGCAGCAGGAGGTGAGACATGAGCTACGCCAAAGCTCTAGCTAAGTGTTCCAGTTATCAGGTTTTCATCTAACCGTCATTCAGCAGAACACCCCTGGCCTCTGAGGGAGTATTTCCTCTGCTGAGGGGAAAACTGTCTTAATTTCAAATAATGCTTCTGCAGAGAGACTTGACAACTTTGAGTTAGGGCCCATTTCACTGTTGACATCTTTATTTCAGTTCACTCACTCAGCTGTAATAACAGCCTATTCACTGCATTTTAATGGAGAAGGGTGAAACGTTACTGAAAAACTTTTATTTCACCATGCATCTGGATTGCCTTATCTGCCTTGCCTACCAGATAACTCTCCTGTTTTATGGTCAGCTGCCTTCTAAGGGTAGCCAAGTCAAGGAAAAGTGGCATCACACCTTCTCTCCTCAGAGCAAGCATGTGTTCCTGGAGCCCTGGAATGGTTACCTCAAAAACACACATCAATAGTGACCATAACTCAATCACTGCCATGTTTCTCACCATATCCAATCCTCTATGTCACAACTTTGAATCCAAGAAGCAGCTGAGTGATAGGAAAAAAATATAAACGTTGAGAAGTGAGTGAATTGCAAGTAAATATGAAGCATGGGGGAGAGCTTCTTTTGGACATGGGGAAAGCCATGGCATTTCATGGCTCCTATCAAAGATTTCAAGAGTGAACTATTGTACCCACGGATGATTTATTTTTTATTTACTTTTTTTTTTTTTAGCAACTCTAAAAGTTAAAAATTCAGAGTCCTGCTGTTTACACGAAAAATGGTCAGAGTACACTGATACTCTGCCTGCTCAAGAGCCCAGCAAATGTACATAAAATAGAGTTATCAAACAAGCAAAGGTTCACTTTAGGGAAACAAGGCTAAGATTAATATCTCTCTAACAAAACCCAAAAAAACATTAGCTGTAGCACGTATGAATAAGCTTCCAGTCTGAGCAGTTGACCATAAATTGTATAAAATGTGGTGATGTCACCAATGTTTCTAGTACGACTTTTTGAAGTTTGTTTTTTACCTAGGGCCCATATTGGAAATGGGGCAGGCTTTGGGATTCCTTAGAAAGAGCAGTAGGGAAGCCCGTCTGTCAGTCAGCTGAGCTGTGCCTCTGATTCCATAAACTCATAATCTTAATATCTTTTAAACTGATGAGTTAGAAGAAAAAAACCTGACCCCCTGTGTGCTGATAGGGTAATAATAAGGTACCCACCCTAAGCCATTTTGAAGTACTTCCATGTGGCTTCATTTCTCACAACTAGAGCTTGCCACTTGGTATTGACACAGAAAAGGTCCTACATAATAATAATAAAAAAAACACTTTAGTCATCAAACCAAGCAATTCTTTCTGCAGCCCACACTAGCTACAGAGTGAAAAACATAGCTTGCATTAAGATTTGAAAATGCTCCTGTGGTGACATAAAGACAGGAGTGTTTGCGTAGGCATGCAATCATAACTGCTCCTGTTTCTTAGTTGCAGAGTTAGGATGTCAAAGGTTTGAGTCAGACAAGCCATCTGTTATCTTGTTGTTCCCCAAGAAAAAAAAATGTTGACATGAAGAAAAGAAAACAGAGCTTAGTTTCTAATTTTACAATAATGTGTCAGCCACAATTGGTTTGTTTTTGCCAGCCATCTGACACAACACTTGTGCTGTTTCTGATTCAGTTTCAGAATACTTTATTTATCCTGAGGGAAATTGCATTTCAATTGCATCCTGTCCAAAGAAACATAACAACACAAAGACACAAACATGGGGGACAGGAACTGCAGCCACAAACTACAAAACAACATTTCAATCAAAGGGAGACTTATACACCAGTTCAAATTGTGAAAAGATTTAATGCAGCAAAATTAACATTACAGGTCTGGCGGTTAGACCCCATCAAGCATAAAATAATAATAGGGGGTACAGTGACAAAAAAATATATAAATATCCCCCGATGGAGTCTAGACACTGGTGGTGGTAGATGGTCTTGCGTAGGCTGGATCTGGATGACTTGAAGAGGACTGTGAAGCTGAAGAACTGCGAACTGAAGCAATGAAGTCTGGAGGTGCCTGGGGAGGAGGAGGGTTGTGAACTGAGCCTGAAAGACAGCTGACAAGCAGAAGGGACAGTATTTAAATTTTGACAGCTATATGATGATTGGTTTAAGATGTTATTGGATAGATAGAAAACTGACATGCTCCTTGATCAGCTGATGAGAGAGAAGCAGGAAAGAGTGAGAGAAGGAACCATAAGAGTTAGCGCATTAGGACCGTCTTCCTGATTGAACTTGCGCTAAGCTTCATAAGTCTTTAATGACTATTAGTCTATTTCATCAAATAACATTTCAGTCAGAAATATTGTGGATTTTGTTAAGTATACAGTCTAATTTTATAGGAATGATTTGTTTCTATACTCTTACAAAATAGAAAATCTGTAATTTTGTGATTCACAATGGATGGTGTGGATTATTTGAGAATAGGGAAAATAGTAACCAGAAGAGAGGACAGTCTTGTCTTGCTCTTGACAAAGTATCAAACACTGATGACAGCTACAGAGGTAGCTCAGATTATGTAATCCATATGATGTATATCTCAAGGGTGTGAAAGAGTTTATACACTTACATAACCAAAAGCTTTCCAAACCTCCATTTATTTAAATGAGGTAGATAAAATAAGATGTAACCTATCTCAATCTGTTGGTCAGTTATTGGTAAACTATCTCAATAGCTGATGATCCGTTTGAAGCTGGAGATTAGTGTTTGGTGACCTTTGGGTTTAAACAGAGCTGAAACGACAGCAGCAGTACATTTCTTGGTCATTTCATTTTACTGCTCTTCTTGGAGAAATAAAAACAAAAAGAAAAAAAAAAGCAGCTTGTTACTGTTTTTCTTCACAAGTTATGGATCCCTCTGTTTGCTTTTTAGAAAGACAGGTGTATGTTGCCAGGCTGGTATAGAAGTCTTTACAGTATTAAGGATGGATCTGGTTTGTATTAATTGTATTATGATACACATGCTGGTATTAGCTTGCTTTTTAAGTAGCCAGTTATGTTAAGCTCTACTCACAGCCTGGGGCTCTGAGACGTGTCCATAACTGGTAATGTTAATGAATCTTGGTTATGTCCTACCAGTGCTCATCTACCATCTCCAGCCTCACCAAGCAGAGCAAACACAACCTCTCTCTCTCTCTCTTTTTTTTTTTTTTTTTGATGGACTCTTAAGTTTGAATAGACAGTATAACTGCTGCATGTGGGTTGGAATGAAAGTTATCACATGTGTTTTAGCCTTTGGCCCATGCTCTATCACTCTCCTCTTAAGCTTTCTTCTGCTCTTCTGTCCGTTTTTCTTTTTGACAGTCCCACTCTATTGAGCACCATTACTACATAATAAATCCACCAAAAGAAATCCTTTTCAGTCGTGAAAAACAGATCTTTCTGTTTTACTAAAATTTGTTGACTGGCATGGTGCTGTCATAGAGACTTTAACGTGTAGTTAATCAGTCTGGTCAACAGACCAGACCTTTCCAGACAGTGAAAACTGAGAAATAGTATTTAGGAGTAATTCATTTTGGCCCTGAAAATCTCATTTTAAATCCTGGATTATGATCAGGCATATATCTAGAAGTGAGACTTTTTCAAGATCACTTATACAGTCCTCACAGGGACTTTAAAACTTTATAAACAACATCACCAAAATTATTTTTCCCTTATGTGGCATTGTCCTATTTTAGGGGCAAAGCTTTTCAATCAAACTAATTAATGCAGGAATTACATTAAAAAATATGCATTTTTGTTTTCCTCAGGTGAACCTGTCGACATACTTAGTAAATGTGTAAAATTGTTGCAGTGTTCCTGTTTGTAAAGTGCTTAAAAAATCAAATTCATTAAATGTAGGTGGAATCCTTTTCATGACTCATCCAGTTAATATATATGTAATGGGATTTTTGTCATAACAAAGACAGCAAGGAAACTACACTGCAAAAACTAAAAAAGTGTGCTTTTGTCTTATTTAAAGTAAGAATTGCCTTATTATACTTGATATGAGCCACATTCAACAGACAAGTCCAGGAACGTGTCTTATTTAAAATATTAAAAGACAAAAAAAAAAGGTCTGAATTACCTGCAACAAGTAAAAAAATCTGCCAGAGGGGTAAGAAAAATTTACTTGTCAAGTTTTGAATAATGACTAAATACAAGAAACTTTTACTTACTCCACTGGCAGATTTTTTTACTGGTTAGAAACGATTCAGGGCTGATTTTTGTCTTTAAATATCTTTAAATGAGACATGTTTCTGGACTGGTCTGGTGAATGAGGCTCATATTAAGTCCAAAAAGACATTTTTACTGAAAATAAGAAAAAAGAACTTGCTTAGATTTCATTTTTTTGCAGTGTAGACTGAGTGGCATATCTCTGATTTTCCTCCTCTCTCTCTCTCTCTCTCTCTCTCTCTCTCTCTCTCTCTCTCTCTCTCTCCATAATTTTCACCTTTTTTGATCGTGTCGAGACTGGAATTTGCACACTGTCTCCACTGATTTTCCCAATACCTATCCCTCACCTCTCCCTTGAGAAATAGAACCTGTAGGTTTAATTAGTCATTGTTCAGAATCCAAGTCGATCCTGTACATGCTGCAAATGGCAGCATGTATACAGATGGAAATACAATACTTCTGACGTGTGCCAAGACTTGTGTGGGTTGATCACAGAGAGGGGGTTGAATGCAATGCTTTATTTTCCTTTTGCCTGAAGAAAAGCTGATGTGAAAGTTGCTGTTGGCAGTTCAACAAAGATTTGTTACTTAGGTTTGCTCCTCTCTCACTTTCTTTATGCACTAGTGGGGTGAGATATAAAGTATTGATAATCTTTTCAAAAATAGAGGGAAGTTTGTCCCCAGGCCAAAAACAAGTGCAACCATGCAGCGCAGAACAGCTTCTTGGGGGTCTGCTTAGTTCCAGTGTTTGCTTTTCTTATGGAATTACGTCTCCATATCAGAACAGGACAGTCTGAGGAAAAGCCTGTGAGAGCAGAAGATATAAAAAAGCATGTACAATTTTTTGTTGTAGTTTTTTGTTTGTTTGTTTGTTTGTTTGTTTGTTTGTTTGTTTGTTTTTTTACTGCTTTCTGTTTTGCTTTCAATTTCCTGTGTCACTCACCTCTGCCAAGCTGGACAAATATGGTAAAATGTGTCCTCTCCAAGAGACTATTTCTGAAGCACTGAGGTCAAAGTTGCATATGCATGACAGTAAAGTCGCTGCTAAGTGAGGTAAATGAAAGTTACATGAAAGGTTTAAATCGTCCTCCTCCTTTATTTTTATTCTTTTTTTTCCCATGTGGAAACACAAAAACTTTGATGTCACCTTCAGGAAAACATCTGAGCACTCTGTTCCTCTCAGCATGGCAGCGTTTTATTAGACAAATAATGACAAACTTCACACTTTAAAGGACATCAGTATACATTCATATCAGGTCATATGTACAGTACAAAGAAAGAGAGGTGTGGGAGACGTGATGTATGACACACAGGTATATTGACCCAGTAGCCTGCAGGTGGATATGAGCTTTCTATAACAGTAATATTTCTCGCTGAGAGAACATGTCAGCCTTATTGTGTCTTTACTATTGATTTCTTCCTTGAGGTCTTTGGTCATTCAAGATAGTCCACATTTTGGTTACACTTTATAATAACAGACTGAATTCTGGGTAGTTTTCTGAGGAGGAAAGGATAATTATAAGTTATTTGATAGTGCAACTCATCAATTGATCAGTGTATGAATGAATGAATAAGGAACCATGTGGCAGCAGCTATAACAGAGATGGAAATGTGTGTTCTCTTCCATCTAAAACAACAAATGAGTTGCACAAAAATACAAAAAACTTATAAAACAAAAAAGACTGAATGAAAGTTGGTTTAAGAAACTGATCAGGAAAATTTATGCTTACAGGCTTGGCAGACATTTTTGTCATAGCAATCGATTGGGCCCTTAGTTTTAGCTTTCAGTGTCTTGAAATAAGAACTGTGGACTTGCCAAGTCAGCACGCTTTAGAGTGAGGAGACTGTTTGAGATATTTTTCCATCTTTATCTGTGACTTGAGTGATTCGAGGTTTTGCAGTGATATAGAGCAGTTACTGAACTCAAAAAAACAGACCCCAACATGAAGAGCTGCATATTCATACTGAATCATTGTCTCAGGAGTATCTGTCCATCAAGTTTCATTACCTGACTCCCAATTTTAATCAAAAAAGATTAGGATTTATTTTTTAATCTATATGTAAACTGTCTTATTTTGTCATAATTTGAAGCCTGTCTTCATCCCATTTGTTTTTGATAATAACTTATGATGTTCAGACGCTTATACATATATGTGTGTGTGTGTGTGTGTGTGTGTGTGTGTGTGTTTGTGTGTGTGTGTGTGTGTGCGTATGTGTGGTTTATTTGCTCTTGCTTATGAATACATCTGTTTAACCTTTCATTTAAAAAATGCCCATCATGTTTCAAAATGTTTTTCATTTGAATTAAGAGAATTAAGGAATTGTTTGAATTCCCCTTTTTCAATGGGCCATCAAAATAACCATTTTCCAAATCTGGTGACAAAGTGTTGGGATCTTTCATGACTACTCAGCACTACATGTCTATACTAGAAGTGAAATTGGGGAGCCATGTTCCTTGGAAGGAACAATCAATACCTAAAGTTTCACTGACATACAATCCTCCAGTCTGTTGTCTGGGAACTCATTACCCACTATATCATCATCTATTGGGAACTATAAGGAAGCACTTAACATGGATAACCTAGTTAAGGATTATAGAGCTTGATTTGTAACAATGACCCAAAATGTAAGAATTAAAAAAGAAATGTAATAAAATCCTAAATGTAATAGCTGGTCGATAATGTGATGAAAGTGCTGAGCCTAAAATACAATAACAAAAAGTTATTAGGCTCAACATCTTGTTACATTTTGGGTCAGTTATTACATTTTGGGTTTTATTACATTTTTCAAATTACATTTTGGGTCCTTGTTATATCGGACTCTAGCAAAGCTACTCCATATTTATTCCTTATTCATTCATTGTTTTCTCATCAACTCGTCAATATTTAATCACAGAAGCCATTAATTGCCTCTATCAAATGTGACTGAGACTTTCTCATTAACTGGTAAAATAGAATAGAATAGAATAGAATAGAATAGAATAGAATAGAATGTATTTTGTTAATCTCTGAAGGGAAATTCAGGTGATGCTCCACTTATTAAAAAGTTCCTAATTGGATTTTCCAGGTAAACCCTTACTATATAATGATGCAAATTAAAAGTAGTGTCTGATCTTGGTTTTCTGTTGATAATTCAGCATGACCTGGTTTAGCAGAATCGTTTTGTAGCTTAGTCCCCAGTAAGAAATAGAGTAATAGGAAAAAAAATTCAAGGAGCAAAAATTTTTGTAAAGAGACAGCAGATTTTAGACAAAGTCTTTAATCTGGATTGGCCATTTCAGTGTGAACAGGCTCATTTTATGCATTAAAAGCAGTTGGTTTTGTGCCTTTTACATCTTGGTTGGTTCCATCAACATCTGTGAGCCATGGGAACCTGATAGAAACAATCAATGAGGTGCAGAGCTTGTATGCTGAGGGAGTCACTAAGGTGAGTGCAGCAGGTAAACACACTGCATTTTGGCATCATTTGACTTCACTTTGTACAAAACATTCCTTTCATGTCTCAAAACTCCTCATTAACCAAGCTGTAAGGCTCAAGAATGACTGCATTTTATAACTGTCTTGTCTGTAAGGCAGCCCTCAATTTTTGTACACAATGGAAAGTGGGCTCTGGATGCACATGAGGTTTATAAGCAGCATTAGGTCTCAGTAATGCCCCCCCCCCGCCCCATGTGGATGAACATGAGGTATAGACGCTCTGAGTAACGCCTCTTAGTAAACAACAGCTTCAATTACACTGGACCTTTAAACAAATAAACACAGACTTTACTTGTCATGTTAATTAACACTTACACATCACTTTCTGAGAACAGGACAACATCACATATCATTAATGACGCAAAGCGGCAGCAGGAGGGCCAGGTGGTTTCAAAGTGTCCATGAGCAAGTCATTAGATTCCTCAGTAGACCGTGAACCGAGAGCTCCCTGTGAAGATGGGCTTTTGGAACTACTGAAGAGCAGATTGAATGATGGCCATATAAACAATATCTCCAATTGCGGGTTATTACACTCAAAGTTGGAATTAATGTAATCCATTGGGTGTGAATGGTGACACCCTGTCAAGACTGATGTCCGCCTCGCAGTCCTCTAAGTCACAAATCGAGTCGGTGGCGTTTTCGATGTTATGGGAAAACTGTGAAATCCTGTCAAAGGTTTCCTCGTGTTCAATACATTCAACCACGTTGGGGATCATATTGACGTAGGCGTTCGCGATTTCTTTGTGGATGAGGGTGTCTTGGTTATATGAGACCAGCTCGTTGCTTATGTTCACGGTCTCCACAGGCGTACTGGAGCAGAAATTGCGACAGCCTAACAGGCTGGCGAAAGCCTTCCTGAATTCGGCGTTGAATGCGTAAATGATGGGGTTCAGGGAAGAGTTGGTCCAGCCGAACCACACGAAAACATCAAAGGTAGTCTCACTGACGCACGGCAGACCCGCGTCCCGGTCTGTGGCTGGTCTTTCGCAGAATGGGACCATACAATTTAGGACGAAGAAGGGTAACCAGCAACACACAAACACACCCATAATCACCGACAGAGTTTTGAACACTTTGGTTTCCCGTTTGATCGACGTTTTCAAGGTGTTGTGATGTTGGCACTCTATTCTTTTGGTCCTGCAACTTTGCGCGTGCTCTGCCGCTCTCTCAAGAGAGGCTATTCTTCTTATTTGTATTTGTGCAATCCGGTATATTCTAGTATAAGTCACAATCATAATTGCCACGGGAATATAGAAACTTATTAAAGAAGACGATATAGCGTACTCTCTGCTCAGACTTGAGTCGCAGTTTTCCTCTACTTGACGAATCGAGGAAGAGTTGTGCGTCCAAGCCTCGTCGTCACTGCTGGTTTTGTGCCAGTTCAGCTGGACCGGTATGAATGAAATAAGCACAGACAGCGTCCAAGTGATGCTTATCATTACGAAGGCAACTCGCTGGGTCATCTTCCTCTCGTATCGGAAGGGGCTTGAAATAGCCCAGTATCTATCCACGCTGATGATGCAGAGGTTGAGGATGGACGCAGTGGAACACATAATGTCAAAAGCGACCCAAACGTTACAAAAAGTGCCAAACGGCCAATATCCTGCAACCTCTGCCACAGCTTTCCAAGGCATCACAAGAACGGCCACGAATAGATCTGATAAAGCCAGAGAGACGATGAAAATGTTGGTTACTTTGGTCCGCAGGTGCCGAAAGCGCAGTACCGCGGCGCAAACCAGGATGTTCCCTAGCAGAGTCCACAGGATGAGCAGGAACAGCAGGCATCCCGTCAAGGTGCGCAAAACCATGTCCTTCCTCCAGTCATTCGTCGCCTCCGTTTCGGTGTTGTTCCACATTATCTCACTGAGGTGGGGCGGCGCAGAATCAATCCCCTGCACCGATGAGAGGTATTTGGCTGGGTTCTCCATGTGGCTCTTCAAGTATGACTGCAGTACAATTCTCCGTGCGCGGGGACGGGTGTACTTCTCATCCACTCACCGTGTGATCCCCATTGTCCCGCTCTGCCAACAGCCTGTTCTGGAGTGCAAAACAGACGAAGTGACAGGAGTGAGTGCGTTAAAACTGATCCAAGCGACGTGCCAGTTGCGCTAATGGGCTGAAACGCAGCGAGCAGAGGCGAGCGCATGTTGTAGCTTTACCGGTCCGGCTGCCTGACCTTGCTGCTTCTCTGAATATTTCCGTCCACGGTGTCCTAAGCGCACTGTGGGTGACGAGGGAGTTCCTTGTGCTCTAATACACTGCAACCCAGCTAGTGCTGTGCACAAACCACATGACGCTTTCATTGAGCGTGATATTACGCACAGCAGTGTGTTAGAGGAAAGCTGCCAAAAAAAAAAAAAAAAAAATCCGAAACAGTATAAGATTTTTTTATTTGTCTTTATTTCTTTCTCTGTTTCTCATTTATTGTCCTCTTTTGCTGTCTTTCCTTTTTCTTTTTTAAAAGGTGCAATGTGAAAAAATCTAAATCAGACAACGGGGGCTTTTGTGCAGACCGAAATGTGAGGATTAAATCGTTGCACTCATCCAGTTCACGTATGATCCCAGCGAAAGGCACTTTCATGAGTGAGTAGTACCACTTACAGAGCTGTCCATGGTGCTGAAAACAGTACAGAGCGCAACAATCTCATATCCCCTCTCTCTCTCTCTCTCTCTCTCTCTCTCTCTCTCTCTCTCTCTCTCTATCTATCTATCTATCTATCTATCTATCTATCTATCTATCTATCTATCTATCTATCTATCTATCACCGGAAACAGCACATTTTTTATATTTTTAATCGTGGTGTTTTCAGAGTTGGATACTTTCATAACAAATAGAGGACTTTGTTTAGCTGAAAGCAGGGCTCACTCCTGTGTGCACTTCAGACACCAAACCCTGTTTAATCACTTTTTGTCCTTCCTATAACGTGTAATGTGTTCGCCCACATGCCGATGGGTCGTTCCCATTATAAAGCATCTGGCGTTTAACAACCTTGGTCACAGCAACGCATTTTTTTCTGATCAAGTGTCACACATGCGCGAGCACATACACACACACAGCAGGCTTATGCTACGAACTCCACGCGCCCTGAGTCGTTGTGTGTTTGTGCAGCTGCAGCAGCAGCAGAGCCGTTTCCGGCTTTGTAACGTCACGGATATTTTTAGACGTGTCTGTGTGCCTGTCAAATCGTTGTGACACAACGTCAAAATAATCCCCCGATGCTCGATGCCAAATTCTCTGGACTAACCTATAATCTCGGTGTGTCATGTCACGAGGCAAGCTGTCAACCGCGAAACATGAGCACTTACAATCATCACTAAACACCAAGGAAATCAGAACGTTGACCATGATAGAAAAAAATCAAAAAACACTTACATGAAACCATTAAAATCACTGAGAATCAAATATGTATCGTTACTTTGTAAATACCTGAGTATTGTAATTATTCACATCGGAGAGAAACACATTTGGTTAAAAGTTTTTTTAAAAATGTATATCAGAGACCCGGAATATTTCATTCTCTTTCCAATCCAGCTTTGACCGCATGTTCTTTCATTTTTCCCTCTTTGTAATTAGAATTTCTGAATGAAGCGCGACACCATGCAAACTCGATGACACAATAATCCAGGCTGGAGTTTCCTGTAATACAAGAGCTGACGGACCGTCGCACCAATGTTTTCCAACTAGAGTAGCGTAGCGCCACCCTGTGATGAAAAAAAAATCTGCTGTTCCTCCAGAATATTGTCAATGTCTCCAGAAAGATCCTAAGCATTAAGATGGGCAGACTAGAAGATGTAACATAAAGAGGTAAAAGAAGGGAAATAGGTATTCTTTATTTTCAAAACATATACATTCATCACTCTTGTATCATATGAGCACCATTTTATTGCGATTTCACAAAACCGTGTCACAGTATGTGTTTGATTTTGATCATTATATTACTTTAAAAAAAACTGAATGGCATTTTGCACCTTAAACAAAGTTGAATTCACCATGTATTGGCACATAATGAGAACACGTGGAGAATATATACAGTGAGTAGCACCAGGTTGAGAATTTGCTGAACCAGCTAAAGTTATGCATTATTTTGATATAAAGTACCAAACGAACATTTTCCTACATAATAAAAAAGGATCCCAAATAACATGATGTTTTCTTGTTGTTGATCTTTTAGGTGAATACACAAAATTTGTAGCCTGTTGGAGAGGTCATTATGACAGCATCATGTTTCTTACAACAAACATTTCTATATACATAGTTCTGTTTCGGTTTAATAACCCCAGATGTAATCTGAAAAACAGGTTTCCAGCTCTGAAAGTTTGCATAAAGTTGGAAAGTAGTTTCTCCCCTAACGTTTCTCAGAATAAAGATCACAGGCCTGCATTACAATGAAAATAGTGCTGCCAAGTATCATAATTCAGTAACATCATACTCACCATTCAACCTGACAGGACAGATCAACAGAATACCTTAAGGCACAGATGAACCTTAAACAACTGACACAGGCAGGTGCTATGTCTGAGAACTTTATACCAACTCATAAAGGCTTTTCAACATATAGTGCTAAGATTGTCATTAATATCAATGTTGCTCAGTCCATCCAAACACTTAAACTACAAAGAAAATAAAATGAGAACCACATCCAAATACAGTTGTGCATTCTATGTGTAAAATATGAGTGAAGGGACTCACTGATAAACTTACAGCCATCTGAAACAGTTCAGTGCAGTTCAGTTACCTTCTCAGATATATGAGACTAACCAGTATTCCTGCAGTTTTTTTGCTGTATTTTGTTTAGTCTTGAACTATGACATACTTTCAGATATTTTATATGAAACAGTGAACATTTTTTTATGTTAAGTAAAGCATCTAAATTTTACATGATGCACCAGAGAGAAAACCTACACAAAGGTGTCTACAGGCAAAGAATACAAAGGGCTTTTTCAGATTGTAAAAACCAAAGAGTCTTTTGATCACCATCATCAATACGTTCACGTTATTCAAGGTAATTCTTCAAGGAATATTGGCTAACAGTCTGGTCTTCCTCAGTTATTCCCTCACCGAGGGTCACTGAGGGATCTATGTTCTGTTCGTCTCCACAGTTTTCCTTCATGTCTGCCGGAGTGTGACCCTGGCTGGCTCCTGAACGGTTGACCTGCGCTGTGACAAACACTCCCAGCAGCCGGTGGTGACAAGTGTTCCTGTGCATGTTATCAGGCATTGTCAGTCATCTGTTATGCTGTCAGACCCGGCGGAACACCTCGAAGAGGGAGGCGACTGAGTGCATGCGGTAGAAAAGGTTCAAGGGAATGGCAAAATTGAGAACTGTGGTCCATATGCTGAAGCCAAATGTCTCCTGTTCCAACCCATTGTCATACTGTGGCCGGCAGCCGAAGGCAGGAAGGATCCACAGCTAAAGACGAGAAAAATCCAAATGAATTAAAGCTGAATTAAACATTACATTGAAGTAAGGGCAAAATTCATCACATTACATGTAGATATTTGGTTTCTTATTATTTAATAAAATCTTGTGTTGGACTTAATCCCTGATGGTAATCTTAATCTGAACATAGTTTGCTGGACTACACATTGGATAAGTAAATCTGAATGGTTGAGTATCCACTACAGAAACATGTTTCACATAGTAGCTGAGGCGTGTCCCAGCAAATAACTCAAAGAGACGTTTATCTAAGGTCACAATTTAATTGGTCAATCAGCTCATAAGAGGGAGCTAATTAACCCTTTAGAATAGTTGATTAGCACTAATGAGACATTTTATCCATCAAACATAGTTTAAGCTTTCAAGAGCATGAACATTAACTTACCGAAATGTTGCACATCAGCAGAAACACTGCAATGTTCTTCAAGATTTGCCTCTTAATATTTCGGGGCTCCACCACCTTGTTCCCCAGTGGCACTTCAGAAGGTTTCCTCGAACATCTATACCCCTGTCCTATCTCTTCTTGCTCATTTTCGATTGTGACACAGGCCCTGTCAGGGGTCTCATAGGCGCGGTTGATGATGCCATTGTACGGTGGAGCCAATGAGGACATCACTGAAAAGATTTCTGGTGCAGCAGGTAGATCAGGATTGTCCCTCTCCCTGTCCTCTTGTTGACGATACAGAGATTCAACGATGAAGAGGTTCTGAACATACTTTTCCAGCACAATAAGTAGGGAATAGACCAGGTTGGTCCAGCGGTATGGTGGATTGATGTTGGTGCCAAACACAGCCACAATGCTGCACCACGACATGAGCCAGGAGCCGACTGAGGAGCCAAAGAGCAGCTCCGTGTCCAGCTGTCTGGATGGATTCTTGGTGGTGTCTAGTGGCACGTGGTCTGCCCGGTATATGAGCAGACCTGAAGCACCAGCACTGCACATGAACACCAGCATGACGATGCCATAAATGTAGAACATTGAAATAGCTGACTGACGTGTTTGAAGGGACTCTTCTACATGGGTGATGTAGACCACCAGGATCCCAATAGTGCTGGCCAGTGCAAGTAGACCCAGAATGGGGCCTAAAGTCAGGTTCTGGGTTTTGGTGGCCAGCCTTTTACGGTTCAAAGAGAGGTCAATGGTCCGTCCAATGTTCTTCCACATAACAAAGAGCATGGCAGAGACAAAGATGTGGTACTCGATGTTAAATGGATAGAGAAAGTAAAGGCTGCTGGAGAACATGGAGCAAGTGCTGGTGGTGCAGTTACAGTGAGGCTCTGAGTGAACTGCAAAACAAATCAAACAGAAGGATATTCATGAGAAACATGTCTGAATGCTATGTCACTTGTTTTACTTTAAAGACAGTAATCACAATAACACATAACACGGCCAGCAGTACCGAGAAACCAAAGGCATAACTATGAAAATAAACAGAAATCAAACAGAAAATGTCAGCAGCAAATATGTTTGATAAAAATTGTAGTGTGTGTGGTGTATCAAGAAGCAAAATTTCTCTTTACACAAAGGCTGTGTTTGCTCACTGAATGGACAACAAAAATTATTGCAAATTGTACAACCCCAATTCCAATGAAGCTGGGATGCTGTGTAAAACGAAAATAAAAACAAAATATAAAGATTTGCAAATCCTGTTTAACCTATATTCTAACAAAAACACTATAAAGACAAGATATTTATTGTTCAAACTGATAAGCTTCCATTTTAGTTCAATATCTGCAAAACTATCAAGAAAGTTTGGAGAGAGGCAACAAGAAACTGGGCAAGTTGATGAACGCTCCAAAAACACCTGTTTGGAACATTCCACAGGTGAACAGGTCGATTGGAAACAGATGAGTGCCATGATTGGGTATAAAAGGAGCATCACTAGAGGCCCAGTCATTCACAAGCAAGGATGGGGTGAGGTTCACCACTTTGTGAACAACTGCATGAGCAAATAGTCCAACATTGTCAGAACAATGTTTCTTGACATAAAATTGCAAATAATATAGGGATTTTAACATCTACAGTCCATAATATGTGTTAGTGCCCATGACATGGCTAACTTGACCATCTGTGAAGGTTCCATAATGCTGAAAGGTACATACAGGTTTTGTAGCAACATATGCTGCCATTCAAGTCACATCTTTTTCAGGGACGTCCCTGCTTATTTCAGCAAGACAATGCCAAGACACATTCTGCACGTGCAACAACAGAGTGGCTTCATAGTGAAAGAGTGCGGGTACCAGGCTGGCCTGCCTGCAGTCCAGACCTGTCTTCTAGGGAAAATGTTTTGTGCATTATGAAGCACAAAAAACAACAACAGAGACCCTGGATTCTGGCTGTATGCAAATGTGATTTCAGAAAAGATCAAGTGCAGCCACAACAAAAAAATAAGTGAGACAATAGTGTGGTAGTTTATATATATATATATATATATATATATATATATATATATATATATATATATATATATATATATATATATATATATATATAGATAGATAGATAGATAGATAGATAGATAGATAGATAGATAGATAGATAGATAGATAGATAGACTGTATATGTGCCATCTGGTGCAGAGATTATTTTCAATATTGGCTAGAAAAAAAGTTTGTCTATTAACCTCACACAGTAGTTCTTGTTTTGCTAGTCAACAATAATAAAAACAAACAGAAAAAAACTCGTTGCCCTTTTGAGCTTCATCCTTTCTGACTAATGTCTTTCAGACATGTTATGACACCAAACTGTGCTTGTTTTCTTGCTGTTTTTAATCATGTTAAACATATGCTATAAAAGTGTTTCCTTTCTGCATCATAAAACTTCAACTGTGGCCCTCTATCTTAACTCTTGTTTGTAATTTCTGCCATTAGCTAAATATCAGGGCATTTCACATGCAGATGACAATGCACTTTTATTCTTACTCACTCCTTGTCAAACCCTCCATAACACGCAGAGGTACTGCTCCTGCCCTCTTGAGACTACCACAACAAAACCCTACCGTGTGCCCCCTCTCACCCCCTCCAACCAGAGGCCACCATCATGGTACTGCACCCTTTAATTAAAAAAGTGAACAACAGTCAGGGTGCAGCCAGCCTCATAGTCAGCCGGATATGAGGAGGAGCAGCTGAACCCCCCAACCCTGGGCTTAGATGTATCAGTTACTGTAATTGCAGCACCCTTGGGAGTAAGCAGCCTGAGCACAAAGCCGTCTGAGGTCAAGCTGGGGGTTGCCAAGGAGGGTGGTGAAGGCTGAAGTGTGGGGAAAGGCTGAAAGGGGGGGACTTGGTGGTAGTACCACTGTTTGTCTCCTGAAACCTAATAGAGGGACGTTCGACACAAACAAGACCCACTGGGCTGCCGGGCTAACCTTTCTACCCCTTGCAGACCCTCCTCTCTTTCCTTTTTTCTTTCATCCATTGAAGTGAGCTCTCAAGTGGACTATTGTACTTTCTTTCCTGGTACAAGCCAGCAATCGACCCCTTGGCCCTTACCTATGCTGAGGTTTCCGTAGCCCAGGGCAGAGAGTCTTCTCTTGTGGTTGTTCAAGAAGTGTTCGGCCTCTGACATCACACCATTGCACCACAGGAGGAGGTTGGTAAACACAGCATGGATTACACCAAACCTGAGGAGTTGGGAAGTTGAAAACAAAATTGAAGATCAGTTGTTAAATAGTATATAGCTGCATTGTGTTACTTTTATATGATAAATATTTAATATTAAATATAATTATTAAATACTTCATATTCATGAAGCATTTAATGACAGTTATATCACAAATTCTGTTTTATGCTTAATTGGAGTGTTCTGACTCTCTCTTTAGATCAATGTGAGATAGATATTTGCTCTTAAGAGCTCATTAGATTCACAGAATAAAATTACCTCTCAAATGTTTCGAAGCTCTTGATGACATCTTTGATGTGAAACCAGAGAAAATGGACCTAAACATAAAAGATAAAGATAATCATGAAACATGGGTGTGAGTAGAGATCCAGCTTACTAAACCATTCTCAGATGAAAAAAAACCCTCAAATAAAAATTTCATTCCTCATCAAACAGTCTCCCCTTGATGTATGCAGTTACACTTGAAAAACATGGACAATGACAGGATTATATCGTTGCAGCAACTCTGTACTTGCCTCAGCAACAAAGAGCACATTATTCAGACCTGACTGGAAAAAAAGACAGTCTGAAGCAGCTGAAAGATTATCACCTTATTGAAATGAAAGTGGGGTTGTAAACTTACCTGTGCTATGGTGTGAGTTGCATGAATGACAGGATATACCCCGAGTACAGCTGACACACAAGACTGGTAGCCAACATAATACCCGATTCGAAAGGCATCCATGATGAGGGAAAGGAGCGCAAGGAGAGTCAAACCACCTGAAAAACAAACAAAGATAAAGTGGTAGCTGTCAACAACCAGCTTTTTTCTAACTACCCTAAAAACTCTGATCAAAATTGTTGCTTGGATGATGGCAAACCTCTTGTGCCCAAGAACACCGAAAATAAAAACATTAACTAAACGCCTTTACTGCTTCAAATTTC
This sequence comes from Labroides dimidiatus, assembly GCA_030710495.1. NCBI lineage: Eukaryota > Metazoa > Chordata > Actinopteri > Labriformes > Labridae > Labroides > Labroides dimidiatus. The sequence continues at coordinate 20,779,805 of CM061143.1, read as the reverse complement.
TGCGTAATCCTTGAAATTTACCTCTGATCCAGCATGTTGTTGCGTGAACATCCTTGTCAGTCCGCGTGTTCTTCTGTCTGTCCCGCACAAGGATGTACCACATCATCCAGATCAACTGCAGCATCATGAGGCAGGTGACAAAGGACAGCAGGTGCTCCTCTTTGACAGAAGGGCCATGGTGCGCAATGGCGAGCATCAACGCCGCCCCGATCAACAGCACGTTGGTGCCGTACTGGCCGCTGAGGATCTCTGCGTTCTTCCTGGGATATTCCCCTGACAAACTGAGTCTTAGTTTGGAAAAAATCTTCTTGTCTTGTTCGGAGCTGGACGAAGAGGATGAACTGTGGCAGTACTTGTTCAGGCACATGATGTCCAGGCCGTTGTGCTCCACCATGGTGAGAGAGATGTAGGAAAATCAGCAGCGCTGAAAGGAGGATAAAGTGAAAGCCGCGCGCTATAAGTGCATTTGAGAGAGGCCAGGTGCGTAACCTGTTGCTACAAGGTGGGGATTCAGGCGAGGAGGTACCGTGCCAAACATGCTCATTCAATCTTCAATGTCCGGCTCAGTGGCCACGCAGAGTGTCAATGTCCAGCTTCGCTGAGGATGGACTTGATAGATGCCATTCTCTGGTAACCCTGAAACTGAAATATCTGGTCGTGTTTCCAACTCGATGAGTCACCAAAAAATGGAGATATTGTTTCAGACTTAGGTGATCCCAGACCGCGTCCTCTCAAGACTCACATATAGTTCAAAGAAATCACTAGGCCTGGTGTGCCAACCATTCACCGCCTACAGACGCAAAAACACGGAATAATCCACGATAACTGAAGAAAAAAAAAAACAGTCCGCCTCTTCAGGGCAGCTGCCAAACTGTCCTTCCAGGTCTGAGGAAATCCTCTCAGGGTGGCTATTGTGCCTTAAACATGCAGGCTTGGATGACATGAAAAAAGGTGACTGTTCACATATCTTCAAGGCTGGCCGCAGATGACCTGTCCAGTGCCACCTCAGAGGATCCTTGTGTCCACATGCGGTCAAAAAACTTCGAAAGAGGAAAAAAAAAACCTCCAGAAGAATCAGATTTCTGTGGTTTAAGTCACAATGGGTTTTTTGTGAGAGGAGTTCAGGATGAAGAACTCTAAGACCATCAGTAGCGAGGGCCCGTTTGGATATGATCTGCTAACCTCTGGTTTAATAAATAGCTTGGGCGGATGCGCACAATCAGCATAACAATGGAGGAACAGCAAGAAGATTAAAAGCTGATAGGTGCTGTGTAAGCTAAGGAGGGGTGAGCGTGGTATTCTGCTTCTTCATCATTTATTTCTATAACAAACCAAAAATAGGCTAAATAAATGCCATCTTGCTTTAAAAAAAGAAAAGAAAAAAATGAAAAAGAGTGAGACATCATTTGTAAATTGATTATCAAAACAGAGTGGATCAACAAGAGCTGACGGTTTCAAACAAAGTATTTACTAAATGAGCAGGACGTTTTGAAGACCAGTTGAAGGGTATAATATGGTAAATCTCTTTTCATAACAGAAATCACAACTTCAACTGGTTACCCTAAGATGCCCCGAGACAGTGATTTCGGGAAGCTGCCTCACGTGGAAAAGGCAGATGATCAAATAACAGCACATCAGAAACCATCCGCCGAGTATCGATTTCTCGATCACCGCGAATCTGCGTGATAAAGACACGGAGCCAGACTCATTGGTTATCAGGGAACTATAATGGGTGATTGATCTGAACGGTTTGATTAAATCTTAAAGTGGTTAGATCAGCTCGCTGTTGTCTGCAGCTCAGAAAGAAAACATGTTGCCTGTCTGACTTGGGGTGCAGTTTAGGGGCAGATCAATGGCGGAGTGATTCGGTGCGCTCTAATAAAACAGTTAATATTTCGAAGATAACCAGCTTATTTACATTCCAATAAGACTTTCCCCAAACAAACAGAATATGCGAAGGTTTCAACAAGCACATCTTTAAAAGTTAAAGATTTCGAAACGAAATTTTGTACAATTGGCTTAGACTGAACCACTCTATAATCCTACAAAGATGCATCAAAATTTAGATCATTGACATTCTCACACTATCATAGGAAGTCGATGCAGGCAGAGAAGGAACACAATAAAAAAGTTTATTAAAGAAAAGATGTGATACAGTAATTGAACAGGAATCTTAATATTCTACACCACAAACTTCACATTAATAAAATTAAACTGTATAAAATCTTTGATGGCTTTATGAACAGAATTTAAAGCATGGAACAGTTTGCCCACAACCTTTTCTTACTGTAACTACAGTAGGCTGTTTCCACAGAGGATATTTGAACGTGTCATTGTAGGAAAAGCACAAATGTAAATTCTTAACTTAAGTAACCGCTTTGATTTAGGGCTCAGGTATTTTATGGTCTTGCCTTCAAAACTACCATGGCCTAGTGAATCCTTAAAAAGAACAAACCAGTGTTTATAGTTTTAGTAAGGCCTGTTATGAGGTTACAACTGAACATTTCAGCTGAAAAAAGCCGATATCCAAGCATTTAGTTATCACAGTAAATGATCTGTTTGTGCTCTGTGCTCCTTGACACTGTTGTCTTTGTTTCTTGGAAAAAACCCACACACAACAATGACAAGTCATAAAACAGAGACAGTTGCAGTCATAAATACCAACACCCAGGTGATCCAGTGATGCTGACTGCCTCTGACAAAAAGCTTCAATAACAGCTGTATTGTTTGCTCGGCGCTGATGGCTCTGATCAATCTACTGCAGGTGTAGGTCTACAAAACACAATCTCTAGAAGGTGTGAGAGACAGAGAGGAGACGGAAAACATGAGCCACATGGAAGATTAGATAGTTACAAATCAAATTCTAGACACTGTTATTGACAAAATCATGATTTTAGCTTGAGAGGTGTTATCAGCAAGTCCAGATAAATCTCAGCAGATACACAGTTGCTTATATGACATAAGATATAGAAAGAAGCTCATTATGTTTGAGTAAGTATAAACAGTCACATTTTGGCATGGGTCAATCCCTAAGACAAAAAAAAAATCTGCAGTACTACTTTACTACTTGGATTTCCTGCATTTGCTCTCTGAATGCTACACATCTGCATATGAATCAACTTCAGTATATACAATAAAAAAAGAAAAAAGAAAAACAACTTAGTGACTTTTAACAGAAACTCATTTTATGTTTTGAAAGATTGGTTCCGTCAATGCAGCAAAACAGTAAACAAGTTAAGTTCTAAACCAAGCGGCAACCTCCGGTCTGAAAATATGAGACAATGCGGAAGTGCTAAAGTCTGCTGTTCCTCGAGTGTCCGCTTGAGGCTGGCTCCAGAAGAACCAGAAGTCACGCACACACCAAGCCAAAAAAAAAAAAGCCGTTTTCACAGCCAAAATAAGCACATTTACAGCCTGGTACAAAGAATGTCGCCCGTCTGAATCACTAATTTTGCTAACGGCACGCACTGTACGGGGGTGAATTTTTTCCTAACTCAGCAGATTCGACAATATCAGTTCATCCTATCAGAGGAACAGCTCAGATCACGTGACTATGGAGCGTCCTATGGCTGTTACTGTGGAGACTTTCCAATATGGCCGCGCCGGCCGTTTTGCTTCAAAAGTCCGTTTTAGAAACAGATGGGTGACGTCGCGGAGACTACATCCATTAATTATACAGTCTATGGTGTAAACTCAACTATGTAGAAAAAATCCCTGCCATTAAATATAAGAAGTCCATCAGAAAGTTTCAACGTTTCTAAAAACAAAAAGTACTGACGATGTTAAGACAATCTGTAATGTTACTCTCTCAATGTTAGGTAAAAGGCATAAAATAACTGCAGGGACAGTAGAGGGAAGCCATTCATGGGAACATTAATCAAAACCAATAAGGTATTATTGATTTACAAGATACATAATTTATTGACTTCCTCCCAAACATCAGCACAAACTAGGATGAAACATTGTGTGAAATGCCTTAAAATAGTTCATATGTTGGTTGCAAATGACTCAGCTCTAAGAGACATCCCTGTCAAAGAGTGTGATACTAACTTGATGCAGGGGAAGGATTGTGATTGTGTTCAGAGGACTGGTGCTTGATTCTAAAGTATGAATGTTTTTATACCCAACATCATGTAAATAATAATGTTGTTCTATAAATGATACTGTTGGGGGTTTTTTTATATAATGAATAGTGAAAGTAAAATACAAACAATAATAAAACAGGTCAAGAAAAAACTACAAATGTCTGATTTAACAAAAGCCAAAATTGTATAAAAAAAAGTAATTTACATCTGTATTACTAAATACTTGTTCAGTAGTTGTGTGAATACAAATTAACACCATTAGTAAATAAAAACAAAGGAGCAACATTACAATTACATCACCCTACTTACGATGATTAAAAAAGGTTGCTATGTCTTTTTTTTTTTTAACCTTTAACTTTTCATATTTTGTATTATAAGTGCAAATTGCAGTTAACTTGCAACCACAGTCCTAAAAGTCTTTTGGAAAGTTATGTCAGATTTTACATCACCATCATTTCATTTGATTAAATATGCAATTGTACATTTGTTAAATTATAAGGAAACATCCTCACCTGTCAGTTCATCCAAGCATGGAGATGAACATAACCACACCCATGAACTGTGTGAAGAGGATGAGTGGAGTGAAAAATGACCACACGGGCCAGAGTGCCATGTTGAAGCTGCAAGGAAGAATAATCAGTTTAAAATATATATTAAGTAGATACACCATTTCTACGGTCTCTGAATTCTGTACAAAAAACAATCCAGATGAGTAGCGTGTCATGTTGTTACAGCTGATGCAGAGGATTTATAAGGAAAACAAATGCATGTGTATTTTAAGGTAAAGATTCTTTTTGTTTTAGGACTGAAAAAAGGCCCAAACCAAACTTTTTTACCTCAATCAGATCACTTTTGTGTTTGACAACTTCCAGATTTTTACTTTCCAAATAAACCCCAACAAGCAGAAATTCATACTCAACAAAGTCAAACCCATCTTTGAAACAAGGTAAATTAGCTAATCATAGAACAAAGAAAGATAAGTGGCCAATCAATTAATCTAACGGCTTACACATGAGACATCAAATATACAGCACTGAACAGGCAATAGATGAAACATTATAACTCTTTATATTTGACTGATCTCTTTAGAAACAACCATGACAAATGTTTTCTTCCCTTTATTGAATGATGATGTATCCCTTTTGATCATAAATTAAAGTCTGATGTCGAGGTGTCATGGAAATGCCAAGAAAAATGAGAGGAAGTGTTTCATGTTTGATCATCCCTTCTTTTAAACTCTTAATATAAATAATGGGCTGCTGATGAGGTGTCCTTGTCGGTGACAACAAATATTTGGTGTTTTTACCCTGTTTGTGAATACTCTGAAGACTAACATATTTTGGTCTTCCAGGCTTTGAAACACCCTGGCCACTTCTACGTTCTTGATTTTGAATCATCTTCTCAGTCAACAATCCCTTCAGCTTTAGAGAACAGAACCTATTTAATCACAACATGTTTACATCCCTTCATTCCGATCATTATCATCCTTTTCCCAAGGATTTTTTTTTTTTCTGGTAGCTCCATAGCATGGCACACAACAGACCAGTATAATGTTCATTTTATCTGTGTGATGGGCTGATAAACCTACCAATAGTTACAAGAAAGGAAAAAATTATTAAAGTTATTAAAATAAGGTGTATTATTATCATGTTATCAATCACAATAATTTACAAAGTGTAATTTCTGTCCTATGATTGGTTGATTTTTGTTAGACATCATATATATGCGTCATGTGTTGATACCACTCATTCGTGTGCCTCTGAAATTTGAAATTGTCGATTCAACATTTAAATACAGTATGTACTGTGACTTGTTTCACTTATTTGTGTTATTTTTTAACATTTACCTGCAGGATGCTGCAATAAAAGCCGCAGTGGTGACGGGAGGAATGGCAGGGTACTCCTGGTCATAGTGCTGGATGCCTTTAAACCACTCCAGGTATACAATGCAAAACATAGCCAGAGATAGACAGACTCCGAGTAAAATCAGACCCACATTGAACCACCAACTGTAAAACAATGTGAGTGAAAGGAAGAAACTGTTGTTACGATATGAAGGTAGTCAAAAATTAAAAATAAGCATTAATGTCAATCAAACACTCTTCAAAATGAAATCACTGCATGGGCTCAAAATCACCTCCGAAATTAACTGGCTTTAAACACAGTTCACCTTTGCATCCACAAACAAATTAAAACTGTACCAATCAAATTGGAAACAATACAGAAACAGGATTCAAAACACCAGCAACTTGCCTGGGCCAGTGTCTACTTAAGATTGATTGAGGGGAAGTGGAAAATTTTCCTGTACTCCAAAATTTGACATTACTTTTGAAAATCATGCACGCAGACCCCTGTGCTCCAACAAGAGCAGCTACCAACCAGCTTATTATCAGCATACAGTTTAAAACACAGTGTGGCATGGGTGACCACAGCAAAACTGGCCTGCCAGCCATCCAGACTTGTCATTGAAAACATCTGACACATCATGAGACAAAACACAACAAAGGAGACTCCACACTGTTTAGCAGCTGATCTTATTTTGGAAAATAATGGCTCATTTCCTTTTCAAAAGTCCAGAAACTGGACCTCTCGGCTTCCAAACATATAGAGTGTTGTCAAAAAAAATTGATGTGATCCAAATATTGATAAAGACACCACCCCACCTTTCTAAACTACGTTGCTGACATCAAATTCAAAATGACCAAACATTTTATATTTTTAAAGCATGACTACTTCTTGGGAATTGCAGTTTTACTAATGGTTAGTTCTGATGTACAGAGAAAGAACTGGATGAAAAAGAAGCAAAAGAGAGTTTGATGTATTTCTCATTTCTCAGTCACCTTTTGATATCATCGTTCTCCATGATGTTACGGAGGAAATCCACATAGTAGGTAACACCTATAGAAGCCAAGATCCAGAAAATGGAGTGTCTGTTTATGCGAGGAAGAGGTTTGGCATCTTTTTCCTCCTGACCTGGAGGAAAATGGAAAAGACAAAAAAAAAGTTAAGTTAATTTTTTTTTACTATGAGAATGAGCTTTGTTCCGAGAGAGCTTTATGAAATATTTCACTGTAAAATATAATTCTTGCAAAGTGTGAATACTCTATTTCAACCTTCTTTTTTGTAACACCTTTAACACCATCAAGCCCATCATACTCAGAGACAAGCTCAATAAGATTTGGTTCCTTTGTCTCCTGGATCACAGATAACCTCACAGCAAGACCACAGATTGTCAGATTGGGGAACTGTGTGTCTCTGGGACAATAATGAGCAGCACGGGAGCTCCACAAGGGACTGTTCTGGCTCCATTCCTGTTCACACTGTACACAGCCGACTTCAGATACAACACTGAGTCCTGTCAGATGATACTGCTATTGTGGCGTGTATCCAAAATGGACAGGAATTTGAATACAGGGATCTGACAAAAGCATTCAATGACTGGAGTCACAAAAAATGCCACCTTGAAGACACCTGAACACCTCGAAGACAAAGGAAATGATAGTAGACTGCCATCTGCCAGTTAGGACTCAAGGGTTAGACGTCAAGGTAACCTACAAATATCTAGGTGTACACATGGACAACAGGTTGGACTGGTCCCTTAACACAGATGCACTCTACAGGAAGGGGCAGAGCTTTCTTTTTCTTAAGGAGGCTTGGATCCTTAGACATCTGCAGAAAGATGCTGCAGATGTTTTATCAGTCTGAGGTGGCAAGTGTGTGATTCTATTTTGCAGTCTCCTGGGGAAACAGTATAAAGTTCAAGGATGTGAGGCGACTGGACAAACTGGTGAAAAAAGCTGGAACTGTGATTGGAACCAGGTTGGACTCACTGGGGGCTGTGGTGGAGAGATGCACACAGAAGAAGCTAGAGGCCATTATCAATCATATAGACCATCCACTTCACAACATCTTTGTGGACCAGATAAACAGTGACAGAGAATGGCTCATCTCTCTGCGCTGCAGGACTGAGAGACAGAAAATCATTTGTCCCTGCAGCCATTATGCTCCATAACGCTTAAGCCAAGGGGAGATGAGCTGAAATTCTTGTTTTACGTGTTTTTTTTTTTACAATTTCATCTGCCAGACACCTGAATTTCCCTTCAGGGATTAATAAAGTACATTCTATTATATTAGTAACATGAATAGGCCTCTATCAAAATAGTGGTGCTTTTAGACACTCTGTGTAGTTAAATTACTAAGGCATTTATTGGATACCAGTATGACAAAGAATTGATGAATAGATATGAGATTTGTCTTGCTTTAACAGCTAAATCTCAACCTTCCAAGTTTAAGGAGCTTATAAGGGTAAACTGATAGTCTTCTTTGAGACAATCTTTCTTCTTAGGGAGTTATTAATCTCTAGAATTTAATGGTTGATTACATGTATTAGAGTCTGCGTTGGCTGCTGAAGTGCTTCAGGATGACACTCTACCCTGTTAAAAGTTCACAGTGAACCTCGTGCCCCAAACAAGCATTTGGCCTACATCTGCAGGCAAAGTAATGCCAAGTAGTCCATTTTGCATTCTGGAAACAAGATATAACATACCAAGTCCTCTTGCCAGGTGCTATGTAAAGTGGAATGAATGCAGCCTTCAGTACAAACGTTTTTTGTTGTTTTTTTTTCTTCATTAACACATCTCATCTTGCACCAGCAGAGAGATGACCCTTGGTTTGGGGACAGTGTGGGAGTAGAGTTTCCCTGTATTGTGTTGCTGAGCTGACACAGCATTTGCTCACAGTCACAACAATCAAGAATTACTGGTTTTCTGCCAGTAAAGGCCTCAGAGTTGTACAATTGTCCACTGTACAAGGTACCAACTTGTCTTCAATTGAATAAGTAATTTCTCTCCAACAGTGAGGGGAAAAAATACGTTTCCTGAAAGATTATTTTCACATAATACCTGAATAGTGATCTAGAAACTGACTAAACAGTCTCATAAATGTAGGTCCTTTAGTTGACAGTGACATTTGCCTGAGTTTATTATACATACATATTTGACACTGAAACTGATTATCTATAGCATGGATATCATTCACAAATATTGAGACATATTTTTATTTCAGTGTTTGTTTAGTTCGCGTTATTCTTTAATCCTATGGAGGTTAGTTTCACTATGCTAATAACGTAAGCCATCATCTTAACTTACTCTTCTCATCGTCGTCACCCGAGGTCGTTGTTTGCATAAGTAACTCGGCATCTTTTTTAAATCTATTCCTCAACGTAGCAAGTTCACTGTCGTTGAGCATTTTTCTGACGCTACCTTTAACTTCCACGAGCTAGTAAGGGCTAACTGGTCATTGAAAAGCACTTCCGGACTACACGAACCCGTCGCGTTTCTATGACGAACTCGAAAGCGACAGTTGTAGTTCGTAACAAATACATTGGGAATAAAAAGTAAGAAGTCAGAAACAGTTTCAGTAGGCCTACTTTAATCATACCTGAGCAAATTGAAGTCTGGGTACAAAAAGAATTTGGATTCATATTTTCAATGAGTCGTTAAATTAACATTCCTAATGTTGTGAAACCTATTTCAACGTGATTGGATTTAATTATCAAAGTCAAAGTCAACTTTATTGTCAAATATGCTATACATGCTCGACATACAGCATAAATGAAATTTCAGTCCTCTCGGACCCATGGTGCAACAGAGTAATAAAATTACAATAACTAAACTAAACTAAACTAAACTAAATAAAGACTACCTTAACTACTACAATTAACAATATAAACAGCAAACAGACATGAGGTAAACATTAGTGCAGTAGTGCAAATTCTAGCATGGGTAAAATGAAATGGACAGGCATGAGGTATACGGAGCAATAGTGCAAATAGTGCAAATGAAGTGTGCAGTCCTGAGATAGGTGCACGATTATTGACCCAAAGATCCATTTGTTGAGCAGAAATTGTGTCTATTTTAAATATGCATAATTATTTACATCTTTCAAAAAAGACTACCAAGTAGAGCATTTTATAAACTGGCTGCCAGTAAAAGGCAACTGAAAAAAGAAAGCATTTTAAGGAAGGACAATTTCATCATTGTGCAAACAATGCATGATAGCTTGCTGTTTTCCATAGTTAGTCCCTGCAATCTTGATATTTACAAAGTCACTGAAATAATCTTACACTCTTAAACAAATTTATTCACAGGTTTCATGGGTGTCCTTTTTAATATGGAGTATTATATGATATAATAACTCAAGTTAGTTATGACTTGTGATGATATAGCATCCTGTTAACTGGCAGGTGGAGGTCAGACCTGTGTGTGATCTCTTGACAATGAGTAAGTGTGCAGACAAAACCATAAAAACCAAAGCATCAAAGGTAAGAATAGAATAGAATAGAATAGAATAGACTTTATTTATTCTCACACTCTCACCTCAAAAAAGTTTGGGTCCAAAAATGTAAACACTGACTTATTTTTTTGTGAGAAAATGAAAGATGATTTCAAAGTGGCGAGAAAAATAACATAAGAATTATACTTTTAAATTTATGTTTAAAACAAAAAAAATTGTATTGTTGTTATGAATAGAAATTTGTAGGGAAAAAAATGTTAATGTTCGGTGAATGAGGGATTTTAAATGGTAGGTTTTAACTTTTGCAAGAAATTTTGTAGGCAAAATCCTTCAAGGAACTGAGTCCCTCTAATAGTCAGATTCTAAAATCGGAAAAACCTAAAAGAAAGTGTAACAAACGAGTGAAGTTTCAAAACTACCAATTTCAGTGGCAATGCCCATTTACACATAAACTTCAAACTAAATTAAGTATAGGCTTTGTTTCTTTTTTAATTTCCCTGTAGGGTCTGGATGAAACAATAGCATTAGGCAACATTGGGTCCCACCAAGTACCAGAAAACACAAGTTTAATACTGCCAAACTTGAGTAACAGCTTGACTAATACCCAAAGTATGCAATATACAATTACAGGTAAGCAGTGTGATGAATGAGCATCTGTGTTAAACCTGCTGGGATTAGCAGAGCTTCATAAAGCTGAGCAGACTTCCTCCTGTAGCTGTGTGTGTGTGCACTTCTTTGTGTGTGTACATGGGCTAAAGAGGCTGCTCATTCTAGCAGGGGAAAATCAGACAGCCTTAAAACTTCACCTGAGGCTGACACCAAGCATCTTGCTTCTATGGAGCTTCTGTGTCCCTGGCCAAGTGAACCTCGTTCAGGGTGCCGAGGAATGTGCATTAGCTTCGTCCCGTGTGAGAGTCAAATTCACCTCAGGTGCACCTCTCTCGTTTCCCTTCCCCCACTCCAACATCCAATCCCACAGATAAGGTGCCATTTCCCAGCCTTACGGTGGGCTTGGAATGTGGAAAAAGAAGCCGTCCATCACAGTGTGTCATCTTATACATTAAACAACACTGGCATGTTCTGAAGTCATTAGTTTAAGTTTTCCATAGGCTACACATGGCACCAAACAAAACAGGACACACAATTATGTTGTAAAATTATTTAATCTTTAAGATTAAATTATCTGCATAAGAACATACAGGTGAGGATGACGGACTACAACAGCTTTAACATTTTTAAAGTCCATGCACAATATACACTGCATGCTAGAAGGGTGGTAAAAATGAGCTAATTTACAAGCCGCACTCTGTCCTTTAGAACTCTAAATTTGGGATTTTTGTTGATCTTCTTGTTGAAAATTGCCAGCACTTCTTCTTCTGTTTTAAAATTTTGTTCACCAGTGAAGGAGTAGTAGGCAGCCAAAACCTGTAGCAAAGATACATGCAAAAAAAGTCTCATGAAAAAGGAAAACTTCAGTTATAAACATTCTACAAAAAAAAAAAACCCTCCAGACTAAAGAAAACCATAACTCACCTTTTTCCTAAGTTTTTTGATCGCCAGTTCTTTGTCAGTTGACGCACTCAGTACTGCTTTAATGTTTCCTTTCCAGTTGAACTTGCCTGTAAATTAATGACAATCATATTAACAGAGGCTGTAGGAAAATATCCATACTCAAAGAATTTGTTGTTGTCTATTTATTCAGTCTTAACTCGTGAAAAATACACTGCATAATAATCTGAAATATTGTTTTGTTGTTTTTTATTAACAAGTTTATGTATGACAGGTTCCCTTTAGCCTCATTAAGCAACAGAACCAACACTGACCCCTGGTGGCTTTCTATTAGATCAGATTTTATTTTCCAAAAAGCTAAAGACTGTATAGTTGAAATTGAACCATCTCACCATTAGATACTTCTTGGCCATCAGCTTCCTCAGATGCCTGTGCTTCATCTGCCTCTTCTGATTGGCTGACTTTTAGAGAGAACATAACATTCAGATTTAAAGCCACATACATGCAGTGATACGAGCATAATTAAAGGAAGGGATGGTCATTTTTTTTATACCAGTTACAACAATCAACAAAAACAAAAGTTAAATTATATAGTACAACCCAATTTCCAATGAAGTTTGGACATTGTGTAAAATGTAAATAAAAACAAAATGTTATGCAAATCCTGTTTAATCTATATTTAACTGAAAATAATACAAAGGAGATATCTATTGTTCAAACTGATACACTTTTTTTTGTTGTTGATGTTTTGGCAAAAAAGCTGGGACAGGGGCAACAAAATACTGGGTAAGTTGAGAAATGCTTAAAAAAAAACCCAACACCTGTTTGGAATATTCCACAAGTGAACAGGTTAATTAGAAACGGGTAAGTTTCATGATTGGCTATAAAAGGAACATCCCCGAAAGGCTCAGAGGTTAACAAGCAAAGAGGTTCACACTTTGTAAACCACTGTGTGAGCAAACAGCCCAACTGTTTAAGAACAATGTTTTTCAATGTACAATTGCAGAGAATTTATGGATTTCATCAACTACAGTCCATAATATCATCAGGTGATCTCTCAGGTGGCCCTGCATTAAAAACCGACATCATTGTGTAAAGGATATTACCATGTGGGCTCAAGAACACTTCAGAAAATCATTGTCAGTTAACACAGTTCATCACTACATCTACAAGTGAAAGATAAATTCTACCATGCAAAGACAAAGACAAATATCAACAACATCCTTATTTTAGCGAGATAATGCCAAGACACATTCTGCACGTTACAACAGAGTGGCTTCATAGTAAAAGGGTGCAGATACTAGACTGGCCTGCCTGCAGTCCAGACCTGTCTCCCATTGAAAACGTATGGCGCAAAGCATTATGAAGCGCAAAATACAAAAAGTTGTACATCAAGCTAAAAGTGGGAAAGAATTCCACCTCCAAAGCTTCAACAATTAGTGTCCTCAGTTCACATACACTTATTGAGTGTTGTTAAATGGAAAGGTGATGGAACACAGCGGTAAACTTCACCCTGTTCCACCTTTTTTGAAATGTGTTGCAGGCATCAAATTCAAAATAAGCGAACATTTGCAAAAAAAAAAAAAAAAAAAAGGTTTATCAGTTTGTACAATAAATATCTTGTCCTTGGTGTGTATTCGACTGAATATTGGTAAATAGGTTAAACAGGATTTGCAAATCATCATATTCTGTTTTTATTTACATTTCACACAACGTCCCAACCTCGTTGGAATTGAGGGGTTGTAGAGATAACAATCCAAACACACACGGCAAATGAACCTGAAGAAAATTTCTTACCCGTCTTTAATTTCTTGCTTGCTTTAACTTCAAGCCCATCCTGCTCTTCTTCAGGTTCTTCTTCACAGTTGTGCTTCCTCTTTCTGTCCTTTTTTTTCTTTTTTCCCACAAGTTCTTGTTCAGGCTCCTGTGTATCTGACTTTCCAGAACCTTTAACAGCTTTTCCGTTTTTCTGTTGACGGGCTTCTTTGCGCTCCCGCTTGTTTAGTTTCTTCCTGATCTCTGAGTTTCCATTCTGCTCTTCGGTTCCATTTGTGTCCACTTTGACTTCAGGCTCTGATGGTTTGGTCACTATTGTCTCCTGTGGGGCTTTTAGAGGCTGCTAGATTAATGAATAGAAACAAAAGTCAGTTTTGATATTGAAAACGTGGGGAACTTCTCCTGTCTTAACTTGATAATACTTAAATTTAAAGTACATACAGAAAAAAAATATATAAAAACATTGTTTTTTCACATAACAGCAGAGCAGATGTATATAAAAACATTTCCTCTGTAAACACCTGTCAATTATTTTCCTTTCTTATGTTCTAGAATAGAATATACTTTATTAAATGTGAAAGACAATATCTGAAAAGGAATGTCACAGTTTTTCTATGGCATGGAGTGTCGATACCAACTATTTTCAGCATTTTGATTATGTTCTTCAGAGCCACCGCAAAAACTTGTATATACTGCTTTCAAATCATTTGATTTTCCAAGCTAGGGCTAGCAATTTTTTTTTCCAAACTCACTCACTCACTCAATTACACACACACAAAACAACAGAATAATATTTGGCAGAGTAATTTACTTTGTCAGCTTCAGCCAGGATGCCCCATACTTCATCATGAAGACTAGTATTTGCTATTTTAAGACTGTTTCTCATCCAGTTCTGGAGAAAGGGGAAAAAAATAATAACCACATGTAAGTCCAACACCACAAATCACCATAAAGACATAGCTTTCCTTCAAATAGTTTAGTAAATGTAAAAACACATTTGTTGTACAGAATGAAGTTGCACAGACCTGAAACTTTCCTTTCTTCCTGGGGACGTTGTCATACGCACTAACTTGCCTGAGCACATCTTTTAACTTTGCACTGACCCCAGGTTTGTTCATTGCTTCATTTATTCTCTAAAGGGGAAGAACAATCAGTGAATGCTGACATTAACACACAGGGGCAGAAATCAACGGAAAGGCTTTTGTTGTGTTTACCTCAAGCCACTGCTGCTGTTTCACGTCTCCTTTGTTTGCCTTGGCCTCAAAGCCTTTACCTCCATACTTCTGATCCTCACTGATGCATTTCAGGTGGTTTTTGTAATCATCACCCCTGATAACACATGGACCAAGAAACACAAGTTACAGCACTGTTTTTTTAGCATAGTTCTTATAAAGTACTATAAAGATGACAAGGATCTGCAGTTCGGCTGATGAACAATGACACATTAGTATGTTGGTTCTTTTTTTTAACAAAATTGAACAGTTTAAGCACTTAATATGGGATTTAATTATAAAAGACATGAAGTTATGTCCTAAGACAAAAGGTTACAAAGGCTTTCTCCCGTCGTAGGAATGACAAATAGATCGCCCAAATCCTTTCTAATGTACAGTGATCACCCGTGATCATGCTTCTAGACCACAGAAAACTTTGATTTTCTCATCCACCTTGATTATCTTGCTGTTTTCGGGAAATATTCCAAGGTTGCATAGCTTTGAGCTACATTGTGCTTTCAACACTACAAGTTTCACATCTGTAACGTGTGAATGCACAATCAGAACTCTCATCCAGAAAGTCTGTAAAACAGGTCAGCCCCGTAATACAGTGAAAATAGAGTACTTCTTGCTTTACATGAAACACTTATATCAGGAATATCGGTATCAAATCTGTTTGAGAAAACCGATTTCATATCATCAGCCGCTTGAATTGGATAAATATTAAATGGGAGTTTACAGAACGTATTTGTGCTTTCAGGTAGGCCTTCCATCATTCCTCATCCGAGATTCTACTGTTTAGTCCTCTCTCCATGCAAGTCTTATATTTTCTGAAGAAACAAGGGAGCCTTCTATATTTTTTTCATTAACAAAGACGGATCGTGCCCCTCTTGGAATGGTGATTCAGTATTTTCACGACAGAGGTGACAGTGGCAGGGAGACGTGAGACTCCTAATCTGCAAATACTTCCAAGAATTATATCTAGTCAGCATAAGAAACTGTAGACAAAGAGGACTTAAACAGAGAATACGCACCAGAAGTCTTTTCCACAATCGATACAGGACAGGGACTGGCACCCCCTGCAAAAGCTCACATGCTTATCGACCTGAGCCTTTTTCAAAGACTCGCCACAGCCGTTGCAGGTAAAGAACACCATTGTTACGAATCTCCTGTTTTGACTGGGGTGATGATACGAAAAGATACGAGAAACGGAGGCACCCGGACGAGTCGCAGCTCACGTAGTGGCTAACTGTTAGCCAAACAAATTTAGCACGTTTAAAAAGCTAAACGTATTCAAATGAAAAATAACCAGTGGATGATGCAGCAACGAGTAACAAACATTGGACTGATTATTCAACGTTGTTTATAATTAATTCGCATTTAAAGGCAACGATCTCCTTCCATCGCTCCATGTGTATGAACTTTTTCAAAACACACGTGACTTATTCAGTAGTCGGTAGCACCATCAACAGTCTACCGTGTGACAAAAAAAACAACCAAAGTAAAGTTCCGGCAAAAGGGAAAAATGTTCGCGTGAAATTCCGTTTCCTTTAAAACAACCGAACATTTATGGGGACATTAAACAAGATAGCTAACTGCAATGACTTTAAATGCTACAAAATTGCATGACTTTAATTTGAATTTTGTAGTTCATGTTTGTGCCGCACCAAATATCGACTGTACCAGGAAGACACGTGACGTCACTACTACAGGAAAAGTGACCCATCATCCAAATAAAAGCAGGACTCCTCATGCGTAAGTTTGATGATTACAGTCATCATTAATCTTGATGCAATAACAGCTTTTTAGTTTCTGTTTTTTTGACCGAGTATCATCTTGTTTGAAATTTGTATCCAAACCACTTTCCGTTGCGGACTGTGACGCTTAGCTCTGTTGTTAGCTTGTTAGCAGCTGACGTCCAATTTTTGCATGGGTGGTCTCTGGTTGTACAGATACACTTGATCTTTACTCAGTCATCTACATGAGTTTCACCCTCAGAAGTATAGCCAGCTGTCACTGAGAGATGTCATTTCCTACCAGCATCCTGAATACTTGATGAATGACATATGTGTTTTTATGAAATTTGTCCCCTTTAACCAGTGTTTTGATGAAGTTGTTGGGAATTGAGTGGTTCAGCAGTTGAGTGACCATGGACCCACTGTCCAGCCACAGCTCCTACCTCCTGCAGCAGCTCCAGGAGCAGAGGATTCAGGGTCTGTTGTGTGACTGCATGCTGGTGGTCAAAGGTGTCTGCTTTAAAGCCCATAAAAACGTCCTGGCTGCTTTCAGCTCCTATTTCAGGTGCCTTTATGTTTTACATATTAATTGTCAGTGCCATAATTGCATCCCCGTCATTAATTGAAATTTGTGGTATATGAATGTGGTAATTCTGCTATGATCTTTCTTAGGTCTTTATTCCAAAGTTCGCCCAGCCAGAAGAATGAAGTGTTCAATTTGGTTATCCAAGATGTAGGTGGCATTGGGCAAATATTGGACTACATGTACACTTCCCATCTTGACATCAACCAAGATAATGTTCAAGCACTTCTTGACATCGCCCAGTGTTTGCAGGTCCCAAACGTACAGAGCATGTGTAACACTTTCCTCAAGCCATGCCCTCCTCAAGTAGAAATGCCTTCATTTTCTCTACCAAGCATGCTGGGCTCTGAGCTCCTCTTGGGGAGCAGTCTTCCACACGATGTTGATCTCCACTGTTCCTCTGACACCCAGAGGCCTGGTTTTGGAAGTGACATGGACCACACAAAAAGAACGTCTCTGCCTAACAGCAGCCCAAACTGTGACACAGCTAGCAACACTCAGGCACCCGTGGAAAAGCAGCTTGTCCATGGTTACAAGCTTCGTAACTTCTACAGTAAGCAGTACTTCAAACAAAGTGCTATGCAAACTAATATGGCTGCCTCACATCAAGGCCCGGGCCCTTTGGTGGTGGTGGAGGAGCAGCAGTGTCAGCCTGGTGTTAGTCATGCTCCCATATGCTCAGGAAACCCTGCTCAGCCCAATCCTTCCTGTACCACTGTTGCAGCTGAAAAGAATTCAACCTCCTCTCTAACACCCTCAGATAATCTAAATACCCCCAGCTCCAACGCTGCAGACTCATTACTTAACAAGCCAGTGCGCCCAAAAAAGGCTGTGTACCTGAAGAAATACAACTACCTCCGCTCTCAGAAGGCTCTAGAAGAGATGTTTGCAGAATCAGTTAGTGAACCTGTTCTCAGTTGCCCCAAAGAGAGTCATCAAGAGGAGTCCGTGGTCCAGACTGAAGCTCCACAAGCTCCTGTAGAAGACCAAAATGAAACACGGGAGGAGGTTACAGAGATAACTGCAGATGCACAACTTCCTAGTCCCCCACCTGCGAACCAGGAGGAGCAAAATATGGAGCCTGTGGCCGAGCCACCACAGCAAGTAGGACACAAGCAATATTGTTGTGAAGTATGTGGAAAGATCTTCAAACATCCGAGCAACCTTGAGCTTCACAAGCGCTCACATACAGGTAACTGTTTATGATTTAATCATCTTAATTTTAATTGTAAGCAAATGACAATTTATTTAACATGAAAAGCTTTTGTTGTTGCAGGTGAGAAGCCCTTTCAGTGTAATGTTTGTGGGAGAAACTTCTCACAGGTATCGTCTGATTTATATTTTTGCTTTTCCATAAGATGATATCTGAATATGAGGGAAGTATTAAAAAACAGATGCTGGATTTTTTTTTTTCTTTTGAAGGCTGGAAACTTGCAGACACACTTGAGGCGTCATTCTGGAGAAAAACCATACATCTGTGAGTTATGTGGTAAAAGGTAAGTTATCATACATGTGTTCGTTTTCCTCATTTATATCTTGCCATTTTATTTTTATCCCCTTTGTGTTTTTCTGTGCTGATCAATAGCTTCAAATTAAAGTTTTGTGTGTTGCTTTTACAATATTTTCAAGATGTTTTCACTTAATTAAACAGCCTCACTAGTCCCTCTTTACCCACGCTTCCTAGCTTTACAGCATCAGGGGATGTCCATCGTCACAAAGTGGTCCACACAGGAGAGAAACCACATCTGTGTGATATCTGTGGTCGAGGTAACCACTTCTCAGACTAGGGTCAATTGTCATAATCTCTTCAGTAATTCGCCATTTGTTGTACTTTTTCAGTGGTCTCATATTTGAACTAGATTAGAATATATTTTATAAAACAACCGTATGTTTAATTTTTAAAGTACTTGTCCTTTTGTTTAGGATTTAACAACTTGAGTAATCTAAAGGAGCACAAGAGGACTCATGCCACGGACAAGACGTTCACATGTGACCAGTGTGGAAAATCCTTCAACACACACAGAAAGCTCCTGAAGCACAAGGCCCGCCATGCTGGGGAAAAACCACACAGCTGCGCCACCTGTGGTAAGGGAAAGTCTCTGTCAGTAGTCGGAGCAGTATTGTAATTTGTGTTTTGAACGCAAGGACACTAGCATGTGTCTCTAATTAATTTTTATTTTATATTTTACTTTATATTTGTCTTCTAAATAAATGTAGGAAAGTGCTTCATTGGTTCAGGGGACCTGCAGCGTCACATACGCTCACACACTGGTGAGAAACCATACATCTGTAATGCCTGTGGAAAGAGCTTCACCCGCTCTGCCATGTTACGGAGGCACAGCACCTCCCACTGCAAAGGAGCCCCTGCTGACAGCCCAGGTACCGACAACTCTATCCCAGCTCGAAGCTCAGAAGAAGCAACAAGAGTCTCTGCCCCTGCCAGCCATGTTAAACCACCTGCAGCAACCAATGAAGAACATTTCCCAAGCCTGATGCCACATTCGGGGTTACAGAAATCCACAGCAACCACTCCTTCACCATCACAGCCAGCCCCACATATGGAGGCTCCATCCTCCAGCGTGCACATCAGCCCAGCTTCTACACCCACACCACTTCCTGAGCTTCGTTCTCTGGTGCCCCACCACCTTCTCTCTTCAGCCCACCAAGAGAGGAGTGCAGCTCTGACTGACAC
The DNA here is from genome assembly GCA_030710495.1 of Labroides dimidiatus. Taxonomy (NCBI): domain Eukaryota; kingdom Metazoa; phylum Chordata; class Actinopteri; order Labriformes; family Labridae; genus Labroides; species Labroides dimidiatus. Next base: position 20,759,920 of record CM061143.1, on the reverse strand, counting down.
AGACCACATGAAGCTTTCAAAACCTCCCCTACCTCAGGAGGTGGTGTACGGGCCATATGTGGAGAATGGAAACATGTCAGTGGAGGTGGGCAGAGGTGCAGGGGGGAGACCATACCTGCCTTCCTCAGACAACCACTACAGTACACTTACTTCTTCTAACAGGCCGAACAGTGGGTCCTACAGATCAGGTGAAGGCCAGTTTATCTCCAGTGTAACTCTGTGGGGCCTGGCTATGAAAACGCTGCAGAATGATAATGATATGGAGCAGTGACATATATCAGCTTCCACACCACTTCTACTCAGACGCAGGTTCAGAGGATGTGCACTTTAGTGCTGATTTGGATTCTTTCTACCTTGCTTTAAAGGGATGAGTTTTTTAAGTGGAGATGTGTTGTTAAGGTTCTTGTCAGTAGAGTTTTTTTCAGCAGATGCCTGTTAGCTCAGCCCCTTTATGAGACACTAGACACAAATTCAGCACAGAAGCTAGATTTTTTACCTGCTACAGGTGGGGTCAATGCTACCTTATAATTTAGCAAATGTTATGAAAGTCTGACCCAAACATGATCTTGGTTAAAGTCTATGCTGTGTTTAGAAATGTTTCTGCACTTTCTTTGCTGTCAGAAAGCCCATTTAGCTTTTTAACTGTTCTCAGACATGACGTGTCCCCTTCTTCCTGCAGCACACTGATCTGCTGTATCTGTCTGTTGGTGGGCTTTGAAACAGACAGAACTCATGATACATCATAATAGCATAAAATGAAACACAATACACCACAAAAATATATAAAAAAGTGCAAAAAAGTATTTAAAATGTTAGATTACTTATAGTGCTATACTTGGAGTTGGACCACACAAAAGGTTGACTCCAGTTGTCTGACATATGAAGCAGTAAAACACACGTGTGCTCTAATTTTCTTTTTTAATAACACAGCCAATGGTCTGATACACACTTAATAAAATATACTGTTTATTCTTAAAGTGGAAGACTGGCCAAAAGGAAGAATGCAGCCATTTTTAATTTTTGGTATGTTTTGTTCAAAATTATATCAAGGTTCGATGCAAAAATGTAAAAAAAATTAACAGTTTATCAGTGACTGACTGATCAGTGCGCTGCAAGTGAGGGAACACATTTGGGTTCATGAGTAATGCAGATATCAAAAGGTTATCCCATGATAAAATGAAGTTCATGAAAATTTAAAACAAAGCTTCCAGTTGAAAACATGTTAGAGATTGAGTTTCTAACAAATTGGCATCATTATATGACAGAGCTGATCACATCTCACTTCAATTCCAGTTACTCCTCAGTTTCTCAACAGAAGGACTGTCCCGTTCAAGCAGCAACGCCGTCTGAAAATATGGACCCATGCAGAAGTGAGAAAAACTCCTCTTGTGGTTGGCTGCAGAAACACCAGAAATCATCACATACCATCACATATTAGGGTTTGGCGTAGTGATGAGCACATTAAAGCTTTTCCAGTTTGGGGGGTTACTTTATATCTGTGCCAGAAATTCTGAAGGTTTTGATCTTCAAGTTAAGTTAGCACAATGACAGCCAGTGACTTAAAAGCCCCATTACAGATGCTAGAGCACAACTACACCTTAATGATGTTGATAGTTTTGTTTTCTCAAAGCAAAAAGCTTTATGATAAGTTACTCAGGTTCAAAAAGCCTGTGCAATTTATCATCAAATCTTTATATGAATGAGTGGAAGTGCTGCATAAGATTAAATAATTTATTTAACTTTCCTGCCAGGTACCCCACTTTGTCAGCTACTTGAGCTTGATTGGTCAGATCCCTATAACAATGGATATTAATTCTGATGCAAGAGTGGAGCCAGGGACAAGATCACACACACACACACACACACACACACACACACACACACACACACACACACACACACACACACACACACACACACACACACCAATAAAGTTAATGATTTACCCTCGTCTCGTCGGCAAGCATTATCAGTTCCAGGCTTCTTGGATGAGAAGTGAAATGTCTTCCTAAACTCTACATAGTCCAGTTGCTTTGTTTGTCTTCAGAGTAGCCATGACCTGCTTAAATGAGAATGTATGGACATATCATACCTTATCAAAGTAAAGGTGGCTACTTTAAAGAATCTAAAACATGTTCTGGTTTGTTTCCCTCTTTTTGTTTACCACATGGTACCAAATGTGTTCTATATCAGTTTTGATGTCTTCAGTATTAATTTACATTGTAGAAAATATTATAAATAAATATATGTAATATTCATTTATATATCTGTATTATATACAGTGCTTAACAAATATATTTGACTACCTGTCATAAAATTGAGAAAACTACCCAGCATCATGAAATGCTTTAGCTGTGACTAATTTTCACAGATTTTCCTTCACCATTTTTAACAGGAGTGAGGAGGTAGAATTTAATTTTGTTTTTATGCCCAAACTGAGTCAGAAAACTGGAATTCTCTGAGAAGTCAGAAATTAGGCAGTGGTGGCAAACCCTTTACACCAGGTGGTGGTGTTATAAATTGTTAAGCATTGTATATATCAAAGAATGTGTATTTCAAAAGTTTTGTCATCTGATCTGTGAATTTTTGGAGAGTGTTATGCCACCAAAATGACGACAGAGGGAGCTAGGAACCAAATACTACAGATAAGCCCTGAAACCAGAATATAACTGAAGCGATAGATGAATTATGTTTTAACAAAAGCTATAATTCATCATCTCGAGAACACATCAATGACAGAATTTTATTCAACAGTCAAACAGTAATGTTAAATCACATTTCTGTCAGCTCCAGGCAACTGGGTTTTATACCTAAACCTGAATATGTTAATGACTAATTTACACTCCATACACACAGAACACATGGTTACGAGTAAACATTGTGTATCCTCATTTCTGAATGTGAGCTGTTTCAACAGTGCATAGAGCTCGCAGCATTTGGCCTGCTGATATCTGGCTGTTATTGTTGCAACATACATGCCCTGTAACTCCACGTATGCTGGATTAGTCACCCGGCGACACGTAGTGTCAATCTGTTATCATGGTGTTCAGTATCCTGGCCTTTACACCATCTCCAACTGCTGATTGATCACAGGCATAGACCCATGGTTGGAAATTTGTATTGTGATGTTTATTTTGGTCAAACTTTTTTTTAGTAGGAAAGCTAAGCAAAAAGATAACTGGAATCCTTGTGAGCCTGAGCCGGTCCTCTCTCTCTCTCTCTCTCTCTCTCTCTCTCTCTCTCTCTCTCTCTCTCTCTCTCTCTCTCTTTCTTTCTGTATTGCACTTCAATGATTCTGTGTTCACTTTTGTTATTGCACAAAAAAAGTTAGAATGATATTACATGTACTCACAGAAAACACTGATAAAAGATGTTTTACAATTCAGTGATCAATGTTGATCCATAACACAGAGTGTGTATCAAACAGCTGTTCTGTATTTAGGCCCTTACAATCTGAGGACCCCTCAAGGTGTGGCAGGAGGAGACATTTTAAGTTGCTTTTGGTCTCTCACCCAGTAGAACTGGCAGCTTTGCCCCATGGAAGTACAATAGTTTAAATAGACACTTTGGGTTGATGTTGATAGCTGCGTTTAGGTAAATACCATCTCTTCTGGTTGCTCCTTCAACTGTCACAGCTCTTTACTGAAACCAGATGGTTTAGTACTTTCACACTCTCTCTTTTTTTTCTGATCAGTTTGAGTGTTTAAGATTTGCTTTTCACCAAATCTGCTTTCAGTCAGCCAAGTCTCCTGTAGAATAAACTATCTGCATCTCCTAATTCTGTGATAAAGTCTGAGGTCCTGCGCTCAGAGTCAAAAGCAGGCGACCTCAGACCCCAAATGTTCCAACATGAAATAATGTCTTAGGTGCAGATACGTCCAGGGCCCTCTTTCTCTCACTCTTATTTCCTGTGTCTCTCTGCAGCTTCCCATCATGCTAAAGTTAATCCTGATTATGCATGCTGTCTATCTGGTGCAGAATGAGACCATGACTAATGCGTTTCCAGAGCTCATCTTTTGTTTTGGCATCTAATCATATTTTACTGCTTTGTATTGGTACAGGCATACGAGGATAGGTTTAGTTAATAAGTGAGTGTGAAATGGACGATTCCATCCAAAACTGGTTGACCGTTTCATTTTTCTAGTGAGGAATGAGCCAAGCATGGATCTGGCCAAGTCTCTTCTGAAAAATGTGAGCGTTTTGTTGCTCTCCCTAAACATTCTTACCGACACATTTATGATTTCTTGTTCTAATATTTCTGAGAGTGTTCATGCTATCTTTTGTTCAAACATACAGCATACCTTCACCTTTTGATGAATTTATTGCAAATGAAACACTCTCTGCACCATCGTTTGATTATCATGCATGACCCCCCCCCCCCCCCCCCAGCATTCATCATCATTATTCATCTGCATTAGCACTAAAGATGTGGAAGTACTTTGGCATCTGTTCAAACTGAGCAGTAATTGCTATGGAGTTGCTATGTTATGAATTGTTGGATAAAATGGCTAAGTGACTGGCCTAGTCTCTGCGCTATAATTCCTCTGTGTTGCAGTGTGAAAGAGGCTTAAGCTGAGGAGAAGAATGGAAGTTGTTCCTTTTGCTGCTCTTGTTACAGTCTGTCTTTTTGCACCTCCTGTCATGATCCATTGTCTCCACAGGTAGCCCTCAAATGTTCCTCTTTCCTCCATATCTACACCTGTTCACATTCTGATCAGTGATGTTAACCAATAGCCTATTCAGTCTCACTCCAGATATACTCAACCAACTCAACACAAATCAGCCATAACATTATGACTAAATGCCTAATACTATGCGTGCTTCCTTTTAATCAAGTCAGGGCCATAAGAGTCCCGATCTGATGAGACATGGACTCCACTTGACCTCTGAAGGTGCCTTTTGCATCTGGCACCAAGATGTTAGCAGCATATGCTTCAAGACCTGTAGGTTGCAAGGTGCAGTCTCCATAAGGTCCGATGACTTGCCAAGCACATCCTGCAGATAATCGATATTACTGAGATCCAGGATTTAAGAGCCTACGTGCTTTTTACTTTTCTTCATATCTGTCAAAAGCAGCAACTTTTTAAATGACTGGCAGTCTTCAGAGGTTACACCTTCTGATGCCAGAACAAAGTGCATTATGATATTTAAGACAAACTAAAAAAAAAACAAATACAAGGATGGTCTTTTCTAAGTCTGTAGGAGAGATGATGTACCTGATCTCTTCCAGCTGGTTCAGCTGAGCAAATTAGGACCATATAACTTTGGTCTGGGTGTCTCTTTTAAATCATAATGAGATAGGGTATCCAGACTTACTTCAAAGATTATCAAAGACAACAGATTTGGAGACTTTTAGCTTTAGAAAGTTTACAGACATCCAGTTTTCAGTCAAATGGGATGTATCATGAGGAAAGTCAGTAGTGGCAGAAGATTACCAGGGCCCAGAGCAGAGTATGGTCATCATTATAGGGTCATTATTATCTTGCTACTAATTAAATACACAAACAAGTTGACGCTTAGTATGAATTTAAGGTTATTCTAATATTTCGTAATTTTACATGACTTATTTATGCAGCCAAAAGATGCAGTCTAAACTTTATCCTCCTTTATTTACAAAAAACAACATATTTTTACATTTAGTGAAATTAAACTTTAGCATTTTAAGTTGACATTCTTCACACATGCAGAAGATAACAGCAGCACCTGCAGAAGGTCCTGTTAACCATAGCTTTTTGACTGGCTCTGTCACATGCCAAAGCCTACACCATGTTGAAGATTGTTGCTTGTGACTGTATATTCTTCAAGTTGGTCAGTGTTGCTTTCACTCAGTTCAGTATCAAAATCAAAAATACTTTATTAAACCTAAGGGAATATTTAGTGTTACGGTTGCTCGTCACACATTTACAGCAGTTGGAAGTAAAATACAAATAGAGTAAAAAAAAAGGAATAGAATAGAATAAGGTGTTTAAAAAAGCAATAAGTACCAAATGTCTTTGTGTTTTAATGTTTGTTGGGCGGGATGTAACTGAAACTCAATTTCCCTCGGGATAAATAAAGTATTTCTGATTCTGATTCTTAAACAGAAAAATGCTCTATATTAAGCTCTGTAAGCTAAGAGTTATTTTGCAAGTGTCTGCTGATGCTATCTGAAAGTAGCCTTTTTGGCACATTGTCACCAGTAATAGGTGAAATCATAAGCAGTACACTGGACATGTCTGAACTCCTTTCAACAGATTAAAATGATACACATTCCTACACAGACATAAAACCTATGTGGTTTATATGTATATACTTGTCTCGTTTCTGCTTAACATTTACAAGATCCTAGACCATGTAGCCTGGTAAATAACTGGATGGTAGATGTGACTGGAATAATTTTCTTGAACAGATTTACACTGATGATAAATACTAGAGACTCTGTTTCTCTCAGCCAGTCAGAACCAACAAAGTCATAATGGCATAGACAGAGCCTGAAGGCTTAAAGTGTGTGCATGCAGGAGTGTATATAAGTTTGATATCTCATGAGGGAGGAAGGGTCGGAGAAAATAAAGAGTACAGACGAGGGACCGATGGGAGAGATGTTGTAAAATTAGCCATGCCAGAGCAGTTTGGACTTAGCGTCAAAGGAATCATCATTGGTGAAGCAGACCCAGGGAACCCCCTCCCCTCTGTCTCTCCCTCTCTCTGTCATGTTTGTTGTTCTCTCTCTCTCTCTCTCTCTCTCTCTCTCTCTCTCTCTTTCTCTCTCTCTCTCTCTCTCTCTCTGGGAAAACTTATTAGATGACAAACTGCTCATAGCTCTTACAGTAGACCTAGATACAGCAGCATCCGGATATTCCTTTATTGCTCAACGTATAATATCTGATACATTATACATATAATATACAATTTAAAATATATATATTCTACCCCCTTAAGCATTACCAGTCCATTACAGGCCGCTTAAGTTGAATTTTGGCCCTCTTCAAAACTGCTGCTTTTAAAAAATTATCCACTTATTTTCAGGAAAATCATTGCTATTTTTCTATTTTCAAAATTCAGGTTTTTTTTTTTTTTTTTTTTTTATAAATATATGCATATTTACTAAAAAAAAAAAAACTTTACTAAAAAAGAAGGATCACAACCACCCAATTAATCAAATGTGATATATCAAATGATATAAAAAAAATACATCATAAACATGACATAGCTATAGTTTTTGTGGATTTTATTAAAAACGGTTAATAAAAATCGCGTTTAAAACAAAAAATTCTGGCTACTTTTTGATGGGTCCGGCTTTTAAGGGTTAATCATCATGAGTCCAAGTTACCTGTGCGTGCGCGCGCGCGTGTGCCTACGATGTTCTGTGAGCATGCATGAATGGAGCCTGGCTTGTTCTCTGGCTGCCGCAGATTACATAATACAAGTCACAGCGAGTCACGTTTCCATTGGAGTAAACGTTGCAACTTGTTTAGGTCTGTTGGTAATAGTTTTTTGGGGTTGTTTTTTTTTTTTTTTTTTTTTTTCAAATTTGGAGCCTTGAATATGGTTGCGAACTCTGATTTCTGCAATGACACGTTTTGTTGTAATAATTTGGCATGGCATTCCCTGCATTTGTTGCAGAGAAAGAGAATCAAGTGTCAGCTTTCGCTCCTTAATTTTATAACTCTGGCTTAAAAAAAACTCTCTGTAATAATTAGTGGAAGAGTAAGAAGAACAAAATGGGAAAAGGAAACCTCACTTAACATTACAGGCGTTCTACTACATCAAATGCTATTTTAAGTGCATTACAGTAATAAGTGTTCATTAAATCAGGGAATGGGCGATAAGAATAAATATTCAAAGGGAATGGAGACTAGAGTTTAAAAGTAAGTTTGAAAAGCAGCCTGATAAAGCAGCCTGGAGAGGATAAGAGAACACACATCTCATTGGTCCAAAAATGTTTCGTCAACTGTCTTAGAATTGAGAGGCAAAACAAAGCTTCGTAACACACAGCAGATGTCAGGAACGTTCTCTCCAACGACAAAATGAAGGCACCAATCCTCGTCTGTTTCCATGGCAAACCAATGACTATTCCTCAACAGTGCATGAAAAGAAGGGTGGAGGGCTTACCGCGTTCGGGTGTTTCCGGTTGGAGTCGGAATCCGAGCCGAGAGCCCTGACTGCTCCGCGCCACATCAATCGGGTCCTGGCTGGCGGTGTGAGATTGTTTACATCCAGTCACACATTTGAAAGAAAGTATCCTGCTGTGCAGCAGAAATGGACACCGCTGATCAGGTGAGTGAAGCAGCGAGAGTAGGGATCATTTTGACTCTGAGATGTGTGTGATCACCTGCTAAATTGGCCAACGTGTCCTTAATTGGCTGTAGACGTAAAAACGCGTTTTTCTTCTCTTTTGTCATTGTGCAGCTGGCATCTGCGGGGACATTTCGAGTGCTTAAATTACCTCTGGGATTTATCCGTGTTTTGGAATGGGTGAGTTTGAACTTTAGTGATTTTTGCACGTCATAACTTCATTGTGCATACATGATAAATCGGTGAGTTATGTAATGTTTGATGAGATAAGTGTCTGTGTGTGCTTCTGTTAAGAGAGCAAACATCCTAACTTGTTAAATTTATGCATATCTGGAACAAAACTTGATTACATCTGTTGGCCCCTGGGCTTTTGGGTGTGTGTTTGTGGTGTGTGTGTGTGTGTGTGTGTGTGTGTGTGTGTGTGTGTGTGTGTGTGTGTGTGTGTGTGTGTGTTACTCCCACGTTGCAAGGAACATTGACAGCAATCATTGAAGCTTTGATCCGTCCCACCATCACTAAATGGTTCAAGTTCATGTCAGGATTCGCTCTGTGAGAACTTTCGCCAGAGGAATGAGCTCAGTATTCTTTTTTTTTATTATAATTTTGCTTAATTTGGAGATTTTATTCCATCCATGCATTAAAAATGTATTTTCTACCTTATGTGAAATGCTATAACAGGGACCAACAATAAGAATGGGGTGTCCTAGCTCTGACTGAATCAAAGCTCTACCACCTCTCCTCTCTCTAAGTGCCTTTTAGAGTCTGCTGTGTTTATTGTACAGTGCAGAGACGCCTGAAGGCAGAGGGAGATAAGTGATTTTCTTTGATGTGAGTTTAGAGAAATTACTGTAGCCATAAGGGTATTCAGCTTGCACAGATAGGATGTGTGTGCATGTGTGAGTGTGTGCCTGTCTTACCCACTTTTTGTAAATGTCATCAAATGTGCAGAGAATCCTCCAGCAGCAGAGCATTTGCTGCTCCATAAAAATCAAATGAAAACACATGTATATATCTATATAAACACATATTTCATTTTGACACGCAAAGTTAGCCCAACACATTCAATTCAGTCTGCCCAGACATATGACATTTAAGCTGAGATAAGGCAGATGTCTATCACTGAGGTGAGTCCCAGTGAGTATCCCTTTCGGCTGTTTGTCCTCGACCAGATTCACTGTGATATTTGCAGGCCAAAGAATGGGCAGATGATCCAAAGCACCATCTGTATGATTAAGATAACACTCCATAAAAGCTCCTTTCATGTGTCTTGTTGTTGGTCTGTGTATGTCTGTGTAGTGTGGAGGGCAGCATGTGTTACTGTGTGAGCATGGCTGCACACCATCCTCTAACATCCAGCTACATGTTGGTCAAAGAATCATCTGGTAGTGTTAACTCACATGAAATCATACACAAGCAAAAGTTAACTTTACAACCGCACAAACCTGAAGAGCACACCACCACAACATCATAGCACTATTTTAAAAGTGACCTTTCCCTCGCCTGCAGCTGAAAAAAACCCAGAACATTTTCCAACTTCTTCTTTATGGCCAATGGGCCCTTGAAATGCAAAACATTCAAATAATGACCTAGGTTTGTTGAATTATTCTTCAGCACCAGCAGTGATGCAGCTGTGGTAAGACTGATCCACTCTAAATTGTGACCTCTCAGTTGAGATGCATGCAATCTCAGTTTATCTCATTTTTCTACCATCAACCATAGTCAAAATATCAATGTCATCTGTTTTCTTACAATTTGTTCCTGCTTCAATCGTGACATAGTTTTGTTTTTTTTTTTTGGGGGGGGGGGTCCATCATTCTCATTGACAGTCAAATTTCAGAGTATTTACTTATATTTCATGAATTCTTTTTAAAAGTTCCCAGTAAAGAGGCTCATCATCCCATTTGTACACCAGCAGTCCTAGTGTAGATAGAGGTAGACTAATCACCATATTTTCATCAAACAAGTGATGTCAGTGACTCAAGTGATCCCACTGGATGTATCAACAGCTCATGCATCACACTCTGGAGACACACAAAGCTTTATGTAACCTTTTCAGGTGAACAGTAGCACCAAATGGAGCTGAAATCTTACCTTTTGCAAAAGTATAAAAAACTGTGTTCCAGTTAACTTTTTTTTTCACTCACACCCAGTGCACATGTTTTTAAAATGCAGCTTGACAACTACAATGTGTAAAAAAAACCAATGTCTTGTTCTCTGCTCAGTGAGCCTACAGTGAATGATAATACACCTTATGAAAAAAATTAGACATTGTATCACATCTCACTTTGGTTTGAGTACCTGCTGATGGGAATTTAAAGCTGAAGTCCACGCAGTTATTGGCATTTACAAAGCTAATCATAATGAATCCTTGACTGTATGGCTGACTGGTCATGTGGACGAACAGAAGCTTTTTCAAAGGTTGTGTTAACTTTGGTCAAGATGGCTGCAGCAGACTGGTTGGTTTCCTGCACGTTCACTCTATACTGGTTCTTTACCTAGAAAAGGCAATTTCATAATCAGCCATGTCTGCAGGAGAATCAGGAGGATGGTTTGAGAGAGGGCTCTGTGCATGTGTGTGTGTGTGTGTGTGTGTGTGTGTGTGTGTGTGTGTGTGTGTGTGTGTGTGTGTGTGTGTGTGTGTGTGTGTGCGCACGCGCTCTTGGTCTGTTTGGCACACTGTCAGTGGCTGGCATATTCCGCTCCAAACAGCTGTAAGGTCCCCTCATCTCCACCATGGACCAACTCATGCAGAAGCTGTCCTTTGAGATGTGCCCAAAGTCTTCACTGCATGTGTGTGGGTGTCTGAGTGTGTCTTTGTATGAGTGTGTGTTTGTGTGTAAGAGAGAGACATGGAAGCAGAAAGAGAGGCGAAATTGTTCAGTTGATTGAGCACATGATGCAAATGATATACATGATGCATTTTCTTATGCGCTGGTGCATCGTCACTGCTGTGGTTTCTCCTCACACAGAACAGTTTTACAAGTATGACATCAACTCTACAGCTCTCTCTACCCAAGCCAAACTCAGGCCGATGAGCCACAAGGATGAGGCTATCATAAGTTTAACTTACAAGCAGATGTGCTCCTCCAGTCCAAAACTAGGAGTGATCCTCTGTCATATGTTGTCATCCAAAGTAATGTACTGCATGTCAGTCTGGTTTACAGTTCTCATGTTTGTCTGTTGTTGTTTTTCTTTTTTGTCACATAAACCTGTTTTAAAAAATTTAAATGAAAGGAGTTTCATTTACTGCATAGTCCTGATTGGACTATGTCTACAACAAAAATAGCTGTCAATCTTCGAAATTGCTAAAATAGTATCTTCAAGATGACTCTGATTTGACCATCCAGCTTCAGACCTCCAAATTTCCGATATGCATTTTTGAAACAGCTGATCTTCCTGATTTCAGAAAGAGGTTTGGAAGAGAAGAGACTTCTTTTTCCAGTTAGAACAAAGACGTGGCTGCTGTTTAAGTCCTCTCTGTAGCTAGCTAGCATGGTGCATTGCTGAAAGTGACCGATCAAACAAACTCTGGATGGATGGATGGATGGATGGATGGATGAAGTTTATGTTAAAGTAAGAGTGTATAGAAGTTGATGTCATGTTTCTGTTTCTTCAAGTGTCCATCAAGGGCTTGCTACAGAAATCAATTAATCTCTATCATGCCTCATAATGAAATGCCTGACTCTACAGCAGTCAGTCAGACAAAGAATCCAACACAGAAAGGCTAAAAACTGCACTTCCTCAAGTTTCTGCTTTATACTGGCTTCAGAAGTAACAGAAACCACAAAGAACCACCCATTCAAAAAAGTTTGGCTTAAAAGCAGAAATTAACATGTTTACATCCTGGTACTAAAGAGGAAAAAAAAGGAATTAAATCTCAACTCCCCTTCTTAACCTCACACTAGATCAACAGAAGTTAGATGAGTTCAGCATTTCTAGAATTGTAAAAAGATTCACTTAATCATCGAAGAAAATGTGCTTTATATGAGGTTCACCTGTACAAAGCATAAAATCATACACATACCGTAAAATAAAGATACATAAATAATAGAATAGAATAGAATAGAATAGAATAGAATAGAATAGAATAGAATAGAATAGAATAGAAAAGAATGTATTAATCCCCGAAGGGAAATTCAGGTGTCCAAAATCACAGACCACAATTAATCATTATGCAAATACAGCAAAGCTTCATTATGCATAAAATGCTAATACTTGTAAGTGGCAGACTCAGGGAAATAAGACCTGTCACTTCTTTGGTGACAGGTCTTATTGCTCTTACAGACTTGTCTTCTTTCTTGCCTTACAATCTCTTTTATTTCCACATCCGTGTCTCTGTCCTTATGTTATCGTACTCTGCCAGTTTTGACAAAGTGCTGCATTGTGTCCAAGATACACATTAGTGCAGGAGAAAAAGCCAACACATACATTCACATCCACACACATTTACAAACACTCACACACTCAAAGGGAACAAGTCAAAGGACAGAGAAGCACAGAAACTGGGGACAACTGTTGACAGAACACTTGCCCAGTCAGAGATCTGTTTTTCAGCACTTAAAGTTTCTGTTGACTTGGTGACACAAGGCTTGGGGAAAAATGACACCTCTTTGAAAAGCCTCAAGAGATGACACTTAACTTGAAGTAACCACTCAAACAAACATCTCAGTGCTGCGATGTCTCATGGAGGGGAGGCAGGTGACTTTAAGAACCAGTGACACTTTTGTACAGATTAAGCATTTATTTATTTTACACATACCCGCTAAAGCACAGTGGGTCTGTGCAGTGTTGTAATTAGAATCATCAATACTAATCTGAATGTTTAGAAACTAAATGTAATATTATTATTTATTATTGTTATTATATTATTTGCTTATCCAAATGCGCCACACCAAAAACTGATGCCAGGGGGTAATTCTAAATTCATCAGAGGTCCCTACGTAATACTAATACCATGCAAAAAGGGCTATTGTTGCATCTAGTCCTCTTGTGTAGCTATTTGTGGTGCCCTAAGGTTTGCAACAACAACACCCACCTACCTGAACTCTGGCACTGATTGGCCTAACATTGTACCAATTGTACTCTACCCTTAGCCAATATACCTTTAGATATCAATGCATAGTAATGTGCCAAATTTAACTTTCAGTAATTGTAACAGCGTTGTAACATTTGAAAAGTAATGGATTAGATTAACTGGTAATGGAAACCAGCAAAACCATTAGGAACACCCATAGACTGTATAATTAATGGATGTAGCCTCAACAACGTCACCTGTCTGTTTCTGAAATGGATTTTTGAGGCAAAACAGTTGGCGCGGCCATATTGGAAATAGGGCAGGCTGTGAGTTAGAAAAAAAATTCAACCCCCGTACATTGAATGCCCTTAGTTAAATAAGCGATTCAGACGGTGGACATTATTTGTACGAAGCTGTAAATATGCTTATTTCGGCCATGAAAACAGCTTTCTTTGGCTTGGTGTCTATGTGACTTCTGGAGCCAACCTCAAGCGGACACTCAACGGACTGCAGATTTTAGCACTTCTGCATTGTCTCATATTTTCAGACCAGAGGTTGCCGCTTGGGAACACCATTATTCCCATCACTGTAGATAACTGCATGTTAATCACAGACATGACTGCTGTTTAGTCAATGTCTGTCTCAAGACTGGGACAAATTCAAAGAGAGAAGATGAAGTCTTTACTTTGTGCCCAACTTAACCCAAACCTATGGCAGAGAAACCATTATTTCCTAAGATGGTCTCAAAGATCGTTTAACCAATCAAGGAACAGAAGGGACATTTTAAAGCAAAGGCTCTTTCCTATTTACCCTATTTACAAATATTTTAAAAAAATTAAAGGTCATATTTTTAAAGAGCACATTGATATACACTATTTTTTTCTGTATGACTGTGCCACTTAAAACAAAACTGCAGAAATTTGGGCAGTTTTCCTGAGTAACAATCAAAATTTATGCAAGATTTATTAGCTGTTTGTCAGCATATTTTTGCTTAAGCTCTCTTTCTTACTTTCAACCAGTCTTAATGTGTCAGTGATGGTTTTCTGTGCAGGACCGAGGTGACCAATAAAAAGTCCATGCTCAATAACTGAGCCAAGTCTGAGTAACAGTACAGTAATAATCTGATTTTAAGATGAGCTGGCAGCTGACCCATCAGGTCAGAGCAGGACCTCTGTCTCCCTCTCAACCGCGAGACGACGGTCCACCATCTGTGACTCAGGCAGGGAAAGGTTAGCCTGTCGTCTCCTGTAGGTGGACATGTCTGTTTGAATAGGAAGTACATGTAGCACACTAAAGAACATGGAGGTGGAGACAGTATTTGAAAAGACAAGAGCAGAAAGGAAAAGGATTGCAGTGAAAACACGCAGGGGCTAAACCAAAGCTGAAATATTTAGAAAATGTTTTTATCTATACAAACCGCAGGTTGGGATAAGGAAAGTAAACTTAATGAAGTAACTGTGATTACTGTCCGCTCATCGTATGAGCTATTTAAGGACAAGGATGTCTAAACTCTTACAGTGAGAACAATCATCCTCCCTGGTGCCCTCATGTCTAATGAATGCTGTCTAAATGCTATTAAATACATAATAGGAAGCCGTCTCTGGTGTCTTTCAGTGGGCAAAAAGTTCTCTGTTGAAGCTCTCTTAGTGGATAAAAAGAGATGCAGTACATAACTGTTCAGTCAACCTGATTATGTGTTTGGTTGTTATGCAATGTTCATTATGTAATTAAATTCTCTGCAAGATATTTTTCATTGTTT
Source organism: Labroides dimidiatus (assembly GCA_030710495.1). Lineage (NCBI taxonomy): Eukaryota > Metazoa > Chordata > Actinopteri > Labriformes > Labridae > Labroides > Labroides dimidiatus. The sequence goes on along the minus strand of CM061143.1, from coordinate 20,744,873 downwards.
TAAAAATGTTAATTCAGTCAACAGGTTTCTGAAATTTGATAACGTGCATGTGTTGCAATATACTGTTCAGTTTAAGAATGAATCAGAAATTATTTATCAGAATAATCAATGTACCTTAATAAGTTAATTAACCCCTGGTTATCAGGTGTTTAACCCTTAAACTCCCCAACAATCAAATAATGGCCAATTTTTTTTTCTCTTTTTTTGGAACTGAGATGTTTATAAACACTTCTAACAAAATCAACAAAACTATATATCATTTTGTTTATTATATATTTTTCTATCATATGTGATAAATTGGGTGGTTTTGGCAACTTTTATAGTAAAGTTTTTCGTGCATTCTTTCAGCTATTTTGAAAAGTGCCAAAATACCACTTCGGCTACCTGTAGTGGAATGATAATCCTCAAGGGAGAAGAATATATTTTTTAAACAGGTTTTTATTGAAAATATGTATCATGTTGATGAGACAGAGGCCTTTGAAACCCATGAATCAAATATGATATATTTGGCAATGAATGGTTAGAGAAATATTTCAGTTTGTCTTCATCCAGACTACCTTTTGCCCTTCTTGCCCACCTGTGTTCTTGTCAGCCCACCCTTATTTGTGACAGGCTAAAACCAGGACTGTGCTGAATTGAAGAGGTCTGTTCAAAGCAGATCTTTATCGATCACATTTTTTTTCAAGCCTCTCATCCTAAGACAACTGGGATAGGCTTCAGCCATCTACAACCCTGAACGGGATAAGTGGTATAGAAGATGATTGAATGAAAACCTTCAGAGACCCTGGAAGGCTGTCTTCATTTTAAAGTTTAGAGTTTTTCGGTCATGACCGGGGGCCACTATAATTATAAAACTCAGGAGCTGTTATCATGTTATAGGCCTTAAAAGCATTTCATTTGCTATTTTTACATCTTCATCTTCAGTCATTCATCCATCATGACAATCAATCTGTACATAATAAAAAAAACACCATTTTGAATACAAGTCGCACCACTGTCCAAACTCAACAGCTGCTTCTTCATCTGGAACTTAAACATTCTCTTTCTGTGGGGTCCAGGAACTGATACAAACTTGGGTTTTTACATTTACATCAGATACCCCCTCTCAAAAAGGGCATCCTGACAGGTTTCCTGACAGAACACAGGGGCTTGGAAACCCCATCAGAAGAGGAAGGGCACAAAGAGGCAGTCAGGAAAATAAACACAGATTCTTTGCCTGCTTATGTGGTGGAGCTTACAGAGGGAGAGAGATAGTGGGTGTGATGAATCTGGGCTATGCAGGGCACAAAGAGCTCCCTGCACAGGAAGGGATTAGCCACAACTAAATGAGCTTCTGATTTTGTTCTGCAGTACTGCTACTGAAGCAAAGATCAGACAGCTTTCACATGACAGCGCAGGGTTGTCACTTCTTCAGTCAACCTTTATAGCAGGAGAAGCAGTATCTTATTAATGTAGCTGCCAATACTAGTTTATTTTGATCATTGCCTTATGTTGTGTAAAAACCGGTGAAACCTTTTATCAAAGTGACAACAGTGGACAAAGGATCACATCTTATTCTTATCGCCATCCTGTCCTAACAACATCATTGGTGAAGCACTCACTGTGAATATTTTTTGTGAGGAATATTTTAACCAGCATCACTTTTTTGTTTTTTATGCTTCTTGGTAAGGAAGGGAAAAAAAGAGCACAAAAAAGTGAGTTCAGAGCAAAAATAGAGACTTTATTTAGTGCAGTAAAATACACGACTTATCATATTAGACCTCACACCTCACAATACAACATGATAGTTTGTTACAGTGTTATTCTAGACTTTGCTACGCAATGTCACATGATGATATTATATGATATTATTAAAAATGACACTTTATGATATGATAAAAACTTAAGGTAAATAACTTACCTATTAGTCATGGATTCAAATGTGGTACACATTAATAAGTTCCCATGATTTAATATACTTAATCACACAATGACACAATACAATATGGTATGTTACATGATGTTAACCTAAGCTACGCTACATTATGTTACATTACATTACTTTAAACTATGTAACTTTGTTACATTATGATACAATACAATACAATATGTGTTGATATGGTACGATACAACACTGTACGATGTGATACAAAATCAAAAGAAAGAACCAAGACGAATCTGTCACACATTTATTGGTCTCCACAGAGATGCTTTTAACTAATAACTGATGATAAATAAAAACAGAAACTAACAACAAACAACAATCCACATGTAAAAAGAGAGGCACATACCAGTGCCATGACACGTTCCATATGTAACACCATGTGAACAAATGAAGCTACAAGAAAATGCTGCCTCTTTATTCAAACTTTATTTTAAAAGCAGTGGGAACTATGTGTGTGTGTAGGTGTGTGTGTGTGTGTGTGCACATTGGCTAATGCTTCTGCCTGAGTGGATCTGGTGAGATATTTTTACCCCACGCTTACATACGTACATTACATCCTCATAACTAGGTCCTTAAACATTAAACATTAAAACACACTACCAAACACACACACACACACACACACACACACACACACACACACACACACACACACACACACACACACACACACACACACACACACAGGAGTTGCACGCTCTGAGGCACACATGCAGCCATGCACACACAAACTAGGCATATGAATGAACGGAAATGCTGTATGAACACACAAGCTTGAATGCACATGACAAATGTAAACATGCAGATATACACTAAGGGTCAGTGCCTGGGCTGATTAGAGGGCATGAGACAGAAGATAAGTATTACACAGCCTACTTGTTTACTGCACGAATTGTGCTCCAAAGCAGTGAAGTGCAGACTTAACATGTTTTTATTGTTTCAAATAACAGAGTTAAACTAAACTTCTCATAAAGATAATCAGACCTGAATTAACATGATATAAACTGATGAAAGTAGCAGAAGCTACATTTAAGACAAGTTTATTTCAACTGTATTTTAACTAAGCACTGAGGCCTCACAGCAACACAGTTCTGGATTCAAACATTCAGCTGGCCGTGTTTGCACTTTCTTTCCATGCATTGGTGAGATCTGTCTGGATGCTCTAGTCCAAAAACATGCCTGTTGTGTGAAGTGGTCACTCTAAACTGTCTGTCATGACATGTTAGTCCTGTCAGTCGCCGGCAACCTATCCAAGTTTTATCTTGCCTCTCATCCAATAAGGCTGGGATAAGCTTCAGTCACTCTGCGATCCTGAATCAGAAGAGCAGTATGAATACAAGCATTGGTGGGTTTGGTTTTAAAGTTTGCTTTGTTTCTCTTCTGTTGACTTGAGAAAGCTGGCTGTTTTGCCAATAATGCAGCCTTTCAGTAGGACCTCAATCACTTCTGCGGAGCTGTAGTGTTGTGATTCTTATTCATATGGATGAATAAATATCTATCTCCCCTTTTAATTAACAAATTTACCACAGTAGGTCTTTACTGTGCAGTTTTGTCTTTTATTTTCTGTTAACTTTGTTTTCAGGACCATGTACCTCAGGTGCCCCTTTGAAATCCAAACATTTAATTGGCTACTTGCATTGTTAGAGCTGGTTGTAAATTGTGACTTTGGACGAATATTTATTTTTGTGTCGTTGAGTAATGAAGCAAAGGCAATTTATGTGCTGTTATGCTGTTATATAACTTATTTAAGTTAATACTATATTTATGATTTGTTCTAATTAACTTTTATCACCTTATCTGAACTATAAACACATAGAAAAAGATAAATAAACTTTATTCATGTGTGAACGCATATTTAAGTGTTCCTGTTGAGTCAGAAAAGCTCCAGATGGAAAGTCTTTCACAGGAAAATTGAAAAATTTTTATGTAAGATTTTACTGATCCATGGTGGAGCAATGAGGCCAAATCCGAGCGCAAAACCCCCCAAAAACTTTAGGGTGCTTCTTGAAATACCCAAAGCAATGTTATTTGCATTGGCAAATTATATATGTTTTTCCCACTGTATTTTATCTTATTATTTCCAAATTGCTTTAGTTGAAATATCAAGAAACATCTTAAAAATGTCATCGACTTTTGAGAAGTGCTGTGCTTTCTTTTAAGCCACACTTTCAATCCAGTGATGTGTGCATCCTATAGAGCGGTTTGATTTTTAATTATAGTAGCAAGTAGCAATTTGTAAGAGATAGGCCTCCCCGTCTCCATCTCTCCCTCACTCTGTTTCATCTTCCTCTTTTCTCTGTCTTCATAAAGAGTGTCCTAGTTTTTTTCCCCCCTCTCAGTCAAGCAGGGACAGGATCTGAGGCGTTTTCCTCCTCCCGAGGCATCCACTTGACACAACGATTCCTATCGACTTAAATGGAGCAGGTGGACGGTGTGGGGGTGTGTGTGAGTTGCGTCTGCAAGGTGGCATAAAAAAACATTGTCAAGTGCAGTGCATGATTGAATACACTCTTTTGCTGCCACTTAGCAGGATCTCTGTCTCCTTACACGGCACCAGTGCCATCGCTTCCTTTTCTAATCTTATCATGTTCTCTTGTTTGAGCAGCTCCTCCTGCTCCTCTTGTTATAACACTTATTTGACTTATTCAGGAAGCTAACACATCTTAAAAATTAAGTCTTTTTATTTGTTCCTTTGCTTGGTTTGTATTTTCTCTTACTTGTTTGTTTTCCTGTTGTCACTGTGGAGGCTGTGTGTATTGGACAGTAGGTTTGATTGCTGCTGGTTCAGCCTGAAGCCTTTGGATCAGTTTCATAATCCCCAAACAGCCTCTGCTTTTTCTCTGTGTTTATTCATCATGTCTTCAATTGAGCATCTAGAGCTGATTAAGCTACATTAAAGTCTCTGCAGACACTCTTATCCATTTACTCAGATCTAAATATGATACCACACACTGTGTTTATAAGTGTAATGAACTGGAGTGTAAATATACCTCAGATTGAGTTGAAAATTGGTCTTCACTTGAGCTTCAAAGCCATGTGGGTCAGAAGAGATCAGGGCAAACGGGGAAACGTTTCAGAGCTTTGTTTGCGCTGCAGATGGATTTCATTCCTCTACCCTAGCCTCTCTTTCTTCCTCTCTCTGTTTCTGTTGCTTTCCTCTCTCTCTCTCTTTCTGTCTGTCCCTCTCTATCTCTTGTTCCCTGAGGAGCCCAGCTGGGAGAGGCAGATAAACACATGGGGGCGCAGGGCTTAAGCACCCACCCTCCCTCCACAATGCCACGCTCTCCTGTTCAAAGGCCCCTGCCAGAAATGAGAGGGGCTAAACCCGAGCCGAAAATCACAGGGAGACAAGGCAGCTGCAAGGGAGGGAGAGAGAGAGAGTGAGTATTCAGACATAGAGAAGATGAGAGAGAGCAAGAGGGAGATGTTTATCTGTGGGTGTTAGTGATAATTAGGTGGGGGTATTTATTCTCTCCTTCTGGTCACTTTTTAACCATTTGTCTGTTGAAATAAGCAGATGCCACATTCTGCATGCCCAGCTAGCATCCATTTTTCTCCTGCATATGATTTAGATATGAGCACATTCCCAGTTGTTTGTGTCCTATCCTGCCACAAAACCAATAAAGAGAGATTTACAGAAAAGCACTCAATCCCTGCAGAGGTGCCAGTTGTGCATCTTAGTAGCCCTTCAGGCAGCATTCAATCTACACCTGAGGCCCAAAGCTACAGGAAAGCACTGGAAATATGAATCCTAATTTTATGGTTTACTTTACTGGCTTTGATGTGGGCTGGCATTAGCCAGCCAAATCTAGCTGAGCCCTTAGTGACCCAGATTAGCCTCAAAAGGCATCACCTGCCATTGTGTAGTTATGGTATCCATCTATAAAGACAAGGCACTGTGAGCCCCAGCCTCTGTTCATACCCATCTGCTTAGCTGTGATGTGTTAAAATGTAACAACACACTGATTAATTTACCCATTTAGGGGACTTAAATTATGATTCCGGGTCAGCTCTGAGACATCGACTATATTTAACTGGTGAACTAACCGGTAAGATGCATCCTAGGTAGGGCTTGGTTGGCTGCGTTTCGATCATAGCGACTTTCTCCCAGAACTACATGCATTTCATCAGTCAGGACTAAGGTAGCCCCACCAGGGGGTAGTACTTTTCAGATGTCCAGGAACTTTGAGAGGCTAGGCCTACAAGCTGAACATTTCTGATTGGTGGAGCATCCACAGGGTTTATATTTTACCCTCCCACAATATCATCTCATACAGCTGCAACTGACTTGGTTTGACAACTCCTAAACAATCATTTTCTTTGAGCCTGATGGTGTGAAATGTGTCTCTATCAGCCGCAGGTGTTACAGTTTAAAGAGTGACCCCGTAAACGGGAGACCTTCAGCTCAATGTGTCAGTGGATATCGAGTTTACAACAGCTGTTGAAAAACACGGAAGAAGTCCTTGGGAAGGCATTCTAGTTTAGTTTTAGATACGCACACATACAAGTCATAATATCCTCATCAGATAAGTATTAAATGGTGATCCAAAAGAGTTTCAGAAGGATGCATCCAGCTGAAAGTCATTGATCAACCAGGTCAGTTTTTTTGAGCTGATCTCTGCTCTCTGCTGCTTATGAATGGATCTCTGTAGGTCGAACTGTTAAGGGCTTTTAGAAAGGGCTTCGACCAGCAACAGCTTTGCCAGTGGGTCTTGTCTCTTCTCAAGTGTCAACAAATCCATCCATATATAGCACCATTGAAGCCAGCACAGGCTGAATATCCTCAAGTTAAAGATGGTTGCTTTTTTTTCTCCTTCTCTGGTGTCATTTTTGCTAAAAAGCCTTTGTTGGTGTCTTACTGCCCTTTACTGGTCTGGTGGTGTTTCATAATTTCCTGTATTTATCATCCTGCAGTCGAAACACAGATGAGGACAATGTCATGAACTAGACTGGGAGGATCTAATTCATGAGATAGCAAGTCTGGTTTACCATTCTTGAAACCAGGGCAGTACAAGAGTGAGAAGATGGCCCAACGAGTTTGCCTCACATTCAACGTCTTGGCAGATCTTAAATATTCAAGATTTTTGTGTCAGTCCATACCTGATCTCCCTCCAGCCAATGTTGCCACTCCTCCAGAGCCACCTTCACTGCCAGCAGCTCATGGTCCTCAGTGTCATAATTATATTCAGAAATGTTCTTTGATAGAAAGGCACAAGGATGCAGCTTACCATCCTTAGGGTTAACTTGAGAAAAGAGCCCCGATCCCAAGATCCAAAGCGTCCACCTTGACCACAAACTGCTGGCAGGGGTCTGGAAGGATGAGCACAGGGGCAGAGACAAAGCTTTCTTTTAGGCATTCTGGTGTCCAGATGAAGGGTCTGTGGGGAGAGGTGAGGTCATGGAGAGCTGAAATTTCAGGTAAATTTTCTATAAAAATTAGCAAAACCCAAAGAACCTTGAAACCTCTTGACAAGCGCGAGGAGTGGCCCAGTCAGCCACTGCGGAGACCTTTTCCGGATCCATCTTCATCTTCCCTTCAGCAAGCACAAACCCCAGGAATGAGACTGAAGGCTTCATCAGGATGTCATCTTGGTAGCCAAACACATTAACATTAACATTTATGCAATTTAGCAACATGTATTACTGACTAGTAATTTTATAGTCTAGCCAAATACAGTTAGGCTATCAGCCCATCTGTTTCTTTAGAAGTCTATGGGTGTTGCTATGAGAGATAACTACTTCTGCCTGTGGTTATTGTTTTCTGCTTGCCTTGCAACTATATGGCTGACCATCGCTGGTGGCAGCAGAGGGCGTGGTTATGCTAATGATGGCTCCATAACATAACACAGCTAAGATTTTGGACCCACCCATTAAATCCTGAACACTTCAATTTGAAACACAGTTTGTGAAGCCTAGCTCCACAATTAAATCCTAAATGGTTGAATGGCTTTTACATGTTTTAAGGAAAAACATTTGTGACCTGTTTATTATGTTTAGCAGAAAATGGCTGATTTTGCTTTACACAGACTTTAATCCTCCACAGAGGATGATTTGATGAAGCCATGGTTTCTCGCCATTATATCCAGCCACCAGAAATAGATGCATGTTTTTTTTTTCCTTCCCTTGCTTCTCTCATCCTGATACAAGAAGAAGTAAGTGTGACATTTTTGTTTGTCTGTTATAAAACTTTCATTGGAGTGGAACATAAAAATCTTTTGTGCCTTTTAGGAAAGAGCAAGTCTCCTATGACATGCAATGGTAGTTGCACTAATTAAACTGTTTAATTACCCTGTGGTGTTTTTTTTCCACTGGAAACTGCATAAAGATCATAGAAGCTAAACAAATATTCAATAAAAAGGAATAATACACGTTGTTACAGTGATGCAGTACAACTACACAGTGAGCTTTTTCTCATGAAGTTGTTAAATACTGTACATCTGTAAAGCAACCCATTTCCCAAGAACTGTGAAACTTTAGCTTCACTTGATAACTGCGCACATTTTGCTGAGGAGTCAAAAAATCTATTAAAAATGGTGTGCAAAATCAAATCATGTGGTTGTGAAAAGCTTCTTCATGTCTGCTCTTGAAAAGATAGCTACAGTACTTGTGGTGATGAGTTAGACGTGTGTATATTGATACCTTCCCAGCAACAGTTGATCTTAAGAAAACAGCTGTAAAGACTCAATCCTGTTTAGAAATGGTACTTTCCAGACCGTGAATGAAAATGCACGGCTGAGTCTAACATAGTACATACACACTTAATTAAAGGGCACTGTGTGAACATGCTCATAGATATTGCCAGGAATATTACATTTAGCACAGCTGAATTATAGGATGTTCAGTTACATAGCATATAGCGCCCTCCTGAGGTGCAGAGACATTAAAGCAAAAGCCATTTCTCCTCCTCAGCTGCTGGCAAGTTACAGATCTATTTAGATCCTTGTACTATGGGAGGCTGAAAGAGGGGGGGTGGGGTCATGCAAACCAGGCGTCAGGTCTGATTATGGTGATCATGCTTGTGAGAACTCTTTAGGCTATACAAGCTTTATGAAGAAAACTAGGCTGTAAAATAGAGAGCATATTAAAGGCAGTGTTTGTGTGTGCTTGTGTGTGTGTCTTTGTGTTCATAATGTGGGTTACACTAAGAAACCTCACTATCTGGCGACTTATCTTTTGGCAACTTTGGCTAAAGTTGGCCCCCGTCATAGCTCCAGATATCCCAAACACACAAAAAAGAATTAAAAGAGTAAGTAAATTATTCTGAATCAAGTTGAAGATTTATGATAAAACTATAATTGGACTAGTAATTTTTCTGAAACTGGTTATCTAAAAATACATCATCACCAAAAACCTCTAATTTGACACTCATACCAAACTATATGATAATATGTTTTCTAAAAATTTAAGCAGAGCAAAAGAAAGGAGAAAAAGCATGAAGGGGGCAATAGCATGCCAACCCTACATGCTGTTGAATCAGAAGTATAAAATGTTTCCCTCAGATAAATACCACATGAATGACACATCACGTTGTTTGTCCTTATAGTAAAACAAAGTGAAGTAAATTAGGAATGTATGCATGTCTCTCATCTGTCATTCGTGTGTACCGAAAGTATGGTTCTGATGACATTGAGTAACTTTATTGTAGCTGCCTATCAAATTATTCCATGGCAGACCGAGTGTAATCTCACTATACATCATCACAAGCAGCCCAGCGTCCATCCCAATTCATTCATTCATTCATCTTCTATACTGCTTATCCTATTCAGGGTTGTGGCTGGCTGGAGCCTATACTTCCTGAAAGAAAAGATTTCTATAAAGTGGAATTATGTTTAATGTGTAGTCAATTACTTGTACTGGGAGAAATGGCTAGGCCAACAGGGGAGCCTGATGGGCTATGGTACTTTTTTGTCATCATAACTGAAAGGATTATATTTAGCATAACCAAGAACCTATTGGCTAATATTCTGCTCATTACCCAGCTACCGATAGAAGAATTTGTTGTTCAAGAAACATTTTCAGTCATGCTCACAGCAGCACCTGTATCTCCTGTCTTTCCTCTGTAACTTCTCTTTGTGTTGTCTCCTCATTCAAACAGTCCTGCCACACTAACCATAATCTGTTCAACACCACCATCAGCTGTGTGTTTTATTGTGTCAACTGTTTTGTTTAATTTTCTTGTTTCGACCCTGTTTTCCTCCTCTTTGTCTTCCTGTCTGTAACTGCTAAGCCATTGAGAACTAATGTCAAGTTTTTGCTCTCTTGAGGGTCATGTTAGAAATATACTCAATGTTTTTATTAATACTAATCAGAAACCAGTGCTTTTGCCAGCAGGTAGAGCTGAAGTCAGAATACAAAATAAATGTGCAAGGCTCTTTTCCATAACTTGACTTGATATAAAACATGTGATGTGGTTGTGTCTGGCATCACCTTTGCTATCAGGAATTAGTTACTATTATTATCAGGTTTTGACCAATCAGAATCATGAATTCAGCGCAGTCTTTTGATTAGTGAGAAAACTCAAAACTAATAACCAGATAATGTAATATCACATTTCATTTTCTGCATTTTAGTACCTTATCTGGAAACATAATTCACTGTTTGATTCCCTTTCATGCCGCTGTCTCAAAATTTGGAAGCACAAGTAGTCAGATTAAAGATTAAAGTTTTTTTTGCTTGTTTATGTTTATATTCAATTGTTGTTAAATTCATGACAGAAATGACTCAGGATAAAACGTGAACTGCTGTTGTGGTGAAGTCATCATTAGGTGTGAATGCAGCAAACACACAAAGTGTTCTCCTCTTTCAGACTCTGATAGTCTGTCTGTTTTAATTTGGCTCAGCTCTCTGCAGCTATTTGTAGTCCACATGCTGATGTGGTATAAATGCAATCAGCGGGTGTCAAATTGGTTTCATGGCAGTGAAATTGTTAAGATGTCCATAAGCTATTTTTTTCAAAGATGGTGCTGCTGATACTCATTTTCCACCACTTAAGCTTTTTATTAAAATGTACTCAGCATAACATAAAAGTTTCGTGTGGCTCAGATTTAAAGATGTTCGAAAACCTGAATCCAAAAAAAAGGTATGTTCTCGTATCATGAATCTAACATACATAGAAGATAGCTTCTAAAATTGATTTTAATCTTCTAACTAAGTAAGAAGTATTGTGATATTTCTGTTTAGAATAGAATAGAATAGAATAGAATCCACTTTCTTAATCCCTGAAGGGAAATTTAGGGTTAAGTTATCATGCTCACTGAGAAGTAATGCACAATTTTTGACACTTCCTAAGAATGGTAACAAGAATGCAATTAAGTCATGTTAGGGGCTTTTGACAATCACTTCTAAGCAGATAGAGTTGAGCAGCATATCCACCTGTTTCTTCAGAAGCCTGTGGGTGTTGACTTCCACCTGTGGTTATCGACTTCCGGTTGCCACCGCTGGCAAGCTAGCTCAAAACAACCCACGTGAAATCATTAATGCCAGACAGGGCACAGTGTAAAACATCCGCACTATGACTCCACCTCCGTTTTTTTTCTCATTTTGTCACTTTCTTGCTTTTAAAAGCAGGCATTAGAGCGAACATGAAAGCTAGGCTAACATCATCAGCTTTGTGGTTCCCATGACAACGTAAACAGAACGTTCAACCGGACTAGCAAAACCAGCAATCGTGATGAACTATGGGTAGTCAGGAAAAAGGTGGATAGCGGGTACAAGTCACAAACTTTTTAATAAAGCATAAGCTAACACTACATGACAATACATCAGCATTACATTCATAGATTTGAATAAAAACAGGGATTTTCCAGCCAGGCAAATAATTTCCTGGTTGCCTAAACATAAATTGAAACACACACATTCAGACAAATGACAAAATTTAGCACATTGTATTTATCAAAACTTAACAGGAGATCACTAAGTCAAACAGTGTCATAATGGCTTGCAGAGCATTGTTTAAGTTAGCAGAGTTTGCCCCTTTGCTCCTCCTTGCAGGTATACATCAGTGTATGTGCTGTTTACACATGACCATGGACGAGTAGAAATATGACATATCAACAAGCCACAGCTCTCTGATATTAACTATCTATAGATGGTTTAACTGAGTAATAAATCTGGTGCCAACTGGCACAATGACTACAACTTCTAATTGTTTTGCTATTTAAACAGTCCCTAGTAGCTAATCCCAGCCAAAAATTTATGTGCATGCTAACAATGATAAGAATAGTAAAACATCTTGTAACTCATCAAGTGACCAATTTTAAGTGACCAAAACAGTACCAAACAAAAATGATAGCCTGATAACAACCTAAAGTGACTGTTAAACTATTACTTTAACAGTCTTAATAAAATCTGTATTTTTATGTCTCTTTGCAGCTTTTTTCCATTTTTGCATTTGCAACTTGTGGGGGCTACTCTGGGCAGCTACGGGTCAGTGTGGACTGCATGGAGAAGGCCAGCAGCAACCTCAGCATTGCCATTGACTTTGCTTATCCTTTCAGGTGAGCAGGCTTAAATGTTCCAATGCTAAAAACAACATTGCCTAAACAAGTTTAAAAAAAAAGCCCCTGCATTATTTCTCTAGCCCATGTAATGGGAACATATCATAATCTACAAAGTGATTTGAGTTGGCACACATGCAGAACCAATCCCCATACAAGCTCTTTGAACGATTCCTCTTCTTCCTATGCTCCTGTGGTTTTGTCTCAGGATTGCGAATTCAAGATGTCAAAGAGCAGTACCAAACACTCAAACTCCACTGTTCATGGTCACAGAAACCAAGTAGAGAATTTTATTCATTTACTGTCGTGTTTATTTTATTGATCTGTTTTTGTTCACATTTTATACCAAGAAAGACATGGCACTTTTTGTTCTAAAGCAGTTGTTGTTTTTTTTCTGTTTTTATTTCCAATTGTATTTAATTATTATCACCAAGGTTCTGAGAATCCAGAATGGAACCAGTTCCAGAACCAGAACCATTCCAGTGTGAAAGTTCTCATTCTGGATGAAATGTGTAGTGTGCTGGCTCTGGCTCCTCTGGAGTGCATGCTATGTTTGTTCTGGGTTTTTTTTTGTTTTGTTTTGTTTTTTACCTTTGCATCCATCTGCACTGGTCTGCACCAAGTGACAACCTTCAGCCCTGCCTCAGCTTAAATGAATCCTCAACAATACATGTTTTAAAGCAACATACATTGTTGCCATCCTGGAAATACATTTTTATCATGGCAGACCTTGTATAGTTTAGCAAGGCAGTGCCAAACCACATTCTAAATTAGTTTCAATAGTAGAGAGGAGCAAAAGAGTTTGAGAACAAAACTGGTCTGCCTGCTAGTTATTGAAACATTTGGCGCATCATGGATCAAATACTGAAATAAAAGTTCCCCAAACCATTAAGATGCTTAAATTCTCTATTAAGCAAGAATGAGGCATTTCACTTTCAAAACTCCTCCTGTTTTCCAGACATTTACAGTGTTGTTAGAGGGAGAGTTTTTTCCTAACTGGTGTCATCTGCAAATAAATTCTTAGTAATATTATCTGATTTAGAAAGACACAGGGACTCAAGAAAACTAGTCAGTCCAAGCTGATATAAGGTGTGAGAGGTGCAAATTCAGATTTGTTTTCTCTCTCATTGGGCAAAGTTAAAATCACATGAAAATCAGTAGTCCAGTTTCTCTGATCTTCTGGGTTTAACAATCCCTCTTTATGTATCAGGTTGCATCAGATATCGTTTGAGGCTCCAGCGTGTGAGGCTATGAGGAGGGATCGTGTGTACCTCATCGGAGACTATTCATCCTCTGCAGAGTTCTTCGTCACCATCGCCGTCTTTGCCTTCCTGTATTCCCTCATGGCTACCATTGTCTACGTCTTCTTTCAGAACAAGTATCGTGAAAACAACCGGGGACCCCTCATTGTGAGTACAGATATATACCAAGGACATTTGCCTTTCTGTCAGAAACTACATAAAAATATCACATTTCCTTCTTAATCCAAAATAAACTCCCGTTGCTGTTCATTCTGACAGGACTTTGTGGTGACAGTGGTGTTCTCCTTCATGTGGCTGGTCAGTTCCTCTGCTTGGGCTAAGGCTCTGTCTGAAGTAAAAGTGGCCACTGATCCTGATGAGGTGCTGCTCCTCATCTCTGCTTGCAAACTCCAGACAAACAAGTGTGGCTCTGTGCATGGACCACGCTGGTCTGGACTCAACACCTCTGTGGTAGGTCTGAGAGATACAGGATGCCGAACAGTGGAAATGCATAGATTAATTCATAAAAATGTTACTTTGTTCTGTAGACACTGTGTGCTTGATGTCAAACTTTAAAATGGTAACACTATAATGAGAAGTTTAGATGGAAGTCTGACCAGATTCATTGTTTTTGTCCTTTTCTCTTCCTCCTCAGGCTTTTGGGTTTCTCAATTTTGTTCTTTGGGCTGGGAACATCTGGTTCGTCTTCAAGGAGACTGGTTGGCACAAGGGGGCTTCAAGGTTTGCAGGTGGAGCACCTGAGAAACAAGCTGGCACCTTTGACCAGCAACCTTACAACCAGGGAAGCTTTGACCAATCAGGGAGCTACAACTCCCAGGGCAACCTTGGCCAGGTTTCTGATTACAGCCAGGTGGGAGGGCCTACCTCCTACTCTAATCAAATGTAGCCATGCCTTTTCTTTCTCTTAGCGGCACTTCTGCATTTTAAACCAGGGTAACAGGGGTTTTAGGAGGATGAAATTGCAAATTATTTTTTCTTCCTGCATTTTATTTGTTCTCAACTCTCTGTGCAAAAAAAAAGAAAAAGGCATCAGAGGTGTCAGAGGACACCCAGTATAGATTCAGGTGTTGGATGTTGTAAAAACTTAGATGTGGTCCTTTACTCCTCCTCTGTGTGGTGTGCTGTTTACTAAATGTTGTATTTCCTGTTTCTCTCTCAATGCTTAGTAATAAACATTCACCGTTAACTTTGGATGTCATTTTTAAAATGGTTTACAATGTTGTGAAAGGAGAAAGTGCTCTATGTTTCTATATCTGAAGTTTTTGAAATGAGGACAGCTCAGTGCATGATGTTGTGAATGTGCTCTCTCTGTGAAACTTGTTGAAGAAATGCAAATTCACTCTCAAAGTTTACAAATGTTACATTGCCCTGTTTCATTATTGAAATATTATTTAAGTTAGTGTTATGAAGTGTTGTGATGTTTGAGGGTCTGAACCTCTAGTTCAGAGGCTGGTGCAGAATTCTACTGAGAAAAATTTGTTGTCTCATATTTGTCTGTGCATATACTAATTTCACTCCTTGTGAAACATGAATCATCTCAGAATTCCAGAAATATAAAGCAATAACCTTATTCTGAAAATCACACTCTCCACTGCAGCATTGGAAAAAAAAGACAAATTCAAATATTGGAGCATGCTTTTTGTGTCCATAGTTTCTTTTGTTTTTGCATCAACACAAAAGATATGACACTCTCATTTTACCTGAAACGTGTTGAGGGGGATTATCCCCCTCATTGTTTACAAGTGGCTGTTCCTGCTACAAATTACTGTGACTGTTTTCTATGCTGTACATGAATTACAGGGAAATTGTAAACGTTATACCTCTCTGAAGCATGTCCAGTTTCCATTTTGTTTAAGCCCAGCAAAAAAGCACATTAGTTCTACTGCAATATTACAATATTACACACACATAGACAGACAGACAGACAGACAGACACACACACACACACACACACACACAAAGTTAAAAAAAAAAAGCATGGACTCATGTGCATAACTGTAACTGTGCTTTTCTTGGTGTTTGGGGTTATTTTTACATTAAAAAATGTACAATTCATGTATATTGTTGAAGAATAATACCCAGATGCTATTTGTATACATTCTTATCACTTGTATCCCTGTTTCTTACCCTCCTAAGCATGTAGCTTGCATGGGTGTAAAGCAGATTGAACATCAGTGTATGTATCATAGTTTGACATCCATGATGAGGTTTTGATGCTAATAAAGGTGCACAAATTTGCCCATCAGTTTTCCCGCCTGCCTGCTCAGATAACTCAGAAGAATTTGGAACATGACCTTTGAGCTGCTCAAATGGTTTCCTTAAAACAGGGGAA
Source organism: Labroides dimidiatus (assembly GCA_030710495.1). Taxonomy (NCBI): domain Eukaryota; kingdom Metazoa; phylum Chordata; class Actinopteri; order Labriformes; family Labridae; genus Labroides; species Labroides dimidiatus. The sequence continues at coordinate 20,728,859 of CM061143.1, read as the reverse complement.
ACTGTCAAGAGATGCTATCTGGTACATAGAAAAGCCTGACGGGTTGCAAATAAATCTTGTGCTTATTTGTTGCTTATCCTTGTCTTGAAGCTGGAAGCAATGGAAACTCTGCTTAAAGCTGACCGAGTGTCTCTACTAGAGATTCTCACCCTGTAAATCTAAATGTTTTCCTGATGTGCTCAGTTTTTCAAACCAGGTTTGAACCAGCAATCTGCTTGTGAGGCTGCAGACCTGCAAAAGAAAACCTGCACACTATTATAAAAAGCCTTTACACAAATTCATTAGTGACCAACATGGAGGCATGACAAGGCTTTGGGATTGTATTTCCTTTTTCTAAAACCAAGGAATGAAATATGACACAAAAGTGACAGGGTTTGACTTTTTTTTATTTGTGAGTCTGATAACAAATGTAACATCCTGCCAGCAATTAACCACATTCCTCTGGAAGTCATTTTCTTCTGATGCCAAGTCCAGGATAGGAAGCCAAAATGCAGAGATCATGTTGTTGTATTACAGGTTTACAACTGGGTAGAAGTATGAAATAGGCCTATGACTAACATCAAACCATTAGCCAAAAAGTTATCAGCTAATATTAGCTTTCAGCCACCTCCTAGCAGCCACTGCATTAGTATTTACATTAGTACATTTTTCGCAAACATTAGATAATTTAATCCTTCGCCCTCAATTTCATCTAGTGATAATACAAGTCTAAAATAACTGAATATTAAAGCCACCTGATTTCAGTAGTGGTGTGCAATACTGCAAAATTTGGTATCGATCCAATACCAAGTAAATACAGGGCCAGTATCGTCGATATTGATACTGATATTTTTTACATAGAATAGCAGCTTGTCAAAATTAATCAAGAATAACAAACAACCACTAAAACTAATGTCTATGTCCATTAAAAAGAAAATGACTGATTTGTCAATCAGAAAAAAATGTGCTTTAATTTTTTCTGCTTTGTTGTAATATAGTGCATTTGAATAGTCATGGATAACAACATTTTATATGTCTAATGCTACAAAATTTCTAGCTTTAAATATACAATTTTGATTAAAGAGTTTGCACATTCTGGTGGATTAACCATCACGGAGAAATAAAAAAAATCCCGTAGTTACATATTTTCAATTACAGTAAAATAATTCATTCAGATTTATTTTAACTGGCCAAATATATTATATGCCTGTCTCAATAGTCTTTATTAAATTAGTTTTCTAAAATTACAGCAATGAGGACCACTTTAAAATAACATCAGCTAAAGTGGGAGTTAACTGAATCTAACTTTACTTTCCATAAATCAGCTACCTGGATATTGTTGGTCATGCTAAAAGGACTCTACTCGTGACTTCTGTCTCTGACCATGTGGTCTGGTTGTAGTTTGGGGAATCTCCTCCCTCTGTTTACTTTGACTCATATTTCTCTTTTTGGTCTGCTAATAGACTGTTCTCAGAAAACACTGCAGCTTGCAGTATTTTCATATTCAGCTGTAAAATAACATTAAACGATGGTCTTCTCTGCTGCTATGCAGCCAGCAGGGGTGTCTGAGTGACCTGACTGAACAGCTACACTCACAGGGGAGAAGGAGAGGGGTGGAGTGTGTATGAATGAAGTGAGTGAGAGGAGCACACATAAAGAGAAGAAACTGAATCTTCAGTGTTGATATTTAAGTATTGATTAATACCAATACCATTGTTGGTATCGATATGTCGATATTTTTTGATTGATCCGGCCACCACCAGATTTCAGCCATTACATTGTGGCACATAAATATGTTTATTTCACTTGAAACATGACCAGATTTCCAACTCAGGTTTTTACAACCCAAGTCTGTTTGGTGCAGATCAATCCTGATTCAGTGACATGTTGAAAAGTTTCAGATAATCCTAATTTTGGTTTAAGTACAAATAATTCAAAGGTAAGCACCTGTGCTACTGTTTGCTGGATATCTTGCTCTCCAACACACCTGTCGTGAGAAAAAGATGTGTGAAGTAACTTTTCAGTCGTTAAGTACACATAATGGAATTCCAGCTCCCCAATGAGGACGTTAAATCGGACGATAGAGGAAACTGTTTTGACAATGTGGTCATTTCACTCAGATTTACTCACTGCTTAGCCAGATGTCAGATGATTCCACAAAAATCTTGATATATGTTTTGATTTCCTTTTCTTTGATAAATCAACAGTTTCCACATCTAACAGTTTTTTTGATGGTTTACACTGCACAGTGTGCTAAGCAAGTGGAAACAGAAACAACAAGTGAAACTACTTAAATCCATATCTTATACAGAAACTATTTAAGTATCTATAGTTCTACTATGTGGAATTAAATTGTAGTTTACTTTATTATTATTATTATTATTATTATTATTATTATTATTATTATTATTATTATTATTATTATTATAAATAATAATAATAATAATGTTGTTGTTGTTGTTGTTGTTGTTGTTGTCGTTGTTGTTGTTGTTGATAATATAAGGAAGCCTATAGCTGCAACGGAATAAATGCAGTGATCACGCCATCTTGTGGCCAAAGTGTATGTGCGCCATGCTAGTGATTCTCTCCTGCCTGTGGCGGTGTCTCCAGCAGAGTGATGGGCAGCAAACTGTGATCTTATTACAATAAAAGAGAAGGGAAAGAGTTTGACTCATTTAACCTTTGAGGGTTAAAATAAAACTAAGCAGGATTTAATCTGACACAGCCCACATCACACCGTGTATACAGTTTTTGTAATAATGCTAGAATTTTAAAATAGTTGCCAATTTGCATCTTTTTATTTTCTTTATATTCCCTAAAATCATAACTGTTTATTTATGCCACATATCGGAACCACTACTTTACTTACCAGCATAGTAGCGCTCACCTGAGTTTGGCACTCATCCAGCATGACTTATTTCACTCTCTTGAACAGCGTTTTAAAGTAACAAACCAATACCTTGCCCTTAGAGCCACAACAGAGTGATGATTTAATTCTACTTTTTAACGTGTCAGTCTGCACAAGTGATCACCCATAATAAACCACTGACAATGAATGTATATTTCCACACAAATTTAAAGCTTTATCCAATCACATTTTTATGGTATATCGATTTAAAAGACACACAGAGGAACAACTTTTACATTGTTGCCGGCTTGTCTTCCTTTTCAAAAGTACTTGATTGATAACCTTAAAATAAATAAACTCTTATTTGTTGTCTTTTTTGTTGTTGTTGTTGTTGTGTTAAAAGTTATATTTCCCACTGTGGTCTGTTTCAGCTTTAAGCCTGCACTGTTTCACAAAAACGAAACTTCCAAAATGTGTCCTGATGAAATGATGTGATCCAACAGTCACTTTTAAAGAGAAATGAAAACGAAACCCTCACTATCCCCAGGTTTATTCCGTACACGTATGCTGGTTGTCAGCTCTTTCTGTTCTGAATCAGGGGAAAACGAAACCCAACTTCTTATTAAACCTCCGCACACCTCCCGGACACATACCAAGTAAGTTCAGAGTACAAAGCTGACCTCGTCGGTTTCATTCCCTTTAACCTCGTCTTAAAAAGACAGTATCACCATGAACTCTCTGAACCAGCAGTATGAGGAGAAGGTTCGTCCCTGCATCGATCTCATCGACTCTCTTCGCTCTCTGGGTGTAGAGAAGGACTTGGCGCTGCCAGCTATCGCCGTAATCGGAGACCAAAGCTCCGGGAAGAGTTCCGTATTGGAGGCGCTGTCAGGGGTCGCTCTTCCAAGAGGGAGTGGTAGGCTAACCCTGTCTAACCTAATCCTTTTTAGTTCAGATATCCTTTCAGAAATAGTCTTTAGTTTAATTTAATTTGGATTTACCTGTAATTAAGGAAAATTATAGGAGGTGGTGTGTGACTTTGGCTTTCAAAAGCAAAAACGTCAACTCATAGTTGTTTTATTTTACCCTCTTTTCTCAGTGTGTTGCTTCAGATTCAAGTGTTTGGTGTTAAGCTGCAAAGCAATATCAATAAAACATTTCACAGAATACCCACACTGTACAATTGCAAGAAGAAGTACCTGAATATTGGTCATAAAATGTGGTCTGATCTTCAGCTAAGTCAGGACAACAGAAAGACACAGTCTGCTTAAACTAATACCACACAAACAGTTATTTTTTCACGTTTTAGTGATACCACCAGGTAAACATCCACAATGCAGGGTGGAAAAGGTATGTGAACCCTTGGATTTTGCCCTTCAACCAAATGGCATAACGGGCAGGAGGAATTTTGGACAATTCCTCTTTACGAAAACGGTTTCACTCCAGCAATATTCTTGGGATGCCTGCTGTGAATCGCTCTCTTGAGTTAATGCCACAGCATGTGTACTGAATCATTTAAAAGTTTGTGAGTTTCTTTCAATTTTAAGAGAAGGAAAAAGCCATGTCAATGAAATCACTAGTTGAGACCAGGACTCAGACTGGTTTACCCCAAAAGGTGTATTTTCTTCTGTTGTTTATCTACTTCTTTGCTTTGGGTCATTGTCCTGTTGCATCACCAATACAGATAGCCTTAAGTTCTCTTGTAAAATGTCTTGATAAATTTGGGAATTCAATTTTCCATCAATGGTAGTAATCTGTCCGGGCCCTGATACAGCAAAGCAGCCCCAAAACACGATGCCCCCTCCACCATACTTCACTGTCGGAATAAGGGTGATGTTCACATACCTTTTTCTTGCTACTGTATTTCACTTTGATGTTTTTTTCTGCTCATCATATCATTCTCTTGTCGTTATTTCAGGCATTGTAACAAGATGTCCTCTTGAACTGAAGATGAAGAAAAAGCCTGCAGGAGAGCAGTGGCATGGAGAGATCAGCTACAGAAACGTTGAGGAAAGGATAGAGGAGCCTGTAGATGTTGAGGAAAAGATCAGAGAAGGTACAAAACACGTTTTTAATGTACCTGGTAAACATTTCCATCCCCTCATCAATGATCAGCTTTTCTTTATGTCAGCCATCAAATATTGTTTCATGCTCCCTCAGCTCAGAACGAAATGGCGGGGGTGGGGGTAGGGATCAGCGAAGAGCTCATCACTCTGGAAATCGCCTCTCCTGATGTTCCTGACCTGACGCTGATTGATCTGCCTGGCATCGCTAGGGTGGCTGTAAAAGGACAACCAGAAAACATTGGAGAGCAGGTGAAGATTGATCCTTAGTAAATACCCAGATCATTATCAAGCAAAATGCCATATCCTCCTCAAGCTCTTGTGTCAAACAAAGGTAATGTAAGTAATGTAACTGAAGAGACAGATCATAGTTGGACAGGTTATGCAAACCTTTTTTGGCATTTGCTACTAGACAGGTATAGTTACGTTTTATGTTAAGAAAAAGCAGTTTTTACAATTTTTTCAAATAATAAATAAACAAATAAAATATAACGAAATTAACACCCACACAACTATGACATCCACAGCTAGCTGCGTAAAATGTTATCCCTGAATTAGTGTGAAGAGTAGAGGGACAATTGGTCGTACTGTATAAGTGGTAAGTGGTCCGTTACTCCACTTGTTTGTTTGTTGTCAGTCTAGTGGGCAAGACCATTGAGGACAAATACAGCAAAGAGCCATGGTTTATGGTGTGAGTGATAAGATCTCAATCCATCCTCAGGATTCACTGGCTGTAAAGGCTGTGATCCAACTTGTGATCCAGTCACCCAGGATGGAAAGCAGCGCCATATTTATACACACCCAAATGCAGCTATCGATTTTTACTCTTGAAATATTGTATTTGTTGTTGATTTGATCTTAAAGGCCTCTAAGAAAACTTAGTTTTGATTACTGTACACTTTTTAACTTTATATTTGAACATGATATGTTTTTTTCAGATCAAGAGGTTGATCCAGAAGTTTATCAAAAAACAAGAAACCATCAGTTTGGTGGTCGTTCCATGTAACGTGGACATAGCCACCACAGAGGCCCTGAAGATGGCTCAGGAGGTGGATCCTGATGGAGAGAGAACTCTGGGTAAAATGCAACATCAAAATGAAAAATGGCCACACAAGTTATACAACCTCTCAGTAATTTTTGGTCTGTTTGTCTTATTTCTTGCTAAGGTATTTTGACCAAGCCTGATCTGGTGGACAAAGGCACAGAGCACACAGTGGTTGAAATTGTCCATAATGGGGTGATTCCTCTGAAGAAGGGCTATATGATCGTCAAGTGCAGGGGTCAAAAGGAGATCACAGACAAAGTTTGTCTTTCTGAAGCAATAGAAAAAGAGAAAGACTTTTTTCAAGAACATCCGCATTTCCAGTAAGATTTTCTAACTTGGGTAAACCACACAAAGTTTAACATATCACAGTAGTAATTTGGATTATCAGATGTTACATGATGTGCACTGAATATGGTGTTTTTGTATGAGGGTCATGCAAAAAAAAACTTTGCATTTTGAGGGAGTGTGAGGCATGTAGGAACTAACTTTGTATTTTCACTGCAGGATCCTCAATGATGAAGGTCATGCCACTGTTCCCAGACTGGCTGAAAAACTTACCCTCGAGCTGGTGCTGCATATCCAGGTAAATAACACATACTTCTTCTTCTCTATGTTATCTACAGATTGTTGTAGATGCTGACTTCATTTTTTTTCAATTATTTCCTGTGTGGTTTGTAGAGATCTCTGCCTCAACTGGAAAAGCAGATTGAAACCAAACTGAGGAAGACACAGGAGGAGCTGGACAGATATGGCAATGGACCCCCATCTGACATGAATGAGAGACTGAGTTTCCTCATCGATGTGGGTTCACTTTTTACTTGAACAAAACACTACACTTCCAAACGTCCATTTTTATCACAGTGATATGAGCCCCAAGTAAAACTTATTTCCCCTTGTCTTTATTTTAGAGAGTGACTGTGTTCACACAGGACGCCATCAGCCTCAACTCAGGGGAAGAACTCAGAGTCGGGTCCAGGATCAACATCTTTTCTACTTTGAGAAAAGAGTTTACAGCATGGAAAGAGATCATAGACAGCTCAGGAGTTTACTGTAAACAGATCAACTACTTGATCAGCTTTTTCAATGATTCCTTTACATCTTAAAAAGACCTGTTTTACTCTCCTGCTTTCCTCCTATTGCAAGTACCACAAGTAACCAATAGTTGTCACCATATTTATTTCTGCTGCAGTCAACTTGAACATTGAAAGAGAGGTGCTCCAGTATGAAACAAAGTACCGTGGAAGAGAACTGCCCGGTTTCATCAACTATAAGACCTTTGAGGCCATGGTCAAAGAGCAGATCAAAAAGCTGGAAGAGCCTGCTGTGCAGAAACTCAAAGAAGTCTCAGGTATGTGATATCATGATGCTTCATTGATTAAAAGCCAGATCAGAATATGGGATGTACGATCCTTTATCTTCATGTCCCTGAATGTTTTTTTTTATTCTTTATTATTACTTTTAGAAATTGTGAAGAGTGAGCTGCACAAGTTGGCAGAGAACAGTCTTGTTGGATTCCCCAATCTCATCAATATGGCTAAGGTTGAATATTCATCCCCTGCTGCTATTTACAGTTTACTTATCACCAAACAATACCGGATGATACTAACAAATCTTTTCACACCCCATAGATGAAGATTGAATCCATCAGAAAGGAGAAGGAGCATGTAGCAGAGGTCTTCCTAAGGACACAGTTTAAGATGGAGACAGTTGTTTACACTCAGGACATCTCTTACAGCAAGAAGCTCAGGAAGAGGAAGAGGGAAGAAGAACAAGACTTTTCATTTCCCCTTGGTACATCAAAAACTAACAACACAACTGAGAGTGGGGCCACCCTAAAGGAGATGATCAAACACCTTAAATCCTACTATCAAGTTAGTATACTCTACACATCATGCACATTGTATTCAATGTGGCACACATTTTATATACCCTCAATGGTTTTGCTTTGATTTAAAACAATTTTAAAAGTTTTTTCTTATTATTTATCATTATTCAGGCTTAAATATCAAAGATGATGAATTCTCAAAAGGAAAAATGAAAATGATCTCATTAATTATCTGTTATTAGGAATTTGTGAAGCTACAATAGATAAAGTATGATTTATAATTGCCACCTCACTCTTTTATAGACTCCCCAATCATTGCTGTCTGTAGTGATGAAATCTTGAAGATTATATATTTTGCCAATATTTAAAGAACTAACTTCTTTTTTATGAGTGGCCAGAGCTAAACTTGATGTCTAACTTTTTATTTTTGTAAACAACTGTCTGCAACTTGCATGTTTTTAAGAACATCTCCAGACTCATTTTTTAATGTCTTGTGATGCAGGGAAAAAAAAAGGAATATTTATTTGCCTCACAGTTTAACATTTATGTATTTTTTTTATTTCATCATGTTTTTCTCATCATAGCTGCTTAAGGATCAATTTTATTGTTCCAAAAGTTCAATAATGAAGAAAGTGAATCTACTGAGGCAGTCCATATTTAAAAGTACTATCTGTATTTAATAATAATAATAATTTGCTGCATTCCATTGTCATATCAGTCTTTGGACCTCATTCTGAAGTCTAATATCTGTATTTATTTAAAATGAAAATATTTTTGTGACATAAAAGAAACGGAAACATCCCAACTTCGTCCTCTCTTAACCAGATTGCTGGCAAGCGTCTGGCTGACCAGATCCCCCTGGTGATCCGCTACCAGATGCTGCAGGAGTTGGCCATCCAGCTGCAGAGGGAGATGCTCCAGATGCTTCAGGACAAGGAGAAAACTGAGTGCCTGCTTCAAGAAGACGGCCGAATAAAAACAGAGAGAAACCACCTTCAGAAACGCCTTAAGCGTCTGACAAAGGCACGTATTCTACTCACCAATTTTAGTATGGACATTTACAACTTCAAAACTACACCAGTGGTACAACAGGATGGTGCCATGAATGGCAGCATGGTGCAGCTGACCCCCCACCAACAGAGAGGTTCAGAGAAGACAAGTGAGGGCTCCTTCAAAGACAGAAAATCAGGAAAACGTCAGGCTCAGGCCAGAATCCCCTTTTGAGCAGCTATTATCCAACCACACACAGTATGCAGCTAAACACTTGAGCTGTCCCTTCCTATTTTGTAACGTGTATATATATATATATATATATATATATATATATATATATATATATATATATATATATATATATATATATATGAGTGAATATTTATGAGTGAATATGGCTTCATTTCTGTAGACTAGAGGTTAGTGCTGAGCATTTTTATTCATGGAAAAACAATTAAAAAAGCAAATACTGTCATTAATATGGCTCGGTTGTATTTGATCACCATTTCTGAGTTCACATTGTAATTCTACCATTAAAACAGTATGTTGTTTATAGATTGTACTCATTGCATGTAACTTTTCTTGTGGAATAAAACTGTTGAGTTTTCTTGTAGCCTTGATGGCTGTATTGCTGTACTGATATATTGAGTAGAGATTTTTTGTTATTGAATTTGTTTCCTCTGTTAAAAAAAAACAAACAATGACATGGTTCAGGCCAGCAGCACATCAAGCTGACTATTATAACAAAAAAAGAAAGACATTGGTTATCATCCCACTCTTCTTTGAACTTCTGGATAACATGCAACGGTTAAACTACTTTTGTTAAATAACAATAGTGTATACAATGCTGAAATGTATGAATATAAAAAGGAAAATCAATCTGCCACCCACTGTGTGAGATATATGCTTATGTCACAGAAGGCTGATAAGGCTGTGGTCATTTCACATATTCTCTTATTAGGTCATTTCATAATATCAAGAATGCAGTTACGACAGGCACAAGATATTTTACCTTGATTTTTTTCCACAGTTTCATTGAAATGTACATTAAAGGATAAATCAGTATTGCCCTCTGAGTTACTGCATAAAACCAGAGAATATGTTTCTGATATACAAATGGAGCACCATCACTTTCCATCGGTATTATTTCCATGGTGGGAACATACCATTTTGAGGCTTTAGTTACAGTGGCACAGGATTTTGTGTGAAGGATTTATGCTCAGTTTGTGTATTTTCATGAGCTCAGGTTGGAGGATGTCAGGTGACCAGGACCTCTTGGTTACATTTGAAAAGTCTCTCAGTTGTATATGAAGGCAAGCAATTAAGATGACAGCGGTTTCTCAGAGGCCATCTACACTAAATTAAACAATCATTTTCATTTGATCACACTCATGGTTCATGTGGGAGCTGATAAGTGTAAGCTGAGCAACTTTATCATCATGCTAAACATTTCACCTCACCTTCAGTAACTTAGAGACCAGTACCTCTTATTTATCTCCAGCCTCTTATTCGTTAATCAGTGTTTCAAAGATTCTTTGAACTTTCATGTTTTATTGGCAAAATAAGAGCAGTTAAATTCTTACTATGATGCAGTTCAGATACAGATAAAACGAAATGAGATACGAAAGCCTATTTAAAGTATGTATTAAAAGTACTATTTAAACAGGGGATATGATGAAAACAGTGAAAGAAAGGATCAAAAGGTAATCATTGTGTTAAGTTCAAAATGACACTGAACTGTCGAGTCCAAGAAAAGAAATCTTGCAAAAACCTGAATGATGTCAAGTCTAACAGTTGAGTTTGCACTGTTACAGCCCCTTCACTTTAGATAAAAAAGTGAGATCAAAATGAGATCAAATAGAGAATAAAGGATATTCATTTTTTTTTTTCAAAAGAACTACTTCATAGGACCCATTAGGTTTTAAAAGTATTAGTTAGATGGCATGTCCACATGCAGAGGTGAGAAAAAAAAGCTGGTTGCAGGCTGCATCCAAACAGCTGACCCATTTCTGCCCTGAACCTACATCTCTGCCTTTTCTTACCTTTGTGTCTTGGATACAGTTTTTCATTAATAGCTTGCATTTTCAGTTTCCTTGTTTTCAGAAACATTCAAGGAGTTGCAGGGATTCAGGTTGTTTCAAGCCAAAACCACAGGGCTTCTAACCCTTTGAACATACCCTTTAGTTAAATGGCTCTGTTGTATGCTCTAATTCCACTCCACTGTGTATTTTTTTTTTAAATCTGTCATTCAATTGTTGGAGTAGAATTAATGTTTAATTCCAACAAAACTGTACATGCTTTAAACTTTATAAAATGTCACCAAACTGGCATGCTAACATGCTCACAATGACATGTAACATTTCAAAGATGCAAAATAATCCAGCTCCTTAAAACACAGTATCTGAGATATTCTTTTTGTGACTTTGGCTGACCAGATCCTGCCATGGTTTTACAATTAGATGCTGCACAAGTCAGTGGAATGAGAAGCTGATATATCACCAATGTTTACTTTGAATCTAGCTTTTTTTTTTTTTTTTTTTTTTTTGACAAACCAGATTCTGTAACTATCGGAGCATGCCTTCAAAACTAGAACATACAAAAGAAAATGTAACACAGAACTATACCCTTTCAATGCCTTTTTCCACATTTCCACTGACTTGGCCTACAATGCCCGCTGCCACTTTCAAACAGAAAAGGATAGTTTGTACTGCACTAGCTGTTTTCACCAACCAATGCAAACTTGCATCTGGACCAATCAAATATATATCAATCAATAAGGTCTCTCTAGTATTGTAAATATGCTCTAAAAATGGATCTCCAAATTCTTTCTATTCACTGTTGTCAGCAGCCTAATGGTTCCAGTTTTGCAGTGCAAAAATCAGAAATTAAAGCAGGATCCATTTATTGTGCTAATATCTTTTCAGATCTTTAAACGTGACAGCATTAGTCACAGACTTATGAGGGGTTAACAAACTTTTTGGCTTGCAAAAGTTCACTAAAAATCAAATCCAAAGGGTCTGCGGCCAGACTTCCCAGACTCTATTGGAAGGCCCTGGATACTTAATTTACTTTACTGAAAGAAGCCTAGACCCATCAGCATTCACAACTGTGTTCCCTAAATAATACAATGTGCAACAAAGAAAAGTGGAAACAAACCATTTTCTGTTTGAATGCATTTATATAAAATTTAATATATTTTACAATAACAGATGGAATTTTGAGGGCACTTCGCCTCCACCACACCAGTCGAACCTTACTTTAAGAATTTCTGATCGAGATGTCTGAAGCAACTAGAAATTGACATAATGAAGAGGAAAAACAGCTCTGGTTTATGCATCATCAGGTATCCGCCCTATTGTTCTTCCTGTGTTGGAAATATGGCAGGAGGCGGAGATATGAAGAAACGAAACTTAACTTAACTTTCGGTTTCCATCAGTAGTTTTTAACTCTGGCACGCTCACAGTTTAGTCTGTAGGTGTGCCCGGTGATGTGAGACCGGACACAGAGGACAGTCGTTTTTACGAAGAGATTTTACTCATTTTTTACCAACGATTCACCCCTTTTGTGAATTTCTTCCACTACAGAAGACAAGAAATCACCACCATGAACACTCTGAACCAGCAGTATGAGGAGAAGGTTCGTCCCTGCATCGACCTCATCGACTCTCTTCGCTCTCTGGGTGTAGAGAAGGACTTGGCGCTGCCAGCTATCGCCGTAATTGGAGACCAAAGCTCCGGGAAGAGCTCCGTATTGGAGGCGCTGTCAGGGGTCGCACTGCCGAGAGGGAGTGGTAAGTATATTCCCTCTTTTATTTGTTGTTATAACGTTTTAATGTTATTTAAAATTTAAAATTATTTATACGAACTTGTGGGGTTTTTGTCTCTCTTTAGAGATTTTGATAAGTACATCACAGTGTTTGCATCACCTCCTTTCCAGGGGCCACCTTAGGTCCTTTGTTGTGGTTGTGGTCAGCGTCTGCTTCGCATCATTCAGCCCTGTAGTTAATTGTGTTTTCAGGGCTTGGAAATAGGGGTGGGGTGGGGTGGTGGTGAAGGGCTGGATCTCAGACCTAGTAATAAATAAGGCAATAACAGGAAAACTTGCATTGTCATAGCCAAGTAGCAGAAACACATGCTGGTGAGCATAGGCTGCTCATGATTCTATATTATCTATTGTGTTGACGAAAGTAACGTGACATAAGAGGGAGTCCTTGGTGGTACATGTTTCAAATAGTTTTATCCTTTGAGTAAATTACTCTGTTGGAGGTGTACATGCCCTGTTTCATAAAGACTTCATTCATACACTCATTTTACAACATTGCACTCAAATATCAGGCTTGGTAGAACATGATTTTGTTCACAGCCATGCTAGTGAGTCTGAAAAAAACTGTACAGTGTAACTTAAAGTAGTTATAAATTTTATGCTATCATGCAGAGCCACACTACATCAATACCTTAGTTTATATTCATGTGGGCAGTATGCCATGAGATATTGATACCATATTTTAAAGATATAGCATTTGTTTCACCTTTTAATCAAAGGCTGGGTATGATAGTCTAGATTTCACGTGATATATACCTCTTTAAATTCTTTAACTCTTTTCAATTCAGGCATTGTGACAAGATGTCCTCTTGAACTGAAGATGAAGAGAAAGCACGAAGGAGAGGATTGGTATGGAAAGATAAGCTATCAAGATTTCGAGGAAGAATTAGACAATCCTGCGGAAGTGGAGGAAAAAATTAGAGAAGGTACAGTGAACAGAGTTATTAAATGCTACATCAAAAGTTACATGAATTGTTCGATCATGTGTCATATATTGTGTCCTATCCCTCCAGCTCAGGATGAAATGGCTGGGGTCGGGGTAGGGATCAGTGAAGACCTCATCACTCTGGAAATCGCCTCTCCAGATGTTCCTGACCTGACGCTCATCGACCTGCCTGGCATTGCTAGGGTGGCTGTAAAAGGTCAACCAGAAAACATTGGTGAAAAGGTTAGCTTTTTCAGTGTCCCAAAACAAGCTTTTAAATCGTTTTAGCTGAAAGTTTCTCTATGAAAAGGAAAGTTTGCCACAAGGTCAATGGAGGGTCAGAGCGTTTAGCTGGAACAGCCATTATAATCACCAAATTTATCTTTGCTCACACTTTACATCGTATAAATGACTTCTCATGTTTGGCTTTAGAGAGGTTTCAAGCTTTAAGGGCTGTAAAAATTAAGTGAAATAGAGTAAAGGACAACAGTGGTTTGATGGCTGTCAGACATATACAGGTACTACCCGAAAATTTAGAATATCAAGTAAAAGTTGTTTTATTTTGGCAATTTAACATAAAAGATGAAACCAACAAACTTTATTGAGCCATTACACGCAAATTGACATATCTCAAGCAGTTCCTTGTTGTAACTTTGCTGATTAAGATTTACTCCTTATTAGAACCACCAACCCACAAACTCAGAAAATTAGAATACTGTGAAAAGCTTCAGGTTTTTTTTAGGTTTAAAGAGTCAAATTCTAATCAGGCAAGTAATCCTAAACAACTCCAAAGGGTCCTGAGCCTTTAAAAAGTCTGTCTTGGGTTGGCTCAGAAGAGTTCAGACATGAGGAAGATTGCTGATCTGACAATTGTGCAGAAAACTATCATTGACTCCCTCCACAAGGTGGGAAAACACAGAAAGAGATTGCAAAAGGAGCTGGGTGTTCTCAGAGTGCTGTCTCAAAGCACATTAATGGACAGTCAAGTGGAAGGAAGAAATGTGGAAGGAAATGATGTACAAGCCGGAGAGATGACCGCAGCCTGGAGAGGATGGTCAAGAAAAGGGCCATTCAAAAGTGTGGGGGAACTTCATAATGAGTGGACCGATACTGGAGTTGTTGCTTCAAGAGAAACAACATGCAGGCAGATGCTGGACATGGGCTTCAAATGTCGAATTCCTGTTGTCAAACCTCTCCTCAATAGTAAGTAGCGCCAGAGGCGCCTTTCCTGGGCAAGAGAAAATAAGGACTAGTCTGTTGCTTAGTGGTCAAAAGTCCTCTTTTCTGATGAGAGCAAGTTTTGCATCTCATTTGGCAACAAAGGTCCCAGAGTCTGGAGGAAGACCGGAGAAGAGCACGATAGAAGATGCATGAAGTCCAGTGTTAAGTTTCCCCAGTCTGTGATGACTTGGGGATCCATGTCAGCTGCTGGTGTTGGTCCTCTGTGCTTCATTAAGTCAAACATAACCACAGCCATCTACCAGAAAATTTTAGAGCACTTCATGCTTGCTTCAGCTGAACAGCTTTATGGATATGCAGAATTCATCTTCCAGCAGGACTTGGCACCTGCTCACACTGCTAAAAGTACAAAGTCCTGTTTCATTGACCATGGGATTACCATGCTTGATTGGCCTGCAAACTCACCTGACCTGCTGAAACCCATACAAAATCTGTGGGGCATTGTCAGGAGACTGTAGGGGAAGAGACTAAACAATAAAGAAGAGCTAAAGGCCGCAATTGAAGCATGCTGGTCTTCCATAACCCCCGAGATATGCCACAAACTGGTAGCATCCATGCCACACCAGATAAAGGCAGTTATTCGGGCAAAAGGGGCCCCAACCAAGTACGAAATACAGGTGCAAGAGTTTAGTTTTGGAGGCCTCACATTTTGTATTTAAAATCCTTTTTTACATTGACTTTATGTAATATTCTAATTTTCTGAGTTTTTGAATTTAACATTTTTATAACTTGCAAGACCTGATCAGCAAAATCCAAAGAAACAAATACTTGAAATGTATCGATTTGCATATTATTTGTTTATATAATATGTCAAATTTACATTTTAAGTTGAATTGGAGAAATACAACAACCTTTTCAGGATATTCTAATTTTCTGGGTAGTACCTGTAGATAGACTGGGACGGGCCTATATAGGGCTTGGTATCAATCAAAAAATTTTGATACCTGTACCAATACCTTCACTTCGATACAGGTTCCTGAACAATACTTTTCCAGAGCTAATTTTATAATATCAGTTCTGACAAATAGACGATTACATTACACATTAAGGTATTTAAGTATCATGAAAGAATTTTCTACTCATACACACATATTACCCGTGCAAATGAACAGTTGCAATCAAGTGATAGGTAAGTATATACTGAATTCACTATAAATGTGTTTATAACTATAAATACTGTTGCTGTTGATTTTTTTTAATGTCAATATATCATCCATCCTTTGTCCAGACTTATGTATGATATAAATTAATGTATTCAGATCAAGAGGTTGATTCAGAAGTTTATCACAAGACAAGAAACCATCAGTTTGGTGGTCGTTCCATGTAACGTGGACATAGCCACCACAGAGGCCCTAAAGATGGCTCAGGAGGTGGATCCTGATGGAGAGAGAACTCTGGGTAAGATTAAAAAAAAAATACTGTTTGCAACTAGGGATGGGTACCTTTCACATTTGAACTGATACGGTACCGATACCCGGTTCCTGGGACTCTATAGCGGTACTCAACGGTACCAATTTTCGGTACTTTTGTGTGTTTATGTATTAATAAATGTTGGGGGGGGGGGGGTGTAAGCAGAGTTAGTGAAAGAGAAAACTTAAGTACGCGTTGTCACATTAGTTTCTCGTTGTAGAGAGCTGGGAGATAATCAGGTGGGGATCATACAGACAGCGAAGCAAGCTCAATTAAGCAACTAAACTTTAGAAATTAAACCCAAAACCCTGAAACCTGCGACTGACAAGACTTGCAAGCGACAGCTTCCCCTGCCTCTCCAAATACAAAAACACGCATGCGCTGGAGAGTTTTCTGGATGGGCGGGGGAGTGAGCTGCTCGCTGTGAGAGGAGCACCAACAGAGTGAGAGAAGCCAAACTCTTTGCACTCCCATTATTACTCCTATACCTGCGTTTAGGTACAGAAACGTGGTACCGTTTAATTTTACGTGAATCGGTACTCGGTAGTACCGACCCAATACGGTTGGTTCCTCTAAAAGTACTGAATTCGGTACCCTTCCCTATTTGCAACAAGAGGGACACAACTCCAACTAGTCCTATCTAGGTCTTACTTATTTTTCATGATTACATTGTTACTTACGCTGACATTTTTCTGTCTTTGCTCCTCTCAGGTATCTTGACAAAGCCTGATCTGGTGGACAAAGGCACAGAGCATACAGTGGTTGAAATTGTCCATAACGAGGTGATCCCCCTTCAGAAGGGCTACATGATTGTCAAGTGCAGGGGTCAGAAAGAGATCACAGACAAAGTGTCTCTTTCTGAAGCAATAGACAGAGAGAAGGCTTTCTTTGAGGACCATATATTCTTCCAGTAAGTTTACACAATCCGGGTTAACTCAACAAACATTTTTCCTGTTAAATGTCAGTGTAGTCAAATGACGTGCTCTGAGTAGACTTATTTTCATGCTTCAGAACCCTGTACAATGAAGATCATGCGACTGTGCCTAAACTGGCAGAGAAACTCACACTGGAGCTAGTACATCATATTGAGGTGATTCTTTATTTAACACTTTGCAACAGATTTCATAAATTTTCACCCTCAGTTTAAGTTTTGACCCCTGTGCAATTTGCAGAAATCTTTGCCACGGCTTGAAGAGCAGATTGAGGAGAAGCTAGAACAGACCCGAGCAGAGCTGGAGAGGTATGGAAATGGACCTCCAGCTGACCCAGCTGAGAGACTTCTCTTTCTCATAGATGTAAGTTCCTCAAGTCTCATTCAGTATTCCAACCGTAAAAACAAGGCACAAATGCAAGTTGGGTGCACATAGACTTATTATTTCACTGTTTTTGGATAACAGAAGAAATAGTCACCTACTGTTATCTCCAGTGAAGTCCCTACAAGAAATTAAGAAACTACTGGTCCTGTTATACCCCTTTTTCACCAAGTCAAGTTCCCATGTTCCCATGCCATCAAGAACCGGCCCCAAGCCAGAAACTGTTCCAGAGCAGCACCGCACTGTAATAACTAATTTATAGGCAAGTGTTTATGTCATACTTTTAATGAAAAATATCTCTTTTGACTCAATATAAACAACATTCATCAGACCATTCCAGAAAAATGTCTTATTTAAAGTTATTAAAGAAAAAAAATGTCTGAATTGCTTGCAGCGAGTGAAAAAATCTGCCAGTGGGCTAAGAATCCAAAAATCTTATCTTGTATTAAGACACTATTCAAGAAACTTGACAAGCAATTTTTTCTTACCCCATTGGCATTTTTTTACTCATTACAAGCAATTCAGACAATTCAGACTTTTTGTCTGTAAACAACTTTAAATAAGACATTTATCCTGAACTTGTCAGTTGAATGTGGCTCATATCAAGTATTATGAGAATTTTTTTTTTTTACTAAAAATAAAACAAACTTGCTAAGGTTTTTGCAGTGCAGCTTGCTGTGCAAAAAGAAAAAAAAAACACTTAAATCCTGGCCTTACAGGTGGGGTTAATACATCCAGAATTACACCACCCAAAACTTGAATTCCTTACGTAATTATAAACTTCATCCTGATCAGTTTGAGGGGGACTTTAATACTGATCATAGCCATGCTTACATGCTGTGGATTCACTTGCTCATATTATGCTGTGGCTGACTGATTCCTCCTCCTCCGGTCAGGACGGTAGTTACTTCTTGAACTTTTTCTATCAATCTTCTGAAATCAAGGAGGTAGTATTGTCTTGCTGCTTTTGATGAGGAAACTTGGCAGCCTGATATCCTCCAGGTCCTCCTCTGTGGATCAGCATTTGAAATGTTACACGTGGTGTTTGGGTTAAAGTTAGAAAAAAATCAGGTACTTTAGCACAATCTGAACATATGTAAGAGTAGACTCAGAATAGACAATCCCGTTTTCATGTGTATTAAAAAAAAAAAAAAAAACTTTAATCAAGATCAACATGTTTATTTATCCTAGTGAACTATGTGACTGATTCCTGGCGTATTTAAGACTTAAAGAGGCATAGTGTTTTGTTTCATGAAGGCATGGCATCTGGTGGCCATTTTCTGTGGAAAAGCAAGCTGGTTTTTAGATGGTTCTCAAGTTGAACCAACTTTGAGCTAGTGCTGGCATCGGCCCAGAACTCACACTTGAGCCACTTGGTTGGAAAAGGGGTATCAATGGGGGTGCTCCACTGTTGAGGTCTGAAGCCAGACTCCTCTTGTCTTGGGTTCAAAATAATCAAAACTTCCAGTCAAAACTTTAAGTGCTCATATTTTAGCTCTTATGTCTAGAGGACAAAACCTAAGGAAAATATATTTTAATTGGTGGCAGCAAATTTCCCTCCAGACGAGGGGGGAATTTGGAAAAATGAATAGAAGTATGTTTTTCAAAATATTGACCTATTTGATTTATTTGATAAGGCTTTATAGAGAAGGGTTTAACCCTGAATTTAGAATCTCTAAGCTGCTTGTTTTTAGCCATATCTTTATATTTGTTTATGCTATTTTGTGCTGTAAATTTGAACAACATGTTTTCTAATTCTTAACTGGCACTCCAGAGCAGTTTCGTAAATCGTAAATTATCATGTGGAAACTGACAGCTGATTATAAAAGCGTCACTGTTCATTCATATGTTAAATAAACTCCCCTCATGAGCTTTAAAGATTGACTTGCACCGTTAAGTGTTGTTTTATTTACAAATGTACATAAAATTACAAACAACAGACAACTACCTTAGATCTGTATACTTTACATTTTCACCAATCACAATAAAAACCAGAATCATTATACACATTAGACAAGTTTACATTATAGTTTGTCATCAGTCACCGATTCTGTTGGGAATAATACATTTGCCACCACCACTCAGCATTTTATGTAAGTTTGAGTTATTGTTTGATACATTTCAAACTCCTGTGAAGACAAGTTCCTGCTGTGCATGTGTTCTGCAGAAAGTCACAGCGTTCACTCAGGATGCCATCAGTCTGACTACAGGTGTGGAGACAGGCTCAACGTCTTTTCTACCCTCAGACGCGAGTTCGCAAAGTGGAATAACCACCTGGATTTGTCCGGAGACAAGTGTAAGTGCGGCATTGTGAAATACAGTGTAGTACAGCCGCACATCAACAGAGCTCTGAAATATACTCTTGTATCATTGCAGTTAACAAGAAGATTGAGAGAGAGGTGGAGGAATATGAAGAGAGGTACCGTGGAAGAGAACTACCTGGCTTCATCAACTACAAGACCTTTGAGGGCATGGTCAAGGAGCAGATCAAACAGCTGGAGGAGCCTGCTGTGAGGAGGCTCAAAGACATTGGAGGTATTACTACCAATCAGGGCTGAATGATGTATTTCTTTTGCACCATTGTAGTTATGGTGTGAAAATGTGCAATCGTCAGATTGGATCTTCAGGATTGTGGGAAATGGTTGATGTGTGTATTACAACTAAAACCCTTAAGTTTGTTTAGTAAGATTTTTTCCAATACCACAATATACACTCTTCAATAAGATATCACAATGTCTGGTTTTTCTCATGGTGTATACCTGCTTTAGATATTTATCAGATTTTTTTTAGGTTTAAGTTGTATATGTTGGAAATCAAACCATTGTATTGCTTTTTTCCCCTTTAGATAATGTCAGGAAGATGTTCATACTGCTGGCTGTGAGCAGCTTCGCTGGATTCCCAAACCTCATCAAAACAGCCAAGGTGCTCCGAGCTTCATATTGACATTTTGTCATTTTTACTGTCTTCATTATGTGTAGGCTGATTTTTTTTTTTTTTTACCAGGCAAAGATTGAAGCCATAAAACAGGAAAAGGAAATTGATGCTGAGGCTTTTCTGAGAACTCAGTTCAAGATGGAGCTTCTCGTGTACTCTCAGGACAGGACCTACAGCAGCAGTCTGAGTGACAGAAAGAAAGAGGAGAGCGAGGAGGAACATTCCTCAAAACCCTCAAAACCCTCCCCACGTGTTACATTTCAAATTGTACAAACTCCGGATAATCATGCAACTCTTCAGGAGCTGATGAGGCACCTAAAATCATATTACAAAGTAAGCCTCAACAAAGAGCGACGTTTTACATATAAAACAGAAGGGGATTTTCACTGAACAACTTTATCTCAACTTTTTTTTGTTTCCTGTCTTTCTCCTCCTCTTCTTCCTCAATCAGATTGCAAGCCTGCGTCTGGCAGACCAGGTCCCCATGGTGATCCGCTACCAGATGTTGCAGGAATCTGCCGTGCAGCTGCAGAGGGAGATGCTGCAGGTGCTTCAGGACAAGGAGAATTTGGAGTTCTTGCTGAAGGAAGATTGTGACATTGGAAGCAAGAGAGCTGGTTTGCAGAGCCGCCTGAAACGGCTCATAAAGGCTCGCGCATACCTGGTGGAGTTCTAGACTTTCTTTGCTGTTTGGGAAGAAAGGACCTGATGTACAGCTTTCATTTGTCAAGACTAGTCAAGACAAAGGAAAGTATAGTGAAGTTGTTATTGTAGAATTTAACCCTTTTTTTTCCCACTGGGAATAAGTTAATGAGGGACAATGCTGGGAAAAACTATATCAGTTTGAGCTCCACTTTATGGAGTTTTTTTCATACATAGGCCAATCCAAACAAATCATTTTCTTGTTGATGATCATTATCAGTTACATGTCAATTTTTAAGGGTTCTTTCATCCAGTTTTAACTAACAGAATTTTCCTAGTCCAACATTTTCAGCTACTATTGCAGTTATTGCAGTCTGTATTGTATCTGTATTTTTTTACTGCTTTAAGATGTTTGCTTCAATACAGAAATCTTGACATTAATGATCACCCTTGTTGTCTTGCTATTTCTTTTGCAGGTAAAATTATATAACTAATCAGTAGTTATCAAATAGCAACTATAGTCTTACAGAAGTCCATATACATGACTGTACATTGGCAGAGACTTTTGCTGCAGCATCAGGAAATACATTTTTATAAATTTTTGGGGGATATCAGACTTTATCAAAACTCGGGTCTAGAATGAAGATTTTTAGTAGACATTGCAACTTTGTCCATCAAACTGGATTATAGCTACCAAAGCTACGGTTTCTACCATTAAGCTTTGGCTCCTCCCTGTGGTCATATATAGAAAATTACTAGAAAGAAAAAAAAAATGCTACAATACACACCTAAAATCCCCAGCATAAAATAGAAGATGATTTATTAGGGCCTCTGTCAGTCATGGAGACAAAACGATAATATTTGCCTAACTTCTAGACCAGTGTTCAAAGATTGTTATAATTTTAAAAAATAAATTTTAATTTTCATCGAAAACTTGTAGTAAACAGTGTTTATCCAGTGTACTTGTCCTATGAAAGGGCTATCGTTGAAACAACCTCAGTAATACAGACAAAAATTTAATAAAATAGTACACAATTTAAGTAGAGAATTTTTTGAAAGAAGTCAATTTTATTCAAAAAAATATATACAAAAGCAGTCTTACACAACAGACAAATCATTTAAAAGAGATCCCCATATTGCAGTCATCATCTCCAGGGTTATTCACCATTCCCTGCAGGGCTTCCCTGATTGTTGTCATCATTTTCTGATTTTTCGTCATCTACAAAAAAGGTAGTTGATTAGAGCATTTTATCTTCAGTCTGTGTTGTGTTACACTTATCTACAGTTAGCATTGTTTTAAACAACACAAATAGTTTTTCATTACAGTTAGCATCATCACTGATGACACTGAAGAGACCAATATGACATTCAAATGTTACTCACTCTCAAGGGTCTGCTGCAGCTCCTGTATTGTACTGAGTAGCACATGGAACTGCTTCTTTCTTAACTCCAGCTGCACAATACAAAAGTAAAAAGTAGAGGTAACTAGTATTCATATAGTCCTAGGTTTGAAAAAGAAAGACAGAGACATGCAGCTTTACCTTTGCATCTACATTCTCCTTAATGTGAGAAAGTTGCTGAAGTTCTTTGTCAAGTGCCTCCAGCTGCCTGCAATGGTTAAAACAAAAAAGGGAATCATAATTAAAAGCCAAAACTAGTCAAAGTTTAAAAGCAGACAATCATGTCATACATCAGCAAATCAATTAGCCATGAATGTGAATGAATGAGCAAATGACATACTTCAGTGTTTCATGTCGGTCTGGATGCTGCTGTATAACTTTAGCCAAAGCATCGTACTCTGGAATGAATTAATGACAGTGAAAAACAAAGAATTATTTACACCAAGGTTTGACATTAATTTTTAACTTATACCAGAAGTTTTACACCCAAGGTGTTTGAGATCAACAGAAGAAAAATACATGAAATAGCAATTATTTCCAGTTTTAAAATGCATTTTACATCCATCTGCTGAACATTAAATTTCAAAAAGGGAGGGTGCAACGTTGACTTTCCAGGTTTGATTCATTACTGATTATTTGTAGTTTGTGAGATGATTACAGATATTTGAAACCCAAATACATTTACAGAAGAATTGTAAACCTTTCTCACAAAGTCTAAAATTTTGGAATATCAAAAATTCCTACAAATGACTTTTAAAATGGCTTTGACATTTTTTTTTATTTGTACCTTAGCTTTTAATATCATGCACAGGTGTTAAGAGCTAACCAGTTACACTTGCAGTACATGTATGTTGCATTGTGCTGTTAACAGGACTCAGAAGTGAAAACAGATGCAGAATGAGAGACACTAGTAACAGGGCCAAAGCCTTTTCAAAAATTAATTTTTATTAGTAATCTTAAAAATAAAAGGCTCATACAGATAACTGGCAAATATCAAATATCAAACCCAATAATCATCCTAAAACAGTTTATCTGTTCCCCCTCTTTAATAAGATGCCCTTGTACTTATAACAAAAACAGGTTAACCAAAATCGAACCATCTGTGTGAGATTTTTACAGTATTACATCAACCCTGATTTTCTCAAGTAAAGCAAAGAAAAAAGAAATGGATAATTACAAGTCCAAAAATTAAATGGTTACTAATTCTTACCTTGTCGATTTTTTCTTATTCTTTTTGCCCTTTGAATTTCTTTTTTGCACTCGGCAATCTTCTCGTGAGCAGACGTGATGTTTTGTTCTGTAAAAAGTGAAGGTTAATTTAATTTTAAAACCCATATGAACAGTTTCATGTGACTCTGGTTTCCCAGTTCTTCTAGTTAACAGCTCATTCGAGTGAAAAAGACGTCATAAACATTAAAGCTTCTATGTTTCAAGTATTCAAAGACATGGTTCTCAGATAACTATACGTAAACTAAGAAAGGGCTGGTGTGTAAGAAAATTCAGAGACATCATTATAAAACTGAAAAATATTTCCTACCTATGTCAGTGTAAATTTTCTCATAATTCTCCATTTCTCGAAGGTTCATATCATAAACCATTAACGTTTTCCCCATGGAGAATTCACACTGGGCCAGTGTGCCCAACATCCTCTGGTACTGTGTGAACCTAAAACAAATTATGAGACAGTTAATTAATCACATTAAGACTTTTCAAACATGATACCGCCCTGTTATTAAAAAAAAAAAAAAAGCTAAAGGCCGAGGCCTGGATGTTACAGCTGACTTACCCCTCCTCCGGGGTCGAAGGCGAGTTGCACCATTTGCTGAAGCTCTTCAACAGCAGGTTTATTTTGCGGTCATCACCAGCCCCATCACCATCAATGAGAAGTCGTTTCCGAATAACCTCGTCTACATCAGGGTAGAAGTTGTAGAACAAAGAGGATTTCAGATTCGCGTGTGAATTCAATTCCCACCTAGCTTGCTGTTGGCCTGCTAGCTTGGCTACTGCACATTAGCTGTTTTGTGAGAAAACTGCTTTTAAGTGATAAAAGGCGATTGATCTAATTACAAAGGTAGTAACATTTACATTGCGCAATATTTTCAGCACAAATATTACTCATAATTTTTCCGAGAGAGCTGAAATCAATGAATTGGAAGTCACTTACCATCTGTAACAGCTCCCATGTCTGTGCCTGCCTGGTGGTCTAACTTTATTGATACACATGGAGTGAACAAAATGCGTCGGTCCACTGTCAAAGAACAGCGACAGTGATTGGTCAAAAGGGAGCAGGGGCGGGGCTGGGTTTCAAAGTTTTTTTTAAATCCTTATCCAGCAATAAAAACAAATGAGTAAAATAGACTTAATATAGAGTTTAACTCAAAATGCATCAAACCTTAAGAAAAGGGGTAGAGTACAGTATACTAGACAGGAAAAAAAGAAACATTAACTCGTTTCTTGTCTTTTTTTCCATAACACTATTCAAAATTCAAATACTTATACAATAATCCATCCTCTTTATTCAAAAGCCTATAGCAATTTCATTTATCAGTTTTAGGATATTGCTAGATTATAAATAATAGAAGCTTTTACCTCCTTTATTTTCTTTTTCTTTTTTTTTTTTTTGAGAAAGGTATAAGCAAGGAAAACATAGGGAAAATGGGATTTCCCTCAATGTTACGTAAGATATTATTTCATACTGATAAATCAACATCTTGAGTACAATAAATATCGGTTTCTCTTTAAAAAAATCAAGAAAAAGTTGTACTGCGGTCGAAATTCGGTAGGCCAATCAAAACGTCTTTAAAAAGTTAAAAGTAAACCTATACCACTGGGCTAACTATGAATGATGAACGAATACGAAATGCTTGTTCGGGTAAACCGTCAGTAATCACCAGCAAACCACAGCATGCATTTGAAAGTTCTCAAGTAGGCTACATCTTTAACAGGATGGAGTAACGTAGCATACCCAGTGGTGCTCATCACAAAGTTGTTGTTATTGTACTATACTGAAGTTGAACAAAAAAAAACCACCCTTGTTATGAACATAGACTGTACGATACAGGCTCTGAAGCTGTTTTTAACCAGTATAATGTGCGTGCGTCCCGGTGCGTCCTGGCGCAGTGACGTCTCTGTCCCAGAATGCAGTCTGGTAAACAGACATGGAAGCACCAGGTGAAGACCTCCACAGAGGCTGAGCTCTGCTTTCGCTCTTTCCCACCGTCGTCTGTGTCTTTTACTCAGTGCATCCAGCTGAATTCCATCTGCCTGGTGTGACGTCTCCATCTGCAGCGGCCAGAGCCTGGGTAAGAGTGAAGTTTTTGTCGATCTGTGACGACTGCTAATGACTTCTGCTGTGCTGTCAGGCTCTGCCAGCTTCCTCGCTGAGGCTAGTCATGGCTGGCTACAGGCTTCAGCTAGCAGGCTAGTGTTGCTTCCACTGCTCTCTAGTAACGTTTGTACCAGTAACAGAGCCTCACCGTATAGTGCCCGTTTTCTTGACACAACACCTGACATCTGCGCTGTCCCGTACTATACCGCGTGCACGATTAACTGTTACTTCTCTTATGTATTTTGAAAAAAATAAAACTTAATGAACGTAAGTGTGGTGGAAGTGGAAACAACGCCTGCCAAATGAACAGCTGCCTGTTGGTGTCTGATAGCCAATGATGGCAAGCTAACTGAGTTGTTCTTCAAAGTTTTCACTACTTTTCAGCGAAAGGTGCTTCATTTCATAGGCTATAACCTATAATTGTAAGTTACAACAATGTACTTACTCTGACGTTAATTTCACTGCCAGTTTGTGAAATTTTACTAGAGCTGGATGACAGTTTAATTTGGCTTTTCATCAACTCTTAATGAAATATGTAATGCAGTTATATCTAATGTAGGCTGATTGTTTCATGTGTTACTTCATGCAGTTGACTAATTGATACACATATTGATAAAATCATCAGGCTCATTCTAATATTGCCACATTAAATTTTGCATTTCATCATTTAATATTCATAATAAACACTAAGACTATGCCTCCTGTCATTCATACATCTAAAATCCTACTACAGTGTATATGTTATGTGTAATGTGTGTCAGTCTTCTAAATGTTTTGTGTGATAGCATTTCTATATTTGACTAAAATATGATAGAAAACATTTAAGGTATTCTAATGTTTTAACAAAAGTCTAAGGGTAACTTTTTACTTTTTAAACTTTTTAAATAATACTTAAAAATATAAGAAAAGAGCTGGACAGGTACTTTAGACTTTGAGAGAAAGTGCTTTCTTAGTATAAGTTTGTTTACTATTTGCATATTCCTGTATCTATTTATCAAGAAAAAGACAAAAAACAAGCTGATTTTAACTTCTCTTCCCTCAATGTGTGTATGGGTGTGTGTGTGTGTGTCTCCAGACTTCCCTCAAGTGTGTGTGGCAGTCAGCAGTCACCCAAACTGATGAGGATCGGCTGATTGAGTTTCAAATAAGTTCCTTTTTTTCTTATTTTGATAAGGTAAGAGCCAACAGCAGCTTTTTGCTTTGCACTTTGCTGAAAAATTCTGCCATCTGTTGTTGTGGTTGCAGAGACACTGCTTGCTAAATTCACTTGTGATTGTTTGCTTTACATACATTTTATTTTGATTTTCCACAAGGAAGTAGTGATTGCACTGGTTCAATGAAATATAAACATGTATTCATAATTTAACAGTATTAGACTTTGAATATCATAATTCCATAAGAAATGGGATGAGGTAAAATTCAGAATATCATCCAATGCCAGTATTTAATCAAAAGTAATATTAAATTGTAAACTAAAAAAGTATGATTGTTCAATGAAAAATTCATGCTCTTTTCAGCAGCACATCTCAAAACAATTTGTGTTGGGACAACAGAAAACTGAAAAAGTTTGGTAATAAAGGTTTAAAACATCTTGAGAAATATCTTTCAACTAATCAGGTTAAATTGCAACAGGTAAGTAACATGACTAGTTATAGAAAGTGGACTCCAGAGAGACTCTCACAAGTAAAGATGGGATTCACTTCACTTTGAGGGACTAGGTGAGGAAATAGCTTAGCAACTTCACTGTAACAATCTGAGAGCGTAAAATAGCAAAGAATTTGTGAATTTGATCATCTAAGGCAGGGGTCCCCAAACTTTTTTTCTGTGAGGGCCACATAACTTTTCCCTTCTCTGATGGGTGGCCGGGGTCAATGTGTGACAGAAAAAGTGCGATGATTGCAGGGGGTGCCTAAACATAAACATTTATTGTTTTCCAGAAAGCTATACATAACCAGATACTAATAACCCTTTCCTGGATCTTCACTGAAAAAAGTCAGGAAATAAATAATAACACTGTTTATGAAATAAATAATAACCAAATAACCCTCTCTGGTATGTTCACAGAAAAAAAGTCAGGAAATATATAAGATAATCCTTTATTGATCCCCAGAGGGGAAATTCAGGAACACTATTTCTGAAATAAAATTACACTGATAGGGGCACAGGCTGCAGAAGGGTGGAATAGAATGTGAAGTTCTATGTAGGGCTGGGTGTCAATCAAAAATTTTCGATTCCTGTTGCGATACCGATACCTTTACTTCGATATTGGTTCCTGAACGATACTTTTTTCAATACCAATTTTTATATCAGTTCTAACAAAAAGAAACTTTCATTACATGTTATGGTACAAATCTTGAGTTTTGTTTTTCATCTACATCTAGTTTTCTACTCTTAGCAATTTTCTTACATTAAAAAAAAATAAAAAACAAAACAAATATTTGCCAGTGCAAAATAACAGGTGCAAACAAGTGACAGGTGAATTTATACTGAGTACACTGTAAATGTGTTAATGACTATAAATTAACTTTCTTCTGACCATTCTTTTTTTTATGTTAAAATAAACACCCTCCTCCTTTTTGACCGGCAAAGGTGACCTAAAAGAGAAACATTAGCGCGATTCATTTGCATGCAGCCGTCTGCTCTGGCTGCAGCTTGGAGGGTCTGCTGTGAGCGGAGGAGTCTGAGTTTTGGAGAGGGGAGGGGCTCAGCGCCTTGCTCATTGAGAAGCAGCAGCTGAAGATCAAAACATGCTTTCACTCCGTCCCCAAACTACAGAAAGTTGCAAGACTAAAAAAAAAGTCACTAGGGGGGTTTGAAAGTCACTATATAAAGCGACAGAGATGCTAATTTGGCAACACCGTCCTGCATACCACAATCATGTGTAACGTTACAGCGAATCACCAGCGGCATTATCAGGTCATGATCATGTGATTAACCCTATGGGTACTTAAACTTGGTACTGGAAAAAATCATAATCATAAGGTATTGTTCAGGGGGCTGGGCCAAATGTGGAGGTGGCCCTTATCCGGCCCGCAGGCCGTAGTTTGGGGATCACTGATCCAAGGCTTGTTTACAGAATTTGGCGAAATCTACATGTATTAAGGGGACCAGGACCAAATCAATACTGGATGGCCAAGACCTTTGGGCTTTTAGGCAAAACGGCAAAAGACCCCACTCTGCAGAGAAAACTCACCACATGGGCTCAAAATCAAATCCAAAAATCAATCAATCTTTATTTATATAGTGCCAATTCATTACTAATGTTATCCCAAGGTGTTTAGATAAAGAGAAGGTCTCGACTTTGTTTTTCGTTCTATTATTAGAAAAGACACAATTTCAAGATATGATGAGATCCAGTCCTATCTTACATTTAAGACTTAGTCTAATAACCATTGTGTCTGAACTTGAATTGTTGCTGCATCCACAAATGTATGTTGTAACTGTACCATAAAATCCTCTTATAAACATGATCCAGAAATGCCAAAAGCTTCTCTGGGCATGAACCAAAATAAGATGGACTGAAGCAAAGTAGAAAAACTGTCCTGTGGTGTGACAAATCAAAATTTGTGGTTCTTTTTGGAGACCATGAATTTTGTATCCTCTGCTCTTAAGAGGAGAGCGACCACTCCACTTTCATATCAGCACAGACTTCAAAAGCTGGCATCTAAAGTGGAATAGGGAAGCAAAAGCGTCTGTGGTATGGATAGCTTACAAAGCTTAAAAGTTCCAGAGCAATGTAAGCTGCTGTTCAGACAACGCTTTCTTTTTTGAGAAGACCTCGCAATACAGCAAGGAGACGACAACAAACTACATTTTGCACACATTGCAATAGAAAAGCTCTGCAGTAGAGGGTCCTGGTGCTCAACTGGTCTGCCTACAGTCCCAACTTATCACTGATTGAAAACATTTGTTGATTGTTACACAAACTTTATGACCCGTGTTGCACTCTTTGCTATCATTTCACTTTTGTTAATTGTTATCATTGCAAAGAAGTTTACCTGATCTATTTATCCACTTAATATTAAGGTGTATAATTAGTTACACTTTGGGATAGGTTCATGACAAACATACTGGCACT
This sequence comes from Labroides dimidiatus, assembly GCA_030710495.1. NCBI lineage: Eukaryota > Metazoa > Chordata > Actinopteri > Labriformes > Labridae > Labroides > Labroides dimidiatus. The sequence goes on along the minus strand of CM061143.1, from coordinate 20,699,015 downwards.
AAAACTGGTATTGGAACAGAGGTTATCAGTATTTCATGTACAGTTTATAGAGGCTGGGGTGATGATGCCATGTGTAAAAACAAAGCTACAAACTTGTTTCCCTTTTATTTATAGTGCCTCTCTTGCTTGTAGAAAATCTTCATAAACAATATGCTAGCTGATATACAGACAGTACCTTGCCTATGCTGTTGAGGCTTATGAATCTCATCCTGTTGATACGAATAGACCAGTATTAAGGGGTCTCTCGTGTCATAACTTAAATGGTTCAAGGTGATTTGCTTTTTATGCACTGCTGATTGAAAAAAGGCTGCCTTTAACAAAAGGTCAAACTAAATATTACCCTGATGTTTTTTTAATTTTTGACAGTGGCTGAATGGACCAACTACTTATTTCTGTGAAAAATTATTTGCCATTCATACCTCTTGAAAATATGTTTATTTAATGTGACATGGCAGGAGGTCCTCTTGGATTGGGCCCATTTGTCAAATAACTGAGATGTGCACTGTTATGTGTATGCCACAAACGCACTATAAACAACCCTTTTCAAATTCCTGTCCACTACTTAATGCTTTGCCAACTCTGACTATATTGAAAATTTGATGTGTTTTTACTTTTCAGAAGACAGAAAATACAATAGTAACTTGATTTTGAAATCCATCTTACTTTATCTGTTTTAACCCTCAAAGCAAAGCAATATGTGGCAGTAAGCTGATTATATGCACCCGTTCGTTTTTGCTCTCCATAGATACACTGAAGAACTAAAGTGAAACCTCATTGAGAAACCTCTTCTTTTTGTTTTGGCTTTAAGGAATAGAAAATATCAACATTTCATTAATCACTTAAGTTACCTATGAGTGTCACACTTAGTACTAGGTCTAAATTTAACCAAACATTTTCTGCTCATTGCACCGACTGCCTTTGGAGGCTCAAGATCCTTGTACATTACCATGTAATACTTTAGCTTAGTTTGTAACTTGGGCATATGCAAAAAATGAAAAATAAAAATAGATCAAGATCACCAGTATTTATAATATATCTGTTTTAAAAGCAGGAAACATCTGCAGAAGCAGCTTCTTCATTTTGTTGCTCTGAATTTAGACTTGCTCTCAAGACAAATTAAGTGTACTGAACTGTTCACATTGAGCTACCATCAAAGGGCCAAGGTCAGTTTAGCTCAAGGTTCTTCATCTTTTATTTGCTGACCCAAGACACAATCAGTGTTTCTTTCATGTATGAGGGTTTTCTTTTCAGATACCATCTAGTTTATATCAGAAAGGCACCACAAAGCTGCCTAAACTGTCCTTGATTTCTTGTCAGTCTGGATGAGCAGTGCATTAAAATTTTACTGTCAGTATCAATTAATTTTAATGTTTGGCAAGTCGATGAATGAAACTACCGTATCTTGCTTTTGTCAGTTGAAGAAAGGCATCCATGGGGTGGATCATTATGGGTTTAGTTTGAAAGCGAAACTAATCTCTGGATAACCGTCTTTAGGCATTAGACAACTTAGTGACCACAAGGGAGTGTTTTTAAGTAGGCTCTCAATCTATTTTTTTTTAACTTTATGAGGCATTTATTTAAAGGGACTGTGAGGACTTTCTAAGTGATCTTGAAAAATTCTCACTTCAAGATTTATGACTGATCCTAATCCACAATTTAAGGTGAGATTACAAGCACCAATATTGGTTATTTCTAAATGCCATTTAGTATTTATATTAGTTTTATTAGCTGATGGCTTCTGCCATAGCATCAGCCTGCAATCAGTGTGTGAATGTGGTGTAATTGGGTGAATGTAACTAGCAGTGTAAAGCGCTTTGAGTGGTCGGTAAGACTAGAAAAGGGCTATATAAGTACTGGTCCATTTACCATATTTCTTAGTGTCCTGATCTGATTGGATTGATTTACAGCATGTTGAAGTATATATGACAACACCATGCTGGCTGACAAAGTTTAGTAGTGAGAAGAGACATCTCTCAGCTGAAAAAGATTTATAGGACTAATTTTGTAGTGATGTTAGACACTGGAGCTTGACTGTCAGACAAACAAAAGGCAGAAGAGCAGAAGAAAGCTAAACGGGAGATTGACAGAGCACGGGCTAAAGGCTAAAACTCGAGTTGAAGGCTAAACCATGGGCTAAACTGTTATGTTAGTGGTAATGTTCATTCCATCTCACATGCAGCAGTTATTGCAGTGATCTGATCAAACTTGAGAGTCTATTATGCCATTCCAACCAGAGGTGTTGCTGCAATCCAATTCCAACAGATAGTCCTCACTGCCCCTTTAAAATAACTACTGAAAACGCTCATTTTAACCGGACTGCACATTTACTGAGATCAGTAAAACTCTTTTTTTCCTCATAAATTGCTCTTTAATGTCTAAAATCAAATTTAACCCATTACAAAAATGATTTTTTTTATTCCACATTGTTATTTTTCAGATTTTGTGTAAACTACTTACCGCCAAGTGTTTTGCATGTATATGACCCCACTGTTGCACAGCCCAGTGCTTTCTGAGTCTCTAAACTAAATCTTTAAAATCAGGCTTCAAATGTACTGGTCTTATATGTGTCAGTCGTGCATCCATTCAGTTTAGTAGGTGGGGTTGGTTGTGTGGAGACTTAATAAATGAAGGTATAGTAAAAGTTTCACTTAAATGCACATTTGTTGTTCAGGTGAGTGTTTACAGAAGCAGGAAAGAAGGAAACGACATATACACTTAGTATCACACAGACTGCGAGCGTATGTGTATTTAAACATGTGTTATTGAAGTGTTGTGCACATTGTTCAAACAGTATGCTGTTTCAAGCCTTCCTCTCCTGATCAGCTCATATAGGATTCAAGTTATGACTTGCAAAATATTTTTGTTGATTAGATTTAAAAAGTTTTGTATATACAGGGATAGTTAGAAGGGGAATATTTTGCCTCAGAGTCTGTCATATTGAGAAATTGCTGTAACGTAGGTATATAGTTATACTGATGTACCAAATCAATGTAGTAATATAATTGTTTTCCCCCAAAGATGACCTAAATGTGCATGTCAAATTTACTATGCAAGGCTCAACACAAGCACCAGACCAATTAGTCAGGTAGGCGTGTAAAAGAGATTAAACTAAGGGCTAACTAGTCGGGGCGGTCTTCATAGATGGTTTATGCTTTGTACTTGTTGCTTGTCAAAGTGGCCACACACGGTGTTTTGTTTTTTTTTTTTTTTTTTTTCTTCGAGGGGCGGGTACGGTGAAAGAACACGCGTGTGCCCGTGTCAATCAGTAAAAAGAAAGTCCTCCTATCCCGAGCGCGACCAACGCTGACTCTTGTGTTGTTACATTGTAGCGGAAAGAATGTCGGAAAGGGCCGAGGATGACGTCAGGGGGGAGCAGCGCCGAGCGGCCAGGCAGCAGCTGAAGCAGCAGCAGATCCAGCGGGGAGAAGGCTCCACAGCAATGGCGACTGTTGCGGAGCGGAGATCATTGCCTAGTCCAGAAATAATGCTGGGACAGCCTTGGAGCAACTGGGTCGACGCCTCCAAACTCCACGGCAATGACGGTGAGTTCCCCCGCGTCCCGAATGTGTTCGAGGAAGCGAGGTGGAGCGAGGCAGTTGCCAGTCCTGTCCTTTTTTGGCCGATTGCATGCAGTTTTGGTGTAATATGAAGAAACGCTACTGGTAGCAACAGCACGGGCAGGCAAGCAAGTGCAACTATTTATTTGTCTGTGTCGGATCGCCTCGTTTTCAGGTGCTGAATCGGAAGAAAGTTTCAAAGACTTCGGGAAAAATCGAGAAGCCATGCGTTTGTGCAGAGAAGGTGAGTGTCATTTTTTACTGTAGGGCCAAAGGTGTTTTTTGGTTCTGGAGGTTTGCACACATACACATTGATTCAAACATAACACGCTTCGTTCAGCCAACTTGTAAACCTAGTGTAAATCATGCACGCCAGGATTCAGTTGGAGTACCGGATATAACAAGTTAGAAACGTGCCTGTTATTGGTGAGGTAGCTGACCCTTACGACTCTGCATTAAATAACTTAACAGTGAACAACTTCTACTTACTTTAGCCTGGTAGTTGCGCAAAATATGAATATCATTTTTGCATTCATATTTCTGCCATTCTACACAGCAAACCCACAACCACATTTTATGTTCATATTTCTTGTAGGAAAACAATGCAAGTTGTCCAAATGTTGAAAGGTTCTTAAGCCTTCTGAATGCTTATTTGTTCAAACTTGACAAATTAGTCGACAAATTGTTAACACTGGAATCCTGAACATAAATATGGTGAATCTATGGTGAAGATTTTTTTAAATGCTTATTCTTTCACGGCTTGTAAAAGTTGTAAGTTGGGATATTCTTTCCTCCTTACTCACACAGTGCTTCAACAAAAATAGTTCCATCAGTTAGGGTCTTCAGTAGCAAATACTTAAATGTCACAAAAACATTAAAACCAAAGGCTACATTTCAGTTCACTTTCTAATTTTTCTAGTCATTGTCAGCCCACCTATATGTAACGTATGTTTCCGATTTATTTAAACCTGATCGTTGTAACTACAAAAGGTTTCCACAACTGTATGTACATAGATAAATGGGGTAATTCTTACAATAAAATAATGGGATATGATAAACCTGTTTATGCTGGTTACTGGATACTTGTCATTTTACAATCTCCCTCTAAAGCTTGAAAGGTGTAAAAACAGGAAGGATTTCACAGGTTGTCCTTTTTAACCCATGATGAGCAAATCTGCAAAAGATGGGAGAATACCTTTGTGATTTGAACCCCTGATACTGGAAGCACAGACCACCTGGGTTTTCAGCCACAGAGGGATATTTTAGAGCATTTGTGCCTCAAATTATTTTTGGAAACACCATGTTTAGCATTTACTGATTTATCCTGCCAGCAGGCCTAGATTTAGAATAAGCCTCTCCACAGAGGTAAATCACCACAACAATACAGTAGAAATTTTGTGACATTCTGAATCATTAATCATGCACTATTTTCAACTTTTGCAAGGCATAAGGCTGACTTCAGAAAATTCCAGTTGACTGCATTAGCTGCAGATTTAGATGAGTGACTAAGAGTAAAATGAATAAATGAGCATCACCTTTGTTAGGCGTTAATAGCGATGGAGTGAATATAAACCTCAGCCTTCTTCATGAATTGAGATGTCCTTGTGTTGTTAATGGAGAGAACTGGAGCTGCTTACTGTAAAATAAACAAAACAAACAAACAGCCCTGAGGACAGTGAGGTTATTAAGTGGATGCGTTCCTCTCTTTGAACTCTATTTAAGAACAAGTCATTCTGTCTTTCTTGTTGTCTGTTTAAAATTTCATTTGTGATAATTAGAGAAATGTCATTTTTTTTGTCAAAATAAAATCCCACAGATTTTTATCTGACAATAAACAACAACACAAATTTTGCTGCCAGCAACAAGACAGTCCATGTCATGAAAATAATTATCACATAATTTGACAGTTTACCATGCAGATGATCCACACATATCGCACCTTTGGACATTGATTTGTTTGTGTGTGATTTTAGAAGCACAGGTGTTTTATTTTATTTTATTATTTTACCCTTATAGTTGTTAAGATCCTTTTCCAGATATGACGTTTCCGTAAAGTATCATAGATCGCAAAAGTATCAATGATGCTTATCATTTATGTGCACTCGGTCATAGTTTCTATCAATGTTCTCTGTTTTAACAAAAGAAAGTGTGAACACATGAATCAGGTGTTTTCAGTAAGCTGAACAATTCATTTGAAAACTGTTCATTACAGTTAAACTTTGCATACTTTTGAGACTCATTATAACAAGAAAAAACGCTGTTCAAATTTTATAGAAGATATTTAAATTTGGTATGAAATTCATTACAACGCACATAATGAGATGATGAATGACCTAAACTGTCGTCTGTGTTGACTGACTGGAATTGGATGAGATAAATCAAGTTTTCAGAAGAAGACAAGCAGATGGAACCTGAGATTCAAAGCTGTGAGCTGACATAGAACTGGGCTTGAGACGTTTCCGTTGTATAGCAGCATCAGTCAGTGGATGTTGTTTGTATCATGAGGTTAATCAACACATGTTACTTGTAGCAGAAAATGTGTCTTCCTAAATTGCTATTTTGTGTCTGTGTGTGTGTTGAGTAGGGGTATTACTAAGTGGATGACTACACCTCTTCATCATGACTCACAGCAGATCTCCTCCTGTGGTGTAGCTGTCTTTCTGACACACAGCTATGATTAACACATTGAGAAGATGTATGGCATTAAATGAGTGATGAAGTCACTTTTCATCTGCCATCCTTTTTGTCATAAATTTAAAGCTATAACGTCTCGGATTGGGTAGCTGGGAAATGTAGTGCCAGTGTCAGCCACAGGTCAGATTCAGTCAGCGTGTGTGCTGCGCTGAGGCAGCCAGAGCTGCTACTATTCCACCTAGATCATTCATCACTGCCACGAACGAGGATGCTGAAATTAACTGGACTCTCATTCTCTTCCTCTGTCTCGTGCTCTCGGGCTCTTGGGCTGCCTTTCTCCTCCTCCAGCGCTGGTCCTCTGTTCAGTCTCTCTCTCTCTCTCTTTGTCTTGCTAAGGCCTCAGCCTGCTCTCCCCCTCTCTGTTTTTTCTCTGTCAAGCTCCTTTCTTAGCTTTGCTCTGTTCATCTGTCCCTTCTTCCTTCTCCTTCTCCTCCACTCTGACTTACTTTCCCCTTATATCCTTTTCATCTCTTCTTTGCTCAAGAGGAAAATGGAGATTGAAAAAAAGGGCAGGAACACTGGTGTTGAACCCTTTACAAGCCAGGCCATTTTAGCAGTACAGTTCTGCTGGTGCCAGCGCGTTGAATGCAGGGTGGCAGAGACGATCTAGATAGGCTGCTTTCATAGTCGAGTGACCCGTTTGGAGAATGCTCCAAGTGAACAGCAGCAGCGCTTTGAGAATGAGTCCGTTTGACCTTGCTACTGCTAGTGAGGAAATATGTTTGTTCTGCCACAACAAAGAATCTGAGAGAAGTTGTGGTTTAAATGAAGGATGTTATTGACAAAACACAAGTATTTCTGGATGTCTCCAAGAAATAATTATGTAGAAACAGACCCATAAAGACAAAAATTGAACTTCGAAACCAGCTTCCGGTGTCTGCTTTAATGGCTTAACTTTTGCTAATAGCAGCTAGTGAGTGCTGCCCTGTACATCACAATTCTTCTGCTTGCCCTTTTATAGAGTTGTCAGGCTCTTCCTCTTGCACATCAGCTGTTTGCTTCCCTACCCAGGGTCTGTATAATTTACATGCCTTTGTACATCTATTGAAGACGTTTGCCTTTTCTCTGTGGCAGACCTGTGAAAAATCCGTCCTTCTGCTCCACTGCTACTGAAGGAGACACTTAGCTGAGTGGCTTCAGACAATTGGCATGCATTAAGTAGCATTAGGCATGTCACTTCATCTGCTGAAGAACTCCACTGACCCACCAGGTAGCCCCTATTTTATGCAGTGGTTGCTTAATGGCCCTCATCCCTACCAGAGTTGGCCAGCGATATTTGGAGAACCCTCGACAGTCCTGGCGGAGCACACACTGGAAAAGGACTCCGCTTCTCCCCTCTTGTATCCTGTCTTGAGCTCGTCTCATCATAACGCCCCAGGCAATCTCTTAATTAGCCTCCTTAATTAGGTGGTTCCTGGTTTTCTGCGCCAGGGTAAATTTTGATCACATTCTGGTGAGGAGCAGCACTTCCCTAGGATTAGCTTGAGAATGGTTTGTGAAGCGGGAGGCTCGGTTAATGGTATCAGGTGGTTAGATATGCTGGAGCAGCAGACATGTTATTTGAACTACTCAGCATTCATGCTTCCTGTGCCTTTTATGTAATTTGCAACTATAACTTGCATTGCCTTTGTGTTAATACAGAATAAGTCCTGTCTTTACTTCTTGAGAAAGGAAAAAAACAACAACACATAGTTTCTTCATTTTTTTTGGACAGAGGCACTACAACGCTATTTAAAAGCCTTTAAGATATATGTGAATCTGTGTGTGTCCACACTTTCATAACTACTTAATGTGTATTTGTGTTAAGGATGAACAGGCTTGCGGGGAGGAGGTTTCAGATAAATGATCAGATAAGTTGGATATTCAATTCTTGATCAGAAAAATCAAGAAAATTTTAAGTGTCGTATGACTGATATTTCTTCCTGTTTCTGTGACAAGTGGTCAGTCTTGCAGGTTTTTTTGTGAACTATAGTATTCTTATTGTTATCAATGGTATCTAATTTCTGAGCAGTTTAATGTTGAAGTCACTTGTGAATTACTCACTAAGCAGATGCACTAGACGCTAGGGTTGCAGTGAACATGTGGCGTATGGATGTATACGTCCACATGAAACGTTAAGCTTCATTTCAAATAGTAACAGTCACAAGTATGCTTTTTGAGAGGAGTCTGAGAGATGCTTGTTCTCCTAGTGAGAATTTCTTGTTTGAAGTCCACTTTCCAAGTATATATATATTTTGCATGTGTTGTGTTTTTTTTTACATCCTAGTTCAATCCCAATTCCAGTGAAGTTGGGATGTTGTGTAAAACGTAAATTAAAACAGAATACAGTGATTTACAAATCCTGTTTAACCTATATTCAATTGAAAAATAATAATAATACATTTTATTTATAAAGTACTCTTATAAACACTCAAAACGCTGTACAAAGGATATACAAAAAATCATCTAAAGCAACACAATACTAAAAACACAAGTTTTGGTGAGGGTTTTGAAAGTGGACAGGTTCAGGTTGGTTGTGTACTGGTAAGGCATTCCAGAGGGTGGGGGCAGTAATAGAGAGAGCTCTGTCCCCCCAGGTTCAGGGCTTGGTGTCAGGTGGTAGGGAGAGGAGGTGGGCTTCAGAGGATCAGAGGGCACGGGAGGGGAGGCAGTCGTGGAGCAAGCTGGTTATGAAGATGGATGGAGACGGGCGATATTTTCAGGTGGACAAAGGTGGTTTTGGTGAGTCGATTGATGTGATGTTCCAGAGTGAGATGGGAGTCAAAAATGATACTGAGGTTGTGGACATGTGAGGACAGGGTGAGGGAAACATTATCAATTTAGAGGTGAAGTTGTTGGTGGTTGCGGTGAGGGATTTGGGGCCAGTGATTAGGAGGTTAGATTTTTCACATTTTAGTTGGAGGTAGTTAACTTGCATCCAGGATTTAATATCGGTCAGGCAGTTGGTCAGGGTGTTGAGGGTTGGAGCAGTGATTGAATCGGTGGATATGTAATGTTGGATGTCTTCAGCGTAGCAGTGGATGGGGAGAGACCGTTTTAGACTTGGGAGTGATCTGTTTAAGTGTTGCAAACTTGGTTAGTCCGGTTGCCCATTGTAAGCTTTTTTGTTATTACTATTAAATGTCTTTTTTCCAATACCATGATTGACTGGGTGAAACTGATTCTATTTCATTTGCCTCTCCTTGACTTGTGCCCTCTGTTGCCCTGTGTACAGACATGCCCATATTTGGCCAGTGTCCCGCACAGGACGACTTCTACCTGGTGATGTGCAGCCACTGCAGCCAGGTGGTCAAACCCCAAGCCTTCCAAGCACACTATGGTAAGTGTCATAAAAGCATGCACATGAAAATGCATTTGTATATGCGGAGTAGTATTTGATGTACACACTATTCTCTGTACAAAGAGATGCTTCATTTCATAAATAGCCATTGAGATGCAAAATTTAAGTATTCTTCTTGATTAGTCTTAAAAAATGTTGACACAAATAAGATTTTTTTCTGTCAAAATAGCATTACTGTTTTTTTCCTTTTATCATGATGCCTTATTTTCCACAGCAGAAGCATGTAACTGACACTTTTACATAGCTGTAGAACACAAAAAGGCGTGCAAATAGTTGGAACAGGCTGAATATAAATATGCAGAGCAGTCTCGTAAAAGTTAGCGGAGAAATCCAGTGTATGCACTAGAGAGGATTTTAAACACATAGGTCAGTCAATGCTTGAGACTATATTATCTGTGGACATTTACAGACTGTGAAGTATAAGACATAAACCTCCAGGCCAAAAATGATGGTCATAATAAATGAGTCAGAAAACATCATCCAGACAGAGGACTGCACTAAATATATCATAATAATAATGATTTTGTATTTTAGGATTGTCATTGAGCAGAATTAATTATTTGATAATATTCCCTAGTTTTACTGTGAACATGACATCTGTTTTCATTAATCAGAATTTTAACTTTATCATATCATTTACTCTCTATATCGTGTTCTTAGTTTAATATATGGTCATAACCTCCAACTTTTTTATTTACCAAGTAAAAACTGTATTAGAAGATCAGCAGTTAATTTTAACTGAGGTTGGATACAGAAAACTCATTCATTAACTTGTAGACATCGCTGGTGTTTTAGTGTAAGTGTGACCCTGTTAACTGGTGACCATAGGCCCACAATCACAGACACATTCAGTTGAAGGTTGCAGGTTAGCATGGTCACTCTAAACTCCAAAACACAAGTCGCTCTGAAACTGTTGTGTTTTTATCAGAATTCATTGTAACTCGAGTCCAGGGTGAAGTATCATTTCTGACAAGCGACCATGGAACAACGAGAGATTTTGTTGCTAACAATGTTAATTTAGAGTTTAAAGAACGCTAACTTAACTGAATGATTGGAGCTGAATACCTCTTTCGCTGCTAAAACGTGTGCACATCTGACTTGGTTGTAAAGGGGTCCATGGAGCCAGGCCAGTAATTCTTGGATTGGTATAACAAGAGAACTGAACAGAAAAAAAAAAATTTCAGATTTACAGTGTCTTTAGCTGACTTGTCCCATAGAAAGTTACCAACCTCTGCGTCCTTATCCGTGCTACTAGTAGCTGGAGCTGTTGTGTGTTGCTCCCCTTAACCCTTTGAACCCTGAGTTGATTTCTCAGGTCTCTGCTTGTAAAATTGCATACCCATAAAAAAAAGAGTATAACTCTGCAATTACAAGGTGTATTTGAGAAATGTTGGTGTCAAGGTAAAGAGAAAACGTGAGATTTGTTGAGATGTGTAAATATGAGTATTTGTGATACTAATAAAAAATTTGCACACAGCAAAAAAAATCAGGATGAATAACTCTTTGGAAATGATGCAGCTGCAGCTCTAAACCTTTATCAGACCATAGTAAAACATATGAACATTATTTTGGCAAAGGTAACCCTGATGATTTTTTTTTTTTTTTTTTTTGTGAGAATTCATATTACATGTGTCACCAGTGTGTAATGCTGTTTAAGAAGAATTTAGCTATACACGAATACGCATGTCTCTATCTCTGTCACGGATTGGTTGATTTGAGTGATTGACACCTCTTTTGAATGGTTAGAGACTACAGAATGACACTAAACTCACCAAAATGATACTGACAGTAGTGTCAGTCAGTCAAAATCAGCAGAATGCTGATGTTAGGGGAGACCCAGCCTGTTGTATACTAACGCTGTAAGGGTTCTCCCCAGGTCCTAAAGTCCGACAACGAAAGCCGGGAAGTTTTGAGTGTAATACAAGACATAGGGCTAACGGAGTACCGTGGATTTCTCTGAAAAAATGAACTTTTCTTGGCAAAACAGCAAAGGTAAAAAAGAGCACTGTGCCAACTGAAAGTTTTAAAGTGTCTGTGTTTGTGATTCTTTGGCCTGTCTATCTGATACTTTGGTGTAGAGAGTTTTGGTTTATATCATTGGAATCTGTGGAGCCTCTGCTTTAATTTGATAGGGTGATCTTTTGTTCAGCGTGTAGTGACGCAGCGGTAGAGCCGGAAATGTGGCGAGTAGGTTGACACAGTGGAGCTGTACAGAGTTTGATATGTAGTGATTCATTTTAGTTTTTATTAGAGTTGTGTTTATGGGATGTAAAAAAAGTTTTATATAGTTGTGTAGCCCAGGTTCTGCTGTTTCATTTAATGAACACTATCCCTATATTCTTTCGTGATTAGTGCATTATTTCACGCTGTGTTTGCAAAGTGACGTCAAAGTCCTCCAAGTGGGGGAACTTCAGGCTCAAAGGGTTATAGAAGAGCCATTGCTGAGTTGCAGCACATGAAGAGGAATGCCTTCAGCAAGTGTGTTCTCAATGAAAGATTTCTTTAAACTTAAAACATCACCCTGTTAACTGACATCTGTCAATCCCTCGATTACAGCCTTCATAAAATTCAGTGATGGTGAAAGTTATAGATGGATAGAACACACATTGTGGTATTTATTTTCCCACCACTCTCTGTACTTCTCCTTCACATGAAAACCTGAGATTGGATACCACACATTAATTAATTAATTTATTTATTTATTTATTAACTGTCACAGCTCTTTCTTTTCCCCTGTTAGTGTTTAATGTGGCTCACTTAGTTTTCCTCATTATGTACTTTTTTTACACACTGATCATTTCAGATCAGATATTTAGATATCCTTATCTTTTTAGGGTCTGTGCAAGCATATTTAGTGGATGAGTTTCAAGTTCACAGTTAAAAACACTGGATCTTTGATTGGAGTGGGAATGGAAAAAAAACTGAATCTGTGAATTCTGTGATGGTGTCACTGTGAATCTTGTTCAACTTGACAGCATTCACAGCAAGTTCACTAACGCCCACAGTTGCTGAGAGAAATAAACTGTCTACCACTCCTGAACTCATTTCCTGGAAATGATAAGGCAGGCTGCATACTGAAGTGACACCTACCATGCCCTGTCATGTAGGCCCTGTTTGATTAATGTGAGCTTTGATATCAGTCTTTGAAATTCAAGTCAACTTAGCAGCAGTTTTGTCCCATTTTACACTCTAAACACTGATAAGAAAACCTTTTATTGCATTTTTGAGCTGAATTCTTTTCTGTGAAAATGTGTTTTGTCTTTTAGTCTTTACCAGCAGTTACAGTTTTCATGGTCAGCCACAAGAGGGAGATAGAACAGTGCATGGTTCCTAGAGGAACTGTCCTTTCTACTGACAACAACACTCAAAGAAAAAGACTGTTTACACACTCTTAAACAGTAAGACTGAAGTTCAGAACAGTCTTTCTGGTCTAGATGAGCTTTTTTTCAGTTTTCTAACCAGGCTGGGGATTTTCATAGAGAGGCAGGCAATCATTGAAGAGCATCTTGGAGTCTGTGAAGTAAAACAGAGCTGTCATCTCTCCAGCAGGTGGCCATGGTACATCATTTTCTGAGTGGTGTTGTAATGCATGTAATGCACGGGATCACAGGTTGTAATTAGTTGATTCCTTACCAATTTCAATGAAAAATCAATCTATATCTATTAATATTTTCAGCCCTGATGTAGTTTTTGGGATCCCCTGAACCTTCCAGTCACAGCTGTGATACTCAGTTGATCAGATCATCATGATCCAGTGTTTCAACTGCTGCTTTGAAATTTCTATAACAGAAATGCAAATACCTGAATGAGATCTTTTTCATAATTTCTTAATTGGACATTTATTTGCTCAGCAGTTTCTCAGAGCCAAGTGCAACTCCTCAAATGCCTGTAAACAGTTTCTAAAATTCAACTTAATACATTCCCTCAGAAATTACAGTTACAGGGTTTCGTACAGAATGATGCTGAACCCGTGGCAATAGGTGACCACCTCCCCAGCCAAAATTGACCAACTGGCGATCTTAATATCTTCTTAATTGCAGAGTTAGAACCCCCCCCCCCCCCCCCCCAAATGCTTGCCGTTAGTGTAATTAGGTATTCATGGGAGACATTTTTGTACCAGGCTGTAAACATGATATTTTGGCTGTGAAAATAGCTTTTTTTGGCTTTGTGTGAATATGACTTCCGGTACTTCCAGAGCCAGCCTTAAGCTGCTCAACAAACTGCAGATTTTAGCACGTCTGCATTGTCTCGTATTTTTAGACCGGAGGTTGTTGCTTGGTTTGAACAGACCACTGCAGTTTAACTGCTGCATGGTGGCTAGAATTAACGTGATCACAAACACACAAACAAACACAAACAACTTAACCGGTGTTTTAGTCTGTGCTCTATCACTGTCCTATTAAGCTTCCTTCTTCACCCGTCCTTTTTCTTTTTGACAGTCCAGCTCCAATCCCACCATTACTACAAAATTTAAGATTAAAAATTCAAGAAATCCTTTTCAGCAGAAAAACACGCAGATCATTTTTCTTACTACTAAAATTTGCTGTTTGGCATAATGTCGTCGGAGGGACTTTCGGTTTCAATGGATTCATGTTCTTCAAAGAAAGGCTGACCCGACTGTATACTGAGAAACAGCATTTAGAAGTAACCTCCTTTTTTGCCACGGATCAACTTATTTTAATTTGTGGATCTTGAACTGGCAAATATGTAGAAGTTTGACTGTTTCAGAATCACTTATAAAGTCCCTGCAGCGCCTCCAAGATTCTTTTGTAAATTTTTACATGTTCGAGTGTGTTCAATACCTTTCATTACTATACTTACTTTTCATTTTCTAGTTCTGTCAAACACACACTTCAACACACACTCACACACACACACACACACACACACACACACACACACACACACACACACACACACACACACACAATTTTTTCTCTCTGTCTGTACATCTTGCTCTGCCTCCTACTGATTGTGTTTTCTGTGTTTCATTGGACTGTTAATCTTCTTGAACGTTTTTTTTTTCTGTGTGACTATTTTGATCATTTTAACTAGGGGTGTCCCGATACAACCTTTTCACATCCGATACGATACCGATATTGCAGCCTTGAGTATTGACAGATACTGATATTGATCCAGTACAATATCAGCACAAATGATGTGATGTTCAGCTCTATTTGTAGATCTTCGGGGCTTGAATAAGCTTTGGGAGAATGTTTAAAGTTTAAATGCGTTCAACTTCCCCAGTTCTGTGCCACCATGGGTCAAGGTTTGTACTCAGCTGTAAAGTCTTTTTTAGGACTTTAGCAAAAAATACTGCCACACAGCCGACATCACTCCTACTCTATGATCTTTTGTTAGCACCTTAGCACACGCTGTTGTTGTGATCAGGTGGGCTCTGCGTGCTGGATCCAAGTCTGCAATGGACTGCCTGCGCCAGAGTGTTTATATTGGAGATTTTAGATGCAGGCTGATATAATCCGATATTGTTTTGTTTTTGCTGATATCCGTACTGATTTCCGATATTAGCATCGGATCGGGACACCCCTAATTTTAACAGCACACTCAAAGTCCTGGTAAAACTGTGTGGTTATGCTTTGTGAAAGACGGTTTTCCTCCTGTCTTCTCCCCTCAGACATCATTAACAGAATAAACGTTGTCGTGTTGACTCAGGGAAAGGAAGATGTTCTTGATATTAATGTATCCTGCTTCTTTGTGCTGATCACTTGCCTGTGTTGGTGCTTCTTGACTGTGGATGGACTCAGCAAGCGTGACAGATCACTGTAGACTGGAAAGCTGAAGGGTAGGCTGCCATTACAGTTTGTTTGGATAATGCTCCTTGACCTCAAACATGAAAAGTAAATCACTGTGAATTCAATTTCATTCATTGAGGAGAACAAGGTTATTATAAAGGGTGCACAAAGGCCAGGTCATGATGATGATTTAACATGTTGCTAGTAGAAAAGGTTGTGAGGCTGTCCCCTTGATAGTATTTCCCTCTCATCCCCCAAATCCAGGGAGTCCCCTTAGCTCAGAGCCAACTGTTTGACTGTGAAATAGGATATTGAGGCTCCTCCTGTTTCTTGTGTTTTATGCCCCCCCCCCCCCCCCCCCCAAAAAAAAAAAAAATATATATATATATTTTTTTTTTTTTTTTCACTTTTTTTTAGTAGTCTTCTACTGCTGCTGGTGTTGGTTTTCCCCTCAGTGTAAGCACTGTTAGTGTCACGCTGGGGTTTCCTGGTGTGAGTTTGTGTGCAAAGTGTGCTGTCGACTGTGACTGGGACAGGACAAGACTGCAGGGAAAAAAGGGAGGGAGGGAGGAAGTGATGGGAAGAAAAGGTATCAAAGATGAAGGAGGGAAGATATCTGGAGTGTGCCATGAATGGGTGTGCAGAGAGGCCCTTGGGGAAAAGAGAGGACCTTTTCTGAAAGGATTTCCTTGAAAGAGGAGAACTGAAGGAATGCCATTTGAAGGTGTGTGTTTGGGGCTGAAACAGACCGGGTGCGACAGCTCTGTGTGTGCGTGTGTGTTAGTTTCCCCTCCGCTGTTTCTGCAGCAACAAGCTTGTTTGCAGATCACCTGCTGGGACTGAGCTTTGGCCCTCAGCCCAGTTGTTCAGCTACACCATGCAGTTAGCCCAGTTAAAGGTTAGCATATCAGGCCCACACCTCATCACAGTAGCTACAAGCGGATTCAGTCTTTCCATCTGAACCGAGAACCCATTACTTCTCTTGACGCATGTTCACTGGTAAAGTTTTTCCTCCTCAGTCTTTGCTGCTTTTGCTCAGGCACCAAAACGATGACAACAAAAGGGTCAAGTCAACCTTCAGTGGAGTTATCCTATCAGCAGACGCCTCTCTCTCACACTCCTCTTATGGTCATAGTCTTTGTGACCTCCCAGTGACCCTGTAGGCCAAGTATATCTTTTTAGTAGCTGATGTCTGGCCAAGTTTCAAGGCCTTGGTACAGGTTACAGTGGACTGTACATTTTTGAAAAACAAAATGCCTGAATGAGATTGCTTTGGTGGTTTAACCGATTATTCACTGTCTTTGACATAATTTTTTTGAGCAATGACCAAAAAATCTGAAGGTTGCCCATCATTTTGACATATCCCTGACAGCGATCCAGTCCACTTTCATTGTCACACAGTTATTATTATACACATATCGCACCTGCAGCAGACCCCCTGTTCAGTTGGTGGATAGCGTGCATGATAAATGAGGTATTATGTCCTGTTTGTGATCTCACGATGTCTGACGTGCTGGCTTGTTTCATCCTTTTAAATGTTGGCATCCACTGGCACCGCAACTACTCACGTGGGACTGAGGCTACCTCTCTCATATATCAGGACCACATGCTCCAGGATTTCCTTCCGGTGAGGCGGGTTCTGGTAGGATCAGGAAGCCCGTCTTTCAAAGAGTGACACCAACTGCTCATTACTTCACTGGGTGAAATGTTTCCAGACTCCAAAACACTTGCTGAAGTAGCGCTGGTCATTCCAGTATCCGTTGTAGCAGAACGGAGCTTCAGCCTCAAGAACAAAATCAAAACAGCCACGAGAAGTCGTCTGTCTGAGGAAGAGACGCAAAACCTGATGCTGAAGAGCAGCAGAGATCTCTCACCAGAAAAAAGAGTGTAAAAAACAACACAGAACTGCTCTCAAGTTAAAACTGAAAATGATTTTTTTTTCCTGTTTAATTTAAAGAAGCGTGTTCCACTCGCTGTGAGAACAATTTTTGTCTTTAAAAAGCTACTGACAGCAGGGTCGTTTTTATTATTGTCTATTACTTTTATCCATTATTTTGTCTTTCTGCCCAATAAGCAATAAAATTGCCCTGCATAATTAATGTTACCAGTTATATTTGAGTCACTTTTGCGACAACATGCTAAAATATACAATTATTAGCTGCTAGGTCTCATTATCGATTTTTTTAAAAAATGGGCGATCATTAATCATTATGACAGAATTTTTATGACCCTGTCTGTCAAAATGACGGACGGGTAAAACATCTAGCGCAACGTCTGATGTGTCGGGAAGGGGTTGCAATGAACACTTGTAAAGTAACACTGTCGGTTACTTGTGTGTATGGTAGCCCTGTAACGTTCTTATTAGAAAGTGAAACACCCTTTAAAAATTCAGTTTGCATGATTTTCAGTCTGTACGAAATGTAATCCTCTCAGAAACATTTTTTTAACATATATCGATATCAGTAAATATCAGTTATCGACCATAACAAAAATATTATTGGATATTGGTATCGACCATAATTTCTGCACCTCAAAAAGGCAGTAATAGGAGTTTCATTTGACAGCTTGAAAACTTCTCTGAACACCATAGGTTCACAGCTGAAGATCAGTGTCTGATGGTGTTTTGAAAGTACAGGATGCTGTTTTTGGATGTTCAGTTTTGGATGCATGTGCTGAACGATGAGTTTATTTTTTTTTCCTTTCTCCTATTTTTGTCTTCCCATCCACAGCTCAGTATCAGCCTAACCTTTACTGCTGTCATACTGTCTTTTATCAGTTTGCTCAGTAGCTGTTCTAAGAAGCAGGCAGGAAATGAAGCTCTTGACCTGTTGGCTGGATCTATTTCAGGCTGAGCTGGCATGAATCACAAAATATACTTGTTTGTTGTCGAGGAAACCAGTTCACAGAAGGTTTTTGCCTTCCCTCTGGCTCATTATCTAACAATTGCCACACTTTCCCACATAAACCAGTCTGTTTCATGTGTTTGCTAAAAGCAACTTTAAGCTTGATTCAGATAATCTAATTGAGTAACTTTTCATGTTTTAATGACAGCTTGGTTTACAATGTCACTTCAGAGAGAAGACACAGTTCTGCCAGCAAACCAGCCTCCACCTCGCCCTTCCCCGTGTCGGGCAGGAACAGGAGCAGCGGGAGTGGACTTGGGCCAGGTTTGGGCCCAGGGTCTGTAGTGACGAGTGGAAGCATCCTTGGTCGACCCTCCACTACTGGATCCAGTTTGTGCTCCTCTTCGACGTCGTCGTCATGTTCCTCCTCGAATCCCAAACTCCTAAAACCAGCCAAAGAGAAGCTGCCAAGCATTCAGCGAAGACCTCCTTCCTTTCCACCCTTCAGGATGCTCCAGCCAGACAAGATGTAAGTATAACCGAGCAGCACTGCAAGTATGTGTTGCTTGGGTTGTGAAATACAGTCACCATCCTTTTTCTAATCCAAACAACATTTTAAAATGCTGAACTAGAACAGGGGAATAAATGTTAATGCCAGCCACTGTTCATTTTGCTGTAATAAGCTGTGGACGCTTTGAGGAGACTGATTTCTGAGTCATTTAAGCTGAAACTTCAATTCCAACTAACTGATCAGTGTAGAGGTAAGAAACTATACTCTGAGACTCTGCAAGTAAATGGTGTTAAATAATTTTGTGAGCGTGGCTAAAGTAAGCACCACCAGCCTTTTGCACATTGCCCCAATCAAGTGGTTACAGCTTAAGAGTTTCAACAAAAACACTAAATGTACAACCTCATCTCAAGCATTTGTGGTATAAGTACAGTGTGTTTGGAAATCAGCAACAAAAAGACTCTTAGCTCTTCATCAGGAAAGATGCTCTATGGGTTATACATAGTCCATACTATAGGTCAGTTTTGACCTCTGTCTTTTCTGTCAGAATTTGCTCGTATTTTGACATTTCCAGATGAAATGCTGCTTCAAAGCTTATTTCATAGTCTATTTCAACAAAGTTACATTGAGAGTTTAACAAACAACTCATTCAACTAGACGGAAGAGAGAGAGCTACGGAAATGTTCGGTCCACTCATTTCAAAATGTACTTTTTTCTTCATATGTTCGGCTGGGTTTCCCTGTGCTGTCTGGAGAGAACATAAAACAACAGAGAAACTTATTTAAAGCAAGGTTTCTTGATGTTTCTCTGAGCCTTGTTGAGCTTCAGTTGAATGACGATAACGAAAAGAAAATTTTTGCACGACAGATATGATTTTTGAAGGCGTCCACTTGATCTGTCTCAGCTGGCTTGTATGTTCTCTTTGTATGTAAGTTTAGAAAGGTAAGATTATGTTCCAAGTTTATAAATCAACTTATCTCAAATCAACTTAGTCGTTGACACTCTTTGCAAAGTAAATTATGTTTTTTACCTCTGCAAGAAATCTTGGTGATTTGCTGTGCTCCTCACACGTTTATTTCACGCATCACTAGGCGTTCATTTATTACTCATTATTTCCTCCAGCTCTTTGTTTCCTAATTCTCAGTGTGCCTTCGCTCCTCCCAGCTGTGTAGCTCAGCTACAGCTTGCAAGGCTTACTCAGATTTCCTTTGTTAATTGTAACAGAACAACTTGAGTATTGCAACTCTGAGTAAGGAGGGAATGCAGTCAATACCCAGCTACGCATTGTGAAGTTGTATGGGTGGCAGCAGCAGCCTCCTGTGCATTTCACTTCATAGCTGACTTTTGACCTTCTTAGATAAAGTGCATCAGTAACTCACTGGTATGACGGTTTCTGAAAACTATGAACCATGCTCTGTACGCACTGGTCTACCACACAACATGTTCATACATTCAGTCTCCTCCCACGTCTCTTGCTCCAACTTTAACATGATGCACAGGAATTGCGCTGCCAACTGGCGCACAACAGCGTGGGTGACTATAGCATGGCTACAGTAACAAGTTAACACAGATGTATAAACTCGTCTTGATAATCCCTTAAAATCAGGCTAATTATATCTTGGAAAAATGGATCACATGGCCTGATAATGCTGAAATCTGTTCAGTTTCAAGTGTATAACAACTGATTTCCATCAAACAAAGTTTTCACTACGTGATCTTTTTTTTTCCCCTCACTTTTTCTTCTGATGGCACCAGCTTAAAGTTTCTTGTGGTTTAAGTTGTTTTTTTTTCTTGACACTCATCTTAATCTTAATCCAACAGCCTTCTGTAGTTTGTAATTGTAACTTGCCAGTATTACTCAAACACTGTTTCAAGGCTCTGTTTGGTCCCAAAATCCCAAAACAAGGCTTCTGTTTGTTGTTCTGCTTGTGACTCATACAACAGGTGCCTGCAAGTTAAGCTAGCACAAAGACATGCTGCACGCATCCTTGATGCCAAAAAATTGGCCTACTCAAGTGTGATTGATTTATTTTTGGGTATGTTTCTGCACTAAACTGGGTCACACTGATAATGGTAGTGAAACAGCGCACCTTTTAATTTATAAACTGTTACAGTATGAGTTTGAAAAGTGATTTTGTGTTAAAGGGGCCTTGGGTGATCAACTTGACAGCTGCAGTAGTAAGTTTGAGCATGATGGGAAATGGTTTGATTAGAGCACAGTTATATGTACACTTTTTCTTTGTTCTTCATGAGAAAAAAAAATATATAGTTCATGATTTAATCCTCGACATGATCCACCAATGGAGTTTTCTGTTTATTTTACACCGTCTCCTGTTTGTTCCTTTTTCTCAGTATTTGATATGATGATTTGATGGATCATATTAGATGTCTGTTTTGTCCTCCCAGCCCCATCCATACGTGCACATCTGTCTCTTACCATGCATTTCTCACTGGCTCCGTGTTTCTAACTCTCAGCTTCCTCCTTGCTGCCCTCTTCATCTCTGTAACCTTCTCTTCCAGCCTCACCCCGGCTGTCAAGGTGGAGAAGATGCATCTGAGGGTGGACTCGTCAGCTAAGCTGGTGCAGGCCCCATCTGCCCCTGCCACCACCTCATCCTCCTCCACATCCTCCTCTAGCACCACTGTGAGCTCCAACACTACCACCATCACCACCTCCTCCTCTTCCTCATCATCAGCCCTTAAACCAGGCCTTAACTGTCCCTCCATACCAAAGCCACCATTACTGGCCCCAGGTCAGATTCCAAACGGCAAGGGTCACCTCTCAGTCCTCTCCGACAAGAAGCAGGACGGCAGCAGCAGTGCCAGTAGCAGGCGCCACATAAACAAGAAAGTTACAGGTACACAATATTAACACCATGTTGCATTTGTTAACTTTACAAAGAATTATGCTTTATCAAAATAGACTACTGTAAATTTGATATATCAGAGGAAGGGATGTAAATAACAGGTTTTTCTCTCACACTTCTCTTTTGTACCTTCAGAGCGCGAGTTCAATCCAGATATCCACTGTGGCGTTGTGGACATTACAGCCCGGAAACCATGCACAAGATCACTAACATGCAAGGTAACCAAACTCTCTTTTATGTTGTATGTTCATCATTTGAAAGAAAAATGCACGTGACGTTTAACAGTTTTCCTAAAAAGCTAAACAGCGAAGGACCATTTTGATATTAACAAAAATGGTTTTGTGCCGTTTATCACATTAGATAAGATGCAAGATAAGGATCTGAGTTTTTAATACAACGTGTTGAAACACAATCATGTTAAAAGTACATGAAATAAACTACAGTGAAATATATATGCTTTAAAATAATTTACTGTGTGCATCACACCTCTGACACATCTAAGGACAACACAAGTTTATACTGCAAGACAATTGGCCCTAATGTGCACCCATCACAAAACGTCTTGACGTACATACACATAAAAACACAACTAAGGGGTAACGTTTTTTTCTCATACACAACTTTCAGTGTCCTACAAACCATTGTGTCCACAAGATCTAATGATTAGTAATGTCCTGTGCACTTTAAGCTGAAAAAAGATATTAATCTTTATTGACCTTTATTTTCCTGTACATAATAGAAACTTTTTTGGTCTTTATTTATGTTTGGGATCGGTGAATAACAACACTTACACTACATGCTAACATTCTTTGTACTCTGTATGTCAGACCAATTTTTCTCACAGCTGATTGAGTCCTTAGACTGTTGTGCATAAACCGTGACGTTTGGTGGGGGTAAGAGATGGCACAACTTTTTTACAGGCCACTTAGTAAATAATAGGCATTAATGGAGCGCAGATTGCTGAGTTGTCTAGTTTGCTCTCCATGAGGTTAGCCCTTGTGTGGGTGGCCCAGGTTCGAATCCAGCCTGTGGCCTCTTTCCTACATGTCACTCTCGCCATTTCCCCCTGTATCCACTGTCCTCTCCTATCCCATTAAAGGCACAAAAGCACCCCCCCCCCAAAAAAAAAAAAAACAAATAAAAAAATAAAATAAAAAAAAATGATAGGCTGTAATGTTTTGGTGCATTTCAAGGCACAGGTGTGTCATTATGCCACCTTTCATCTTGACTGTTTGTATCGGAGTATACAGGAAATAAACGCATAAGGCATTTACTTCATCTTTCACTGTAGTTTTTTTATGATATCAATGAACAATTTAAATTCAAGTTATTGTTTAAAAAGTCAGACCTTGAAATTACAAGCAACTATCTTGTAATTACAAGATAAGTGGTCCAAAAATGTTCCAAGTGAATGCATGTGCCATGTGCCTGTTAAATCTGATAAGAAGTCTGAATTTATGGAAGATTTTTTTTATTTGCTACTTCTTTTACATAACACTGGTTTTGTACCATGATCAGTTTTAATTGTGGCCTCTCAACTTTGGCTCAGTTTCACTTCATGAACACCCAGTTGAATTGTGAAAGACTCTTATAACAAATGACATCACAAGCCCCTAGAAGTCAGGTGACGTTCCTGGAGGCAGATAATAGTCAAAAGGCTCAGAGGTTGAAGTAAATGGTATTTAAATAGGGTGGTGTACTTACACATATAAGCCAAAACCTCTCAGTTTTCAGAATTAAAAATATAAAAAGGGGGATTATTCCTCTGGATTGTGAACACTCAAACGAGTCTTCCTTCTCAGCAATAATTCTGACCTTTGGCCTTTCTTGTCTCCCAACAGACACATTCCCTAAGCCAGCGGAGGGCAGTGCCAGGGCGGAGGAAGCGCTTTGACACACTGCTGGCAGAGCACAAAAACAGAACAAGGGAACGGGAGAGGGAGAGAGACCTCCACCAACCCCATTCCCAGCAAAACCCCTCTCTCAGGGACCCACACCCCTCCTCCCACCTTGCCGCTGCCCATGATGCCCACCAGGTTATTCATGGCAACGGCCCTGCCCCGGACACCACTAAGCCTTTGCCACTAAGCAAACCCAAATTTCACAGCCCTGGTCTTCCACGGTACGTCGTAGTCGAGATGCTTATTCTGGTTTTGTAATGATTTTCAAAAGTCCTGTAAATACCGTTTAATTTTTCCATTAAATAGTTTGTAATAAAAATTCTTGGCACACTCTTTCAGACTAAACAGCAGTCACGGAGGAGGTACCCCTGGAGATCCTGCTGTAATCCATGAGTCACCACACCACCCCCAGAGTACCCCTGACGGGTTTTCTCGACCCTCCAGTGATGAGGGAGAAAATGAAGAACGGGAGGACAACTCTGACAAACTGGACTGTCACTATTCAGGTTATCACCCTCGGCCGGCAGCTGTAAGTGAACCTCATCAACACTTCTCTCTCATTAGCTCTACATTTTTTAAACTGAACAGAACTGTGCATTTTCAGAAGCTTATCTTTTGTTTGTTTCAGACACCACCCTATCGGAAATTGTAACTCTAAATCTTTTTTCACATTAGCTTGGGGTGTTTAATCGGTTCCTTGTTTTTGGTTCTCTTTCCAGTATTGTACGTTTGGAAGTCGACTGTTTGGAAAAGGCTGTTACTCCTTTGACCGTCGGTGGGACAGAGTGAGATGCACCCTAACCACAATGATGGACAAGCATGTCAATTCTCAGATGTGGAAGTAAGTCTTTCCAGTTCAGTTGATATGTATAAAGGCTGGGTGAAAACATAAAGGTGCATCTCAGTAAATTATGATTTTTTTTTTAAATTTATTTATTATTTATTTAATTTTTTTAAGTGATTTCTTTTTAAAGATTAGTTTATATAGGTGGGCTGCACGATGGTACAGTGGTTAGCACTGTTGCCTCACAAAAGAAAGTCTACAGTTTGAATCTCAGTTCAGGCAGGTTGTGCCTTTCTGTGTGGAGTTTGCATGTTCACCCCGTGCATGTGTGGGTTCTCTCTGGGTACTCCGACTTCCTCCCACAGTCCAAAAACCTGCTCATCAGGTTAATTGGTAATTCTAAATTGCCCGTAGGTGTGAGTGTGAGACAGGTTGTCTGTCTCTGTGTCACCCCTGTGATTGACTGGAGAGGGTGTACCCTGCCTCCTCCCTGAAGACAGCTAGTAGAAAATGTAAGTGGTAGAAATGAACGAGTTCATGTAGGGGGTCTGTGGCCCAGCGGTAGAGTGAACTCCTCTAAATTGGAAGGTCAGAGTTTGAACCCAGGTCTTACTGCCCACATTCCAAAGTAACCTTAGGTAAGGCACTTAATCTTCTCCAAACTGACCCTGGTGCTGTGCCATCAGTGCATGAATGGAATTAGTTAGGACTGATGGGTGCATTACATAATAACAGTCCTATCTGACTGTGACTTGTAATGTATATCATTATCATCAACCATATATGTCTGTATTTGTAGCACATAGTGATATATTTTGAGTTTTCTTCTAATATTTTGAAGATTTTAATCAAAATTATACAACTTAAGATAGTTGGATTGTCAGTAATATAATTAGCAAACTATGGGGTTTGGCACTGCGGGTAAGTGGTAAGTCTCACCAGCATCTCCCTGAACCTTGTTGCACCTGTCCAAAAATGATCTAAACTGGGTTGTCCTTGTTAGCCTGACACCAGCCTCAGTCTGCTGTGTATGAAGCCTTTCCAAGGTCTTTTCACGTCCATTAATCTGCTTCAGTTCAGCACTGTGTAAACAGCCATCCTTACAGCTAAAACCACCTGCAGCTTACCCTCACCCTTTTGGAAGCTCTGAATGGTCATCATCTGGACATCAGTCACATCAACAGTCTTGCCAGTAGTTGCAGTTGTTTATAACTAGACTAAAAGAAAGAACAGAATAGCATTTCACTGACTCTGAATGAAAAATTCTGATATTTTGAGAAATGAAATTTGGTTTATTTCTACAAAGTAGAAAGATGGTTAAAGAATTTCAGTTTACATGGAACGAGTTTAGAAAATATTTAATGTTAACTTTCTTTCTTACGTAACTGACAGAAAATGTTCTTTTAATGATATCCATAATTTATTGAGTTGCATCTGTAATTTTTTCCTCCTTGTCTTTTTCTGTCAGGATTCTCAACCACTTTATCAGCATTATTTATAAATGTTATTAAAACTCATTGCAGGAAAATCCCCTTGGCCTTGGAGAACTCCTCCTCTGTTGCACCTACGCATAGGACAAGCACAAATTCCCACAGTAGCACTCCCTCTTCAGGCTTCCTGGCTCCCCCTGCCACCCTGCCCCAAACTCCTTATAGCCAATCCTACGAGGGCAAATCTATGCTCTCCTATGGGACCACCTTGAATGCCCGCAGCTCCCCTCAGGGCGGGGCTGAGCACCCGGCCTACGGCATTACGCAGGCCCGACAAGTGTCTTCGTCGCCGCAGATGCCTTCAGCCCACTCGTCCTCCTCCTCCTCAGCTCCTTCCCAAGCCTCAGGCCGGGCTCTCAAGTCCCGCTCCTCCAGCAGCAGCAGCACTACCAAGTCGTCATCGTCCTTTAGGCCCAAAGAGGTCTCCTCTGGCTCCTCCACCCATGCCACCTCCAACTCCACAGGTGGGGGCAGCAGCGGAGCCAACAGTAACAGTAGCAGCACTAGCTTCAGCTCTGGGAAGAAAAGAAAGAACAGCTCTATTCTGTCTTCATCCCATGGCCCTCCTGAATCCTCCTCTTCTAATGCCAACTACTCTTCCTCCTCCTCCTCCTCCTCTTTCAAGAAGAACTGTGCAAATGTCGGAAGCTCAGGGAGCACCTACCATCATGGCTCATCAGGTCCTGCATCCTCGTCGTCATTATCCTCCTCCCACAGTGGAGTTCACAGTGTGGGACTAAACTGTGGCCCCACTGTGCGGACCAACTCACTCAGCCTCAAAGCCGAGCCCTCTGGGGGATCAGCAGGCAGCTCCTCGGGGCCACCAGCACGGGGTCCTCCCTCAGGCAGCCCGGCAGAGTCCATCAAGCGCATGAGTGTGGTGATGAACAGCAGCGACTCCACGCTTTCTCTGGGGCCCTTCGTACACCACCAGTCCTCATCAGACCACCACACCAGCTTCAGCCACCACCCCTCAGACGGCCGCCTGGAAGGCAAGAAGCGCAAAACCTCTCCTGCCTCCAGCGGCATCAATAGTGGAGTTGGGGGAGGAGGACTCGGAGGAGGTGGTGGTGGAGGAGGAGGGCCAGGGGTGGGACCGGGACCAGGACCAGGACCAGGTAGACCCAAAGTGGCTAAGTCACCTGCCATTAATAACGTCCATGGGAAACATGGGCGGAGCATTCCAGGGACACCAGGGCTGCCCAACAACTCCCATTTACATCAGGTGAGTTTTACACCAAACCTCATGCCTGCCTTTTCAGTCCTATGGAACACCAAAGAATTACACCTCTCACATTTCATTTCATCCACAGAGACATTAGAAAGACTACAGTTTTATTCCCTTGATAATCAGATGCTTTCCAGATAATCAAATGCTTGGGTTATTCAGCTTTAAGGTTTCCAGAATGTTTAGTACTTGAGTGTCTCTCACTACCTGGTGCTTTAAAACAACGAGGTCTCCATTATTTGCAGGTATGATACTATCCTACAGCAGATCAATTATTGAACCTTCCTTCTCCTTTTTGTTTCCCAGCCAAAGGCTCGTCCCTGACAGCGGTATCCGGCTTCTGGGTATGGAAGCAGCGGGCGGACGGGGAATAGTCTGGAGCAGCCCGTTTACTGCTCTGGACTGCACGAGGCCTTCTAAAGTCAAACCCACATTACTCTCAGCTTCCCACAATCCTCAGGGTGGAGATGATCTGGACTGCCCAGTGAAGTCAATGTGGTCCTATTTCTCCCAAAGCCATGTGTGTGTGTTAGTGAGTGTAAATGAGTATGTGTGTGTGAGAAAGAGAGCGTAGAGGTGGTACTGTGTGGGGAACGCGTGGAGCACCAGGGGTTCTAGTGAGCTAGAATAGGACCCTTTACACAAGTGTTATCCCCGTATTCTTAGAGGTCTTCCTGTCTGCTTTGAAGAAGGAGGAACAATAGAAACAGCAATGAGCTGCCGGCTCATTGGGTTCAGGTTAAGGGCTGCAGCAACAAGCGGTCATGATGCTGAGCAACTGGGGAGACAACAAGCTGATCTCCTCTGTGTTCGTAAGAATGACTGTGTGATTGTGTACGTGAGTACGAGTATTTTCGTCATGTCAGATTCTACTGGACTACTGGAATTTCCGACTTAATTACACCCCCAGCGCCTGATCTCAGAAGCCTTGGATGGAGAGCAAGAGGAGCAGCAAACCGTTACTTTCAACATCTTAAATCACCTTGTTGGTTTGCTTTCTGTTTGTCTGACTCTCGAGCTGGCACGTTGAATAACCTCGGGCCACACGCAGTTGCCGGAGAGAAGCCCCTTGGGACGATCGGGCCAACTTTTATTATCCAGAATAATTATGCAAGTGTTACCTTTTAATGATTTCTTACAAGCTTTTTACACTGAACTACAAAGAGTCTTTGTAGACAAGGTGGACACAGTTGTGTTTTCAAATGTGAATAGGACGCCTGATGTGCCCATTCGATTGAATCTTATGTCAGAGAGAGAGAGAGAGAGAGCTCAGTCTTTAGGACACCTGTTAATTTTCTGAATCTTTCCATTGTGCAAAATGACAGCAACAGTAGACCTACCCCCAACTGTGAACAGCACTAAAGAACTACTTACTCCACGGGCACTGCTTAGTTGTCGTCAGAGCTAGCCAACAGCTGCTTCCAGCTTTGCCAACTACTTTGTGTTTAGTATCTAAAAAGCTAGCAGTCTTGCTATGAAGCGGTGATGGTGCAATGCCTGTGTGGATATGAAGAAAAATCTGTGCAAACCCTCTTGTTATTGCCACAACTGACCTACTTTTACCCACAAGGCTGTGTGAATGTCCACACCAGCTGTGGGAAGATGTGAATTGTAATTTTTCCCACCTTGGGAATCAGGTATGGTACGTCTTAACTGGAGCAAACTTTATGCACATCACCCGTCTCTGTGGGTTGGATTGTCCCTCCTGTGTGTAACCACTACGCTCGCTCTGTTCAAACTTTCAATGCCCTGCTGGAACACTAAGGTGTGCGTATGTGTGGAGAGAAGATTTGTCGCAGTAGATGGACAGGCATTTTACTCTATTCCTTTGTCAAAATGGAGTCTTAAATCAGGCAATACTTGCCCATTTTGCTGGGACGTTTGCATTTTTTGAGTGCTATTGTACAGGTTTGATGGTGCGAGATTCATAGAGATGGCTTCATGGGACTTCTTTAAACTTTAGGCAACAACTTTTCATTTATAGAACCTTCACTGATGTCAGATTGTAACAAGTGGAGTAGTTTTTTAAAGAATCATTTATCTTGTAGCCTATGTATCAAACAAGTATTGAATCTCCCTATTTGAGAACACGTATTTTGTTAACAAATTGTACATAGAGAAATATGTATTTTTGCACAGGCATTTTTCATACAAGCTGAATATTTGGTACAATTGAAAAATAAAAAAATTATTTATTTAGTTAAAAAAAAAAGTTGAAAAGTCAGAGTGGTTCACTGCCAAGTCTATTAAATGCAATACACCTATATGTAGAAGGTGAAGCATCTCATGAATCATGTACTGAAAACCTTTAAGGAACAAAGTGTCGCCGCTGTAGCATGTGTCTGTCTGACGGAGGAAACCTTTATTCACGGTTCAAGGTCTCAATCACATGTGCTTTTACACGACATTTTACGTTGCCTCTGAATCAACACAGCAGGAGTTCCGTTATGACCCAATAAGCCTGTGATTTTCAAATGTCCTGCAGGCTTGAAGCTGTGCCCTTTGTCCAACCAGGCTCCACAGACTCTCAAAACACTTTGTAGACCTTAATCACATTTCATGATTGAAACACTTGAGTTCTTTTTTAAAGGTGGAAGGGACTTAAGCAATCATTGCAAGAAAGAGACACTTCCAACAGTCCAACTGCTTGCATTGTTGTTGCCAAACAAGTAATTTGAATCACAGCTTTTAAAGACACTAGTTTGCAGCTTTTAAAATAAAAAAAAAAAGATATCAAATTAAGAAAGTGCCTGAATTTGTTTCACCCTGACTGTTTGAAGACAGTATTCTTTGGGTTGTTTTACCTTACTTGAATGTTAGAAGTGTTTAGGAGTTTGCTTTTAAATCTGCCTATGAACCCCAGTTGTGGTAAAACCTGAGCTTGTCAGCTGCCCATTGTGAAACACTTACATGTTGTGTGTTTTTCTTTAGAGAGGGGGTTATCGGAGGTTTCCAAACAAGACATCGACATTTGTCAGCCTCAGTGTGTGGCTTTAAGCCTCGTCTGGTTTACTGGGATATTTGTACACACAATCTTTAATCAAGTGTTTTGTTTACCCTTGAACTCAACTGACATCCAAAAATGTTTCCCATGAGCAGAAATATTGTGCGGATGTTTTTTTTTATGAGCACCATAGACTTGGAATGTGAATGTGAGAGAGAATACAGCTCGTGTTTGGGAGGAAAAATGAATCCACCATTCATACAATGTAAAAGTGTGTATAGATTTCTTTTGTATACATTATCAGAATCATTTTCAGCTGGACTTATGTATTGGCTGCTATGTAATTCATGAACAAAACATAGGTTAGAATTAATATTTAAAGAAAAAAGATTGTATAGTATATTTGTTTTGTAACAAGTTTCTGTAAATAAAATAATTTATACTGCTATTTATATGAAAACATGTCTCCGCCTCTTCCCTGAAATCAACAAAGTCAACAAACACATTTCCAACAGTTAAACAAATTTTATTATATACACATCAGAGTCACTTTGTCAACTTAAACTACAGGATCAGGCATACAAAGGAGCAAGGTGTAAGTCTTGCCTTGGTGAGAAAATATGGCCTCGGTTGTTACATGTTGATAACTCTTGACAGCTTCTGGACTCTGTTGAGCAGCAGGTCTCCTTTCTTGATGGTTTCCTGGTACTGCCAGTTTTTGCTATCGGGTCTGAAAGGAAAAATAAAAGTGCTTTAGAGTTCTGTCTGGGCTTACTGACATAACTCTGGAAGTATTTACAGAATTTTACCTGTTTGTTTCCACGATCTCATTTACTTTATCAATTTTACAATGGAGGCGGCCAGCAGCTATGAACCGGGACAGTTCCCTGAGGAAGGAGAGGAAGTTTGATCAGCAGAAAAAAAAAGAACATCTAATATTATTTTCCTAAATCAAATTCATTTTGAATTTGATGGCTGCAACACGTTCCAATAAAGCTGGGACAGAGGCATGTTTACCACTGTGTTACATCACCTTTACTTTTATCAACACTCGATAAGTGTTTGTGCACTGAGGACACTAATTGTTGAAGCTTTGGAGGCTGAATTTTTTCCGATTTTTCCTTGATGTACAACTTCAGTTGCTCAACAGTCCGGAGTCTCTGTTGATGTTTTTTGCGCTCCATAATACACCACACATTTTAAATGAGAGACAAGTCTGGACTGAAGGCAGACCAGTCTAGTACTTGCACTACTTTTACTACAAAGCCACACTGTTGTAACACGTGCAGAATGTGTCTTGTCATTGTCTTACTGAAATAAGCAGGGATGTCCCAGAAAAAGACGTGGCTTGGATGGCAGCATACGTTGCTCCAAAACCTGTATGTACCTTTCAGCATTAATGGAGCCTTCACAGATGGTCAAGTTAGCCATGCCATGGGCACTAACACACCACCATACCATCACAGATGCTGGCTTTTCAACTTTGCGCTGATAACAATGTAGATTGCCCTCCGTAGTGTATTCAATTGAAAATAGATTAAACAGGATTTTCAAATGATTGTATTCTATTTTTATTTACAATTTGCACAACCTTGGAATTGGGGTTTTACGCTAAAACTTCACAGAGTAATCCCCTTTTGGCTAGGAGTCGTATAGTTGAGTGTTAAAACGTGTCCATGTTCTCACTTTCCTTGTAAGTACACAGTGAACGATCAGAAAGTAAATTATAAAAGTTCAATGAAAATTTTGACATTAGTCAATACTAACGCCTGCTTCTATTAAGAGAACAGGAGAAGCTAATGCACCTATTTTTTGAGCCTTTGTCTTATTTTGTTGCACTTTGAACTCCAGCCTCATAATTTGCCATGAACAGACCGGAAGATTCCACCTAATTCTTTAAGATTCTTCTGAAACAATGCTGATCTGTCTTGAATCTAAATATGTAGCACAAGCTTATCTGACAGAAGAATGTAAATGCTCTGTAACACCTGCACCCTGAAACTGTGATGAAAAAAAATGTCTAACCGGTATCATTGATTCATTTTCTCATGTCTCAAGAGGATTTGGAGAACAAGCACTCACTGGTCAATGAATTCGGTGCTGACACCAAATGCTTCAGCCATGTAACCCAGGGTGAGGGAGCGGTAGGACTCCAGCAGCTGGCTATAGGCCTGGATCCTCATCTCCCTCACGTAGTAACGGTAGTGTGGTGCAAAAAGCCAGTCCTTCTTCATCTCCTGCTCCACCATGGCTGTGGAGAGAATCACGGTCGTTATGGAATAACACACAATTGACTAGAAAATAGTTTCTTTGTAGTTTTTAAATGATTCATGGTTCTAGAAGAAAAACTTCCTCACCCAGAGACTGGAAGAAAACAGAGTAACGGCACTCGTACAGGGAGAACAAATACTGGCGGACAGAAGGCAGACTGTGTAGCACCTCCAAGATCTCTGCTCCCTTTATTACCTGAGCAACACAGAAAAACATTTGCAGACTTTAACAGATGTACCAGCTACGGATCACCTCAGGATCATCTTTCCACTGCCTACAGACTCATACGAATACAAACTCTTTCTCTATGTAGTCTACCTTTTCTCGGAGGTCAGGCCTCTTGAGGGCAATCATGCAGACGTAGACGGTGTAGGTGACAAAGGTCTTGTAGTCCATGAGCTCATATGAGGTGAAAGTGGACACTGTGTCAAGGAAGAGTTCAGCAGCTTGTTTGAAGTCTCTGATAGCCACACAGTACAGGCCCTGGTACACCTTTAGACGATTCCTCCGGTCCCAGTCGCCCCCCTCCTCAATGAGACTGTGGATACAGAGGTGGATGAGTACTGAAAAGAGTACTGACACTGTGGGAATGTTTCAGGGTGAGGATTCAAGAGCTTTTACCTCTTTGCTTTCTCTGAGTTGCGTGTGATGAGGTCACTGTCCATGTAAAAGAGGCCAATCCTCAACAGGTAGAATACGATATCCAGCCTGTGACCCAGGGCAACCGTCTTGTCATAGGTCTTTCTAAAAGCAGTCAGAGCGCCCTCCTGTGGACAAAAAATATGATTTGAATTACTGTACATCAATGATTTAATATTCACTTCAGGAGGTCAACTGTAAAGTGCAAGTAAAATAGACAAGCTGATGTTTTATATTGTGGATCTGAGAGTGTGATTTGTTTGATGAAAGGCAACCTGCACACAGGCTTGGGGGGTTTGGAGGTTTTTGAGTCTGATACAAAGAAACATTGATGAATGTGAGAAAACATCAGTGATGGATCTTTGACAGATGCTGCAATAACAAGCTGCTGTCACAGCTGGCAGTAGGTGTTCACTCTAAGCTTGTTTTAGTGAATGTTGTTCTGCATATAATGAACTAATCTGTGGGAAACAGGAACAGGTCTATGCAAATAAAACACTGAGGACTGTCTGCCCCAGAACTCAGCGATATCCCTTTCCAGCTCTGACACTCATATGTCCTCTACTAGGAAAGTCATATTGCAAACCTCAATGACACAACTGTCAGTACTTAGTGAGATGCAACATGAAAGCCAGTAAAAAACAGATAAATAAGGGTGAAAGCAAGCATTAGACAACATAAGCCTTTGTTGAAACTAAGGGGATAATATCCATCCATTTCCTACTTTCCTGAGGGACAAATCAGGTTTTCAACCAACAACCAGATAATTGAATCACAAAAACTGAAGTCAAAAGTTAACACGCATGCTGAATTCTTATTTAAAGCAAGGTTATGGGACACATATAGGCTGTTTTTTTTTCACCTCATGCAGGTATACTTCATTCAGCACAGATTGTTAGATTCAAGCGGCAGGGGGTCAGATGCGTCTGTGTAGCTGTGGGAAAGATTTAACATGTCTCAAAACAAAAGGTTAAAGAGACTCTTCACGAAATTTTGTTTGGGGTGCCATGAGGTCTGGACTCACTTTAACACATACAGTTGTGCTTCCACACAAGTTTACATAGCCTGGCAGAATTTGTCATTTTCCCCCCCCATTTCTTTAACAGTGTTAAAAAAATATCTTTGAATAACTTTTCATATTCTTTTCCTGATTTATTAAGTTCAACTACCTGTTCTCGCAAGTCCTTGGACTGATTTTGTGCTTTCCCAAAAGCCCAGTATCCAGAAAATCTGTGCAGCTTTAGATGGCATCCACAGAGTTCTCTCCAGAGCTTAGAAACTCAATGACTAATTATACATAGACGCACATGACACTAAAACAAGTGCCAGGTGTGGGCTCTTACTACTAACAGCCTTTTAAACCTGTGTGTGTCAACCTGTGTAGTAAACAGACCAAAATTCAAGGGTATGTGAACTGTTGATGGGGGCCACGTGGGTGCTTTTAGTTATCATTACGACTTAAAAAGGGCATAAACAGTTCTGTTATGATAAATGTCTTCACCTGACTACTATCTTTGAATGAAAGAAAGGTTTCTTCATGATCTGAGGGTTGAATTTTCCACAAAAACAATGGCCATTATTTTTTAACTTTGACTGTGCAACTGTGGTTCAGTGGTAGTGTCATTGTCTCTCGAACGGAAGGTCGAGAGTTCAATCCCAGCTCCTGCGTCCTTGAGTAAGACACTGAACCCCAAACTGTGGCCAGTGGTGTGTAAATGGGCATGGATGGGTCAGATCAAAAACTGATGGTACCTACCATAAAACTTTCTATGGTAGTGTGTGAATGTGGTGTTGATGGGTGAAAGAGACTAGCAGTGTAAAGCCCCTTGAGTGGTCAGATAGACTAGAAAAGTGCTTCAAGTACTGGACCAGTACTGGTCCAATTTCTGCAAAGGTATGTAAACTTGTGAGCACGACTCTGCTTTATGAATGGTGGTTGAAGAGTTACCTTGTCTCCAATTCGGATCAGATATTCAGCTTTGGCCATCATAGCATCTCTTATCTCGCTCTCTCCCAGGTTCTTCTCTGCATCCTCCAGCACATCATCCAGGCGCTTCAGCTCCTCCTCGTTGGCCTTTTTCATTTTACTCAGGAGGTCACTGTCCAGCTGCCACTTGAGATCTTTACACAGACCCTCATAATACGGTGCCATGTCTGCAGACACGAAAGAAAAATTACTTGAGTAGAAATGTAAGCACTTAATATCGAGATTATAACATGAAGCCTTGTTATAATTACGGTTGATTCTGGTTTAAAGACTTGACACGTAACATCATTTGAGAACCAAACAACACAAACCTAAGTGTTTTACCTGAAGAGTTTGCTTTAACTTCAAATCAGAGATAAATATTTGAACATTTTTTTAATATATATATATCATTTAATATGATGCAAGTGTGTAAGAACATGAGCCTATGAACAATTGTTTATTTACTGTCCAGCTGAGTTTCATAAACACCTGCGTAAGTATTTCGTGATTGCTGGCTGACGCTTGCTAATAGCTAGCTGAAATGCTAATTCCCCCCCTTAGAGTCCCCGCTGTCAAATTTGATTTATTTTAGATGTTTTTGTCAGTGGCAATAACACAAATAAGCGACCAGTAAATCACTTATGTGCTTAAAGTTGAGTATTTATCATACAGCTTTCCAACAGTGGCTACCGTTAGTTCCGGTAGTGCAGTTTTCTGCTAACTCACTGTTCACTTTGATCGCGTCCATGAGCTCAGTCTTCACTTTAGCATCCTGTCTGTGGCCGTCCATCGTCAGCAGGAACTTCAGCTGTGCTATCCTCAGGTCGGGGTTCTTGGGCAGACCCTCTTCCTCCAGATTCTCCAGCGGCATTTTGATCTACAAATACTGACTCAACGATACAAAGTAAGGGTTTTTCTTTGTTAGGACCAGTAACTGTCGTTACCTGCTAGTCTACGATGACTACGGAAAACACTCAACTGCTTTGTTTCCGGTGGAGCGTCAGACTGTGAGGGGAGAAAAGAGCGGAGCAGGCTGACATTAAACCACAAACTAAATGTGTACTGCCCTCTGCTGGACCCAGGCGACACATTTGCTCTATTTGGAGGTCGATGTATTGTGCTAGTGGTGCCAGACCGGCTACTTCAGGGGAAGAACAGTGGCTTAACATTTAATGCTACCGTGATTAAAAATGTGAATTTTGAAGACCATTGCGATTTGTTAATTCTGTTTCATACTGACTTTTTTTTTTACACTGAATATTGTGAACTTTTCAATGAGAGAGCCCATTGCACATTTGAACCCTGCTTTGAAAAAAAAAAGTCTATCATAATAAATTTGAATTTTGATGGCCAACTCCAACTGTATTCTGAGGTCTCTGTGTCTTGAATCGCAAGATTTAATAAGCAGGAGTAGACCAATAAACACCAGAAAAAAAACTTCCTAAAGGAAACCATAAAGCCCAATCAAAGTTGTTGTGGGCCAAGGGAGATGGTAAACCAAAGTTTTATGAACATAATTTGCCATAAACTGCTCAAAAGGAACCAAAGTGCTGGTGTGATCGCATTTAACACACCCAATGCTGATCATTACATCTGTGTGATCCTTCTGTTATGCAATGCGATTGGCAAAGTATTATATTACATTGTACTTTACTTGTCAAGCAAATTGTGCTATTGGGAAGTCCTACTCCTTTTATAATGTAATAAAAAACGTCAGCAAATATAAAAGATAGACAAAGTGAAATACATAGAGGAAAGTGACAGATTTCAAGTGTAAAAGAACCTGTGGAGTGCTGTAGGCTACTTTGAGGGCTGCTCTCTGAAAACAAAGGCATTTATAAAAAAAAAAAAATTAACATTATTATTAATTAATGGATTGCTCAGTTTGCTCAGTTGTGCTGCTCTGCTGTCTAAGATGAATAAGAGCATGCTGTGTGAGACCTTACAGTCAGACAAACATATTTCAGTCAAGAATTTTTCCATTTTCAAAAGAAATTTTCATATACATACAGAAGCTGCTGATATAAATTTGCAGGAAAAATATTTGGAAAGTTCAGCATATTCCATCAGTTATTTAAGAAAGTAAAAACGTAATCTGTTCTGGCCTCATTATATGCAAATTTATCCGACAATTATGGCCTCTAGTCAAAAAATTAAAATTAAAATGTTTCAAAACTGAATTTTTCAAACAGAATAAATAGCATGTGTTTCTAAATGCAGTTCAGTACACACAAACAAAGCTACCGAAACATAGTGGCTGTTCAAAGAGTAATGTACTGTAGTGTATAAATGTGATGCTGGCTGGAAAGGCAACGTGTGGTCAGTAAAACAACAAAGAGAGACTGCAGGCTTGAAAAGATTGTCCAGAAGAGTTTATTCATAAACTTATGAAAGCCTCAGAAGGAGCTGATTCAGGCCAGTTACAGTGCGTCAAAAGCCACCACACACTCTCCAGGACAGGAATAACAACTGTCCCATTCCTAATGTTAAGCCACTCCTGAACCAGAGACAAAGTCAGTGTTTATCAAATCCATCCAAAGTCAATGCAGCTGTGTACCAGGGGATTCATGCTTCCATCTGCTGACAAGTTTTATGGAGATGCTGATTTTCTTTTTAGCAGGACTTAACACATACCTGCAACATCAAAATACTTACCAAATAGTTTGCTGATGATATTATTACGCTTGATTGTCCAGTCATCCTGACCTGGACCCCATTAACAATCTGTGAGATACTTGTCAAGAGGAAGATGAGAAACTTCTCACCCAAAAAAGGATTAAGTTCATTTTCTCCCTCTAAATTCTACACACAACACCCCATATTGACAAAGTGAATTTTTTTCAATTTTTGAAATTGCTTAAAACATAAAAATCCAAGAAATCACATGTAAGCTACATAAGTATTCACAGCCTTTGCTACAAAGCTCAAAATTGAGCTCAGGTTCATCCTGATTCCTCTGATCATCCTTGAGATGTTCCTACAGCTTAACTGGAGTCCACCCGTGGTAAATTCAGTTGATTGGACATGATTTGGAAAGGTACACACCTGTCTAAGGTCCCACAGGTGACTGTGCATGTCAGAGCATAAACCCAGCATGAAGTCAAAGGAATTCTCTGTAGACCTCCAAGACTGGATTGTCTCGAGACACAAATGTGGAGAAGGTCCCAATGAGCACAGTGGACTCCATCATCTGTAAATGGAAGAAATTAAGAACCACCAGGACTCCTTCTAGAGCTGGTGGCCTGTCTAAACTGAGCAACTGGGGGAGAAGTGCCTTAGTTAGGGAGGTGACCAAGAACCTGATGGTCACTCCAGCAGTGCTCCGTGGAAAGAGGCGATCCCTTCAGAAGGACAACCATCTCTGCAACAACCCACCAATCAGGTGTGTGTGGTAGAGCAGCCAGATGGAAGCCACTCCTTCATAAAAGGCACATGGCAGTCCGCCTGAAGTTCGCAAAAAGGTACAATATTCAGACCATGAAAAAGAAAATTCTCTGGTCTGATGAGACAAAGATTGAACCGTTTGGCATGAATGCCAGGAATCATGTTTGGAGAAAATCAGACACCACTCATCACCTGGACAACACCATCCCTACAGTGAAGCATGATGGTGGCAGCATCATGCTGTGGGGATGTTTTTCAGTGGCAGGAACAGGGAGACTAGTCAGGATTGAGGGAAAGATGAACGCAGCAATGTACAGAGACATACTGGGTGAAAACCTTTTCGAGAGAACTTTTGACCTCAGAATGGGGCGATGGTCCATAAAGGACTGTAAGCACACAGCTAAGATATCAAAGAAGTGGCTTCAGAACACCTCTGTGAATGTTCTTGAGGGGCCCTGCTAGAGCCCAGACTTGAATCTGATCAAACATCTCTGGAGAGATCTGAAAATGGCTGTGCACTGACACTTGAGAGGTGCTGCAAGGAGGAATGAAACAGAAACTGTCCAAAGATGGATGTGCCAAGCTTGTGGCATCATATTCAAAAAGACTTGAGGCTGTAATTGTTGCCAAAGATTCATCAACAACGTACTGAGCAAAGGCTGTGAATAGTTAGTTGTTTTCAAAAACTTCAAAAAAAGCTTTTTCACATTGTGATTATGGGGTGTTGTGTGTAGAATTTATTCCATTTTGGAATGAGGCAGTCACATAAACAAAATGTGGAAAAAGTGACACGCTGTGAATAGTTTCAGAGAGCACTGAAATTTATCCATGTTTATAGATCTTAATTTTCAAAATCCTTTTTTGATTGACCATTGACAATATTGTACCAGATTTAATTTTTTTTTCTTATTTTCATGAGCTTTAGGCTATAAACAAAATTAAAACAAATTGATAAAAAAAAGAAGGCCAGATGTATTTTACATGCAATGATTATAGCATATTAGAACATTTTCAAGACCTTCAACTTTAAGGAGATATATATGTACATATATTACCTCTTTATCTGCCCAAAAAAATCTCTATATTTGGCTTTGTTGACTGGACAGATAAAAGCTACTGTGAGATTACCCTACATCTAACAAATACAATCTTCTGTAACCAAAGCAAGCTTGATCAGATGGTTTGTTTTGCAGAGCGACCTGCACTCCACATGGCAGATGAGTTACCCACACGGGGAGAACATTGTCACATCATTTTGTAGCCATAAAGTCCAAAAAGTTAATGATAACCAGTCTGAAGTACTTCACAGAGAGTGGTGCAGCCTGGACGCATGCACTTTACAGTTCACGACAGTGAGGACAGAATGGAAACATTTCTGCAAAAGCTGGTAGGTTTTTCTAAACTGAATTCTACTGAAGTCCATTTACATAAAACTCTTGCATTTTAAATTCATACTTAAGGAAAGTTAGCGGGACAGTTAAGACAGTGACATAAATGTAAGCAAAGGTCTTTACAAATGTATTTTTCTGTATTACTAAGCATTACAACAAAGAAGAAATTCCAGTTAGAAGAGAAAAGGTTTAGAAATGATAATCTAATGTTTGACACTAACAGGTTGTTTTTTTCTGTCATAACTCAGTGACTCAGCTGAACTGCAGCTTTCAGCTGAGTCATTTTGGTTTTTCAGCTCCTGAGTTACTTTTTAAACTAGTCATTCAATACCAAAAATAACACCACACACAACCCTGAATAGGATAAGTGGTATAGAAAATGAATGAATGAATGGGTATTATCTTTAGACACAGAGTACCAAATGATGCTATCTAGAGAGATACAGATGGGAGAATAATCTCACCTGACGGATCAAGATTTAGTGTGACGGAATCTTTTCGTAATGCATCTCAAAATTTTCTTTTCACTTTGTGTGATATACAGTTCAAACAAATTGTGACTTAAATATAATATTGGTTTTAGGTGTGAAGGTCCAGAACAACTACAGTATGTCTGTAAATGTTTTGTAATACTGTTATCTTGGGATGATCTGGTAATTGATTTGATATCTTAGATGATAGAAGACTACTGAGCCACAATCAGAGAAACTCAAATGTTAATCAAGGAGCATCAAGTAGCTAGAAGAAGTAAGAAGAACCAGCAAGAAATATGCAGGTTCTTTTCAAGAGGTAATGGAATCATCCAGTTAAAAGCTAGAAAAATTTCACATTGACAAAAATAATGATAAACAGCTTCTATCTGCTTCTGTAAGGACAAGATTTATCAGTTTTATTATATAGTGACATCAAACCATTTATTTAACACACTTTTGGATTTTTTAAAAATCATTTACAAGAATTAATATCAACCCGTCTTTGAACATGGACAATAGTTTATGATGTTAACATCAGATGGATCACCTAATTGCCTAATTTCCAGCTGACACATACTTTACATACATTTTTTATTTCTCTGCTATTAAAAGTCTGTCAGTTATGGGGCCTGGGATTTTAAGACCTCACTTGAGGCGATGTGTATATTTTCAATCTTTCAGAGCAAATTTCTGAAAAGATTCATTTAGCATGTAACTCATGCTTTGTTTTACAAAATATTACAGCCCTTATTATGGTGTTACACACACACACACACACACACATACACACACACACACACACAAGTGTGTGTGTGTGTGTGTGTATATATATATATATATATATATATATATATATATATATATATATATATATATATATATATATATATATATATATAGAGAGAGAGAGAGAGAGAGAGAGAGAGAGAGAGAGAGAGAGAGAGAGAGAGAGAGAGATATAGATATAGATATAGATATAGATAGATATCTTTAGAATAACAATTTAGAGTTATAGTAATGTATGCTACACATAAGTGTCCACCAGAGCTACAAATGACAAGAGATTATTTTCTTTTTAAGTCGAACCTGATGGTAAAAATACTTAATTTTACCAATGTCTTGACATTGTCTTATTTATGATCTTTACTGACACCTTAATCTGATGAACTTGTGTTTTACTGCTGAACGCTCTGAATCCATTGATTGATGTCATGTTTACTTGTTATTGCTCATTGCTTTGTCTTACTCTTGTTTGAAACTACCCTTTTTCCTGCTGACTTGGCCAGGAGTCCCTGGTAAAAGAGATTTTGCATCTCAATGGGAATATTTCTGGTAAAATAAAGGTTAAATAAAATAAATATAGTTCTGTAATTCTGTGAATTCATGCTGTTTTACCATAAATGAATGAATTTTTTGAATGAACATTTTTATTTTCATGTCTGGTTATAAATATATAAACATGGCCTATCCCTCGTAGGATTATTCAGACACATAAACTGAAAGCTAAGTGAAAATATTTTAGGATCTCACCCAGCCGATGTGAGTCAGCTTACAGAAGTGCAATAACACCATAAAGCAATCAGGAAAAACATCCAAAAAACAACACACCTTATGTACCCTCACGTCGGCACAATCATACATATGATCAAAGCGTCTGTGATGAGTGTTTGGCTGGTTATGAAACAGACTGAGATCAGGAACAATGCAACTGTGTGAGCTACAAAAGCAAACAAGATCACCAGCTTGAAGATCTGTCTGCCTCTGATATCACTGCTGTGAACTGTTGAAAAGCATAAGACGATAAAAAAGGGTATATCACATGATACTGCTTTGTACACAGGGAATAACAAAATACTACAAACTTAAAGACACTTTAATTTTTAATTTGCTAAATATTATGCAAACCCAACACAAAACAAATTAAAATCATTAAAACACAGCTTTTGGATAATATTTTTTCCCTTTATGTTAAAAACTTGAGGTGTCCCCCATGGGTCTGTTTTAGGCCCATTCGTGTTCCCTTTGGACATTATGCCAGGGGTCTGTTTTCAAGATATTTGATGTCTCATTTCATTGCTTCTTGATGATGTGCAAATCTATTTGCCTTTGCAGCCCTTACTCAGTTGTCTGAATGACATTAATTCATGGCCTTTAAACCTCAATAAGAAAAAGACTGAGGTCATGGTGTTTGGACAATCGAAACTGCTGGATGTGAGCACTACTGGCCCTCTAGCCACTGGTATTCATTCCTCTTTTAGGAGCCTCAGTGTTGATTTGGATGCTCCTGTCACTGCTGAGTCCTCTTTCTGCTCTGACCTCTGCCTCATAGACCCAGGGTAAGGCTCTGCTACTCATCATTATTTTGGGAGTTGGTGGAAGCTTTCAACATGGCTATCAAACCACAGGACTGAGTTCTCCCTCGCCAGTGAGTTACATCATTAGCAGTTTTTCTTATCACCCTGCTGTTACTATTTTCTC
Organism: Labroides dimidiatus; assembly: GCA_030710495.1. NCBI lineage: Eukaryota > Metazoa > Chordata > Actinopteri > Labriformes > Labridae > Labroides > Labroides dimidiatus. The sequence continues at coordinate 20,656,501 of CM061143.1, read as the reverse complement.
TTGTTGTCTTTTTCTGATGGGGAAAAGCAACAGAAGAGCCTCCCTGTCAAGTTTCTTTTTAATTTCTCAAAGCTCAAAATGTTTTTTAAATCTCTGCTTAGTTCATACAGCGATTCATCAACAGTACCCTCTATGACAGATATGGAGAGGTACCATCTCCACAGAAGGTCACCATGATATGGTCCCTTATTGTGTCTCTGTACGCTGTGGGAGGATCCTGTGGCGCTATCAGTGTCAACTTTATCACAGGCACACTGGGAAGGTGAGAAAGAGACGATTAATGCATTTTGCATATGAGCCTGAACAGACTTGAAACAGCATGTGTTTCTTCATCAGAAAAAAGGCAATGATCTGCAGCAGCTGTATCGGACTTGTTGCAGCAGCTATTGTGCTGGCGAGTAAATATGCCAAATCATATGAAATGATTATCCTATCAAGGATTGTGTTTGGCATCTCAGCTGGTGAGGCTCCTTCTGAACATTGTACACTAACCCTTTGTGTTTTCACCTGACTAAGTGTCATCTTCTTTTGACCTGCAGGTCTGTCAATCAGCACCCATTCAATGTACCTGGGAGAAATTTCACCCAGGAAGTTAAGAGGCATCGTGACTCTGTCCTACTCAACCTTCCAGTCACTTGGAAAAGTGTCAGGGCAGTTTTTTGGACTCAGGTATGCACCAAACATTTCTGCTGGGAGAACAGTTTTAATTGTTTCAACAGACTTCTTTAAGGATGAAGTCCTTGGTCTCATTTCTGTTTTAGATAAAGAGTTTGAGTTGGAGAAGGGGCAGAGTTGAGAAGAAAAACATCTGCTCAGATGACAATATGAAATTATTTGTTAGTTAAAAGTATTTTATCAAAGCACTAACAAAACTCTTCCTGTCGGTGTTCATTTCAGTGAGATTCTTGGACGTGAAGAGCTTTGGAATTTCCTCCTCAGTGTCCCCACGATCTTCTTATTGGTTCAGATTATTGTCCTGCCTTTTCTTCCTGAAGCTCCCAGATACTTGTTCATAGAGAAAGGTGAAGCTGAGGCCTGCAAAAAAGGTTGGTAAACATCTTTATATCCATCACTGACTGAATACTTCCTGTCTAATCAGGATGCTCGGTCAGGGCTAAAGGTTGAATAACAATGAGACATATGTATGACAGTGTTGGTGGTGGCCTGCCTGCACACAACGGATTAGAATCGATTAAAAGCTTTTTTCAAACAGCTGGCTTTGACCTCACCCTTTAAAAAACGATATTTATATTATGTATGTAAGAAGTTGCACAGTAAATAGGCTCTAAATGTGAATAAATGCCCTTTGTGTCTGTCTCTGATCTTCCCTCCTCCAGCTCTGCAGCGTCTGTGGGGTAAAGGAGAGTATAAACAGGAGATGGAAGAGATGTTGGCTGAGCAGGCTGTCATCAGTGCAACACAACCAAAAACCATTCTGCAGCTCTTGAGGGATAACACTGTGCGATGGCAGCTTATCATCATAGTCACCATCTACTTCTCCAACCTGATGTCAGGCATGAATGCAGTAAGGAGGAAGATTCACGTTGATTCTATCTTTCAAAGAACAATGAGTTTAACTTCTTAGATCCTGATTTAGGTTTCTGTTTTTGTTTTTTTTTCCAGATCAGTATCTTCTCCTTTGACATCTTCCTGCATGCAGGTATACCAAAAGACATGATTCGCTACGTTACCCTTGGTCTTGGATTAACTGAAATCATCACCTTCATCTCCTGTGTGAGTGATTCTCTTGGCTGAGATGTGAAGTCTTGTTTCTGTTTGAGTCCTGGGCTGTGCAGAGAGAGATTATGGGAACAGTTTTTGATTGTTTCCCTTTCAGTTGTGGTTAAAGCAGTGGCTACTATCACCACCCATATGGAAAAGATGAAGACAAATGTTATAGTTTATATCTCTTTTATCTGAACCTTTTAAGTAAAACATATGACAGTCAAACTAGATATCAGATCCTTGGTAAAGCTGTATAACATGTATCTTGTGTTTTGTAATCTGGGAACGTAAAAGAACAATTTATGATCGTAATTTCACATACGACCCCAGGTCCAATGAAGTTTGGACATTAAGTGAAACATAATTAAAAACAGTGGGCGATGATTTGCAATTCATTTGAATACAATACAAAGTTATTTATTGTTTAAACTGATACACTTTATTGTTTTTGCATTCATTTTGAACTTGATGCCTGTTTCATGTTCCTTTAAACAACATTCAATAAGCTTTTCTGAACTGAGGACACAAATTGTTGAAGCTTTGGAGGTGGAATTCTTTCCAATTCTTGCTTAATATACAACTTCAGTTTCTCAACAGTCAAATTGTTTACATTAAGAAAACCTGTATATAATTATATAAGTTCAAATATAAAAAGTTTATATAATTGAATTAGACATATAGATAAAGAGGCTGAGAGGACTGTTTGAAGTGGATTGCATTGATAACTTTTGGCTAGAATCACACGCACACTATCATGATGCCATGACTCTTTAAAGGTGTGTGTTTGTTTTGGAAATGAGTGGAGATCAGATCGTCTTTTTAAAAACTACAAAGATGATATGAAACATGTTTGGAAAATGTAATTTGTCATGCAACTTTCATATACACCACATACATGATATTTATTTGATTAATACTTCATCCTTTTCATATGAAAAAAAAAAAGCAAAAGTAGCCACATTCATGAGTAAACCATAGTATGAAACTTAAGCCTATGCACAATTTGTATAAAAGTGGAAACTTCCTGTAAGTTTTTTTAAATTTCTTTTCCATATGGGCAGTTTTGTGTTGGTGTTATGTTCTTCACCAAAAACACACAAAGGTTAAGAGTAAATCAAAATGACTACTTCAGGCCAGGGCTCAACATTCATGCTGTCTCAGTCACAGACCACTGGTTCTGTTCATGCAGCATTTTATGAGCCGCACCTTCACTTATGTTCTCACAGGCTTTGGGGATGAATGACCTTCGTATGTGAGGAACTGTCTGTCCTCTTTAAACTGCTGAGCTCAGTGTTTTCTTATGAATGAATGAATGCATAAATGAATGAATGAGTACAGAAGGGATACTGGAAACATCTCATTCAGAAATCACATGATCATACCAACCAGCTTACTGGATCAGTTTTTATTATTTACAGGTCGATATAAAAGATTGTTGTGGATTTAAGAGTGTTGCTCAAACAGTAAAGCAGGAGCATAAAAACGAGTCCACATTTGGTTCAGCACATTAAAAGGTCAGACTGTGCCCTGAATTGAATCTTATTCAGGAAGAAATGGTTGTGGTTCATTCTGGGCTTTGTTAGTATTTTCTTGAGGATTGCAAACTATAGCGTAGTTTTATATTCAATCTTTTCTTTGCCTTATTCCTCTCAGGGTCTGCTGATCGAGCGCACAGGGAGGAGAGTGTTGTTCTGGATGGGTTATGGTCTTATGTCTGCCTGCTGGATGTTAGTCACAGTTACACTCACTCTGAAGGTGAGCCTCTTACACTTAAGACACTAAAAAAAGTGAAATAGAACTAAATGTAATGAGAAAGTTCACTTAACTTGAATGACGAAAAAAAACCAGACAAACTTGCAAACGTTTCTTTGCAATGACTGCAGCAATCTGTTTTAGCCATATTTGACGTGATACAAATACAGAAAAGATAAACTGAAATATGCTTACAGCATTGAAGAAAATGGCGAAAAACAAATCTTAACTTTCTCAATATAAAAAATCAATGAAGTTTTTTATTATAATTGTTTTTTTTTTTCATTATCTTTCCAATAACACTTTTTCAAAGTGTGTAAAATCAAAAGATTGAATCCCACAGCGGCAGATGATTATATAGGACTGAATGCAGAAAACTGAGTGATGTCGTGAGCTGCTTCAGGAAGCCAACCTGAGCTGCACTCTTATTGGTAGAATCACCTGCTCAGTTCCTTGGTTTATTTAAGCTGCCAGGTTTCTGGTTTGTGTTCTGGCGTCACCACCACTGCCCTGCATCAAGCACTGTGCTCACACTTCGATCCTCTTATACTTCCCCCACCTGTAGACTCAAACTAAGGGGGTTGAAATATTACTTCATCACTCCTCATTTTCTTCCATGTGAGGATAAAACTGCAAGGAGTGATAGGGTCGACTGAACACAATGTTCTGCTGCTGCTGCTGTGAGAAACACTTCAAACCATTTAAATGTGGATTTTTTGAAGCAAAATAAACAAAAATAAAAATATCTGAATAACCCGAAGCAACCATCTGCACAACACACCAACAGTTTAAAATGAACATGTTTCCAAGCTGACTAAACATCTTTTCTCTATGATTGCAGTTTGGTTGACAGCAGTAGGGTATAATCAGAAAAGAAATATGAGAAACATCATCTGATGCATCTTTGCTTTCATGCAGGACATCAACTTTTGGATTCCGTACATCACTCCTGCTTTGATAACCCTCTTCGTCATCTTCTTCTGTGGAGGACCATGTATGTACTTCAAACAGCTGAGTGATGAGAAGTGATGTTATTGATTCACACAAAGAAATATTTACACACAGATATATGAACTGCATTCATGTTGTTGTTTCTGGTTTGCTCAGCGGGATCTTCTTCAACTCTCATAAACGAGATCTTCATACAGTCTGATCGACTGGCAGCGTATGTCATTGTGGGGATCCAGCGTTGGTTGCTGTTGGCAATTCTGGGTTTTGCCTTTCCATTTCTTGCTGTGAGTATGCATAAACAAAAAAGCAACATGAAATAACTCACATCACATGCACAAAACAGACTTTAAAGAGGGTTTATTCTGTTGGGGTTTTCCCCCTGCTTTTTCTCCTCTGGTACCAATTTGGTACCCCAGTTCTGCTGGGAGAAGTTAAGAAAAATCTCTGTTTTTCCTCATACAGGTGTTTAGAAAACTCTTATTTCAGCATCTGTCTTCATTTTTGCTGAGGTCTCATTAACCCATTGTGTGTGTGTGTGTGTGTGTGTGTGTGTGTGTGTGTGTGTGTGTGTGTGTGTGTGTGTATATATATATATATATATATATATATATATATATATATATATATATATATATATATGTATATATATATAAAAGATAAACAAAGTTAATGTTAAAAACATTACACCTTCTCTTTTGTTTAAATACTAAAGTGCTTTTCTTGGACAGGAACACACTGGGATTTTCCCCCACAAAGATCTTTTACATTAGGAATATATTAAAGTATTAAAGTTTACTGTAGTGAACAGCAGAATTGAGTCATTTTGAAATGTTTCTTTTTGGTATTGCACAAAAAAAAAAAAACATCTAAGCACACTCAAAAAACTTCAAATACTTTTTTCCTCAATAAAAATGTTTAACACTGTCTCTCCTCCCTCAGGCTGGTCTGGGCTCTTACTCCTTTGTGCTTTTTGCTGTTATTTGCCTAATGGGTTCTATTACTACCTTCCTCTTCCTGCCTGAGACTAAAGGGAAGACCCTGCTGGAGATATCTAAAGAATTCAGATCCATCACCGTCTGTGGGAAATCCTTCACAGAGAAGATCGTAATGGAGACCAAGTTATAAAAGAGTTAAGATTCAGTAACTGTCTCGAACCTTCGGATGATTAATGGACATGTTTTCTGAGACCACAAGGACAAGATTTATGCTTTTTTCTGTTGTGTTTTTTAACTGATTGCAAAAATATTCATATGTCAACAATGTAACTTATACTGAGGTTAAACAGCTGAATTAACTGGAGCTTAAATTCCGAGACAAACCAGGATGGAAAAGGAACACCAGCATCATCTTCCATCCACTGTAATAAAGGTACCTCTGTTACCACTGTGAGGTTGTTCTGTTGCTTTTGTGTTGCTTAATGCTTTACTGAATCCATAAGTTTTTGCTCCACATAAACTCGGGGAGGGATTGTTGTTCCACATTATGAACTTACATGTGTTAGTGTAAACAACCAGCTGTTGAAACTGAGGCAAAGCAGCAGTGAGAGGGTTTTTTTTTTTTACTGGCACAGTGAGGTGACCGTACTGATCCGGAGTCCAGAGAGTGATCGTGATCCGTGAGGGCAGGAGTGAGTGCGAGGCTGAGGTGAGAGCAGGTGAGTTCAGTGAGACAGCGTGGCTGCGCGGCAGAAGCAGGGCGGCGGTGAAGGAGGCTCGAGGAGGCACTGAAGGACAGGGGTTATTAGTCAAGGAGTAAAATCTCTAGAAAAAAACAAACTTGCCTTTATTTAAACTCGGAGACAAGTCAGCCGAAGTACCTCGGTAGGGGTGGGAATACTCCAGTGTTGAGCTCTTGTCTCCACTGTAGCCTCCTTGATTAGCGATTATCCACAGGTGTGCAGGTGAAGAGACGACAGATGCAGGAGAGTGAGTGAGTGAGGGAAAGTGAGCGCCTCCCAAGGTACAGTAGGGGAGAACGGGGAAAGTCCACACGAGCGATAAACAGATCACAATATGCAACAACATGACGAGACTGACCACAAGAACAAAGCAGCTGGTTTCACAACACACAGAGGTGGATGTTCAGGGTGCAATGAGTCCAGTAAATCTTCACCTTAATAGACTTTATTTTGTTTACATTTTTTAAATATAAAACATAGAAAACAGGTAAACCACTTCTATTACACTGCAGCCATGCAGACCAATGAGGAGTCCAAACCTGCAAACACTGCACCTGGAAATATACCTGGAGCTATTGGAAGTTTGTCACTGAGAAGGCCGTAATTTTATTCCTTCAGCTCTTCAGCGATAAATCATCCATTGCACCCTTTGCTCCCTCCTGTCCTTCTATTTGTTCTTTGACCATGACAGCAAATTCAATTAATGGAAACTGAATGAAGTGTAGAGATGAATGCAAAAAGCATTTTCAAGCTAAAATGATTTAGTAGCTACAATACAAAAAAGTGCTTCTGAACCAATTTCATAGTTTTTTAATTTGATAAAAAAAAAAATGTATTGCAGAGAAAAAAATAACGGAGCAAAAGAGAACAGGGTTCTTAAAGCTTTGACTCATTCTTGGGATCCCACCATCAGGGTGCTGATATTTGTAAAATCTCTTTATCATGCCAAAACTTTTGAAACATCCTCGTCTGATATCTGAGTTTCAACCTCTCAAAGGCAATTTGAGAAACTACCAGCAGACCTTGAAGAGAATATGGAGAAAGACTGATTAGTATTTTCTGATGAACTCACTAAAGATTGTCTCAGGAGAAATCGGAGGTGAATATAGGGGCAGTCTTACATGTCTAAATTTGTACTGTTCATGAACACTTTATAAATGAGTGGAGAATAGATTCTTTTGAAAGATCATTATTTCAGAGTCTTGAGCTGAAGAGCCTGTATCTGATGATTAAAAAAGATGCAAAACAGAAGCAGTGAGACGGTTTAATCACAGCCAGGAAAACATCTACTAACCAGCAGAAGAATTATACTTTTGGAGGCTTTTTGGGCCTGATATGTTAATGTGTCCATTATTTTTCAACCATCTAATATGTACAGAAATCAAAAGGCAGTGGTCTTAAATACAAGATTAAGTTACAGCTAGGCTACATTTTTAAGTTATTAAAGTGTTATCCTACATTATGAATGAGCTTTTTTATATTCTGATTACATATATGCTGTTCAACTGATTTTGTCTGACTGGTGGATATATATATATATATATATATATATATATATATATATATATATATATATATATATATATATATAAATTTTACTCATTTAATTTATTATCAAACATATTAACAGAAACACACTGATTTATGCACATCTCTTCACTGAAACAGAAGTTGTTGAATCTTTTTGAATAAGATTCTGTAAATCACCTAAAAACAAAAAACTTAAATGTCTATCTTATTTAATTTCTTTTAAACATAACTTATTTGATTTTTTCTATTCTACACTTGATAAAAAAATCTGTTTATATGCTCTCTGAAAACATTGTCTTTAAACACCATTTGTCCACAAAAGCAGGTTTAAACTATACCATGCAAAGAGGACTACACAGAAAAACATAATCCAAAGGATTATGGAACTTCAAAGGAAGGCAACTTCTTGGGACTAGAATCCATTAAAGGTGGATTGAGGTGAACATGAAATGGTTCTGTTGTCTGACAAATAAAAAATGTACTATTCATTTTTAAAACATGAGCACTGTGTCCTATTATCTAAAGAAAGGAGGGACCTGGCTTGTTAATAGTGCAGGGTTTAAAAGCCAACAACTGTGATGGAACGGGATACACAAGAGCTCATGGTGGTGGCTCAGATATCTGGGAGGGCATCAGTGCTGAAAAAATACACTCAGGAAGAAGAAGAAGAAGAAGAAGAAGAAGAAGAAGAAGAAGAAGAAGAAGAAGAAGAAGAAGAAGAAGGGGGCAACATTTATTTTCTAAACTCCAGAACATTCATCTATTTATTCAACTAGTCTTAAGAGTGTGCTAATGCACTGCAAAAAAACTGAATTCAAAGCAAATGCTTTTTGTCTTATTTCTAGAAAAAAAGTCCTCTTAGACTTAATATGAGCTACATTTACCAGACCAGTCCAGAAACATGTCTTCTTTCAAGACAGAAATCAGCTCTGAATTGCTTGTAACAAGTACAGAAATCAGTCACTGGGATAAGAGAAAGTTTCTTGTATTAAGGCATTATTCTAAACTTGACAAGTACATTTTTCTTATTTCACTGGTAGATTTTTTTTTACTTGTTACGGGAAATTCAGACCTTATTTTTGTCTTTAAATATCTTAAAATAAGTCATGTTTCTGGATTTGTCCATTGAATGTGGCTCATATCAATTATAATAAGACAATTCTTATTTTTTTTTAAAAAAAGGCTTGTTTTGATTTCAGTTTTTGCAGTGTGGTTACATTGGTAGAGAAAGGCTTACTTTAATGTCAGAAGTTGGTATTTAAAACACCTGCAGCAGTGCTTCATATAGATTATTATCCTTCACTGCTGTTCTACTCTGTAACACTACTCATGGTTTGGCTCTTGTCCAAACAAATTATGTTTAGAATTTAAAGAATGAAAGCTCATAAATACCTAAGGTATGCTAACATTAGCTAACATAAACAATTGTAATGTAAATGATCAATTTAGACTCAGGAATGCATTGAAACTTTTTAAAGTTTTATTTGAAAAAGAATGCATTTTATCTCTTGTGGTTCTATCTTCTCATGTGTGCCTCCCTCTTCCTCCATCATTATTCTTACAGCCCACAGTATGCCCAGGCCTGTGAGTCCTCTTCACTCTACCAGTAACTCACTGGTTAAAGTGGTATGAGTATTTAAGACTTTAAAGGTATCCCGTTTCTTATCTCGAGCCAGCAGCTGCTAGAAGCCAAAGGGTCTTCATTAGCTGTTCAGCTCACTCTCTTCACAGTCCAGCATTTTGAGGGGGCCAGCTGTGATTGGCAGAGTCCCGACTCGGCTGATCATCCTGCACTGACACCCTGCTGTGCCTTGTATCAGTGGAGGAGGATTAAGTGGTGGATTAACTGGAGAAATCGTTGTGAGCCGTTCACTAATACACACATGGCCTGTCCCTTTGTCCGCCTGGAGCCTTTAATGTAAATATAATGGCACGGATAAAGAGCAGAAGTAAAGCACATTAGGTTGTAGTTCAGTCTAAAACATGTCCAAGGCAATCATACATGAGAGCACATTTTTTTGAGAAACACAATGAATCAATTGAATAACTTAAAATGGCAACTTTAAGGTGTTTTGGGCTTCTGTTTACAGCTGTAATGTCTCCTTTACATCCACAGGTGGCAGTGTTACTGCACTTCTAAGCTATCACAGACTGATAGTATAACAAGACAACCCCAATAGCATCCAGACACCAGGCTAATCGTGTTAGAAGTCACAAATTTTAAGATTAACTGGTGCTTTTTATTAAGATATAAAGGTGTTGAGAGAGTCAGGTACAAAATGACAAGGACACACTTCTTTAAGCGGAGTTCTATGAATTGTATTTTAACTTTCAGCCTCTTTTAACTTACATTTTGCGGCTGGTTCAGTTCAGGTCTTTGTCTTTGTGTCTCTGTCTTTGGTATGATTTTTAAATCTGATGTTGCGTTTCCTTTTTTTTTTTTTTTTTTTTTTAAAAAACATAATCTGATTCAACCACCACATCATTTTTCAGTCATTATAAAGAAAACCGTGCCTAAGCTCTGTATGATTCATCCAGACTAATCTCTAATAACTTGATATTGTCTACTTACTTACCTCCACCAGAGAATATTTTAGCTCTGTAGGTTTGCTAAGAGCCTCTTCATTCCCTCTAGATGATTGTCTTCATACTGCTTGAGGTTTTGTGTCTAATGGGAAAATCACAAGAGAGTCTGAACTCAGAAGACCCTGCTCTGGGTCGTACTTCAAAAGCAGATTATTTATTTATTTATTTATTTTTTTGTACACAACCTAATGGTCTTTTTGGGGCCTTTTGTGACTCCACCAAAAAGCCAAAAGCAATTGCAAAGAGAGGGTGAAATGAGAGATGTTACTCTTCAGTCTCTCCGCCTGGCAACACTGAGCTCACTGGCAGCAATGCAAATCAGAGAGGAGTGAACACAGTTGGATACAGTACGGATTAAATGAGTCACTGTTTTGCAAGTCTCTAAGTCGTTGGTGGAGGACACCGGTAATTTCTGGATAGACGTTAAACCTGCTGAGTTCTCCAATGAAGAGTCCTACACATGCTCCTGTGTATGTAAGCCATGTGAGTATGATTATCAAATGATCATTGTCTCTGTGAGTACAATGGACAGAAAGACTGTCTGATTGAATTGTCCATTGTGTCTGAAGATTATCCACTTTGTGTGAGAGGAAGCGGATGAGTAGCAGATGTCGGGGGATTAAGCAGGCCATGCTGACAGTTTCTTTTCCTCAGTAAAGAGTGATTCTAGTTTGCCAATGAAAGCTTTGTTGAAGTTAAACGTGAGGAGGTGGTCAGTGCTGTAAAACGTGGTCACACTGTCACATAAATAATGAAATTTGGTGTCTAAAACTCAGCTGGATATTTGTGGAACCATCCAGTGATCAATGGGGAAACTCCAAGTGCTGACCAATCAGTGGCTTGAATAGAGTTTCTGATCACAGAGATGTCTTTTTGTATACACACATCTCCAAACATGGGAGAGACCTCTCAGTAAGATGGACATGCTTTTCCCTTCATGATCACAATTTAAAGAAGCCCAGATGGCAGAGTTAGGTCATCACATTTCACCTCACCTGGTGAGACTCTCAGTGTGTTTAGTTGAGGCCAGCAATGTTTTAGATTCCATGTTTGAACTGGTCTGAAGGGGCTTTTCTCGCTCTGTACACACACTTTGACTCTTTGGGTTTGGTTACATTTGCTTTGTGTTCTCTCGGCCTTTTTGTGTAGTTTGGTTTGGTTCTCAAAATGTTCTTTTGGTGTGTTAAAAATAAATCCTCTGCCTCAACGTGTGTGGTCATTTTTAAAAAAAAATAAAAATAGCTGAAAAAATACACTCAGACAGTCTGTCATAAAGTGATCCATGTTCTTACAGACTGAAAACAAAACTCTTGACATCTTTTCACACTAGTTAAGCCAGTTTAACTCATTCACCACTGAACATAGTTGAGACTCTGGTCTTATTTGCTCTTCCTGCCATTTTGTTTCCCACTGTGTTCATCACCTGTCCTTTTAACAACACTTAATAAGCATTTGGGGACTGAGGACACAAATTGTTGAAGCTTTAGAGGAGGATTTCTTTCCCATTCTTACAACTTTATTTATTTGGATAAATAAATAAATAAATAAATAAATAAATAAATAAATAAATAAATAAATAAATAAATAAATAAAGTTTATCAGTTTGAACAATAAACATCTTGTCTTTTTAGTGTATTCAATTGAATATAGGATTTGCAAATCATTGTATTCTGTTTTTATTTACATTTTACACAACGTCCCAACTTCACTGGAATTTGGGTTGTCTTATGTACTATCTTCTCAACTGCTAAGTTAGACAAAAACAGTGTACAGTGAGAGCTGTCAGAGAAACTGGTTATTTAGAAGGGAGACATTTTTTTTGTAGCATGTTTTAAACATGGTTGTTTCTGCTGTGAAAATGACTTTTTTTGGCTTGGTGTGTATATGGTTTTTGTACATGGTTTTATTTGAATGGTTTTAGTTTTTCCTGTCTGGTGAAGACAGCCACAGAAGTGTGTATTGATGTCAACATAGCTGTAAATCAATCATCTTTTTAACATCAAATATCTCATCAAAATTTTTCCATGTTGAATTATCTACTGCGGGGGAGGTGGGCCTAAAACTGCAGCCAATCAGAGAAGGAGTCCTAAAAGTTATGGCGTCACTGTGGATAGCTATTGTTCTGTCCATTGTTTTATACAGTGTGTGGTTCAGACACAGAAGTGAATGCTGAAAGGGAGCATCACCAATGCAGGATGATCTTCACTAGGGAAATCACTTTGAGCATTGATGTAAAAAAAAAAAAAAGCTTCACAAATTGGATTTAACACTGAACTGAAGTCTCATGACTAAAAAAAAAATGTTCTTGAAACACCTGCAGTCTATTGAAGCACTCAAATGACAAAAGGCCACTTTACCTTTATGTAAATCACAACTTAATGATTATTTGTCGGTCTTGGAAAAAGTTGGAAAAATTCCTCACTTTAAAGTCAACACTGCGGACCTTCTCTGCCTCGTTTACAGTTGATGGACTTATCAGTCCATCCATCATCTCTGCAAAAAAAGATAGAAAGGGGGAGGGGAAGGGGAAGGGGAGAAAGAGGGAGAGGGGGGAGGTAAAGAAGTAGACACAAAGTCTCTTAAGTGATACCCATGAGGGAAAGATTCAAACAAATCTAACTGACACCCAGCATTAAAAGTTGCTTTCAGCAGTGATTTCATACAGGTGGTACACAGATGGGCGCCCTCTTGAGACCTGAGCTTGTTAATCAGTCACTAAGAGGAGGGGGTGGAGTGGGTGGCTGATTTCATGAAGCAGACGGAGGACTCTGGCAGTGCAACATGGAGGTACCCAGCATGCCATCCTCCATTATGGCGAGGTGCCCCCTTGGGCTGCTGGAGCTGTGGATTAGACCAAACCTGGCAGCGTTTTCTCTGCGCCACGTGTCAGACTGAACAAACACGGGAAAGAAATAATTTTCTCTCACTGTGGCTGAAAAACAACAATCAGGCCTAATGAGCGCCCCCATAGAGACTTATTATGAGCTGATTAACGGCTTCAGAGTCTGTGTCATCATTATTTACAGATTTTAATTGATTGGGAAAAAAAAAAACTTTGAAGTCAAGTCCAGCAAAGCAGGGATTAGTTTGAGTGGTGTGTCAGATACAAAGTGTTAACCAGTCACGGATAAAGCCAGTGGAAGGTGAAAGGTCAGCCTTAAGTAGATGAGAATGCATTTTCAGATTAGTGGGTTTGCTTGAGGTCTCAGAGTCTAATACAGTTCTTGACCTCTTAATTATGATTCACTATCCCTATTGGTGGAGATAAAGACATTTTACTTCTGGGGGGCTGTTTTGCAGTGAGAAAGAAAGTAATGATTTGAGGTGAGATGATGGGAAACGAAGAAAAGGAGACAAGAAGGCTACAAGTGGCAGATGGCAGCCGGGTTACTGTCACATAATATTAGCACATCCACTCCAGTCGAGGAGCGACCCTCTCAGACAGGACAGTGGAACTGAATGAGTGAACAGAGGGGAGTCTGTGAGTGAGCAATCAGGGAGGGGAATTTCCTGCTGCACTCATGACCTTTAATATGGATTATGAGCCGTATAGACTAAATATCCTGGATTTATGTGGATAGAGAATCATAATACAGGGATTTCTCAGCCCTGCGAAGAAGAAAAACAAATCTGTACTGCTGCTAATGTATTTGAAATATTTCTGCTTCTGACCCTGTTAAAGTGATGTTTCTGTACCAGTCTGAATGGAGCAGCTAGCATTTGTATTTGTACATCTGCTGACATTATTCTGGTGCAGTCTTGTCCCGGTAATTGAACACACATGATGAGACTGAGAGGAGACTGATGGTAAGGCCTCAGTCATGCATCTCCTGTTCACAAGCTCTGCGTATGTGTGCAGTGAGTACAATAGTTTCTACTTGCGTGCCTATGAAAGCAAGCAGCGTTGTGTGAGCGATAACACACCATTGGCATTCTTCACTTGTAAATAATTGAATTCAGGCTATTTTAGTTTGCTTCGAGTGCAGCTGTAATTTGCAGCCGTTCTGCTCTTAAGGACCGGTAATTATGGCTTTTAGAGTCTCCCAAAACAACTCAAATGGCTTTGACTCATGACAGCTGGGCCTTAATACACACAGAGACACCTAACACGTGTGGCTATTAAGTAAAGTGCTGCATTTCCCAGCTGAGGTGGATTTCAGCTCTCTGGTGCTAAACATAAGTGGCTCACTTGGGTAGGTATTGAAAGAGAACTGTTTGGTTATTGAGGAAATGTCTTATTCTAAACAAAATAAACAGTCAGCTCACACAAAAGGGAGTCTATTCTCTCTAAATAAGTTTAAAAGTCTAGAAGAGAGCATGGCAAACAGAAAAGATTTGTCAATTTTTTACTTTCTCAACTGATTTTCTTCTTTATCCCACTCAGACACATACCTCAGGGTTAATGAAAGGACAGCTGCTTGTTCTCGAGACACTGTCTGCTCTGTCAGGCCTTAATAAACACAATTGGGAAAATGTGATTCAGTGGACAATTCACATGGAAGGAACAGAAAGAGAATGGGTCAAGATTCCTCTGCTGGTTTGTGTAATAACAGAACCTAAAGTACAGTTTGATCAGCTGAAAGCTTTCATGATATTAACTGTGGTACTTTTCTGCATCCATGGGTGATGTTAGATTAATGCATCTGAATAACAAAGCCCATGTTATAAAAAAATAAGGCTTGTAAAATCAGTTCAAAGATGCTGACATCATTCTGTACATGGATGAAGCTTTTTTACCTTCAGGTCTTTATTTTAGATGCTGATGGTTAACACTTTCATTGAGCCTAAATCAGATTTGAAAGGTGGTCTGCTCATGTTAGAAACAATGCATCACTTATTCAGGATGTAGGTACACATAAACAGAGGCTTCTCCCTCATTGCCATCACATTATTAACAATTTGTGAATTGAGTCAACCCAGAAGGTTGCCACAGCACCCACCAGTGGACTGTTACTAGTGACAGTTCCTGCTTGGCGGACAACTTGGCTGTCACAATGGGAAGCAAACAGAGGATTATCTCTCCACCATTCACCACCTCGGAGACGACACGCCCAGGAAGCATATGGCTACAATCTGTGTCGCCCCTCACTGTATGATCTACATTTGCTTTTAATTAAACACAAGATGACACCCTGCCAGGGGTCGAGTAAAGGACCAAATGAATATGGGCAAAGTTTATGATGATGTTGTCATGAACGAGTGTTTTACTGCGTGTCTCATCATTGTGCTTGGGCACAATAACTGTGGGCAGTGAAACTAATCAGGGTTTGATTAGAGTAACAGTGCAGGCTCATTTTGACGCTTCCAAAAAGAAGGGGAAAGTCCTCATTTACAGATCAGGCCATTAGTGGCTGTGAAGTTGTATCTCACGTTTATTGCAACTGGTTTTGTTGCATAATGACCAACTATACAATGACTCTGTTTCTCTCCATCTCCGAGTTATCCAAGTGCCCCTGGTTAAAAACTGAGCACATATTTTGAAAGCTACGGTTTGTTAAGCAAACATATTAAAATGCCAGTCATGCTTATACCATCAGTGATTCCATGCCTCTAATCAAAAAATTGGCATTGACACACCTTGATGTTCCAACGTGTGTTTGTGTGTGTGGATTAGAGGGGCTAGCAGCTGTAATCCCTGGACCACATGGACATCAGGCAATCCCATTTACTGAAAGACAGGAGCAGGCAGCTTCACTGTCAGTACATACCAGTATGTAAAAAGGAGAGGAAGAGTAAGGCTATGGTTTTAAAAATAAGTGCTTTTGTGCGTTTATGTAAAGGAGAGAAGACAAAGAAACTACAGCTCACTGGTGTGATAACCAAGGCTGCATCTATTAGCATTTGCATGACCCATCCATAAAGACAATGCCACCATGCTAATAGATAGCAGTCATGTTTACATTGTTCAACATTTAAGTGTGTTAGCATCCTAACATTTTTCACTCATCTCTGAAAATTAGGTGCATCACATTTTGTAAGTTATTTAGTTCTTAAAGTTTAGATGGCACTGAGTTAAAAAAAAATGCTCACGATACATTCAACCGATATAGCTGGTTTTCAACTAAAGCAAACAACAAGTTGACACAAATATTCATTTAAAGATAATTTTATTGATTTAAAAGTGATAAATGTTTCAACTAAAAATAAATAAGTAGTCCATCATAACATTACCAGCCAGCAATGCTCGCATGGCAACAGGCTCTTATTGGCCTCTTAAAGTAAGAACTAACAGTAAACTGAGCATCTCAATTAAAGGTCGAGTCAAAACATTAGCCTGCTTTTTTCATTGTTATCACATGAAGATACATCTCTAAAGAAGGAGAAGTTAGACAAGGTAAACAAGACGTACTATGCAGAAATAATTATTTTGACTTTTGTCCTTGTTCAGCTCTGCTTGTCAGAGCATAGCTCAGGCAAATATTGCAGCTTTTATCATTGTTGATATTGTCACTACAGCACGTGATTTCAGTTACTTTGCTGTAATCAGCAGTTCTGCCATTGACTGCATTAAAGGAAAGGATCATGCTCCACTTTCTCCTGTCAGAAATGGTTGGAGCCCAGTAACTGTCATAAGTTTCCAGCTCTCCAGACCGGCCTGAGACAGAAACTAATGCTTTTAGCATGAGGCTCATGCATGTAAGAGACCAACAGAAACTTGCCAGAGTTGCCAGATCAGGGTGAACTGACCCCTTTATGAGGACAGACTGAATATGATGTGTGCGAGCAGGTTGTCACTGTTAATGCATCACTTTTAATATGGAGAACTTAATACAGCTGCAATACAGCTGTTATGGGGCTGATTTGCTTTTGGGACAGTGATAAGTTATGAAATCACCAGACTCAATAGGATTGATTCATCACCTGGGGACCATGAGAGTTTTCGCTCAAATTGCATTGTAATCCATTCAGACTCTCTGAGCCTTTTCAAATTTAAAGCCACAGAAGAGCAGATAAAATTTAAAGACAAGAGTATCTCTTCTCGTTTGCAGTTTTTAACTAGAGGACCTGTAGGCTATTGCAATTACCTTAACTTCTATTGTAGCCATTTCCGGGACGATACAGCTGAGTTTGTTGGAACAATAAGACATCATTTACCATCTAGTGTAAAACAATCCATGTGAGGGTGAGTCAGTAATCAACCTCTACGTCCCATTGTAATTCATTTATTCATTAAACAGATGGAGAAGGTGATTGGAGGGCATTAATTCACCTTTATGCAACACTTGTTCACACATGCTGCCATTCCCTGGAGAGGAAAAACACCGCCTGTCACTCAAAGTGCTCACTGAAATACTCCTTTATTCCAAATGCAGGACCAGGTCAGCCAAATAAAACATGCATTAGTTGTTTTGCCATTGTCTATCTCTACTTTATAGATATTTAATACATAAATGATTCTATCCATACAAAATATAAAAATATGTGAGGCCTCATTTACAACCATATTTACACAGACTTCCTTAACTTAAGTGAAATTATTAATTCATTTATCTATGTACAGAATATGAACTGAATACAACAGTACAGTATATCTTTGTCTAAATCACATATTGCATGAAAAAGCAAAACTGTACCAAATGAACTACCTCACACACTTGTTTGCTAATTGAAAATGGAGTTAAGTTTTTGAGTAATTGCACATCAAGCTTTTGTTGAAAGTTGGGACTTGAAGAATTGTTAGCCTTAGAACTCTGCAGATATTCTGAAACATTAAACTGAACAAACATGCAAACACTGTTGCTTTGTCACTGTTCACCAACTGTTATTCATCACAGACTTTCAATTACATGATATTCAACACACAACAATACTGAATAGATGGACTGTGGGTTTTGTGTACTTCTTGTTCCAGATGGAGGATGTTAGTGTACGCAATGAGACAAAGAGTCGTTAACCGTTTCCAGAGTCAGGATGTTAAGAGATGATGCAGTTCTTGCTTTTTCTGCGTTTGCGAGTATGTAACTGCCCGCTGCGGTTGGGGCCTCCCATCCCCGTGTTGTTGTACTTATGGACCAGCTCCTGATTGCTGAGGTAGCGCAGCTGGATGGGTCTTGGAATCGGCTCACCCAGAAAATAACCTTCATCCTCTGACTCAGAGGATGAGGAGCAGGTGGAGCACCAGTCGTCATCATCATAATCATCCCAGGAGTACTGATTTAAGCCAGTGCGATGACTGGCCCCAGGATTCTGAAGGGTCAGGTCTGATGTGGTTCTGGGACACTGCCTGAAGGGCTGGGGTTGGTATCTTCCCCCTTCTCTTCCTAATCCGAACTGGTCCCTGACACTCCTCGGTGGTGGGAAACGATCGTAATCCTCACAGACACGCAGCTGAGGTCTTTCCTGAGGTCTCACTCTCCGCTCTGCCACCAAATTGAGAGCGTTCTCTGAACGGGATCGACGGGATCTCCGAGAGCGGTGGTGATGGTGCCGACGTCTCTGAGGAGTCTCATCCTGGGCATTTATCTGGATACTCGATCCTCTTCCACCTGCTCCTCTACCAACCATCCTGCGCTCACTAATGGGTGGCAAACGGGCCGCATTGGCGCTGCTCACCAAACTCACCCTATCCTCCTCCTGGTAGGTGAAGCCAGGTGGTAAATGAGTCATACCCATACCCACAGCCATACCGCGGGGGTCACAGTACTGCACCTGGTACTTGGCAGACCTCGGAGGATCTATTTCCATGTAGGGCTGACCAGCAGTGAGGCTATGAATTGACTCAGAGCTACGAAACTGCTCTGAGGAGTTGAGAGTGCCCATGTTACTTTTCTCTGATATGTTCATTCCAGAGTCTTTGCTCAAGTCCGGCATGGAGAAACGAGAAAGGTGTTCCTGACGCTTTCCCCCTCCTTCTGCTGAGTTTCCTGTGGGGGCGGAAAGAAGTCAAATCAGTATCTAAATTTTATCTTTCAGTAATTGTAAACAGATGAAATCAAAGAAGGTAGCGTAGTCAAAGTGAAGTTTAGGTTGCATAGATATGAGGTGTGGTTAACACCTAAAGTAACCCCAACAGAGGATGATCTCGCCTCACCTGTAGCATTGGACAGGGCCAGAGACTCCATGGATCCTCTTGGGGTCTGCTCTAGAGGGGTCAGTTGCTCGGTGAAGTTAAGTGCATTAATTGGGTTTCTGCTTCTTGGCACCTGTACTGGTGCTGGGAGTCCCACATCTCTGTCCCTCTGAAAGCCGTGGAAACTGATGGAGCGCTTGTCTGAGGAGAAGCCATTGTGGTGCTGGGAACAGTGGGACGCCTCGGTGAAGCTTTTTTGGGTCCTCAGTTTGGGCGGGTAGTACTCCTCTGGAGTGGGCTGTTGGAACCAAGCCTCATTGAACGAGTGTCCCTTCATGGCTGAGATGGGGGGTCTCTTTAAACCTCCGTTCTCCTTTATCCTGTGGTCTTGCTGATTATTTTGTCCAGAACAGGAAGGGTTAAAAGCCGTCCTGACATTGCACTGGCTGAGGAGCTGAAGGGGGGTGGGGTTGTCAGCTGGGTCACACTGGGGTTCATAATTATAGCCGTCACCTGCTTGTTGTTGGCTCTGCCAAGCAGGTGGTTCACGAGTCAAACTGGGCGTTTGGCTGGACAGACTCAAAAGATCCATTTGTAAAGACAGTGGGTCCACCTCCCCTGAAAACCTCTCAGACTGTACCCCACCAACGCCTCCTCCACATTTGCCAGTCTTGGAGCTGCGTCTGGACTCTCTGGTGGAGCGAGCACTTTGGAAGGCTGAATCAGAAGAGTCAGAGCCGTTAGGTTCTTCCCCCAGACTGCAGGAGCGAGAGCAGAAGATTTGGCCTTGCTTGGGCAGAAAGGGCCGGCCCAGAAGAGAGCGTTTACAACGGGCACAGCAGAAGCAGCCCTCTGTGGCATGCCAATGCTGCCCGTCGTACGTCATCTGGCCTTGGTCAATGCCTGCAGGAAAGAAACAATCATGAGGTTCATGTTAAATTAGATTTACATGACTCGGTTAAAAATGCATAATTCAAGAAGAAGCAACATGTCTTTATCAAAGAGCATATAATTAAATATCTTATTGTCTTTATTAAAAATGCTGTTTTATGTGAAAACAGAACAATATGAACTGAATGTTGAGTGAAAAAAATAGAGCTGGAGGCTGCAGAGTGACTGTGCTTGGGGCTGGGGGGCTCATTATAGCGCTTTCCCAGCATTGTATAAACACATTACATTTTCAGCATGCTTGCAGTTGTTGCAGCGGGAAATGAAAACCAGCTATTTGCTAATGGCTGCCAGCTGGACGAAACACGATTTCTGATGGTTTCAATTAATAATCAGTTGTGTTTGTAAGCCAAATACTTTTCTGTATCCTGTCTGACAAATAATTACAGGGCAAATTTGTTGAGAGGTATGTGCCAAAATCACACCTGGACGTACCAGGGGATATGCACAGATATGTGTACACACACACACACACAGCACACACAAACACGGGAATTTGAACAAGAGGTGGCACGATGCCAAGAGGTGCTAATATGATGGTTCCCCTGCTGGAAAGTACCCCAGTTTCTTTTCTCTGTGGGTTTTCCTATAACATTAAAGGTTGTGAGGCTCTTTAATTTATGTTTAACTGACACTTGATACATGCCTTCAAAATAAAAGCAGATTCTGTGATTGAAAAGCGTTTGAGGACATACTTTATGGTCCAGGTTGGTTTCTAGTTACTTGATTTATATTGAACATACTCCTGTACTTTTGGCCCTCTGCTATGTGCCCTTGCTTTGAATGTGTGACGGCAGATGACATCATTCAGTGATAAACTGCTAAAAACCAGGCCACATCTTTCCACTGCAGCTCTTTTCTCCCGTGTGCTATTCCTGATATATAAATTAGGTCACCCTTGGACCCTCCTTAAAAAAGCCCAACATTACTTTGTGTCCGTATAGTATTGTTTTATTTTTCTCTAAGGTTTTCTTGAGATGACCTGTGGGTGATTCATGCACTGTATATTAACTGTGATAGATACTGGGTGAGTGTGCAGCATACCGATATGTTCCCCACAGGAGTCGCAGTATTCAGCGTAGAGGGACTCGAAGCAGGAGCAGCAGTAGGGCCGTCCCTCTTTCATGATGTAGCGCTGGCCCCCCAGAACAGTCTCACACTCAAAACAGCAGAAGTGCTTCATGTGCCAGTGACGTCCCTCGGCTTCAGTGCACTCATCAGCGAGGATGATCTAAGAAAGAAAAGACGGGAAAGAGTATTGTTCATTACCAGTCCTCAGAGGTAAAACCTCGGGTGGATTATCAGAGTGTGCCGAGTGGCAGGACAATGCTCTGCCCTTCCCTTCCTCCCCCCCTACATGGACCACTCTCTGCTCTTCAGCTTAGTACTCTTAGATCATCCTCTTTGTCTCTGGAAGACTAATGTGTGTGCAGGGAGATGGTGCATTTACTTTTAATTACACTGCTTTTAAAACACCAGGGTGCTTTTTAAGTGCTAACTGTGTCCTTGTCCTCATTTGCAGATACAGTAAGTCAGTACTAATGGTTAAGAGGTCAGGATACTGAGAACGGACCCCATTAGACTGGAGGATGTGTGTTCTGTATAAAACTATGAGTGTGTGCTGGGATGCCTTTCAGCATCATATGACTGTGGTTGAGTGTGTGTGTAGGCATGCATGTAGAATCACAGTTTCTTTGAGTAACTCATGATCATATGTGTGCAGGCTCGTGTATTCATGTGACAGTTTTGTACCTCATCACAAGCAGTGCAGCGCGGCTTCAGCCTCTCTGCGTGGTGCCGGCCGCAGTAGATCTTTCCATCTTGGTAGAAGTAGATGAGGTCCACCAGGAGCTCGTTGCACATGCTGCACACAAAGCAAGCTGGATGCCAACACATGCCGTGACCAGCGCGGGACGCAAAGACAGCGATGTCCCCACCATTTATCTGGCCTCCACACTGAAGGGTTGGAAAAGAAGGAAGAGTGAGTTTATGAGAACATGCTGATACTATCAGTATTTGTCATGATTCATGTCCCCTTTGTCTAACCCTAAACCAATGCCAATACCTGGGCTAAGAGAGGAAACGAGTACCAACTCTCTATATGTGTGATTTCTTTTTTTTCCAACTTAAAATTTGAAAGCATGGGCTCTCGTAGCCCAGCAAAAGATCTTTCATGTATGTTTCACCCTCCTGCTGAGAAACCTGTTTCTGCCTTGTACACTGGTCAAACAAGGCAGCGGAAAAGTTCATTACTATTTATGAACACCAATATTTAAGTGTAGTAGAGTGCTATTACTCAACTATTTTATTCCCAACCATTAAGTGTGTGTGTGTGTGTCTGTGTGAAGACTATTCAACTCAACTCAATTTATATAGGACTGCCCCTTGAGATGCAGCTTCTTGTTTTCAAGGGGGGTCCCATTTGAATAAAATGAATGAATGAGCCACAATCTTAAAACCCATCATGGTGTCATCACGTCCTAATGTGTGAGTATCTTGATTATTTGAAAGATTCTGGGTTCAGCACATGTTACTAATTAAGCAACTAAACTTGGAAATATTTGAAAGACAAATCAGTTGAGCAATCAATAACATCTTTCGTGCATAAATCCACCACTAAATATGATGATTCTTAGTGATGTAATAGTAATATATTTTTTATGGGACATTTAGTGAGGTTAGTACCAGTTCTGACAATGATTCAGTGTTGGATGTCTTAAAGAATTTTTGCGCGATACTGAACTGAACCTAGAGCACCAGGTTTTGTATGCATGACCAGCTGCTTGAGGACACTGGTGGGTGAAAGAGAAGAAATAAAAATTGATTGATATGTGTGAGGTTGAAAAGGACAGTAAGATCGGCATAGAGGTGTAAAGGTATGAAGCCTGAAAGATAAACGAGAGCGGCGCTGAGGAGACAGGAGAAAAGGTCGAGGAGACAAAGTAGATTTAGAGGGGTGGGAAAAGGGAGGCAGAGGGAGACTTACAATCAGGTTATCTAACTGGCACAAAGCCTACAGCTGCAAGGAGGCCAAAGGGGGGTTGGGAATTCAATCAATACACACTCTCCCAACAATCTGCTCCCTCAAGTACGTAGTTTTGGATGTAGGTCTGCTGAGAGAATGAGAAATGCGAGCTCCAAAGCAGCTACACACCCCAGGCAGCAGGGCAACAGAGAGCAGCTTTGATTTTACCGAGCGTGTTGTACACACAGTAATAAATGGCTGGCGGATGCTTAAGTGTGCTGGTTTATTGTTAAAAGAAAGTTCTCCATTGCACTCTGCAGTCCCACAAGACCACTACAAGAACAAATGTAGACCATACATTAAAGATTGTTTAGAACGTGGAGATCACTATGAGAGGTTTTAAGGACTGGCAGGTCTCTGAGCTCTGTAAAAAAGCTGTGGTGGAATAAAATAATGTAGATGTTTGGGATGTTTTGGCAGAGAGGAAATTGATATGGTACAAACATGAGATCCATTTAAGAACAAGACTTTGAGGTGAGAGTGACAAGACCACAATGTGGTTTTAGAGGAAGGCAACTGCCCTTCATATGTCAACATGAAGCCGGTTTCATTCATCACAACAAAGAGTGAAATGCCAGCGGGCTGTTCAGTATGTCCGTCACATGATTCACTGCTTTCATTCTGCTGGCCATATGACACACCTTTGATCTTGTCACCCTTAATTCACATGTGTCACATGAATCGATGCTGGCATGACATTTAGAAGTGACACCATGGAACACATTCATTCACATTCACACACTTTGAGCTGTTCATATATCTCGCCTGTTGGGGAAAGAAATGAAATAAAGAATGCTTTTGGTGTTTCTTTCAGATACCTGCTCACAAATTGCCCCTGTCATCGTCAAGGGGAATGGACGAACGTTGCCCCTGCCCAGGTTCTCCCGTTTCCGTTGGTTACTGAAGAGCTTCAGTTCTCTCTTCTCTTCATCATCTAGACTGTTACAGTAGCGTACCTACACAAAAGCACACACACAGAAACACACACACACTGTCAACACCTTAGACATTTCACAGATTCTGCTTTGCAGTCATAGAAAATTGAGGGTGGTTGCCTTTGACTTTCAGATCAAAACATCATTGGTTCAGGTATTATAGCCACAATAACAAGGACACATTTGTGGAGTGCTGGTTTGGCTTAGAGACAGGCAGCCTGGGTTCAATTCCAACTTGTGACCTTTGCCAAATCTTTGTCTTAGTCATATCTCACTCAAAAAAGGGATGAGCCCAAAACTACCCTTATAAAAAGCATATGTAAAATCAGTGGTGGAGTCAGATTGGGACAATGTGACAGAAACATTTTTTATTCCTCCTTTGCTTCACAGAAAGCATGAACATCTTGGGAGTCATTTTCTGTCTTTAGTCACTTCCAACTTTTTCACATTCTTATAAAAATGGTAAGTTCTTTCTGAAAATAAAACACCAAACTGTTCGTCAAATATTTAAAACACATCCTTCAGCGCGGCTTGTGTCATAATCAAGAGTACTGTTCTCATCCACCTAATTATTTCTGCGACTGTGCTCATTTTTGCAGTTTCCAAAGTTAGTCTTGAGTGGTAGTCAATCAAAGCTTAGAATGTGAGATTAAAAACTAAAACCTTTTTTTTAACTGAAAGCCAGCTAACTCCCCAGAAAGACCAATAAAAATCAACCCAGTTGAGATCCAACAGCTAATGTACGTTGAATTTTTGGAAGAAAATTAAATTGGAAGTTTAATTTTTAATCTAATAGGTTTGATTTTTTTCTTTCGTATTATTTTACCCAGACGGAGAAGGAATGAGGAGGAGAGAGGGGATGTGGGCACTGAAATTCCACAGGAAATGTAACACTAATGTTTTGACCCTTTTTGCAATGGGATTCCTAAATATCATTATCTCTACCTCCCTTAATCATCCACTGATTTCTAGATGTCTTAGTCAACAAACATTTTATCTCCCCTACAGAGAAAACAGTCAACCTGAAATTAATTCTACCTCGAATGGTGTGGAAAAAAGCTGAAACGGTCTGATGAACAGGCTGGTAAAGGCGCTAACAGCTAAAAGTCAGGTGGTGACACTTTTTATGTTGATCATATGGACATCTTGAAATAAACTGTCCTAATTTATCATTGAGAAGGCAATTTCGCACTTCCATCTCTTCACTATCTCCCTTAGTCCCATTAAGATGACAGAGTTCAGTTTTCCTATGGGTGTCTTCTCCCCTCAATGCTTTTATCTGTAGCCCTGAAGGAGGGGAAGGAAGGAGACGAGGAGAGACAGGAGGATGGATTGATGGAGGTGGTAGTAAAGGAGGGGGTCAGGCTGGACTTTCACCTCATTGTCGTGCGGTGGAAGCTGATGGAGCAGCTGTTTGATGCGGTATTTCTCCCCTGGGCTGTTCACGTAGGGCACCTTGTCCTCTGGCAGGGAGCTGTAGTACTGATGAACCTGGGAGAGACCGAGACAGAGAGGAGGAGAGGAATGAAGAATGACAACATACCTGGGAAGATGTAAACAAGTAGACAAACTCGAAATACACCTGGCAGCAGCCAGACATACTTTTTATTACTCCAGCTCTTAATTACTATCAAAAAAGAGTTTATTGTGTCACAAACCAGACACAGATTTAAATCCTGAGATAGAAGTGAGAGCTGCAAATGTTTGGTTGGGAAACTGACTGTAATTAAAACCCTTTTAGAGACAACGTATCATCAACTGGAGAGTGACCGACATGAATGTGACACACACACACACACACACACACACACACACACACACACACACACACACACACACACACACACACACACGAACACACACACACACAAACACACACACACACACACACACACACACACACACACACACACACACACACACACACACACACACACACACACAATCACTTTGATTTATGGCCCAACAGCAAAAACTTAATGGAACCTCACTTCTCCATCTCTGAGCTGGACAGCACAGTAATATATTCTGCTGTTGATGTACAAACATGCACACGCACACATACACACAGACAAAAAAATATTAACACACACACACATACATGTAAGTAATGTCTGTGTGTGGGGGTGGCAAGATTAATGCCAATGTGGTTGTTCTAAATGACTTGGACATTTTTTAAATTACAGCACAGACAATGTGTGTCATCTCTGTGTTATTTATAGTGGTCTTTTTCATTACACTGTAACAGGGGGCAGGGTTATAGCAGAGGTCAGGCAGCCATACATGAATTTGAATTTGGTGGTGGTGTGGGGGCCGCAAAAGCCATGGGGGTTTAAAGGGAGATATGAGGACAACGGTTGGAGATAGAAAGAGGGCGTAAAGGGGAAATATATATATAAAGAGAAAGATGGATGATGGAAAAGTAAAGACAAAGAGGAAGACAGGACACAGCTTGGGCTCAGAGGTAGAATGGCTCATTAGTCATTTGAAAGGCTGATGGTATGATCCTTATATCCTGCAGTCTACATGTCAAAGTGTCCTCAGGCAAAGCTCCTCAGGGCTCAGCCCTCATGAGTTAATGTGTTCTGGTTTGATTATCATTGATGGGCAGTAGGATACTGTGTGTGTGTGCGTGTGTGTGTGTGTGTGTGTGCGCGCGTGTGTGTGTGCGCGTGTGTGTGTGTATGTGTGTGTGTGCTGTAAAGGCTGTACTGGATTTGCTGACTTAACCTAATTATACTCATTGCAACCACAGGCCAACCTGAAGCCTCCTGACAAAGAGCCACACCAGGCCCATCCAATGCAAACTTGTGATTAAACATGATGACATCAAGTGAATTAAAAAAAAGTACACCCAGTAGAATTATCATGAATGGAGGATTGAGCAAGTATGAGTAAAATTCTTCTTTGTACTGAGCTGTAAACATGTTTTTTTTCCCTCCTGCAATAATTTCAACATGTTGCAAAAAGTGATCCTCGTCTTTTGCAGCTGGTCTGAAATGCACACTTACGGTAAATGCAGCTTTTTGCACTTCTTCCTTGGTTACATTTTTAAGTGCTGAGCTGCTTAGTCAGAGATGAGAAGCATTTTACAAGGATGGAACCACAAAAAAGTAGAACCACGACACACATAATAAAATACTTGGATTGTAAAAGACTATCAAAATGATCGATACATCAGCAGACAAGGTCACTCCTGTCTTAATCATCTGTCTGTTGAATGGATCTATGAACTAAAAGCCATCAGCTTTGTCCTTGACAACAACACACAGCTCATCACACTAAATCAAATCATCTTGAATGACACATTCATTCATTATTCTGTATAAAAAAAATAACATGCCGCATTCCAAAACTCTCATATCTTGTACATGAGTTTATCTCAATCTGTGTTATCATTTTAAATATATACGGAGCATTTTCTTTCAGATTTATGAACATACTAACTGTTTAAGAATGTAAAGCTTCAGCCTCCATTTGTAGGTGTAACCTTTTCCTTCTGTCTTGCTTTTGTTGGCTTACACCAGAGTTGGCGAGCAACACAGGATCCATGTCAAGCAGCACGGCTCAGGACACCAGGGGGATCTCAGGTTAGTCAATAAAGAGACGGACTGTGGTCAGGAACTGCTAAATCTCACAGCGCCTACACACACAAACACGGCATGTACGTGTCTGTGTGTGTGTGCGTGTGCATGTGTGTATGTTTGCTTATGATAAAGTAAAAAAAAAGCTTCTTACAACAGTAGGCTTACAATCTGAAAGTGAAAGGCACATTGCCCCTAGGAAACACACACACACACACACACACATACATATATACTTACATACACACACTCATGTACACACCCATAATGGACGCAGATGTAGCGAGAGCCAAAAGGAGCAGCTTGTGATAATAACAGTAATCGAAAGCAGATGAAGCTAAAGACAGGGCAGGGGTTCGTACTGTACTGGAAGGAGGGTTTTAAAAGCCTAAAGCAAATGCATCTGAGTGACAAGAGTGATCACTTCACACAGCTGGTTTCTATTGCTGTGAATGGCCAGACAAGCAGAGAAAAAGACACCAGGCACCACTCTGAATGTTCTCTCAACAAGCCACTTTAGAGCGGTTAGAAGACATAGATGTTATATTGTTGAGAAAACACTGGAAGTTGGAGCCAAACATGGTGGGAAAGATGGTGTTTTTATATAGAAGGGAAACAATTCAATGGCTGTTTTCCTTGTTTGTCCTCTTCTCGGGGCTCATATTTACCCACAGTCGTTGACTTTGGTCAGCACAGTTGTGAGAAGATTCAATGTGCTTGATCATTATGAGTCTGAAAAGTCTTGACTAATGAAGATACAAGCTATACTCACTTTATTTACACACAGCTGTGATGTAAACAGGATTGCCTTTAGTTGACTTAGAGATGTAGAGAGGGTTTTTTCAGGAATAGAGGTGCTTTAGTTGGCATGGGATCAAACCCGCATCATAATATTAATAAAGATGTCACATTCGCTAATTGTGTTGACATGGAAACAGCCAGTAATGATTAGAGCATACTTGTTGTAGTCCAAAAGGATAAGACAGAGGAACTCTGAGGTAAGTATTATTTATCCTCAGGAGAACAAGACTAGACCAGAATACCTGTCCAGTTTGGACAGGTTGAACCAGCCTTAGGTCCTTTTCTGACTGGCTCTTTGTTGTTGAAAGGTTAATGTATCTGCTTCGGGTCCCCTTTAGAGCAGGGAAAGACGTTTGCATGAATAGCCTTGAATTTGTTTCAGCTTAATTCCATTATTCCACATGTGAGCAGCATACCTCGCATTGGCTGCAAATGAAATTCAGATCCTGGTAAATGCAAACTACAGACTGCACGTTACAGTCTGTGCGCCTTGCTAGGTGATTTGTAAAAATCATTTGAAAAAGAAGTCAGTTCTGGCCACCGCTGAGTGACATACTTGGCCTTGACGAGCTGTATCTTGGCAACATTCAAGACTTTTTTTTTCGAGAAGGATGGAGAGCAGAAAGCAAGAGGAGACAGACGGGGGAGAATATTGGCAGCTCTGCAGCTCAATAAAAGCTCAAACTCACTTTATAAATGCTGTGTTTGGTGATAATAATTCATTATCTTTTATTGACTCTGCATTTCTGTGATTAAAAAACACACAGGAGAACTGGAGACTCCAAATAAGTGTCAAGAAATCCCTTATGACAGTCAGATACATCTCATTGAATACAGCTATCATGGTTTGAGAGCTCTCATAAACAGAGTGGTGACTTTACACCACGGCTGGCTGAACAGCAGACTCACACAGCACTGACTCCCTAAGGGGAGAAACCTAAAGCCACAGTTTAGATCCTGGAGATTAGCTTTGTGTTTACAATCTTCCTCTATTCTCACTCCGTCTTTCCCTCACGCGGAGGAAGGCCTGGTGGTGAAAAGCCCCACATTGAGAGTGCTTCCGCTTAAAAGTACGAGGTCACAAGTATGTTTCAACAGCTTGAATGACTCAGAAGGCTGGGAAGATAAAATTAGGAAATTATCCAAAGAGAGTGCTAAATGTGCTTTCTACCATGGTCTTTTCTAAATTAAGTGTATTTTATCAAGGTTGGTCCAACTTTTGTTTTTGCAATACTACACAGTCCAGTTCCCTTTATGGCTCTTCTGTTCCTGGGACCATATCACCTCTGGATGAGAGCCTAATTGACTTCAGGGTCGGATCCGTGACCCTGGAGGGAATTGAAAAATAACTGTGCTCAGTGCTTGGGGTTGAAAATAGGGGGCTGCGCCATCGTTGTATTGACCCATTCGTTGCCCTGAGCTTATCAACAAAATGAATCCAGCTCTCATGAACACGTCTAATGTCCTGTAAAACTGGAAACCTTCCCACATGAGTACACATATGGTTGAGTGGAGAGCTGTAAAAGAGGATTCTCCTCAGCGTGCATGGGACCATTTAATGTGTTCTGGTATTACTCAGGCAGAGCTTAGTTGTCTCAAGGGCGGTGAAATCTACTGTAAACATGTCTGTAGTATGAGTGAATTGGGGATTAATTTTACTGCTGGAGGCACATAGCCCCTAAGAATCCATTACCTTGTCGACAGAGTATACGGCAAAGCTACCATTTTGTGAGATGTAACTAGTTGCACAGTTCAGGCATGAGGTGTAAAAGTATACACAGTGTTCAGCTTTGAACTGTTATTGGGGTCACATCACAGTGAGAACAGGTCAGTGTAGAAAACTGCAGGAACTGATACTGCTCCAAATCCTTTTCTCATCCGTCTTTTTCATTAATACACGACAAAATGTTTCACAACTGCAAAAGTGTATATCTTCTCTGTGTTTGAATCTAAAATCCAAGAGTATTGCTCAGTCTACATCACAGTTAATCAATAAAACTTATTGATTTGTGATGTTATCTCAAGTCTTTTCTGTTGGATCCATCCGTCTGAGTCCCACAGTACCGTTAGTGCACATACTTTTGGATAGAGACCCAAGCCTGGGCTGTCTGGTTTGAATGTGTGTACGAATTATCAGTTGGAAATACCTGTTCAGGTTTGAGCCCTGGTGGTACCCAGGCATACTCCTCCAGTGCACAGCCTGAGTCATCGTCTGAGGTTGAGTTCCTCTGGAAGTCATACATCAGTTTGGTGACGGTCTTCTCCATCTCTACAGGCATGGCTGTCACTGCATGCTCCTCACGGCGACACTTACAGTGCACACAGATCTTCCTGTTGTGGAAAAACACACACAGATATACCAGTTAGATAAATGCTGTAAGCAGATGCTCTCTTTAGCATGGACAGATTAAAAAAAGAGTTGAAGGGTATCGAAGCTCAGACTTGATGCGAAATGAGCTTTAAGTTGACCTTCTAAATGAGCCAGATGAAGTTTGTGGTTTGAGAAGATTTATTTTTAAATTTCAACTCATACCAGAGCATACAACCCCTGAAGGTAAAACAAACCATATTTGGGCAATTACATTTCAGAGCAAACAAGACATCATTCTGTGGTTACTATTTCTGAAACCTTCCAATTATCTAAGAAAATAAAGCCAACCTTAATTTATCTAAAGGGAAACTATGACAACCTGTAAAGATAGAAAATCTCCCACCATGCTACTTTGTTGTAGCCAGGGTAACCCCCTTGTGAAAGTTTTGGCTTTGGTTCAAAACCTCACAGAGTATGTGCATGTTTGCAGACCCTCATCACATAAAGGATGTGAACTTCACACAGTCCAAAGGTCAAGGCTCCCTACTGCAGCTCTCACAGTAAAATGAGAGCACCCCGAATACAATGCTCAACAGTCCTCTGGGTTACCCAGAACAAGGATTTAATCACCAACAGGCTACGAGAATCAGCAACTTAAAGCCAATGACAGTGATGGAAAGCAGTCAAACATCTCTTTGTACAAGGTTAGAAAGAAACACTTGCAGATGCTGAGCCAAGATAGAGCTTTTCTGTCATTGGACAAACACACCCAGCTTCAAAGTGGGAGGCATCCAACTTATCTCACTTCTATAGAAAAGATGTTTCAAAAGATGTTTTACATTGACACTTATCTGGCTGCTCTTTCATATTCAGTTGTATCCAGAGAGCAATAAAGATAATTTATATCTCATAACCTCAAAACAAAAAAAAATCCAAAGAGTTTTATGATCAAAATGATATAATACTGCAATTAACAGGCATGAATTACTCCTCAGAGATTGGCATAGATCATGTGAGAGATCGCCCAAGAAGTAGAACAGATTGACACTGGGTTGAAATGAATCTACAAACCACTTTTAGTATCTGGACGTGGTTCCAACACAGATCTGTGTGTCCTTGACAGCTCTAAGTACCTGCAAGAGGAGAAGACTGTGGGTGGCCAGGAGGTCGAATCCCACTAACCCTTGCTGCCCCTAAAGAAGCCAAACCAGGGAGACAATCCAATTACCTTCCCAGACGGACGCCTGCCTGTCTGACAGTCCGCCCTACGGAAGAGCTTAAGGACACTCGGGACACCCTTTGACAGACTGACAGCTTGCTTGGCTAAAGATCTGCTGGCATAAAGCGTTTGGAGTGCAGACAGCACCATGTGGAGAGCTGGCCAAGTCTCACCTTGTCTCTATTAAACAGAGCCTTTCTTGTATGGGACAGGTCTTGAGTGACGAAGCGCTTCTGTCTTACAGGCTTAGCACTGATGGATTCTGATGATAGAAAGGATATCAAAAACACTTTGAAACTGCTTGGGAATCTCCAAGTCAGGCAGCCTTCTGACACGCTGCAACTGGTCATACAAAATGTTACCCTTACACAGAGGACATGAGATGATATAGGTCTGAAGTGGGGAAAAATCTCAGTCAACACTTGTGATTCCTGCCATCCATCCACAGTGGGCCTGACGGTACATTTCTATCAGCGCTCACTTTTAATAAAGTCCTGAGCAGAGAGAAAGACTTCTGCAACTTCTGTTATTGTCAAAGTGCAAGCCACATGCTGCTCAAGCTTACTCTATAGATACAATCTAAAAAAAAAAACACACTAAGTGGTTAGAATACTAATATTGATGCGTATGATAACCAACGCAGGAAAGAAGCTCAGGTAGACAAAGTCATCAAGCAGCTGTCAAGCTAACCGCCTGGTGTTTGGCAAATCCCAGTCCCAGGAGTGTGATGATACAGCCAGAGGCAATGCAGCCTGTCTCATTACAGCCCAGCACCTTCACCATCATTACTTATTTATGACTGATCAACTGGAGGACACACAAAAACGCATGCATCCACTCACACAGCAAGGATGATAATGGGAAGTGAAGAATCCAGCATGTATGGACACCTCCTCCTCTGGAGACATGCTGCACAGGGATGGGATGGTAGTTATTTCTGCCTTTGGGTGAGGAGGGTCACTTGGAGATAAGAGTATACAAATAGCCTGAGCTGAAGTAAAGCATTACACACCACATTCCTGCTGAGAGGACACATCTGTGTGTCCCTGCCCATAAAGTCTCTGTGGAGCTCAACTGTATTGCAGAGAAATCTTTGGTCTCTGACCAGCTCTACTAATCCAGATGTGTGATGAAACACTCTTTCAGTGTTTTACTTCACAAACATCACAAACACTAGATCTCTGGCAGAGTGGCAGGTCTTGAGGGGCCTTTAATTCTTTCTCTCCCCTTATCCTCCTGATTTACAACGCGCTTCATGCACATGCCAGGGATTTCCTTTCTACTGAAACTTAATCCAGAGCTTCCCCTGGTAATCTGCATGATTTCAATTAGGAGAGATTTGGGGTACTTTAGTAATGCAAGTGGAGTGCATCACCCACTCCTCATAAATAACTTTGAAGTAAAGACAAGCAAGTTAAAGCCTTGTTCTTTATTATTCAAATTAAAGTGGCCTTTCATCCCCTGCATATGTAAATGCTTATGTTTCATTGGTCAATCGGAGCATGAGGCTTGTTCAAACCCTGGGGGATATGTTGTTAGGTAGTAATCCTGTGACTGTGTTGTCGGTAGACAATGATTCACCATTTTTGGTTAATTATCAGTACCCTGCACCTCTTGACGGGGCCTGTAACCCCAGTAACACACTGTTTTAATGCATAACTAGGGTAAGATAGGAACCTATGTCAGTTAAGGAAACCTGATGTATGGAAGCTTTTAGCCAACATGATCAAATTTACCATCATCATTCTTGGATAGGGTCTGCTCATAGAAATGATCTCTGATACCAAAAGAAAGAGCTGAATTTAGCACAATCTCAAGAATGCCCCAAGTCAAGAAAGTACTGCCTTAAAGGTTTGACGCTGAAGTTTCAGCTTCTCTATCATTCCCGACCAGCTCCCAAACCACTAAAGCTTTTCCATGGCATCACTCTGGATGGTCAGATTAAAATCCCATCTTTAAATGGCAGCTCTGCACAAAAAGCAAAGTCTGGATGACTAGAGTGGAGAGCACAGTGGAGAGAACAGCTGGGAGCTCATTGCAGCCAAGTCTTGTCTTATTTTTTCCTGCTTCTGCTTTTGTTTTCTTTGGAAATAGCCGAGGAAGACACGGTTGGCCTCTGAAAGAGCTGTTTGGTAAATATATTGCGGTTCAGTGTTTTGAAATTGGTGTCTGTCCATTTTCAAAGATCCTTATCTATTATAGAAATCAAAGTATTTAAACTCACACTAGGCCACATGTTGGCTTCAGAGCTATTAGCAGTAAATCACAGTTAAACATGGCTCGAGGTGTTCCCGACAAGAATCAGACTGGAGAGAGACATTTTCCATTAGTGGCCAATTAGTAAGAACCAGATGCAGCGCGTTCCTGAGGACAGACATTAGACCAGCATCCACCTGTCATAACAAATTACAGAAAGCCGAACTCCAGCCCTACTTTTAACTAGCTCTACCCCACTTTCCTCCAACTAATGATCATTTTAACCCTGTAATGGACAGTAAAGTTTGATTATCTCTGTGGTTTTAACACGACAACCTTTATGCTTTTTTACAACAACGTGGTGGACACATCCAGCAGTACATGTGAAGTATGGCTGAATAAAGTAGAAAAAAAGAATGAAAAAGAAACAGTAGTAATTAAAAAAAAGGGTTATGCCACTTGGGAGTCATTCTATGAGCTGGACTCAGCCTTTTGTTGAAGCTCCCAGAGTAAAGAAATGGTCAGGTATGAAGGGTTTTCATAATTGTGTTGGTATAAACAAAGAAACAATATGTCTGGGGAATCTTTTTTTTCTTTTTTAAAATGACACTTTCAAAGTAAAAGCTTCATGACTTTGAGATAAATCTTTTCTGATTCAAACCTTTTTTTTTAAATAACTTTCTGTGGCTCACTAACGAAGGGAGGCCACTGGCTCTGGACTATCCTTAAGTTTCACAACTCATTCCCAGCACCTGAACACCAAACTGGATTGGATGGCACAGCTAGTGCTGTGTGAATGTTTGAATGTGTATAACTGGGATCAGTTGATACTGATGGGCACTTTACATAACAGTCTCTGCCACCAGAGTATGAATTTGGTGTGAATGAATGAATGAATGAATGTAGCGTGTAGTGTAGAAAAAGTGTACATAGTAAGCACCATTGACCAATGTGAACCTTCCAAGTTGATTTGAACAGATATTAATTTATTTTGGTTTAACCATGCTTTTGAGATGTTTCTGTTAATGAGTGTTTGAAAATGGTTAAAATAGTTTGTGCTGTGATGAAGATGTTTATGGGTTTCAGAGAAGTGTCAACATGAATACTGATAACAAAATTTTTGAAATGCTTGAGGAATATGAGTTGACAGAACTGGGGTGTGACTGTCAGCTGTGTGATCAATTCTACGGTACATGATTATTTTAAATAGACCGTACACTCTATAAAAAATGCAATGTCAATGTTTACTCATCCCACAAAGAGACACTAGACTACTGCTACTCCATTATAAAGGGAGTCAAGTACAGACAGGACTCAGACAGAAAAGTATCTAATCGGATGGGTTACTGAATTTTCTTAACTACAGACAGTTTGACGTAAAACCTTTTGCTTCTCTATCTTAGAATCTATTTCTCAATCCATCTACTGAGAAAATTGTTACTTTGTAAAATCCTAGCAAAAGTGGAAACTAATACATGACCTTTCTTTAAGTTTAGTTAGGTTTTTAAGAATATTATTGATCTGGTGTTTGGGCCCCTCACAATTCACTAATATGTTTGAGAAGCTCTCGGACCCGAGGAGCCAAATGATACTGCAGCCAGCTGCGGAAGCCACATTATTCATCACTCCCCCGTCAGCTCATTCATGTGCTAATCCAGTGACCCTTCACACAGCTAAAAAGTAGCCTCCTAAACGGCTCAATTAGCCTGTGTTCAGTCTTGAAATGTTCTACCCAAAACAACTGCCAGGAAACTGTCTATTTGACACCACGTTTCGAATGTGCAGCATATCCAGGGAAATGATCATGCGATTGACCAGGATGCCTTCAATAACAACTGAATGAAACATGAAGTGGAGAGGCATAAGTAAACAAGATGATTTGTAAGGGATATTACTTAAATATTGAACATGTGTTATTTGTTTGTTTAAAAGCAGTCCGAGGCTCATATGACACAGACACTCCAAAACAAAGAGTTTCTGGCTGTAGGCGCACAGTAGCTTGACCAGTGCGCTACAGGGGGTGGGGTGGGGGATGAAACTGGCGTGAACACGTCTACAGGGAAAGCAAACAACTCTGTATTTTGTGTCACTTTTACCCTAATTACACCATGTTAAAATCTTGACTCAGAGTTTTGATTGAATTCGAATGGGAAAAAAATAAATTTTCACGAGTAAATACGCCTTCTGAGTTTAAAATAGGCTTCAGTATGTCCCCCACACGCGAATACTTTACGCGCTCGTTTCAGGAAAATAGCAAGAAGCAAAAGTTATGAAATAATTTGATTTTGTTGACAGAAAAAAACGTGTACTTCAGATCCGAAGTCAATATGTGTATAAAACCTTGTCACAGATGGTCAACTATGCCACAAAACAGCTCCAAATTCAACACAAACACGATCGATAATCATCTGCTTACCGTCTTACTGACTGCTGCGGAGGAAAGCCATAGCCCTGACCTCGGAGCTGCTTGTGGTGTTGCAGGTTTGAGTACACATTTTCCTCATGACAGAATTTGTCACCCTACTCCAACGCCACAGCTTTGCCACGAAAACAGCCTCCTCTCACCCAGTGAGTGGTGTCTGCACTCACCCCCTCCACCTCAAGACCCCTGCAATCCGCAAACAGTCAGGAGTTCAGCGAATGGAGGGGAGAAAGCGTAAACGAAGGGCCAGCTGAAAGTGTGGAAAATCAGAATCCCTCGTTACAGATCCAAACAAGAGCGCAGAGTCCGCTGGATAATTTGAAATCCAAGTGAGCAGAAATCTCCAGTAGAAGCATGTAAAGTTATAACAAATGAAACTGAGGGCAGCTCCGGACGGACTTTGGGTGCGTAAAGGTAGGAAGTGCTGGCGCTGCTCCGCTCGCTGCTGACTGACCCAGTGAACAGCAGCTCTTTAATTCATGGGAAGTGTGAAGCGTCTACAAAATGTGCAACTATTTCCGGTTTGTACTTTCAAAATAAGGGCTCGCCCGACAAAGATTTCGCTTTTTCAACTTTCCTAATGACTGCTTCAAGGTTTTAAGTACCTTTTTGTTTAATTTCTTTGACCATGTCATTTTCTACGTTTATATATTTATCACGCTTGTAACAAATGCATATTAAATCTGGTTGGTGCTTAGCAAAAGCAAAATCCATAAATGAATGGCTTAACTATGTCACATCAAGTCCTCTCTGTTTATCTCATAATCACTTAAAACCTCCTCACTGGAGCGTTAGACATTTGAGATATGTTACAATCTTTTACTGCTGTCTATCAGGGATTTCAAAATTGCGCCAAGTTTTTTTTTTTTTTTTGTTAAATGAACTCTCAAAAGGAATCCATAAGAACAACATGAACACTATGAGACAATAACAATAAATGATTTATTAGAGACAAACAAGAGAAAAATCAAGTTCTTGAAAAGCTTCAAGTCGAGTTCAGTTATAACCTGTTACTTTTTAAAGGCAAGAAAAGTTGCTTACACATCCTGTTG
Organism: Labroides dimidiatus; assembly: GCA_030710495.1. NCBI lineage: Eukaryota > Metazoa > Chordata > Actinopteri > Labriformes > Labridae > Labroides > Labroides dimidiatus. Next base: position 20,618,776 of record CM061143.1, on the reverse strand, counting down.
AGGAGCTTTGTCTGGTTTACTTGACACACACACACACACACACACACACACACACACACACACACACACACACACACACACACACACACACACACACACACACACACACACACACACACACACACACACACACACACACAAGGAGGGAGATGACACCAGACCCCTCTCCTCCCTGCAGCATACTAATATCCTGGAGTGATGTCAGCAAGTCAGCATCCCAACATTTGTGTAATTAGCAGCGTGAATGATGGTGTTCTGGCAGGATTTGCATATGAATGAAACCACTTCCCTGAATCAACTGGCCCAGTACGAGTAGAGAGAGGAGAGATGAGCTGCAAGATGTTGGCCAAGCAGGGGGAAAAGGGAGGTGAGCGTCTGTAAACAGCGCTGTTTAACATGAGAAGCAGACATTAGCTGTGGGAAAAACATAAGGTTTACAGGCTTATGAGAGTTTACTGAATAAACAAAAGTAAGACTCAAAAGAATTTATGCCTTAAAAATCCCTTTTATAAGTGAGTCCTCTGGCCCTCCAGAACTTGACAACAAGAGTTACAAATACCATATTTACATATGTTACAGTTAAATATAAATGCTACCTTTAATCTTGAGCAACCACTATAGCTGCTGTTCAAACACAGTTCTCTAAATCAGAAACAAAGCACAGGACTGATAGGTATGACCATCAATAAACACAATTGTTCCCAACAGACTGCCACCATCACAGCTATTTTTGTTCCTTCTTAATCCCTGAAACACTGGCACGACGTTAAACTGTGTGATGCTCCTGTTCCTACAATGAGAGGTAGGAGTGTTAAACAACATCCCACAGCGGCATCCCATTTGCTTATTTGTGTAACACAAAATGTGTCAAGAAAAAGAAAAAAAAACGCCCAAAAGTCTTTCTGGCAACTGAAGCCTAACAGATTTGTGGAAGATTTTCAAAAAGCAACTCAGAGGATGGATTGCATGAAAGTGGGTTAGAAAGTAATTAAATCAAGATTTGTGTATGTATTTCCAAAAATTTCCCATTGCTTGATAGCCAAAACAAGAAATAAAGGCAGAAATGTAAAAAAGACATTAAAAAGAGCTGCTTTGAAACAACAAGGAAGTGTTTTGTTGGGGAAAAAAAGGAAGCAGCTCTGAACAACCTCTCCAGTTTTTGAGGACAGGGCAGCGGTCTCTGTTGGAAACCTTTTCTCCAGTCAGACTGAAGCTCTGCTTTTCTGTTTAGTGAAAGCCGTCTTTCTGCACTGGACTCCCCTCTCACACATGGCCTTGCAATTTCAGCATATAATTGCGTCCCTTCTACACACAAGAATATCAATTACACCTCAGACTGTGCTTAAAACTTATCCACATGCTTTTACAAGGAACCCAAAGTGACACTGTCCTCCACTCAGATAAACCATTCAATTGGTCAGCTCAACATTTTCCCTAACAAGTCGTTCCCTTTTCCCCCGCAAACAGTACCTCGACCTGCAGCTAGCCATTTAAAATGCCATGACTGGACCGAATAAAAGCATAGAGGCCAGCTTGGGGGACATACCACAGATAGCATAGCCTTCATGGACTCTTGGCATGCACAGAGATGGTAATTTTAGACATTGAGCCAAACAGGTTCACTCCCTTCCCAAGCATGCATAAGCATATTGGAGTTTTTGTCTTTATCAAAGCACAGGATGACTGATAATGTAAATACAAGTTCCCTCCAGGGCTGGAAGCACTATCTGCATGAAACCATGCAAAAAAGCTGTACCGCTTCAAAGGATCTTATCCTACAAGAACATTATTCACATCTTACCGGGGGGAAGGAACTGATTTATATACCTTCTGATATGGTCAGAAAAACACACCTGATAAATCAATGCCATTATCTGTATTTGAAATGTAGCCAGCATTCAAACATGGCCTCCTCATCTTTGTTTCTCATCTGCTTTTTTAGGAACACAAGCCTCCTCTCCTTTCATGTGGCAAATGCTGATGGCTATCACTCCAGAGTCAACACACGAGGCAGCTGGGACTCACCCCAACAGCTGATAGCTCATGTTGGGAGGGAGGGAGGGAGCAAGCCAGCTTCCTAACTTTTTGTCCTAATGCTGCAGAGGGTTTCTTAACTCTGTACGGCCTGGCCTATCAAAAAAAAAAAAAAAAAAAAAAAAAAACCCTGAAAATTCAAATTTTGCTGGAACTGAGATGTTTATTAACCCTTTTAAGAAAATCCATAAAAATATTGCTAATCATTTTGTTCATGATATTTTTTTTGGTACCATATTTGATACATTAGGTGTTTTTTTGCAAATTTTTTGGTTAAGTTTTTTTGTAAATATTCATTCTTTCAATGCAAAAAATACTTTAAAAAATGAGTAACAACTAAGATGTTATTATGCTGCAACTTCTTTAACATTTGCAATGATTTTTAAGAAAAATAGATGATTTTATGAGCACAGCCACTTTGAAAAGGGCTGAACTACAACTTCAGCCATCTGTAGTGGTATGATAATCCTCAAGGGGGTAGAAAACATTTTTAATTTTTAATTTTTTTTTTTTAAACATGAAACTATTTAAAGAGGTCCTGTAATTCATCTATCACATATGATACGTTTGGCTTTATAGGGTTACTCCGGGTATCTATTTAAGATCTGATCCCAAACCCAGCAGCAGCCAGCGGTCCAACTGGTCTTCAGCTGAGGATTTTACAGGTCAGATAAATGTTTGAAGCCATTTCATTCCTCGGTGTATCAATGGTAGCTCTTGTCATTCTCACATGGAATCTCTGAAACTCATGTTTGATTACGTCTTAAAGGAGATGAACATCAGCTGCATCGTGGAATATGGCAGAACTGTCCACTCATGGAGCCGCAACGCGACAGTGTAAACATTATGTATAACAATAAATAAAGCCAAAAAGAGTCTGAAGCGGCCACTGTTTATTTTAGCTTTAGTTTTTGGGACAAGAAGGGGAAGTGTAAGACTTTGTAACTCACCAGAACACTCTCTAGAGATTTTCATGCAATGAGTGAAGGAGGGGAAAGGCAAGTGTGGTATGGACACCTCTCTCATTCTTTGTAATACTTCATTTGAAAGTTTTGTCTGGGTGTCTCGACCCTACTCGGTGACAGCAGAATTGTTCCTTTGCCTCAGTGTTTGGCGAGTTGGGATAGCTATGATTTCCTGCTGTTCAGCATATGGTCTTGTGAAGCTGCTCACAAACATGTAAAGCCCAGTCTTAAAGAAAACCTGAAGCAGTGCGAAGTTAATCTTTAATTTTATGCTTGGACACAGACCAACAACAAGTGTGTTGTTTACTCAGAAAGCTGCACAGTAGAGATGATATGCAGCCTGTTGTCAACCAGCACTTGTCAACTTGGATTACTTTTAACCTTTGTGTACCTGCTCCCCACAGCTACATTAAAAATAAAATAGTTCATGTGAAAATTCAGGCTCACTTAGAAAGCAGAGGAAGTGTCTGCCAGTTAGTTCAAAGGTTCACTGGTTTTCCCAACCCAGCTCAGGTCACTGTTTTGATGAAGAGGCCTATGAAGAGAGAGCAGTGTCATTTTGAGCACACCCTGACTCTCTTTATTGTAATCTTGCAGTAGTTTGGCTCGGCTACAGACATTTAGTGTGACACTGAATCCGAGGGTTAACTATGAGTCCTCTCTACAGGAGCCCCCTCTGTACCCGTGTTCCCAGCAGATAAGTGGACATTATTCACCCTGTGTTGAACATTAACTGGATTAATTCTGCACGGGTTGAGGGGTGAAATTGTATTTGTCCAAAGGGAGGGAAATGGTGAGGAAATGAGCAGCGCAGCCAGCTAGGCTGAAATTCTAATAAGCTTAGGGGTTCGTTAGCACACAAATTCGACTCCTGCTACACAGTTTTTACTCAACAGGTCTGGGTATGCCATTAAGACATAGAGGGGAAAACAAGGGAGACTTGGAGGAAGAAAATAAGAGAAAGGACGAAGATGGAAAGAGAATGGACACCCGGTTTCACACATTAAGGCCCAGGGCAAAGAGGTGACTTTGTGGAGTGACTCCTCAGGGGGACTGCAGCTATTTTTTGCTCCTCCTGGCCCACTTACTGAAGAGCTCTTCTGCACAGAGGAAAAACACTCTCCAAGCTCTCCACTTCATCTGTCCATTAGACCATCAATCTCCTCTCTAGACAGCACTCTCCAGGGTGACGCAGCTCAATTTCCAGCACACTATGCCCAACGACGGCGGTTTCTCAATGCGTAGCGTACACATGGATTCTTATTCAAAACATAACTAGGTCATGCTCTGGTTAGAAAAGAGGAAGTGGGAGGAATAGTTGTAGGAAGTAAAGAGAAACTATAGTGGACGCAGTGGGACATGAGGAATGGCAGACAGGAGACAATGAAAAATGAGTTTTGACATTATTTTATTCCACTGTTCGTGATTTAGAAATAGAGACATTTGGGAGACCTGAGCTACTTATTTGAGTGCTTAACCTTCCCATCTGTGCTGAAAAGTAACCTCTTCTTCAAACGCTGTGAAGTAATACACAAAAAGCTCCAATTTCTCACCCAGCAACACGTATCTGTGATGCAGGATGATTGTGCGTCTCCCTGAATGAACCACCCGCCCCCAAACCTCCCACATTCAGCACCCTGAAGCCATTTCTCTGACTCAACTCTCTCATTCAGCCTCCACTGATGTTCTTCTTCCTCACCTTGTCATCATGACCCAGATTAACAGAGTGGGTGTTGCAACTGATTTGCTGACTCTCTCCATCTCTCTTTTCTTCTGTGTAAGTTTCTCTTTTATTTTTGTTTAATTTAGTACATCACTCCATCATCCAAACCTCTTTCGACTTTTTATTTCTGCTGCTGTTGCTTGAAAAATCTACTTGAACCCTTACTTGCGACCACAATGACATCCAGACTGACCAGATGTTCCATCATTAATAATGAATATTAGCATACTCATTAGTTGGACCACAAATGTGGGGTTGCAGCCGCTGTCTAGATACTTGATATCACTTCTTATTTTTAATGGGCCGCATAAAGCCAAGCTGAGACCAGCCTTGCATCCAGCTCACCAAGTAAAACCAACATATCCAGCTGCTGCTGTAACAAACTGCAACAGAATAAAGCCGTGCTGAAAGTGAATCTGGCTGGTTGGGTGACTGATTGGACTAAATGTTCTTAAATTTTTACAGCTTCAGTGGATTTTAAGTTTAAGAACTCAGATTTTTTTTTAAATTAAAGTACAAGAAGAAATAAATTTGCTTAGGCTGGGATAAGAAGACTACACAAACAAAGTCTGTATTTGCAAAAAAAAAAGTTCCATTTGGAGTGGCTATTACTGACCTCCACTTTCTCCAGCCCTGGCTCATAATGGTTTAAAGTTAAAGTTAAATAAACCCCAGCACTCAGCTATGCAAAGTTTAAATATTTAGCTTTAGAGGACTTGTGGGTGAAGCAGCGACTGACAGGATCAGTCAGTCAAACTGAGTTTATCCTGAGGGGCTGAAGGAACAGCACTGGAACAAACTCACAAACTTTACACCAACAAGGCTCATTGTTTATGTGCAACTACACTATAAGTTTTGTTTGCAATTTGTTATCAACACAATCCAAGAGGATGGTGAAAAGACAGATTCTATCAACATGCAAACTGAACTTTTCCTGCCAGAAAACCTGTCTCTGCGTGGTTTGGGGGTAGATTACTGAGTGACAACAAAAATGCTTGTCCATGAACCATGATAGTCAACTACAGATGTACCTTCAGGTTCAATTTCCCCTATTTATACTGTAACTACTCACTGAGAGCAAGTGGTGACATGTTTGTGGTGGGAGGAGCAGTGCCAGCATTCTTTAAAAATATCTGTCTCTACACAAAAGATTTAATGATCAACTGAAAATTGAAAGGTAATTACACACACATACACACACACACACACATCTATGACCACACAATGTGACAGACCCTGTGCTCAAACATACAGGGTCTGTCAAATGAATAGGAACAAGTGATGCAGAGGGGTGTATCCAAGACCTGTGGAGACTCATTTCTTTTTTTCTGGCTGTTAAAAATATGATTCTTGCTTGTCTACACCCCATAATTCAGGTCATTACTTCTGAACAATAACTATTGTTTTGAGGCTCAAATACTTTGAGTAATTCTCGACATCATTCAACATTATGTGAATAAGCGGCAGGTAATATTTTACTTTCGTAAGATTAAAAAAAAAAAAGAGTTAAAGCAAATAACTCCGTGGTATTAGATTCCAAATTGACTGACACGTTGCTACAGCTTGAGAAAGTTCTGAGCTAATAGAGATTTCACCTAAAATGATCAGTCAGTGGGCTCTTGGGGATTTGTGTTTCACCTAATTTTGCTTATTATAATGTTTACCGCATCAAAGAAGAATGAATGATAAGTACACACACACACACACACACACACACACACACACACACACACAGCCAGTAGACTTTATGGATTGGAGCAGAAATTGCCATTTCCAGGACGTGACGGACCCACCGTGTGTTTCATTAGAAGCCAGTCGAGATGGTGAACTCAGGGACCTTATTGACGGTTCAATTCTGAGAGCTGAGACTTCAGGCAGAAAATACACACACATACTGACGGACACGACTCTAAGCACAAGATGAGATGGGATGAGTCACATTAAGCGATCCACACACACACGCAGACAAATCCCATTACAGAACTCACATTAGATCGAGGTTGAACTCTCAGACCAAACACATCTCCATTGACCGACCTTCAATCCATCACTTGTCATGCCTTGTAAAATGTACAGGGGGCTTGTTTGGAAAACCAGGTCTGAACAAGCATGTTTGAGAGTTAGTCACATCAAAATTTCTGTCCATCATTAGCTTTTTATTCACCCACTTTATTCCCCATTCACTCCTGTGTCCCTCACTCAAAGCACGGCCCATTAGGAAGCTGTGAGAGGGAGCACTGGCCCGAGAGAAACTAAATCACCCGACTGGCTGCTGTTTACACCAGGCCCGACCCGCTGCTCGAGCCCCTGTTTATTTGAACTGTGAACCTCGGTGTGAGGCGTGTATGAAAGGAAAACTGTAAGAAGACCGAAAGAAAGAGAGAGCGAGTGTGCTGCACAGGCAGAGGGGAGGGAAAAGTTCCACACAAAACCCAGTGTCTCGCCCTACGGTTTCTTTCACACCTCTCTTAACACGCTTTTCACAGCGTATTTATTCGCCCCACAGGCTCCTGGCACTCCTCAGGTTCTCCAGGGCCACAAACGGGTCTCTGTGCTGAACAAGAAGGCCAAAAAACAGACCTCATACACCCCCTGTTGAGTGCCAGACACAATGTCCTTCTGCTGACCCACATATGACATCACAGCCTGGTTCTCACACATATCAACAGAACACAGAAAGACACCCCTGACTCTTAAAACCAGGGGAGCAGTGAGGTTAGTTTGGGATCTGTTAAAACCATCCAACGTCAAAGCGAACGATAATAGGACCTAAGAGTCAGAACAAGAACACATGGAGGAAAGCACACACACACGTGAGAGAGATGAGTTTATCTAAGTGCAGTCTGAATCCTCCAACAGACTCATTAGAGGTGATTTTCAGAGCGACAAGTTGCTCTTTCAGTTCCACTTATGTGTGGGAGGTTCTGAATTAGCAGCTCAGACTTCACCAGCCATAAACACAACACACACTTTTATGATAAAAGTGATGATGGAGATGGTATAACATCACTTTTTCTATATTAGATTCTGACACAAACACAAAGAAGACCACAGGAGAAGGACGAAGCAACAAAGCCAATGTCTGGTTTTAATTTAGATGTTAAAGAATACACAATGAACGGCATCACTTCCCTAAAGAATCATCACAGATTGCTCAATAATGACCAAACACCGTGTAAATCACTGACGTAAAACTATCTGAGGACAAAAAGAGAAAGAAAAAAAAAGCTTTCGGCCGCTTGCTGAAGTGTGGAACATTTAATCACCAAGGATCATTCCTCTCACCTCTGTTGCTGGGCTCCACTTCACGTAAACACTCATTCTGGCCAGACCATAATGCAGAGAGAGTGTGAGCGAGAGAGAGAGCAAACACATAATGCTGAACACTTGGGGACGTGTGTGTTTCAAAAAGTCTGTAAATAACACATTCCTTTAAAAAACAAAACATTACTGCTGCTGTCTAAAAGTCAGTGATGGGAATCATCAGTCCAACAGACCCCGAGTGAGCTCTGAGCAACGTAAGAAGAGGCTGTGTATTCCACAAACAAATCTCTAACTGGCCCTTTTTTATCACATACATTTGTGATTATAAAGCTAAATTACTGACCAAGATCTCCAGTTCTCCAAAGATACGCACCTACTAGATTATTTATTCACAACATGTTTTAAGACGATCACCAACACCGTCTACCAAGTTTCACAGAGAAACAAGTCATCAACCGGCCTTGACTAAACATACTCATAAGTAACAATGACATAAATAGAAACATATAAACAGGTAGTTGGGAGGCCTTTTTTACTGACGGATACCTTCTTCATTGATAAACTTGAGCTAACTAGAAAAAAAACTTGTAAACACATACAAGAGATTTTTTAATGGTGCTTAAGTGAAAAAAAATGAACAGTTGAAGCTTTATACAGAGAAGTAAAATCTGCTTCAATGTTCAAATTCTGAGTTGGGTACAGCACAACACAAAGCCACACGAAAACCCAAATCAGTGTCCTCACAAGCTGCTTTTTCTCTGTAATTCATGCGAAGCCCTCAGCTATGTGTAACCCCACCGAGAGTGACAAAGTCATCGTTGAAAAGGCACAATCTATATCCTCCATGTCTAATCACATCACAGCACAGCAGCTCAAGTATGTTTGGTGCCTGTTCTGGCTGCTCTCTGGTATCTGGGGCAGCGCACCAGCCAGCAGTTCGAGTAAACTCTGGACAGGAAAGGCTGGTCTGTGTGTGTGTGAGTGTTTGTGTGTGTGCGTGTCAGAGAGTGTATCTGCATGACAAAACCGTGCCAGCCACAAGACCAGTGCTGGCGTCAGAAAAAAAATCACATTCAGTCTGCTATTCCTTCCCTGAAGCACACCGAGAGGTTAGCAGAGGGAGAGAGATCATAAAAACAGATCATAAAATGACATCAATGGGTGATAGACTGAGCGAGAGAGGGAAAGATAAAAGGGAGTGTGAAAAGCAGGAGGGCTCATGAGACCAAGCTTGAGAGGGAAACACAATGAGGAAGAAAAAAAAGAGAGGGAGAGCACATGGTTACCACCAAGCCCATCCATCTGTAGCAAAGCTACATGCCAATACATTCCATGTGCTCTCTATATTTGACCTATGGATTTGTCTGATTGCTGTTTCTTTCTTTGTTTAAACTTGCTCCTGAGGCATTTGAGGAGGACAATGTTTGGAAAGATTTCCTACTGGACCGATCCATCAAAATGTTGACAAGGCTGCTGTGATAGCATCAGCCCACAAATGAGCAAAACTTTTGCCATCTGGTGAGGCTCATCCACACCACTTCAATATCAGGGAAGAACAATAAATAACTCTCATTGAAATGGCTGCATCAGAGTTTTTGCTTGTTGTGCATCAAGCTTGTTTATACCATTTGATTAAAAACAAACCATTTTTATAGTCCTTAACTTTGTGGTTGGGGGGATTGACTCATTCCAGTGAGCATTTTCAGTAGAAGAGTTCCAAAATGGTTTAGCAAAGAGAATTATTTTACCCACTAAATAAAAATAATCAGACGTCTGGACCAGATTACGCCAGGAAATCTGTCTCTGTCACCAGCTTCATCACACACAGATTAATGGCCCTTTTCATTTAACGTTAAGGCACAAACATTTCAGTGCCTCACAGTCACCATCAACAAATTTAATGGGCAGTGGAAATTCATACAAGAACTTTTGCATGTCAGCTTGCAGTGAACCACTGAGCAGTCGTAAACATCACTGTCATTCAGGTATCAGTAAACAGCAGCAACTAGAGGTCCGTCTACCTTTAACCTTTAGTCCAAACTGTTCAACAAAACACCAACACATGCTGTCTTCCTTTTCCATCTTCTAAAGGTGATGTTAAAAACTGCTTCCTTCAGTTTTTCTGAAGCCCCCTCTTCACATAACACTGTGCAGCCAACGGAGGCAGAGGATATGCAATGACACTGAACAATCTTCATTCGGAGTAGCATACTGCTAACGCTCTACAATTCAAAGGGGAAACAATTCCAGAAAAGTACACTCACAAAAAAAGTAAAAGCTACACCATCCACAAATGAAAAAAATGTGGTGCGAAATACTCAAAAACTACTGCACTAGCATACTGAAATGAATAAATAAATATTGTAAGTAAAACACACAGAGCAGAGGAAAAATACAAAAATATAACTGCTGCAAATAAGGACTCTTCTGAGAAAGTGCTCTGGGGTAGCCTGACTTGATTTTCCTTCATTTTTTAGACCAAATCTTCTCACTGAAATCCAGGTCAGTGCTCACTGGGACCAACAGATGATCTTTATGTTTTTGTTTTGTTTTTTTAACTTCAGTGCAGTTAAATTTGAACTGCTCCATGAAATGAACCATGTTTGTACACAGTGAGAGATGCTTGAAACAAGTTTGTATTACTTTTAATTGTTGCCATTAGCAAATCAGCAAGTCCTATAGCTTGAGACAAATACTATACAGACATTTGCTAAGAATGTTCTAGCAGTAGTAGTGCAAATTAGTCTCATAAAGCCATTTGGATAAAGTTACGAGTACTGGTTACAGCTGCAAAAGATGTCTGTATTACATTAAAATCATCTGCTTTGGGGTAAACTGATGGTAATAGGGGACAAACAGGAGGGACATTGAGCTTTGTTTCAAGTTAAAAAAAAATGTATTTAATAACCCAACAGCTAACAGAAGCATCTACCTACTTCATCACAATAAGAAAGGAAAATATGCTATTTAAACATCTTTACATTTACATGGTCTTAATCCAGAAGCAAGCCACATTTGTTGTGACATCATATGAACTAACCTATAGGATTCTAGCTTATTGTAAACCTGTAAGCAGTTACTAAATGCAAAACCTGCTCTGCTGATCACTGGTGTGATCAGACCTCAACCATTCCAAGTCATCCGTCAATATTGCCAATGGCTTCAAGACTCACTCTTCCTCACAGAGACCTAAAATGAACATGGCACCGGTTTCTATTGATCATGTGCTATTTTGCATTTAGCTTCTATGACTGACCCTGCTTGACCATCTGATCCCTCACAGGCAACAGATCTTACCAACAGACCCCAGCTCAGCTTTGTCATGCATGAAGTCTATTGATAACTCATAAAAACCAGAAACCATCTGTATGTGCTAGAGGATCCTTTTGGGACCAAACTTGTTTTCTCAAACAATATCTGATCAATTAGCTGGATGAGTCAGCAGATTTAAACCAGTATAACCCCAGGCTCCCCCTACACCATAACTGGAAAATGACTGGATAAATTCGAACACATAAACAATAGGTAATAAATATGTCTACCATGTTGGGGAGCAGATATGAGAGAGCAAGGTTTTTGATGACAAAGCACAGATCTCAGGCTGCATCCACAGCCTGAACAACACATGAACCCCTCACATCTGGCACACATTTAGTACCCATGTGCAAAGTATTACATATTTCTGGAAATGAAGCCACGCTTGAGTCTGTAATCTGTTGATGGGACTTTATTCCCGTTGTTCATGGTTTGGTTTGCTGTGACTTCAGCATTGTAAGCAAAGTTCTCCTAAGGGGGCTGGAGGAGAAAAACTGAGGGGTGATGGAGGATGGAGAAAGAGACACTATATCATTAAAAAGGAGTAAAAGACAAAGACAAACCAAAACAAGTAGTCTATTTTTTCAGAGATTGCTGAGAAAAACCCGTCTTATAAAATCTATGCAGCTCTTTAACCACAAAGCCCTCAACACTCCCAGAATTCTCAGCTGTAAATGGCTGTTTTTAGAGCACAGGGGTGAAATTCATCACCCTTATGGTCGACAGGCTGGGTAAACTTTGAAGATCCTGTGTTGGCTTGCAAATTCTGATCATCAACTTGAGGAGTTCTCCAATAGGACACTATTACTATATCTGCTAGGGGCAGAAAAATACACTCAAAGACAACACTCACAGAAATAACCATACACTCCTGAAAATATTTTAATTCACTTTTCATATACTTTGAAGGCCACACTCAAATCTGAACAATATACATGAAGTTATTGCCAGCAGATGACTTACGGACATGGGAGCATTGTGCTTGATTTCAAGTCATCATAGCTTGCATAGGTACAAATACAAAGATACATCAAATACAAAAACTTGGACACACTTTGTTAAACAAAGTGTTAAAAGTAATTCAGAACCTTGTAGTAAGGTGGACTAACCAGGGGGACTGCCTAAACCAATATTTACCATTAACAATGGCTGACATCAACATTTACCCATTTACTCACCAACCTTGCTTTAGTCAGGGCTGTTTGTGTCAAAGACCATGAATTATTTGCATGAAAGTACTACACTTGTATATATTTAGCTGTATTTGACGGGATGGTTCTGCTTTGGGAGTCCCCAACATGCCTACGTGGAGCACTAAAGATTTAGGTGGGGAGAGCACACCTCCCCTCTCTTTTTATGTGCATACATGAAAAGCCAAGGCAGGCAGAGCATCAGCAGCAACGATTCCCAAGGTACAGCACAGTGTAGGAATCAGCAGACACACGGCCACCCAACATTTAAACATCATTTTATCATCCTTACTTCATTTTATTTCAGATGAAATGGCCATTATATGAATACAGTGAACCACTTGCTCGATTCAGGTAACGAATCAATCATCACCTGGTGCTAATTTCAGTTTTAGTAGACAAGATCTCACATAAAGCTACTGATGCCTTTATTTTAAAAGGTACGGAGTTATTGCTGTTTTCACAGCCTGACATACCATGGGTGTTAATACTTTTGTGATGATAAGGTGGGAGATTACTTCTTAGAGGTGTTTTTTTTTCCGTCTTTCTTTTAAATCTATAATAGGATAATGAGAATCAATGAGCACTTTCCTTCACATAGATAAATGAGTCTGAGGATTTATCATATAATTCAGAAAGGTTAATTTGCAATAAAGATGTGTCAGTGATTTATTACTGTTCCCATAACTGATGGATAAAGTTACAATTTTCCAACAAAAGACTATGGCACACATTACTGTTTTATACCTTTAATAAAAAGCAAACAGTCTGAATCCAGATCTCCCCACTAGCCCGGAGCCACTAAAACTCCTAATAGGCTGCACCCAAACCAACAAAGACATCAGGACATGGCTTTAATAAACCTTGTTAACATGAAGCTTTAATATGGTCCTCCCAGCCTATGTTGAAACCTCAGAGCAAACCTCAGTCAGCCTCAGTTTAAAGTCAGCACCCTACTGGTGGCTTCCTACCATGTCCAATGAGTTTCGAGGTAGAATGCTAAGCAGCCTTGCGGCAGTGAGGTTACGGTCCAGGCAGCCACTCGTAATGTCTGTGGGGTTAGACAGCCACATCTGGTCTGCCTACACCCACTTAGAACCACCATGGTCTACTGTTCGGCCAAACCTCAGAGGTCAGGGACACAACCAGGAGCTGGGTGAGTGTATTTCTGTGCGTGTATTCCCCTTAACTCCCTATACATCCATCCTACAGAAATAGAAATGGATGTAAATCTAAAGCAGTTGTGCTCAGCCAAAAATGAATATAAGCTATTCATGCTGGATTAAAGATTGCTGCTTTTTTTGGAAGGGCTTGGATTTATGTGGGCTGGGATGAGGTAAAACAGAACAAAAAGAAAGAGTAGAAAAGAAATAGGCAGGCACTGAACAGGAAGCTGAGCTAAATTACAAAAACACTGTCAAATTCATCAAGATGACATTTCAGCTTCTGTCCTTGAGCTCTTTCAACTCGAAACACTATGTCACAGTGCAAACGTCAGCACCTGATGTTATACATCTGCTGTAATGAAAGACTCCTTCAAGCAAGAGCTTCATATGTTACGCTCAAATGGGAAAATTACAATAAAGCATGCATCATGTCTGTAATAAAATTCTGTTGCTTGAATTAGATGCTGGCCCTGACTATTGCTGATGGTAATTAGTATGCATGTGTGTTCAAGTGATTCACATGTGAGCTGCTCCTGTATGACGCAAGTCTGGCTACATGCAGAGAAAATTACACCGTGGAGAGAAAGAGACAAGAAAATCTATCACGATGTCTATGTCACCATTAAACTATAGGCTTCTATTCTCTGGAAGGTTTAAAGGGACAATGTAGAAGTCATCAGTCTTGTCAAGTTGTGATGACCAATGTAAAGATGTAAAACTTTTGGCCCTGGTGTCTGCCAAAGTTTTATGAAAAAAGCTACAATGTCACACTTTGCTCATCTTAATTCTCATGTTTGCAGATCTAGATTTTAAAACCAAAAAGAACAACGAGGATTGCTGGTAAAAAAAAATTGCGGGTGAAAATTGTTAAGTTGGCCAAGTGTTGGACCTGATGATGTGTGCTGCTGTGCTTTTGGTCAGGTCACCCTTAAAAAAAGAGATCCTGATCTAAAAGGGTTATGTACCTGGTTCAATAAAATAAAAAAGTTGGAAGATCCTGAGCAGAATTTTATACAGCTGAGTAAAACTGAGAGACCATTTCTTTAGATGTGCCATCCAGAAAGCCCAGATGCACATAAAACGAACAAACAAAACAAATAAATAAATAAGGGTACCCACAACAAGCACCCAGCCACCCCAAGTCTCTTGTGAGGTAAAGGCAAATATTTACATACAACACTTTAAAAGAGTGTATGGCTCCCAAGGAAAAAAAAAAAAAGCAGGGACAGAAAAAAAGAAAACAGAATATCACTTGGATGCAAAAAAGGTTCATTCAGGTTTCATTGTTTGTTTAAATAAGTTCTGCTGAGTTCTACATTTGGCTGCCTATCAGCAAATACAGTAAACTGAACAGCACTGTTCTGGCATGTTTCCATGTTTACCTGACCCGTCGTGGGCTGGAAAGGAGAACATAGAAACAATCTGTCCAGAACAGCATGCTGAAGACCAGGATTACTTCGTAATACAAAAGGTTATTTTTAGCATGACAGAAATGCAGCGACAGTATTGGACTCTGTCATGGCACAGATTGTGAAGAATTAAGACAGGAGCAGGTGGTCACTTATGAGTTATATCTAGGTAGATATGAAACCTGGCATCTTAAGGTGCATAAGAAAAATATGGCATGAGGTGAATTAGGCTACATGGCTAATTGACTTGTTGAAAGAGTGGCGATTATTACAACGGGATAGCAGCTGTTAATTGAAAGGGTTCTTCTCTTTTGACTTTGAAGCTTTGTAAAGTATGCTTACATCTTTGTGTAGAGTGGAATGTGACAGATTTAGGTTATAAAGGATGCAAGGAGGAGACATACATGCCAGTGGAGTGCATGTTTATGCCTGCAGGTGCACTTTGAGAAACAGCCTCTGTGGGAGTGTGCGTGGTTCTGTAATAATTGCAAGGGGAGAGAGAGAGAGAGAGCAGAGTGGAGATAAATGAAGGACACGAGTGAGGAGCAGAGATTCACATCCCCCTGGCTTATTCTTCAAGTCTTTCATTACCCATGATTCCCCAATCCCCAAACATCAGCACTGAGACACACACGCACACACACACACACATATAAAGATTAACATATATAAAGACAGACAGAGAGATGGAGAAAAAACTTACTGAAAACAAGTTTTCTGTCACAGACCACTCCACTGTCTCCACTGACAGAAGCTTGATGTTTTCTTTGGTTATGTCTATTCAAAGCTGAATTATAAAGCTGTGTTGTGGGGGAGTTGTGAAGGGGTGCCAACTTGTGTGTCATGTTTTTTTCAAACATCAATTTTCTCTGCTGGAGCCATGCAGCCCACTGCAATATTCCTCCAATGACGTTGTGGCAGATAACTGACGTATTCAACAGGGGAAAAGTAATGTTGAATTTTGTGTGTGTGTGAGGGAAGGAGGGAAATAATGTGGTGTGCCACATACCAGAGCATTTAACTGTATCATAGAGATTAATTAATAGCTTGAATCTGTTCCTTATTATCACTGTATGCTTGTAGATGGGGGTCTTCAGCCACACGCAGTGCAGCGTGGGGGATGAAGTTTGCTCTGGTTGCAACAGAGTCCAGGCCACGAGGGAGCTTCTTTTTCTAACAATAATAAAAAAAACTGCATTTCTGAGAGATATGTTGCCAACAGAAACAACCCCTTGTAGAAAATAAAATAAGTCATACACATAATGTCTTCTTTTCATTACCACACACACAGACATTCATCTTTTTTTTTTAAAGCCATCATACAGAGTGAATCCAGGAAATATCTCTCTTTGGGGTGCTTCGCAGAGGTTGGTCAAGTGTTTGTGTATCTGTGAGAAAGTGGTTTAGTTAAGAAGCTACAAGTTGGGGTCATTATCTGACATCAAAGCATGTGCTGCTCCCCCCCCTTCAGAAATAAAAGCCTTTGACTTTGAGCGGTTTTATGACAGTGACAGACAGACGCTGTCAAGTTCCTGGCAGTGTGACATTTAATGGCTCTTGACTCCTTTTTCACCAGTGGTGTGTACCAACTCATGAAAAGATGGCTGGACGGGTGTATTGACGGATGAATGGGGGGCTGGGAAGGGAGAAGAGGGGGAACAACTTTCTGTATTAACCTACATTGACCTGCAGCAAACAGTGGCACCCTTATTGACTTCTGGCTGGGGGTAGGGCTAAAGGTAGTGACTGCTTACACCTCGAAGTCAGCTGCATTTGTTTTTTTTTTATGTGTGTGTGTGTGTGTGTGTGTGCGGACAGAGATACAGCTATGAAAGAACACAGTAACCTTATTACAGACGGAAAGAAGACGAAAAAAGTGGGAAAACTAATAGAGAACATTGTGAGTTCTATTTTGTTGTACAGGTCTTTTTTTTTAATTAATTTTTTTTTATGCATGTTTTAAGATAAGAGCCTTCCAAAGCAAAAACTGGGGTTATCTCATCCCCAAGCTTTTGTTGGAAACGTTGGGAACATTCAGGGGTGGTCTGAAAATCAGTGTTTCCCAAGAGTCAAATTTTCTGTCTGAGATTTAATTACGGGGTCTCACAATCCATTGCAGAGTGCTGCAGGTCACTGATTGGCTGTCACAGTGCCTAGGCCCTCCCCCCAATTTTTCCTTTCCTGCATGAAAACACATTTATTATTGGCTTTGTCACAGATTCAGATAGTAAACACACACACACACACACACACACACACACACACACACACACACACACAAGCACAGCCAATAATGTATACAGACCAAATACCACCACATGGCAAACACAATGGCATGACCTTCCACATAAATACACTTTACTAAACACACACACACACACACACACACACACACACACACACGGAAAATCGGCATGTGAATGCTCATTCCCCGACAAAGACAGACATAAATCTCACTTAACTCACAGATTGAACGAACTAGGTGACATGGGCAACTTTTAGCTCATATGACTATTTTGTGTGTGAGTGTGAGTGTGTGTGTGTGTGTCTCCTCAGTCTTGCAGTATCGCAGCAAGGTCTGTGCTAAGCATTTATGAGCTAATTAAGGTCTGGCCAGGGCTGGAAAGCTGGTGATAAGGCCCGTCTCCAGTCCACTCATTAATGCTACATGCTCCGCTGGGGTTACGCACACACACACATAGGAAAAGGCTGTCCTCCAAAACAACAGTGGCAGCACTATTCACTCATTATTAAGCAGCCTTCCAGACTGATTTTTCTGATTTTACCGTTTGGGAGCCTGGCTGGGAATTCTTAATGAGGGAAACTGAATCAGGAAATAGAAAGGATGTGATAGTGCACATCATTTTTGTGTCTAACAACACTTGACCAGTCTGTGGTGAGATGTAGAGATGTGGTTTACCCTGTGAGCTGTAAAAATTAGGGCTACATAATTATTGCATGAAATCCAGCTCTCTTCAATCTGACAGCACTTAAATTTACAACAACACCAGAAGAGGTTTTACACTGAAGCATGCAGTATTTCATGTCAGGCTTTCTTCAAACTTCCCTCAACTTAACCCTGATCATTTCCATTCTTCATCCATTTCATTTCTTCTGCACATTCATATGTACTTCACGGCTGTAGCTGCTCACTGCTTCTCTTTTTGCCTCTCAAAATCTGACAAAACCAAATATGTACCCTCTCTTTGAAAAGAAAAAAACCCTAAAAACTCACACTGATTTTTTTTTACCCACGTGTGCGTGTTTATTTTACAGAATTACACCAAACAAACTAAGGACTGCAAAAACTTTTGGAATGTAAGTGGTCAGATAACACATAGAAAGATTATGCTCACAACAAATTAAAAGAAGAGAAATGCAGAGGAAGATGTTAGGTGTTAGGGAAATTAACAGCTTGCAGTGATGAGGAGAAACAAGCTACAGGGAGCAGTATGTAGGCTGCTTTGTTGGAAAGATTTCTTGTTTGGAAACAGACCAATCTAGAGGCTCTGTGTCTGTATGAAGCTGAGCCAACGCTCACACACAAACACACATCACTCAACTGACCTCAATGCCCTTGATGTTAAGACAGGGCTGCTCAGCATGGCAGAAAAATAGCAACTGGCTAACTAGCTAGTGGAAAATTTAGGAGATAGTTCGGTCACTTAGGAGTTGGTATGGAGAAAACGGAACTTCAAAGAGAGTATCTGTTTAGGTTATTATTAATTCATTTATTTACTGTGTAATTTCCACCTTTATTTGACATGATAAAAGGAAAAAACAACAAACGAGGAAAATGAGGAAAATGAGGAAAATGACCCAAAACCAAAGGCTACAAGTCCAACCTCAGTCTGTGGGGCTACACAGCTGATGAGTTGAACAGAGTTCAGTACATTTAGATTTCTTTGGAAAGTGAGGGTTTTCCAATGCTTTTAATATCCAAGTTACAGTGAAATTTAAGTTAGACGAAAATCTCTAAAAACAGTATAAATAGAGAACAGTTTGACACAGGATCACACTGTATGTCTTGCCAAGTGTGACTAATGTTAGCAGAGCTAACACCACCAGCCTTCAGTCCTCCTCACATCCAGTTAACATCCACATGCCTACTTGGCCAAACTGAGCTCAAGCTACAAGATGATGATGATGACCAGCAATTTAGACCTACAATGATAAAAACTAATTTCTTTAACTTCTTTAACTGACTGAAACTGGTTGAACATGGACTATGTAAGTTCAAAGAAAATATTATAGCTAAAGTTAAAATGACTGATTTAAGAAAATGACAAGTGAATAAAATTCTCTCATATGAGAGCTATACGTCTTTGATCTCCAGTACAAAAACATGATTTCATTATTTCAGTTGCCAGCGTTGCAGTTATTTTTCTTGGAAAGACAGTCTCAACGTGAACACACAGAAACAGTGTGGGCTGTTGGATTTTTTTTGGAAGTTTGCTCATTTCAGTGAAGCAGCAAAGCAGAAGTATTCAGTATTCAGACAGGAGAAAAGTGAGCAATGGTATGAAATATACATGATCCTAATCAGACCATGCATAGAACCAAGACCTACATGTAAGTTGTTACAAAAAAACAAACAAAAAAAAAAAAACACCCCAGATTTGTAATTGACTGGCAGCTTCCATTCTGGTTGGTTAGCAAGGCTGATGGGTAAATGGGGGTAGATGAGGTGTCAGGAGGAGGTGTGCACTGAATCCTGCTTCAGCTTGTGATTTGTGACTGGGCACCAGCTTGCCTGTGGGTCCATATGGCTTTTTACCAACATACCACAGATGGGTGGGGGTTCATTGAATTTATGTTGCATCTATAGCACATTATGAGTGTTGTTTTAAGAAGAGGCAATATCATTTACTGTGCCAGGCATAAGCACTTACTGAGGCCTTTTCAGTGCTGATGTTTGCGAACCGTAATCATTAATGTGCACATAAAAACACATGTAAGGCATGAACAGACACACAAAGAAAGAGAAAGAGACAAAGAGACAGCGAGAGAGAGGGAGAGAGAGAGAGAGAGAGAGAGAGAGAGAGAGAGAGAGAGAGAGAGAGAGAGAGAGAGAGAGGAGGAGAGAGAGACTATGGATATACAAAAGTGTGTGAGAAAGATCCATCGTCCCTGTCCTACTTTCCACCACAGTTCTCCTCACTCCCAGCTCCAGTCTTTCGGGAGGGATCTGGGAAAAAACAGCCTGTCAGCAAAGTTAAGGCCCGTTGTGCATCCAGTACAGTTCCCTCTTAATTCAAAGCTCTTACCCCTGCAAAACCGTCAGCAGAGCGGGAGCTGTAAAGTTCTCTTTTTTTAAACTGCAGATATAATTTTTAAGATTCAGGGTACAAATATACAAAGATAAAATACATGGTAGTACCTGTACTACAGAGCTAACACTGTTTGTTT
Source organism: Labroides dimidiatus (assembly GCA_030710495.1). Taxonomy (NCBI): domain Eukaryota; kingdom Metazoa; phylum Chordata; class Actinopteri; order Labriformes; family Labridae; genus Labroides; species Labroides dimidiatus. Next base: position 20,598,301 of record CM061143.1, on the reverse strand, counting down.
TCAGAGTAGAGTTTTTGTAAGTCAAAAATGCACCATTGCATTTACAGTTTAGTTAAGCAGACATCAGTTTTTGAAAGAAGTAAGCGCGTCATCATCCTACAATTTCAGGGGTGAATGAAAGGTACAAACAAGACTTTGAGACTCAAGCGTTACGCAACCAAAGAGGCAGGCAACCACATGCACAGATACTGGTAGCAAAGACTACACTTAGATTAATGTGAATCGCACCAACACAATGCACTCCTCGATGTTACCATGGGTATTCAGGGCAGAAATACATCACTCACTGCAAGTCAGAACGCTCTGAATTTCTCCTGAATTAAAAAACAGCTTTCATTTGTCTTACACTGGGCACACTCCAGGTCATGAAGGCATTCCTCGTTGTCATTCAGTGGACCCTGACTGACACACTGTTTGGATTTCTTAGTTGAGCTGTATCCCTGTGGTTTGGCCTCTGCACAGTCAGCTGACATGTTGGCCAGTGAGAAGTCTGCATTTCAGAGACTGAGTCAAGATCTGCTTTGGATTCTGCTGGCGAGACTGTCATGGTCCATTCTCTTGTTCTTATACATAAATCCTTCTGCTCTGGTTCAGTGTCTGGAGAGGGAAAATTTCTGAGTCTTTGTAGATTTGTTTAGTGTTAAACACAATGAGCATGTAAATACATGTACTGACGTATGCATGGGGGAAGGGAGACACCTACACTGTAAACCATTGTCTTCTCTGCACACTGAAGATGTTTGTGCGCCAGTGACAATGTCTGAATCCGCAGGACAGCACGACTTGTTTACTGCAGAGGAGGAATTCACCATTTGTCTTGACTTCCATCATTTGCTGCATTTGGCTTGTGTGTGAGTGTGTGTGTGTGAGTATGTGTGTGTCTGTTTGTGTGGAGAACCACAATGTCTTGTGCATTACGAGCCTGTCATACTAAACAATGGGTTGTTTTACAAAACCCACTCTCCTGTCACCCCCTGGTCTGGAGAGTCAGAAACAGAATGAAGGTAAAAACGTGTGTGTGTGTGTGTGTGCGTGTGTGTGCGTGTGTGTGTGTGTGTGAGATGGTGGGTGGTGGGAAGATGCAGATCATCTGTCATAAGTTCCTGTGTGTAAATATAAATTTGCATGCTTCTACAGTGAATGAGCTGCTCACAAACTCCTCCATGTGTGTATGCTTGTATGTTTATGAGAGTGTGTGTGTGTTTGTGATAATCATTCAAACTTCTTTTGTGCGTGTGTGTGTGTGTGTGTTCTCCTTGGCATGATTGAGTGGGTCTGGCGGCTGTGCCAAGGCTGCGGTTATTCTCCAGCCAGAGGCAGAGGCAGAGGAGCACAGATACTTCATTATGGCCTCATTCATCACCCCTGGGACAGCTTGGCACTGCTCACCAGCCCCCTCCCCTCCCCTCTCCTCCCACCTCCTTCTAACCTCTCTCCTCTCTACTTACAGCTGCACAGGTCCCTCATCCTACACCTCTTCCACCTCAGCTTTCTCCCCTCAGTGCACTTTTCCTGGACTCCTCTTTTCACTAGTCTTTCGCTCTGGTGCTCACTTGCTTCGCTCCAGTGTTTCCTGACTTTCGTTGTACTTACCTTTTCCATGCTTCCCTCAATACCCTCTTTTTCTTTTTAATTAACTTCTACTAATCCTCTGTGTCCCTCTGTCTTGACCCATCCTCTGGGGCTTTCATCAACTCCCTCACTCTTTTCTCTCGCCTTCTTCCAATAAACCCAGCTCATTTTTTATCCTGTTACGCCCTCTCCTCCTCCTTTCAATGATCGGTAGGTTTGGTGTGTTGGCCTAGTTTTGGTGTTCACTGCCTTCTAACCAGCTCTCTCTGAGCATGCATCTTAGAAACAGAGATTTAAAGAACAAGTCATGATGCGTTTGTGAGTTACAACAGCTTATTACTGCCTCTCTTGTGCCTTAGGTACAATGCTAGAGCTGTGAGGTTATTGGCATCAGTTAGCATAAAAAGTAGAAGTATGAAGGAAAAACAGTATCCTTGCAAGGTTTTTAAAGTTTCTGCAAGGGTTAACCACATGAATCACAGAAATGAAGATTATAATAGTACGCTGAAACGAATTATGCCAATACCAGAGAATACTGACTCTCCACTTTTTGTTTTGTTTTTCCACTAGAGATTTGATGGTTAGTGTCTGGGTCTTCATGCTTAACTGGGTCTCAACTGAGAAGACCCATTCATCTGGTACTTGGCCCTTTAAAGTACTTTTCCTGAGCCCCTGAATCATTACTGTTAATGTGTGTCAGGACCACACTAGTTGGGAGCCTACCTGCTGTCCCATATGGTTGGCATTCAGCCTAATTAAAGCTTTTGTTGCCCCACAAACTGGGTGTATCATCGTAAGTGCTCCCTGAAGTCCTGTATTTATGGTAACTTGGCATTATAAACAAGGATTAAAAGAGAGCAAAGAAGGGTCTAATTTCTCTTCAAGTTGCCATAGAGATAGGAAAAGTTTCCAGGCAACACAGCAGCTATAGGCTGCTCACATATTCATCCGTTTACTTATTCTTTATCTAGCCACCAAGGTCTTTTTTAATACCCCATATCTCTCTCCAGATCAAAAAGACTTTCTATAGCTACTATAGCACACATTAAAAAGGCAAAGTGACACAGAGCAGTCAGGGATCAGAGGCTTTCAGTAAAAACAGAGCTTTGTTTTAAGATTCTTACTCTGGACTTGTCAAAGGAGGCAGAGAACAGTACTATATTGGTGCACCTTTGCTTCATTTGGGTTAATATTCCAAACATTAAATCACGCCACTGTCATGTGAATTGCTTGAACCAAACATTTAATCATGCTTGTAGTTTGATTGTGTTGAGTAACTGTTTCTAGTTGGGCAAAACCCTGTTAAAAAATGACAAATTGGCTTCTCTTGTGATATTAGTAACAACCTGATCATGCTGTATAAAAAAAACCCTGTGGGAGCTGAGAAAAAAATGACAGCCACCAGCTGCTGATATGAGAACAGCCTGAGGAGTGACTGGACTCTAACCAAGGGGCAATATCCAAAAATGAAGCCTATGCCGAAGTGCTAAAAGTTGCTGTTCACTGAGAATTCCCTAGAGGCTGCAGAAAGACTGAGAGTAAGGTACACATCAAGCCAAAAAAAAAAAAAACCTTTTACAGCATTAAAAAGCATATTTACAGTCTGGTTTAAAAAAAACCCACTTTTTTCATTTTAAATTATCATGCTGGAGTCTTAATGACTGAGCCTATTTTTAATTTTAGTTGAATGTTAGTTTTTCATACAAGGAGCCTGATAAGAGTCCATTCTTAATGTGGTGTAACTGGTTCCCAAATATCTTTAATTTTTAACCAAAACACAGAAAAGTCAGGCAAACCAGAGGTCACTGAACTTCTACTTTAAGCTAACCGTTTATGGCATTGATCGAGCTGACGGTTCTATAGTTTATACAGCACTCTCATACCTTTTCCACTCTGTGCTTATAGGACATAGCAGTCATACCTCTGGGACTAGCTCAGGGTGACCCAAGCAGAAGACATATGACACTGAAACATTAACTCATGACCCTGAGCTCACAGGCTGAGGTCAGAGTGGAGAAACTGCCCTCACACAGTCTGAATAATGACCATGCTTTAGCACAACCCAGGTGTAGGAGTTCAGGAATATCAAAACCTCAATAAACTGGCAAGCATAGAAGAAATGTTGGGTTGTTATTGCCGTAATCCAGTTCATAATTAGCCTCCATCAGGGTTTTAATGAACTGTGTGAGGGCTGGCACTTCCTCAGCTAGCTGTAAAACCAAAAATAGCTCAGTTTTTGTTGCAGCACGCAGCAGATGGATCAAAAAAAAAGTTTTATTTCCAAGGTAGTAGTATTTCCAAGACCAAATTATCCACCTGGAAACTTTTTCACAAACAGAGGTGGTATGAGGGGCTCAGTGTTCTCGAACTAACATGATGGAAAAACAAAGGAGGTGTGGAAAATGATCAAATTAGCTTGATGCTAATGCTGCGGCTCAGCTGTGTGTCTCATTTCCTTATTAACCCTCACAGGAGATGTAAGGCCGCTGTGCATCTCATGAAACTCCAATCCATCTCCTCATGTGTAATGAGCTCTACAGCTTGGACAGGAGGAAGCCTTCAGCTAAATGAATGATACTCAGGCCACTTTCACAAACAGTGTCAAGAGATGGTGAAAGGAGATAGGTGAGGTACAACATCTGGGGCCTCTTTGATCACTGATGACTCTTTGTGGGAGAGAAGAAAGCAGACGAGCGAGTCTGAACATCTTTCTGTTTGTGTTATCAAGGACAAAAATGACTCAGAGTGATGGGATCATCCGCTGCTGAAAATATGGCGGAGGCGAAAACTCATTTCCTCCTGTGTCAGCAGAAAAGTTTAGATGGGAAAAGTTCAACTGGAGGATACTGAGCATCAGGCTCCTCACCCCGTCACCTTGCAAAGATCTGCTGCTAAGAGGCCTCCTTTATTTCTCCTTGAATGCGGGTTGTGTTTACAAGAGATGTCAGCCATTGGGAACACTGAACAAAGCACTATTGTTGCGCCCTTGTCTCAGCATGATAATGAGTTGATTCCATGAAGTTTTTATGGTGATTAACTTAATCTCTGTAACCTAATCAAGGTCTTAGGCAGTAAACAAGCAAGAAAATGACAGCTGGTGAAGCTGTGGTTGAAATGGAAGAAGATGGTGAAAGCGGTTTTGGCTAGCTTGACTGACACGCTGCTACGGTACAGAGTGTTGTTATATGGATGGTTTGGCTGGTACACAACACGAGGGTCACAGTTTTTGTCTCAGACTCTATCCGCTCTTCTTCCACTAAAGTCTATTACTAATCTTGTATGGTTGCATGGATTCTGTTCAAGTCCGTATTTCTTTCTCTGAAAATCTTCCACTCCCTCTTTTTTTCTTCATTTGCCTCAATCCTCTTATTCCCCTGCTACTCTATATCTGTCTCCTTGCCTCTCCATCTTCCTCTCACACTCTCCTCCCCCCTAATCACTCCCATCGCTCTTGTGTGAAGAGGTGGGTTAGGGGGACAGGCGCTTGTGCTTGACGGACAGCTTCTGAGTGCAGACATCTCCCAGTGGTCGACCTTATCGCTAGCCAAGCTTGGCAGAGTTGAGTGGCAGCCCGCTTTTTCTGACTGTACGTTTGGCCTCTGTTGTTCCCAAAAGCTCTGTCTGTGCGTCTCTGTGTGTCTATTCCAACACGTATGAGGGTTGACAAGTTTAATAACATGCTAAATTCAAATGAGGCTGCTGCTAATAATTATTTTCTCATGTGAAATAACCTTCAGAAATTATTCATTGACTTCACTGTGGCTGAAAGAGCTTTTGTTTCATTCAAAGCAACCCCATGGAGCCTGGCATAACTGTGACACAACCCAATTACCCACTTTCCCTGTTTCCATTCAAGTTTCATCCTGTATGATTCCTCCGTCAGGAAGCTCTCAGAGCTCACTTGGTGCTTGAGCCCCAGAACTGATGATGTGTGACTCTTTACTGTACAAACATACAGTTAGGAGACTACAGGGAACAATGGGACAGAAATGGCAAACAACATAAGCAAGGCAAACCATGCTGTGTTTTTTCATCCTTCAAATCCTTCAACAAAATTTCTTTCAATCTTGTTCATTTTCACACTAACACTTAAAACCTGCAACATAATAAAATCTTGGCTCCAGGGGAAGCAATGTCAGTTTGATTCATTGTTCGCTGAAATCTTTCACAATATTTCGTCAACTTTTTGAAGGACTTATAAGTAATTTGGCACACACATTCATTGTCCCAAGAGGATGACTCCTACAGAGTCTGGTTATTCCCCTGGTTATTCCGCAAATACCAACAGTATTGTATCAAAAAAAAAAATTATCAGCATCACTGTGTAAAAGCAGATGGACTAGAAAGACGTTTACCAATTGCAGGAAAAGACGTGATCTTTGGTAATGTTCCACTTTGCCTCAAGGTGCTCCCAACATGACTCAAGACTACTCAATAAGCTGAAAATGGTGCCTGCATCCAAGCTGGATCAACACACCACTGCCAAGAAATGTCACCTCACTCTGAATATGTGACAAATACCGTGGGAGGTGAAAACTCGCAGCTCAAAAATAAGCCTTAAAACCTCAAATCCTACAGAGCAGGGACTGTGTAATTTACTGAATTTGATATTGATCAAAAATGGAGAACCCACTGTAGAAAGAGAACAAAAAGAAAGGAGACATACAAAGTGAGCATTTGGCAAAATTGTAGTCCATTTTTGTGATTCAGATGATGAAATGTTAAAATCAATGAAAGTAATCAATGCATCTCTAAATTGAAACACCACAGTGAGCCAGCTCCTCCACACTGATTGGTTCACAGCAGGAGAAGCAGGAGTCAGGGCTGGCAGCAGGAGGAGGGAATGGGGAGGGGGTGCTTACTTTCTGAATCAATTGCCTCTTGCCCTGCAATAAGCAACTGAAGATAAAGATTACCAAATTTGCTCCTGGGATTAATAAAGTATTTCTGATTCTGATCCACTTGCAAAACCTAACTCATTCATTCCTCAGCTTTCATCCCCCTCCCTGACTCCAAACGTTCACCACCCTTGTTCTTTAGTGTGCTCAGCAGATTTTAAAGCCTTAATTAACTCGGGAGAAACTTTAAAAGTGAGGGATGTTTGTCTTGAGGTCTAGAGGAAATGGTATGAGGATGGGAGGGTATGTCTTTCCACAACTGTCATCGTATCTGTTTTATCAAGTAATCCCACTGATGATTTAATTTCCTACCAACACAAAAACATAAAATGTTTCCTAGCAACATGTTTAAATCAGTCAATGCAGAGACCATCTTTAGTGGGTGTACTCTCTGTGGGTGGGTGCTGGCAGCCAGGTGTGGAGACACACTATGATCAGCATGGGCCTCAGGAGAAGCAGGAAGCTGCCTGACTTGCTGTGCTCCAAATCCAAGCCTCCTTATCCACCCCCCACACAGCCGCCTACCTCTGCTAGTCTTTAACCAGCCTCTCACACAAGGGTGCCATCCACAGAGCTGGCAGCATGTCTGTGTGGAATGCACTCTGGCAATTTACGGACACACTCACACGGTCAATAAAAGCTGGAGAGCTAGCACACATGTAAGTGTTCTTAAACTTGTCAGGTCTGACAGGATTTAAGTGAAAACACTCTGCAGGGTTTGGGGAAAAGAGCTTTTGATTGACCTGGAGTGTCACTCGTGGCACTGACCAATGTAGACAAGTGTTCATACGGTTACATACAGTCAGACTTACAAACATGAAACCACACATGCAGAGACAATAGTCTGCATGCTGCCTGGGACCCAGCAGCCTAATACAAGTGTCCAGGGTTAAAAATAAAAAGGGGAAGGCATGTCACACAGCTGTGAGATGCTGGGAGATTTGTGTGCTGTCAGCCTACTTAAATCACAACAGCTGAGATGACAAGGCACTGCCTCTCAACTGCCTTTTCCTTTTCTCCATTCTGTCGTTCAATCGCTTTTTATAACCCGCTCCTTCCAACTCAATCTATCAATACAACTTAAGCCATTTCTCTTCCTCTCCTTTCTCTCCTGACACACATTTTCTCGCTTCCATCTAAAGATAATGCCACCCACTTCCTGACGGCGACGTTGGCAGCCCAACAAAGCAGCACCCGTGGAAATGGAACAACATGATTCAGACGCTCTAACTCAGTTGTCAGAAGTCAGTCATAACCGACTGAAAAGAAAAACCAGAGAGATGGATCAGAACCCTGCACTGTTGCTTCAAATTACACTCGTACTCATGAAAGAAGACATGCAGCCAGACATGAACGACATGCTCCATAAATTGACCAAATAGTTGGAGTATGCCTGCACTCCCAAAATTGAAATATCTTAAATTGTCAAATTAAGTCAACAGTGTCCTTAAGAAAACTAACCATTCACCGAAGGGATTAACTATCCAGAGTGAAGGTGTCAAGATGCAGAATTTACACCACCCAAGGGAGAAGTCTTGACTCCCAGCCAAACACAACTCTCCCCCACCAATCAGCGCCCCAGAAGCCAGCAAGAACAAATCAGCAGCTGAATGAAAAGGATGAAAATGTTTAAAAAGTTACTCACCGCTTTCCGCTTCCCCCCTGAATGTGCTGGGAATGAGGTAAAGCAGGGGGAGGGGAGGGGAGGGGAAGGGGCGCTCTAAACGACAGGAGGATCTCAGAGGGGGCAGCAGCAGAGCAGCAGCCTGAAGCAACACATTCAACAGCTCACTCCTAATTGAAAAAATCTGTTTTCATCTCACTCAGATCAACGACTGCAGAAGAGAGAGAGAGAGAGTGGTGAGGGAAAAGAAATAAAAACCTCTGGCTGAGGTGATGAGGAGCAGAAGGATCCTGTTTGCAGACGTCATAAGGTTGACAGTGGTGTGTAAGTTAAAGACCGACTGAGAGAGTGAATGACAAAGTTTTCAGCAGACAAATGCAATCAGGTTGGGACCACCAGGCTCGCCACTGAGGGGGCAAACAGTTCAAAACATTAGCTCCACCCACTGCCGGCAAACAGCAGTCAGCAGTTTTCCAGAGCCCCTGCTCCACATGCACTTAAATGTCCTGAAATTTTCTGTGCTGACATCACGTGGGAAAAGGAAGCAGAGTTTACTCTGCTTGAGTGGGCTTGGTGCAGTATTCAGAAACATGTTCATTTCAGCAAATTAGGTTACATTTAAGGTTTAAACAATGATAAACTCTTAAACATATTTTCTCTGAGATTACAAGACGTGAAAGGTTTACAAAATAAAAACGGAAGGTTAAGCATCAGAAATTAAAATAGCTCTTCTAATTTGTTGTTGTCAAGTTTAGATGGATTTAAACTTAGCTGCTACTGCTAAATCCAGTAACCCACAACTAAAAAGCACTTACAACTTCAACCTCTTTTGAACTTTTGATTGAAAATTTGGCACTTCAGTTCACTTTTCACCCCAAAACACGACAAAGCAACCTCTCCCATTTAAGATACATGCTCAAACCCTTTCTATAGTTTTAACTATGTGATACTCTGCAAATCAGCCAAAGCTTCATTACATTTTGGATTACAGTGACTTAGTGACTTTAGCCAGCTCAATTTATTAATGCAGATAAAAGGAATTTCTAAAAATTCTACATAAGCTTGGTTTTAACAAGGTATTATTTCAAGGGTCAAGAAATAAATGAAACGATCATGTGAAGTGTATTTCTGGTTCTACTGGACTATCACATAGGAGGAAAAAGCCACATGGATATGCTTTTGCATTACAGTTGCAATGATACAAAAAGTGTATCAACTTTTCTTAAAGGGACTGTGAGGACTTTCTAAGTGCTTTTGAAAAAGTCTTACTTCTAGATGTCTGATCCTAATCCACAATTTAAAATGAGATTATCAGCACCAATACTGGTTATTTCTAAATGCTATTTCATAACTTCCTGATCGAGTCGGACAGGACCAGATTGGTTTAAGGTACGTTGAAGTCTCAATGACGACACCACACCGGCTCATCAAGTTTAGAAGTGAGAAAGATCTGTGTTTTTCTCTGTTAAAAATGATTTCTGGGATTTATTTTGTAGTGATGATGGACACTGGAGCTGAACTGTCAGACAGAAAAAGGACCTCACAGCAGGGGGAAGCTAAATGTGAGTGGTAGCAAGAGCTAAAGGCTAAACCACAAGCTAAAGGTTGAAACACAGGTGAAACCCACATGAAGCAGTCATACTGCAGCGATCTGATCAAACATGAGAGTCTGTCGGTAAAATAAAGAGTGAGGTCACGCTAGCTCTACTTGGTAGATGAGCAAGACATAAAGATTCGCACATACTACATGTTAGCCTATGGATATGTCTGTGAGTAGCACTAAATATCCAGCTACTAAACTACAGTACAAACTGACAAAGTTTGCTTGTTGTCACATTTCAAACAACAGCGCTGTGTAACTGTTGATAAATATCTTACCTCGTTGTGTTGTATACAGTAAAAACATGTCTTGGACAAAGAAAAGTAGTGCTAAAAAAAAGATCCGATCTCCATTCATCCCCAAAACACAAACATTTCTTGTTAAGAGTCATGTCATGACAGTGTGCGTGCGATTCCACCCAAAGGTGTTGCTGCAATCCACTTTAAACAGACAGTCTACACAGCCTGTTTAATGATTGTTTTAATTATTTCAAAGCCAATTTACCTCTTATCGGCTTACCCTTTAAATTTGATAACCCACCCTTATTTTTACAATGTTTATATATATTTCCTAGAAGTCATTGGGTTTTGGACTGCTGGCTGAACAAAATGATGGAAAACAAAATCACCCTTTGAGTCTCACTCACTCTCACTCACTGATAGATTTGAACCTTATAGTTGTGTTATTTGATCTGTTAGTGAGTGACAGCCAGCTGTTAGATAGCCGCTCTTGCAGAGAGAGCACAATAAATACTCATTTACATGCTCATGTCTGTGCAGGAACAACAGTGATATTAATAAAGTTTTGGTGTTTGAATTACAGAGATTTATTGCTGTGACTTCCAGAAACTAAGGGCCCAGTTCACGTCTCCTCTAGTTTATGTCAAATTGTTTGTGACTCACTGCTCTGCTGTGAGGGTCAGAGCGCACTGCGCATGGAATCAAAAGTCAGAAGAGAGACAGAGAAGAATCATGACAGTAGAAACCTTGATGTGTCACTATATCCTTCTGAGGGTGTGTGAGGCTGATACAACAGAGAATGGGAGACACGATAAAAAAATTAAAAGAATTAAGATTTTGAGAAAATAATCTTCATGTGGTGAGAAGAAAGATGCAGTGTTAAGAGAAGAACAATATCCCTGTGGTAGATAAGTTTAAATCTGGTGCAGTAAAAGAAACTTAAATAATTGGGTGGAGGGCATCCGTTTGTCAAATGCCTAAAAATCAGTCATGATACAACTTTCTTTGTTTCATATGTGTGTGGTAGCAGCCAGCAGACTGGAGTTGTATTGTGCTTAGAGCTACTGACACTGTATTGTATATTTTTAGGGAAGCTCAGTATTGAAGCTTGAGGGAAGAGTTAATGCATTTCCAAAGCTGCCTGCCTGAGCAAAAACGGTTTGAATTAATTCAGTTTCAAAGCTGACCCGTGTCTTCAGCTTTACCGATCTTTTCGTTTATAGAGAGCACAAGTGAAGAATTCCTTCCTCTGCAGTTAATCAGTCTCCTCTAAAATCCACAGAGGCAGCGGGCTGTGGAAACATCTGCTGGAGCACTTTTCAAATCTCTCTTCAGTTTAAGTTGGACTTATGTACATTCAGTGAGCAGGGGATAACTTAAATCAGCCCAAGTTGACTGCGACCTTGTAATGGGTCTCTGGCTGCCAAATCCTAAACTAACTGTAGATGAGGGGAGGTTCCCCCTTCCCTCCCTGCCAGTCATATGTCAAATAAATACAGGAAGAGAGAGAGTGAATGCAGGAGAGAGTGATCTATGTTCCCGCAGTCCGAGGCTGAGGTTTCTGGCACCGTCAGTAGCCGTGATGTGGGCAGAATGTCATCACTTCTTCTGTGGTTCTTGCACTGTGCGTCTACTGTTCTCAGGGAGTGTAGCTCAGCCAGAATCACTGCTGTAAATCTTGGGGGGATTTCTGGAGAACAGGCAGGACTGAAGCCAAGTGGGGGAGGCTGCTGTCCACACCTGACAACAAAGACTTGTGTTGTTTCTGCTAAGAACATGCAGGTATTCACTGAATATTAACATTCACTTACAGAGTCAAGAACACAAATAATCAGGAAAAACTTTAACAATGCTGATTACCAGCCCTAAAACAAAACCTCTTCTAACATTTATGTAGATTAATTCAGTAACAAGAAAACAAATCTCATGTTTCCATCCTGCTGCCATAGAAACTGAGCTGCTGCAGTCCACATCACTCAAATCTGGCACAAAAGAAAACCATCGTGCCTAAAATATGCGAAGAGTCATCCTGCTGTGCCAGCCACAATTGGTCCTATTTTTACAGAAGAAAAGAGCAGAAATGAAGAAAAGGGACTCCACCTGACTGTCATGCAAGAGTTCCCCTGTAACCAAACCCCCTCACACCTCACTTTCCTAATGACCGACCTAATGCTTTTACAAAATGAGATCATTCGTCATTCCTAAACACAAGGCGAGCATGAAGAGGGCCTGAGGTGCGTCCAGGAAGAGGAAGGAAAAAAAAGGTAACACCCCTTTTCCCTTCTTACCCCTCCATGCATCCGAAAACTGAAAGGATAAGTCATGTTCTCATCCCCCTCTTCCCTCCAGGAACAAATGAAGTTATCAATCAATCCCACAAAGAGAGAGGAAATGGAACAGCAAGTCCTGCAGGGAGCGGTGCTGAGGCGGACGAAAACATGACAAGAATACAAGTTGATTGTTTTGAAGAAAGGTCCCAAAGCACAGACAGCTTATTCTGGGTTCAAGCATTTCTTCATTTTCTAACGTTCAGTCTTTCTTTGCATGAGAGTCAACTTTTCATGATGCATCTTGTGTCCACAGATGAATGGAGAGATGCTGTTTAAAGGCTTCTATGCAAATGTAGGGAATTGAAGAAAAAAAGGAAAGATCAGTTGCTATGCCTACCTGTGTGAATCAGATTTCTTTGGCAGTTCCTTTGCTGAGCAGGAAAGAACAAGCTGTATACTGAAGGAAAGTTCTGTTGTCGGCTGTAAAGTTATTTTATCTTGCAAAAAAATAATGTTGTCTAAAGATAAAATGGAACGTTATCTGCTTAAAACTGAGCCGTAAAACCATCTCCAAATAAACGTAAGTGCACTTGCAGTCAGAACGATAAAGATAACCTTGGAAAATTGTTAGGACCCAAGCCTTCTTCTGTCTAAAATTTCTGTGCTTCTTAAAATCAGTGGGCATTTAGTGTGTTTCTGGTCTAGACACTTTCCAAGGCTATGCTTATCACATGAAGCCACAAAGAGGTTAGGAATTTGTCTTGTGACCCAGGTTGTCCACACAGCTCAGCAGTGAACTCATCATCTCATAGTTTCTGGCTGTCAGTACTCTCAGCTTATTAGCTCTGTGGCGTTTCTCTCTGAGACAGTGTGATGATGGGCGATGAGAGGAGCGCTGAGGCCCAAAACCACGAGCCAAGAATGATATGGAATGAGAAAGGAAGACGAGGGGAGATTAAAGAAATAAAGGAGGAGAGGAAAAAGTGAGAGACGCGCTGTGGACTCTCTGGTTTCCTCCACACATTTGGGCTGTTGTTTGGAACAGAACAAAAGCAAAGAGCGATGAGCTGGGAGAAAGGAGAATAAATGGAGTGTGTGTCCGGGAGAGAGTTCAAGAGACTGAAATAGAGAGGGATGAGAAGAGTGTGCACCCGCCCTTCTCTTCTTCATGGCCTGGCAGTCAGCCTTTTGGAAGAAGAAGTGGTATCCATTGCATATGGGTTACCCTGAACACACACACACACACGAACACACTTGAAGCAACACTATGATCTTTGAGGATCTTTTCAAAGCATGGTGCTTTTTCATGACAAACCCAGCCTGAAGCTTTTGCACCACAACCAACTGAGAAGCCAAGATTGGAGCTTATTAGCTGGAATAATTTTCACAGCTGTTTCCGATCCAGTTGTGCTTCATGTGGACTGTGAAGAGGAATGGAGGTACGGAGAACGGAAAAGTTGAAAAGCATAAAAAAGAAAGGACTAAAGGGGGTAGTCATAGACAAAAGACAGAGCAAAGGAGAAGAGCTGTTTTCTCCAAATGTGACAACAACTCAGCAGACAATGTAACACCAGACACAGACATGATGTCCTGCAGGAATTTGTAACATCCTCAGAGAGCTATTTAGAGCAAATCCTTCCACTTAGAGGCAGGCTAGGATTTCACAATGCCCAACATTCTTGCTAAAAAGCATCACAGCATTTCACATCAACAGTTTCAATTAAAGGCCATTTAATTCTTCTTTTTCTCTTTTGCTTTTCTCTGCAGTATCCTTAATGGAGCTTGAATCTCTGGGGACACGCATGCACAAACCATCACAGCCATACAGATAAACATTTATTCTGAACACAGTCTCACACACACTCCCTGACACTTTCATAGTCTCCCCTGTTAGTCACTGTGTCCACATCAGCTGTCCGGTCCTCATCCAGCAGAGTACACAGCAGCTAATAACCTTTTCCCAGTGGCTTTCTGAGCTGTCAGTCACACCACAACAGGAAGACAGTCAGCACATTAAAACAAAGCAAACACCACGGCTGTCTGCTCAGCTGTAAAGACCCACTGCAGTAAACTTTGACAGACCTGCATTTTTTTCATGAGCATGGTGGATGACTTAGCAAAAGTGTCTGCAGATGAAATAACATGAGCATAGTGAAATGACAGCAATATTTTAAACAGTACCCTCCAAATAAATACAAAGATAGAAAAATAAAATGGTGCAGAACAGACACTTTTAAATGATTTTATAAATAATAAAAGTAAAATGTTAAAACCACAGCCCAAGCAGGAAACAGTTTGGCTTGCCATTATCTTAAGCACTGATTGCAAGGTGGTGTGCCACAGGTGTCAATACTTAGCACACTCATATTTCTCAAACGCACATCTTTACATGTAGGAGAGATACAATGATGCTAAATCATTTTAGACATTGGATTTCACAGATAGCTGATTCAAACTTTCTTTTTATCAACTTATTTTTTATTCTCCCTCTCCTTTCTCAAATGATATATGAGATTTTATGTTTACATTGCTGCTAGCTCCTCTTTTCCTTCTGGGTCATAAAATATCACTGGACTGTAACTAACAAAGTGTGTTTCACTCACTTTTTCAGATGTGCTGTAAAACTTGCATCATTTTGCATGATAAACAGATAAACATTGGCTATTGGTATTGCTGCATGGCACAACACAATATACTCCAATACATCAATGATGAAGACAGCGGCAGGAAACTGACTCATTGTTCTTTTTTTTTTACTTAAACGTAATGTTTCTGGGTTAGTGTTAATAATGGTGGGGCCAGAGGCAACTTTAGCTTAGTGTCAACCTCTGCTACCTAATCAAAGCCTATCCCTGTGCAGTTTATATAAAAAATCATTGTTGTATTGACTTTTTTACTTTTGTTGTAGATGTTTTGATTTTGTTAAAGTATGCTAAAAACAGTTATTTAAATCAGGAACTTCATAAAGACTTGTGGTTTCTTTGTTTTTGAAAGGACAGTTTGTTCAGTGCACAACAAATGTCAATATTTTGGTTAATAGGATTCCAGCGAGGATCATCAGATCATTATCCACTGAAGAGAACTCTTTATGTGGGGGTAATGAAGACACACACACACACACACACACACACACACACACACACACACACACACACACACACACACACAAAGACTGAGCTGAGTAATCAACCACTGGCCGTGACTGCAGACAGTCCATCTGCAGCAGCTTCTTATGTCGGGAATAAAACACCCATTCTCATCACAGACAGAGATGTATCATGAAATCAGACACACCCACTAAACCAGCCATGTCTGATTAGGCCATGACCTGAGCAAACTGACCTGCTTGGATCATCTGTGTGAAGGGGTCATAATAGTGTGCTTAAGCTTCCTTTGATGACACTCATCTTCCTCACTATGTCCCAGTGACTTGAGAATCTCTTGTTCCCTTTGTAATTCTTGTCCAAGCCACAATCTCTAAACAGATCCTCTCTTAATTCCACCATAAAAAGAGCTGCTCTTGTGTCTTCCTTGCACACTGTGTACATCTCTGTCAGGTTGTGTGTATGGGTGAGTGTGTACAGCTGAGGGTTTGCGTGGGTGAGATGCTGCCTTTGTTTATCACAGCAGCCACATTGATGAACTGTGGCTGAATGTCTCATGCCAAGCAAATCCTAACAATGAGTCCTCTCCCACCTCAAAGCTCAGAGGGGGGGAAGTCTGGTGGAAAACCCCCCTAAAAGACCAGGTCCAAGAGTAACACTCCAAAACGAACACACAACACACGCTTTGCTCCCCAGTCTCATTAAAAAGCCATGGCCCCACTTTCTTGAGTGCCCAAACAAATACAGTCATAAATTGAGAACAGGGTGGAGAATTTCTTTAAAAAAAAGGTCCCCCAATAAATGGAGGCACTCCCTTTGTGGTGAACACAGCTTTGCAATATGGGATTGTTGGATTGTTTCCAAAACAGGCGTGTGGCCCCCTGTTCTGACAGCAGCTGAGACCCTAAGTCCCCCAGCCCACTTCTACACAAACGAACGCACACAAACACACTCCCAAGGTCTCAAGGGATCAGGACTGTGAGACACTGACACAATCAATCAGCAGATATTGCTTTTATTGACAGTCCCCAGAAGAGTCTCCTTCTGTTTGATGATGTGTCGCCCTTGTTTTTCTCTTTCTTCTTTCTTCACTCTTTACTCTTTGGTTCCTTCTTCCTTCTTTTAAATTGTTCGTCGACCTTTGAGTCCATACTCATTTTCTCCCTACTCTTTCATCCTGTACTCCTCACTGTCAGTGCAATCATCTCCGCAAACCTCTTATTCTTTTTTCATGTCTGTTGCCATTTCATGAAAATACCACATGCAACCAACCAGGCAGGCACATACACACACACACACACACACACACACACACACACACACACACACACACACACACACACACACACACACACAAAGAGCAACGATTCATTGATCCCAGTTTCTAACACAATCAGACAACACAAAACGATTGCTTCCTTTCGGGGGGAAGGAATGAGGGGACCGTGAAGGGAACCGAAGCACAGGGGCTCATGCATATTTCATATCTACTATGATACACTTTCTGCTCCATGCATAATGCAGACACTGTTTAAGGACGAGCAGTGGGGTTCAGTGGGGGTTTAAGCCGGTGAAATTAAATGGAAAATGAGACAGTAACTGCTAATGACCTATCGCTCCATGATTTTAAAATGGCAAGACTGCACACAAACACTCACCCTCCAAACTTCATGTTTGTTTCACAGCTGCTCCTCAGAATATTAAGACAGTTTAATTGTTTAAATGATGGAGATGTGTCCTCACATGTGGTGTTTAAGATGTTGTAACCTGGACAGAAAAAGCAAAGAATAAGTGAAGGCTGTTATAACTGTGAAAAATAATCAGTTTTGGCTTAAGGACAATAGGTTGGCCACCATTTTTCAGATTGAGTTCCTCACATTACAAGTTTTGGTTTGGATATGACTAAAAACCTGTCAAATCAATGATAAATTATTCATTGGCTGTGTTTGCTGTACATTTCACCAAGACATTGTCAACTTAGAAAGTTCTGGTAAAAACATCCACTGATTTTGTACAATAAGCATTTTCATCTTAAGCATATTTGTTCTTGCTCAAAGTATATGTGTATGTAATTTTTTAATTTTTGTCAGACAATTGTGTTTTCTATATTTTTTTTCCTTCTGAATTGGGTTAGGAGGTGATGATTGGATCAGCCCTCTGTAGGGAGAGGTTGAGCTCATATACTTCACAGAACAACAGGAAAAAATATCACAGTCCCTGGAAAACAGTTAACGTTCTGCAACAAATTCTCTTTATGTGTACGATCCAATTCCAGTTAAACAGATGTCGTATATCAGCCTCTCAGTGAGGAAGCCAAGCCACTTGTCCCATCAGTTCTGCTCCAAAGCATATGGTCTGAACATCCTCTTTATTCTGACTTAACATTCAGCAGAAGAATGTGAGTTAAGGAGGTAACTTCACAGTGACGAAGAAAATCTGTTTTCTTAAGTGGATTTAACAGAGAGTTGCTAAAGAGACAGTAATTTTTCTTACCAGGAGCATTTAGACAGGAAACAGAGTCAAAGTGAATACTGAAGGAGAAGAAAGGTTTCGGACAGTGTATCAGTCAGATGGAAACAAGGAAACCAGCTCTGTGGCAGCAGACTGTCAGTTTAACAAGGCTTGACGTGAGCCTTCCTCTCACTCTCTTTATTGTCTCTTTCCCTTTTATTTCACAGAGACGTTTTGTTTTTCACACAGTGTCTCCGTATTGCTCTGGTTTCCTCCTCTCCTCTGTTCTCTCCTTCCATTCTCTGTTTAGGGCAGCTGATACTTCCTCTAGCTATCTCAGTGCTGATTGACTGAGGTTTGGTTATTTCTCTACAGTCCTCCTCCTTTCTTAGCCCATCTCTCATTCCAGATGCACAGTACATGGAGAAAATACCCAAGATGCATTTCCATGTGCCACTTGGGATGTCCAAAATCCAATTCCTCCCAAACAGATGTCATATATCAACGTATCTCAGAGGAAGCCATGCTAAGAGGGAGAAAGGGGAAAAGGGAGGGAGAGGGGGGGAAAGGAGGAGGAACAAAGGACTGATCATGAAGGTTTTTGAAAGGCAGCACGCTTAATGTCAGACCCCAGAAATGCACACACTAACACACAGTGGGACTGGAACATTGGTGAGGATGTGGTTACTGACCTCCCTTATATCTGTATATCATCTTTTAGCCCTTAACTGCCCACTACAGCCCAACCCCACCCACCCTACCCAGGACTTTCTCTCGTAAACAATAAAGAAAGTAATTTGCTGTGAATTTACTCGCTTTTCCATTGAGAGACTTCCCATTGTGCCTTTGCTTTCAGGCTAAAAGGCTCCATAAAGGTTGTCAGATGGGCTCATTATGATTTGTTGGAGCTGGATAAGAGTCATCAGTCACATTGGAGGGAGGAGGTTGGCTGGTTGTATGGAGGCAGACTAATGGATGGATAAATGACCCCTACACATCTGGTGTTAACATGCAGTCTAGGTAATTAGATTCTAGTTAAATGGACTCTTCCACGGGTGGAAAATGCACAAGAATCAAGCTGTTAATGGATTGCAAATTATTTGAGGAAATTAAGCTTGAGGAGTCATCAAAAGTAGATTACTAAATCAGCAATAAACTCTCTATTATTTAAGGTAAGCTGAGTGAGTCATGTACAATGTAGGAGTTTTAAACAAAGAGAAAATCAAGGATTCAAGTCCTGAGAGTCCTCAGTCACTCCAGCAGCCCTCTGAGGCTGTGCTGAGGCAGACCAGACCTTAAAGAAAAATGTTAAAGTTTCAAAGCAAACGAGCTTCCAGCAACAAAACTGACATATTCATGACTGGCATATGTTTCAGGCTTACACACATCATGGTACCCAGCTAGCTGTTGTGCGTTTTGGGGCAACATCTTTATTTGCATGCAAACAAACTGATGTTATGCAGCTACTCTGCCCCCAGAATTCTCATTCTCAAGACACGTTGCCAGATGAAGGTGGGATATGTACACCCCTGATAACATGCATTGTTTATTACAAAGATGTGGAAAGGTGGAACTGTTCCATCTCTGATCCACTACTAAAGGCTGTAACAAAGGCACACTGAAGGCGGGATGATGATGGGAATGTGCAGCCGGCAGGGTGAGACAACATTGTGTAAGTTTGAGCTCCCAAATGTGGAGCTCCCAATGAGTTTACAGATTGTGCATCTTCAGTGAGTTTATTAGGGATGCACAATATATCAACATTAATAATGGTATTGGCTGATGTTTATAATTTTTTAACGGCATCAGTCCAATGAGTAAAACTGGGTCAATATTAACAACCGATGTTTAAATCTTCTAGATGCTGTTTGTAAATGTGTCAAGAGGGGGTTGCCATGAATACTGGTAAGTTTGCTAAAGTAACTTTGTCAGGATATTAGTTTGATTTATGATCCTTTTTGTGATTCTACAATTCTACAGTTTTATTTAGCAGAAAGTCCTTAGTTACTGCGAAAAAATGCTTCAGGTTTGTTTGGCCACGGGTCCTATGCCATCAAATGCCCGTATAAGCCCCCCCCCCCCCCCCACACACACACACACACTTTTTTTTTTTTTTTTTTTTTTTTTTTTTTTAATATAATTTGTGATCCAGACTTTCTCACTGGAGTTTTGTGAGTTGAGAGTTTAATCCCACACTTGCTACAAGTTGTGAGGGTTGCTAAAAAGTAACACTATTGGTTACTTGTGTTTATGGTAGCCCTGTAATGTTCTTATTTAAAAGTGAAACACCTTTAGAAAATAAAGGAAGACATTAAGAAGTTCAGTTTGCAGGATTTTCAGTCTGTACAAAATTTTATCATCTCAGAAACTTCACTTTTTTTTTTAACATATATCGATATCTGTAAATATCGGTTAGCGACCGTAACAGAAATATTCATATCAGTTATCGTATCTGCCAAAATTTCCATATCGGTGCATCCCTAGTGTTAATGCAAAGGCTTGGTTATGGTGGAAGTTTTTATGAAGCTTTAGTCTTCTAACATTTGCTAGCTAACACTCAACCCAGAGTTTTGCACATTCTTGGTTAAAGCCGAATATCAAATGAGGGGATCACAATGGTTAGTAAGTTACATTATCTTGAGGACAATTGCTTTCAGCAGACAATTTCATGCTAATAAATTAAACTTTGCCATGATATTTCAGTTTGCACTGAAGTGGATAACCACCACTGGCATTCTTAAAGCATCACAAGGAAAACTGAATTGGCAATACTGCCCAAAATACTAAAATATCTCCAGTTTGTAGGAAATGAGACAACTTATCACATTTGACAATAGTTAAATTGAACTTGAGTTCACAGACCAGCCATTCAGAGAAACGCATGCTCAACCAATAGGATTTAATCCATAACCCATGATTATGAATGTATTTCATTGTCCTTGTCTGTCTGCCTTGATGCATGCTGGGATTGGCTCCAAGCTTTTGAACAGCGGGTGGAGATAAAAGATGGTGTTGGATATAAAAACAGTGAGCAAGCCTTTGCACTGAATGCACTGAATCTGTCCATGATGGATGAATAATGGATTGGGTCACGGATGAAGCGTGACATGTGTTATAAATCTCAGCTTCTACTTCTAAATCAATTCTGAACATCACTTTGACAAGTAGTGGGACTGAAATGTTCTGACATGACATACAACAGTAATTACAAAGTGGTGAATTCAAGGATGTAAATGATGTTGTCATGAGACATGTTGTGCAGTCAGCGTCTAACTTCTGTGTTGGAAAATTGTGAAAAATAGATTGTCACTCAGTGTGACTAGAACACATCAACAATGTAATATAACCTGTCTGCTACCTGCTAAAGCTGACTTCATACTGGCATTCATATTGAAAATGAACATCAGGGCTTTGACTGACAGCTAGTTAAGGACAAAAAGTGAGATTCAGGCGTCTGTTGGTGCGTCACTGTGACTGTAATCCCCCCTGTCTCCTCTAGCCCTTCACTGATCCTCCCATCCCTCTCTGTCTGTCTGTCTGTGCTGGTGTCCTATCTGTGTCCAGGCCTTTCTCTGTTCATGGTTCAGGGCTTCTATCTGCCTAAGATGATTCCCTTGTGGCGCCATGAAGCTAGACAGAGCAGAGAGAAAAAAAATCTCATTAAAGAAGGGATCATCTGCTGTCAACTAGCGGCCCGGTCCCAGCCAAGCTTGGACACACTGAAAATACAAATGGCCAGACAGAGCTAGCAGTCATTTGGAGCACTGCCATGCTGCTCTGTGCTTTGTGTCAGCTGTATATTAGACAGTAGAGTTTATTAAATTAGACAGACTGGGGAACCTCAACACAAAGAAACACATGAAAATCTGATGATTGAAATTACAGCTATGAATTTTTCTGATTATATGTAATAAAATATAGCCTTCAGTGGAAACTGTACTCCTCTGTTAGTGAAATACAAACCAAAAGAAGACAAAATTTACTCTGTTGAGACAGAAAAAAGTATGCAAATGAAAAGCATTGTATGTTCTGTGAAAAGTAGCAAAGCTTTAATTATTTTGCTGATGTGGGGCACGAGGAGAAATTGGATCCTTGATTAAATCTCATGAGCAGCGGCATATCAAACAGAGAGCGAGGAGTTCAATAATTGCATCAAACCTGCAAATGAGTACTTTGATTTTTGATTTCTTCACTAATTAGTTTTCAATCTATCTTTCCAGTCCAAAAAACAAAGCTATTTAATTTGAGAGGTAAAGGAAATGCAGGAAGATGGAAAAAACTTAGCAGAGAGGATTGATACAAGCCATTTCCACACACGATAAACTAGTGACATTCAGATGGTTCAGCTCAAGTACTCCAGTTAGCCTGCTAATATAGAGCAGACACTGTGACTTTCATGTGTCAATACAAAGGTAAAAAGAAAAACAGTTGTAGGTCTGTGCCTGTTATCTACAAGTGATTCAAAAGAGGCCTAACCTTGATTTGAGCTAGTTCAGTTTATGGTAAGTAAAGATACAATGTCCTAAAATTGTTCCCAACAAGAAGCTTGTGTATGCTTTGCTGCCCATCATCAGTGTCAACATGACAACTCCTGCAGGTCCTGTTTACTTTACCCAACATTACTATTTACTCTTAATGGAAACAACAAATAAAGCATCTAAGTTGAGACAATTCTTTAATAAATGCTTCTACAAAATCCACCTTAGACCTGTGAGCAAAAGAAATGTAGGATAATTTGTGCCTATGAAGTTCATTTTTGATTCCTGCGCATCTCTTTTTTTTAGTATAACAATGGTATCACATTCCCTGACTGCTGTATAATGTTCCATTTGTTTCACTTTGGCCAAACTTTCAGTCAACTTTTTGTGTTTTGCAGTTTGAGTAGAAAATGTGGAAACCTCATCTCTAAATGTGCCTTGCTGCCCTACATTCAGAAATGGTACCATCCATCCAACTTGCATTGCAAATTTTCACCTGAAAAAGGTTGCTTCATCCCAACTAAGATCCCTTCCCTGAAATTCGGCACTCATTAGCTCAAATTAAAGTGAGACAGTTCTTTGCACTACAAAGGTTTGAAACATGGGGATGTAAATCAATGCAAAAGTAAAAAGAGCAGACAAAGAGAGGAACGAGAGAGGAAGAGTGACTTCAAAGTGCTGCTGAGTGGAAAAATAATCTTTCCCTCTGGTGGTGCCAACAGGTCACCATTTTTGTGTACGAGGATAGTGTCAGCAGCTGCTTTACATCACCTGGAGACTGAGCAGTTACTTAAATGAACCGACAATTTTTTTCATTGTCTACTTTTTGCAGAAAGAATCAACTTTCAAGAGTGAAGCAAGCTGAAACACCCTGCAACTGAACTTCCTCCAGCTCATTCAGTGATGATGTGACCTCTCCTCCCTGGTCCCCAGTCAGTTGTAATTTCCTCTTCATCAAAGCCCCACTGTCATGTCGGTAGAGTTTCTTTTCCTTTATATCATTTTAAAATTCACCCTTGTCTTGTGCTTCCTGTTTTGTTTTTGTTACTTACCGTGTGTCTCGTTTCAGATTGCCTCCCTGACTGTCTCCTGCGTCTGTGATTACCTGTGTTTCACCTGTGTGTAGTTGTCTCCCTTCCCTCCAGAGTATTTAGCCTTCCCCAGTCCTTCCCTTCCCTGCCGGTTTGTCTTTTGCTTGCACTAGCTTACAAGCTTTTCCTTGTGTCTTCTAGTCTGGTTATTACCCTGTTTCGGTATGTTTACCTCGCTCTTGCCTGACCCTGATACCTTTGCCTGATGTTTTGGATCTCTGTTTACCAACCTTTTTCTGATTAAACAGACTTGAATATCATATCTGAGAGTGGGTCCTTGTTTGGTTCACCCACCCCTGTGAGGTTAGACAAAGTAGCACCCCATCCGGTTTAATCCAAGGTGAAAGCTCTTGAAAAGCTACCAGAGTGTACACTACTGAGACACTGTATTTGTTTTTGTATTCCACCAACATCTGGAGGTATCCCACTTTCCTACATTGAGCAGGATGCCTTAAGCTAGCTAGACAGGTGATGGATGTCAGAAGAATCCCATGAGGCTAATTAAAACCAATGCAGTAGTGCCAACCAATGCAGCAATGATTGAGAGATAAGCTACACCTTTATTTAAAAGCAGCACTTATGAAGGCGGGTGTATGACACTAAGGCTTTTACAGTGTGAATCTTTTTGATCATGATGAAACTACAACTGTTCAAATGATATAAAAGAAGTAAACCCATCACAAGTAGTGACAGCAAACAGATAAAGAGTTAACAAATCATCCAAAAGGCCCAACGTCTGATAATAGTATGCCATCCATCTCAAACAATGAGCCAGCGCAGAGAAGGAGAGTTTGTGTGAGACCATAGACTGCTTACCAGTCAGGTATTTTAGGGTCAATGTCCAAATCCATTAAACTTCAACACTTGTGAAGCTTCTTTGGGGTTCAGATGGCAGACCTTTGGTTCATTTGTCAGGTTAGCTTAGTTTCTTCTGCTTCTGCCTCACCTTCTTCTTTATCTCTCCTCTGTTTAATGGTAGCAACCAGCATACAGATCGACTACCATTGCTACTATAAACCAATAATTTAAACAGTATTACTATATGCTGATTTCAGCTCAATATCAATATCTAATTTTTTTAACACTGTTATTGTCAGTGGCAATTATTGCGACAGCTCTATGGAACTGGCACTCGGCCCAGTTTATACCTGAAGCTTAAGTTGCAGAGGAGGGAGGAAAATAAAGGTCAGGAGGGTTTAGCTGCATGTATACGCTTGTGAGTCAGTGTGTATAGACAATATGCATGTATCTGTGTATGTATGCACCATATGGAGAACATATCAGTCAGCGCACAAATCATTGAGAGGTCTGCTGTGTTGAGCAGGACTGGCCTCAGATGTTTCTCAAGCTGTGGGATTTGAACAATGCAATGGGAAACTGAGGAAACCTGGACTCAAGTGCCACAATGTCAAGGTTTGATGCTCTTGAGGTGTTTGTTAAATGGAAGAGAATGTTTTCACTTTACCTGTGTCTTTAAAACTTGTTAAATGTCAAAACTTCAAAAGGATGGCTGGAAAAACAGTATTCAAGTATTTCCTTTAGAAATTATTTTGTGGGTCTCCCTGACTAAGTATTAAGAGAATTCTTGAGAGGACATAAAGACAAGGACGTGTGAAGAAAGAGAAGCTATCAACAGCAAACAGAACACATCCCACACAGTAGCTCACGACTGGACCTTATATTATGCCTGCCTCCACACGGGCAAACTCTGCTTCAACCTCTATTCCATTAAGAAGCTTTAAAACTGTCTCCAAAAAAGAATAAATTGATGCTGTCGCAATTCAAACCTATTTCAGGACAGAAATTGCAGTGAAATAGGATGACTCACGCCACAAAGGCCGTCAGAAATATCACTGAGAACAGTTGAAGAACAAGCTGCCGTGACGCAAGAGTGGAAAAAGGCGAGCAGAGTGGGTGTAAAAATACAGCGGCTTGAACTCAGGAAAATGCATTTCTTAGCATAAGAGGAGAAAGAACAAACATGATTCATTAAGAAAAATGACCTCAGTTTATGTAAAGTAGAGCGCATACAGACCCTGACAGAGTTTAGCAACAGCTTTGATCACCATCGAAAGCACCAAGAGGCTGACAGCTCTAATCAAACATGGATTCAACAGAAAAATCAACTTACTCTGTTGGGATTTTTCGATGCATACAGATTTGGGAAAACTAAGCTCTTGATAAAACCAAACAGACGTAGTTTCTTTTTAAAGTCTAAACTTGTATTTTCATTGGTGCTTAGATGTTTTAGTGTCTGCTGCTGACCTGAGATCAGACACACTAGATCTAGATGAACATCTTACTGTGCAAATAAACTCTATTCAAACTTCACACAAACTGTTGTGTCTCTAGTTTAATAAAAATATAAACAAACCCACTGAAAAAATATGCAACACCAAAGTTTCCATTTGGTGTTCAGCAGTGCTGAGATCCTCTAAAAGTCAAGGCTTTAACAACTGATTGACATCATCCTTTCCCTACCTGAGACTCTGTTTAAGAATGTCAATAAAAACACAAAAAAATACAGTAAAGATTAATGAAGAATTGTTTATATGCCCCATATAAATATAAATTCAGACATGGTTACAAAGCTTGACTCTAATTTATGAGTAGAAACTAATTATACAGTAAAAAACTACTGTGGATTTTCTTTAACCCTGCAGTTCTTTGATTAAGAGTCAATAAAAAACAAACTTGTTGTGAGTAAAAAATTTTTAAAAACAAGCCACAACTTTTAATGAAGTAAAAGTTGGTTAATTTCCTGTTCAATAAGCTTGCGTGAAACCCTGACCACTATTTTTTTCTCAGTGTCCACCATTCATTACTCCTTCATACCCATATTTCAATGCATGAACTGAATTTCAATCAGCTTCCTGAATTCTAATCACTGAGATAGTAGCTCTGAATCAATGAATGAAAGCTCTCTGAAATATGATCATGACAAATGCCTGCTTTGCAAATCAACCCCAAAACTGGTCTCCCCCTCTGCCAGGCTAACCTCTGGTCTGAAATAAGTCCCACATGCTCATTTGACAGGAGCATGACCCTATTAACCCTCAACAAGGCCTATGCTGGGCTTTGCTCACGATAAACCTGCCCCCCCTCCCTCCCTCAGTCCAGTTTGTGATGGCTGACTGACAGTCATGGTCTGCACACACAAACAAAGACATAACATTACACACACACACACACACACACACACACACACACACACACACACACACATATATACAAACACACGGGACCTGTGGAGGTTGGTTGTGTGTTGATCAGAAAGAGGTCAAACAACAGATGGTGGTCGGAGGATGACCACAACTTGAAGTTTTGAATCAACTCAAACACATTCACTTTAATATGTAACTCTTCATGAAGGCAACCCCTAAAGTAACAAACATGTAAGTAAAGTCAATTTCACAAACAAAGTCATTTACAAAGTACAAAGGTAGAAAAAACAGCAACGATGATACAACTGATATTTTAAGGAAGTTGCAGTGGGCTGTTCCACAGTTAAGATCAATTTGCACATACCATGAAATGAAGAGGAATAACATATTGAAGAGGAATATGAGGGAAAACGAAAGTTTAGTTTTACACCATTTGACAACAATTCTTGCAGATCAGAAGAGAAATCAGATGAGTTTACTGGTCATCTCGTACATTTTAAACTATTTCCTTTAAAACTCTAGAGATAAACAACCTCTCAGTGCTATACGTCTTTAGTAAAGGCAGATGACAATTTTGTTGTATTGAGATAAAACAACAATAAAAAGATTCAGATTCTGTTTCCCAATTATTTTCTTGATTTTGCACATATTTAGTGATAAACCAATGTGGAAAAATTAAAAATTCAACCCGTAGTTGTTACTGAATTACTGAAATTATCCCCATTTGTATCGAGAGAGGAATCATTGTTGTGACCACATTTTTAAAGACATTTCAGCCAACAATTATTACGCAATTTTCCCTTAATTGCACATTTTAACCTCATAGTGGCACTAGAAAAATATTCAGAAGGCGCATAAAATACAGAGTCAACTTCCAGAGATTTAAAACATCTAGCTTTGATAAATGCATCCATCTTAAACCTCTTTAGGTTTTTCGGTCCTGGAAACAATTATCTGCAAAATCTCAAGACAAACATTTATTGTTATATTTCAAATCTAGCCATTACACGTCCACACAGAAAGTCTAAAGAGAAGGAAAAGGTGACACAATGAACAGATCATGCAGACACTGGAAAAATAAAGTCAGTTAAATCAAATCAAGTTCAGGTGAGTAAAATTAAACTGAAGTGAAAGGTTAAAATCTATTTACGGTTATAAAAAAAGCCCCTTTGTTTGCATAAAAAGTGGACAATACAGAAAAAATTACTGACAGATGGCATGCCTGACTAACAGACAGGTTAATCAGTCACACAAAGTCTAATCAGTTAAATTTATCAGATCAGACAGACGTTCCAGTAAATCTGCCCATAGGCTTTGTGCAACTATGAATCTGAGCTCATAAAAAACAGAACTTTGGGGCTATGCTATGACAGTCACTATGAAAACACAATTAACAATGGTTATGAAACTGACACTTCCAAACCACAGCGGAACACAATCTCTTTACAACACAAGTGATGCTCAACATGAGCGTGTGTAGGCATTTATGTTTCTTCTCCGTTGTGCAACCATGACTGTAAACTTTTTAAGCCAAAGACGCCAACACTACAGCAGCTCTGCCAAATCCAGTGAGTGCACGGTGGATGCTCTGCAGCTGTAAGACAATAATCATCACAAAGCCTACCTTAGCTCATCATCCACCTGCATCAGGATTGTGTTTCTTCTGAGGGGAATTTACAGCTCAGAGCTCCTTGAATGAGATCTCTGCATGTAGAGCTGTATGCATGGATAAGACTCTGTCCCTTCCTCTAAGTCTCTCTCTCTCTCTCTCTCTCTCTCTCTCTCTCTCTCTCTCTCTCTCTCTCTCTCTCTCTCTCTCTCTCTCTCACACACACACACACACACACTTACACTCACACACATACATTTTTATTTTATGTTATAATACTCTCTTCTCAATATAGCCTGCTGGAGCACACAGGTGTGGACTAACCGAAATCCAATTGTGTCAGGCAGCCACTGAGGCAAGACCAAAAGACCAATAGACTTTTGTGTGTGTGTGTGTGTGTGTGTGTGTGTGTGTGTGTGTGTGTGTGTGTGTGTGTGTGTGTGTGTGTGTGTGTGTGTGTGTAAAGTCTTAGCAGCAGTTCTCTATTTGTCTATTGTGTTTGGGAGGCAGATCGGAGCACTCTCCCTTTTGTTGCCCCACATCATTAATCAGACCAGTCTCAGATACGGCCTCTGTGCTAATCACATGCAACACCAGCTCTCAAGCCAACACACCCAGCAATAACAATGCTGTTCTCATTCAACAC
Source organism: Labroides dimidiatus (assembly GCA_030710495.1). NCBI lineage: Eukaryota > Metazoa > Chordata > Actinopteri > Labriformes > Labridae > Labroides > Labroides dimidiatus. The sequence goes on along the minus strand of CM061143.1, from coordinate 20,569,555 downwards.
AGATTCAAATAATGAACACACTCATCCTGCTGCCAGCATAAACCTACAAAAAAAAAAACCAAAACAAATGTCAGTCTGCTTTAAAATACGTCTTGACTTTCATACCCTCACTGTGGTACTTGGCCCCTGGTCCACACGTCTGTTACAGTTATACGTTAAAAATTGGCTCATAAATCTGTTGCTGTGCTTTGAAAAAGAAATTTTCCGTGAGTTGTGCACTGCAGCTTTCAGGAAGTGTTATGAAAATGGACTGGAGTGCTGCATTTTGGGGGCTTATTCCTACCACAAAAAATGACACATTTGAGGAATAGTTTATGTTAATGGTGGAATGAAGCCACACAAAAGAGTTTAATGCCAACAATAGTAGCAATAAAGTAAGGTGCCATTCACTTTCCTCTATACAATAAAAACTCTGAAACCACTGGGTGGCTTTGGAGGCTGCACAGTGGTGCAGTGGTTAGTGCTGCTGCTACTCCCAAAGTTCAAAAACATACTTATTGTTATATGTGTCTTATGTTATGTCATTTGGCGCATATTCAGAGCCAGAAATCAAAACATGCCACAAAGTTGCCACAACTAGCTTTGGATTGGAACCTGGCTCGCTGTCTTAAACCATATCAACTCTTTGTGCTACGCTAGTGTGTCTGAGTGGCTCTAGAAACTATGTGCAAGTCACTCAAATATGAAAGTACAAATTATCTTGAGTAAACTGATTAGATGATAATTTTAGAAAACATTTACTGCTCTTTTAATAACCCGGGAGCTCACTCAATAGCACATTACCCACACATAACCTTAACTAGTCTAAGTATACAGACCAAAAAAACATCCCTAAGTGTAACACATGATGACTTTTTGTTTGTTTGTACAGATCAGTGATGGATGTGCTGCTGAATACGCTCTAATCTTTTGGATGAATTCAAAAACACACCCTCACAGTTTGGACATGAACATCAGTATGAGTTGTCTTCCTCTGCCTCTAATGCCAGAATACTAATCAGTACTGACAAACACACACACACACACACACACACACACACACACACACACACACACACAAACTGAATTCCACAGGAAAAAAAATCTCCAAACAGACATGCACATGCTCCCATCAAGCATTCTCCTTGTGTGTGAGATTCATTATTCAGGGACATGGAGCACAGCTTGTCTGAGTTAGAGTATCTGCAATTCAAAGAGGCCAGAGGTGGATCTCGGTGAGCAGCCTCCCTTCACTCTGCCTCACGTACCTTGAACAGCAGGCACATACACACGCACACACACTTAGGAGATGTGAGCAGCTTACCTAAAGAGAGAGAGAGAGGGAGAGAGAAAGAGAAAGGTAAAAATCATGAAGAATGTAATTAAACTCTCATCTACAGGGCATCTATGTGTGACAGCATGATTAGTAATTAACAGAAGTTCCTTGCATTTATTTTAAAAGGTCAGAACTGAGAGCCAAATTAGGTCAGTGTGTCATGTGACTGGTAGTCTAAGGTCAATTGGTCTGACCTGAGTCTGAGATTTTTTAAAGATACAAATACACTTCCTCCTGAGGACAAATATTCACAGGGTTTCTCTCACTAACATTCTCTCATTGCCTTCAAACAGAGAATGCCAGACAAACTCCAGTGAGCAGTAGCTTGTATTTCATGTTGAAATTTGGTAAAAAAAAACAAAAAAAAAACAGAGTAACATCAGGTCTGAAAGTCCATGACCTCATTTCAACCACGTTTCAACCATCAATATAAAGTCACAATATCAACATGTCAGAAAACATAATTATGTCTTGTAAATTTAATAAGTTGTTCATTGTTTGGGTGAAAGAGGGACAGTAGTGCTTATTGTGCCAGTACTTTTCCAGCAGTTGTTTAAATGTGGTCTGCATAAATTTCAACACATTTTAATTTATCACAAAATTATCCTAAAAATGGACCATTATGGGCTGTTTGATGTCGACAAAAAGGTTCAGAAAGATCATTAGGAGATCAGTTTGAACAATCCACACAAACAAAGAAAAATTAAAGTTGTGTGTGCATTTGTACTTTGGCCGCAAAGCTCCGACAACATTAGAAAGACCTTTTTCCTCTGGAGCGGTTGACTGCTATGCACCATAAAACTGTCATTTCATCAGCAACGAAGATGAGACGCAACTTGTAAATTACAGATGAGGTTGGGTGTAAGATGAATCTTGTGTCAGAAGACTTGTGGGTAAAATCTGGTCCACACAAAAGTCAATATCTTCAAATGAACATTGAAAAACGTTTCACTACTGTGTTCATTGTCTTCTCTGTAAAACTTTTCAACAGGGAAATTCTCAGAAACTGAGAATAAGAGAATATACAAAACAGCAGTAGGCCTAATAGGAAAAAAAAGATGAGAATGTGCACTGAATTGCATTTCACAGCCCAAGCTTTATCAAAGAGTAAACAAAAACTGTCATAAGAAAAATCTTTCAATAGAAGGGGCCACAAATAAAGCCTCATGAGTGAATTACTGCATAGTATGCAACACTGCAGCTCAAAATCAAACCTTCCAAATCAAACCTCTCTCATAAATACCTGACCGAGGCATTGAATAAAAAACACTACTTTGCTTATTAATTCTAAAATATACTTTTCCAATTTTATGCTGAATTTACAAAAAAATGGAAAAGGAGCAAAGCTGACTGAGTACAACAAAGGCAATATGTTGAATGAAAGCTGACCACAGTTGCCCTTTTGACCTCATATTTACAAAAGCAAAAGTATGAACTCAAAAAAATCTACACTTCTTAAAAAATCAAATTTACCTAGAAGACACAGCTGATACACTAGCACAGATGCCAACTCCACATGGATTCAGAGTCTGCACTTAAACCTTAGTCAAACTATTTAGTAGTGTCCTTTTCATAAAAAGACTAAATTTTTCATAGCACCACAAAAGGAAGAACAAAAGTCCATGAAAACGAAACACTTGGGTAAAATAAGATGAGCAGCTTCAGTTCATAAAAGCCAAAATGTGACATGAAATCAGATATTTGAGCACAGCAGTCTGAGAACGACACATTAACTGTGGCACGCTTTCTGGTTCATGTGCCAAGCTATTTAATTTTACATGCTTCAAACTCTGCGGAGGACGTTCTTCATATGTTGCTAAGCACAAGCAGGCACGTGTGGCTGTCTACACAAGCACGCGTGGGTTACACCTGCCTCAGGACATCTTTTAGTTACACAAAGAGTCTCCATCATTTAACACCTGCTGTTGCACACAAACACTGGCTTCTTCTTGTCACCTGCCACCTGTTTTTTCTCACACACTCCATATCCCACCTGTATGAGGACGCAAAATCAATTTAAAAGTTAGAGCAAGAGAAGCAAGGGGCACATATTTCCCAAACATCCTTGAAAACAAACAAAGAGTGTCAACAATTCACATCTGACGCTATTGTCATTTCAAGATACTCACCTCATTTGTCAATTCGAGACAAGAGGCTCAAACTCTGCCTGGAAACCAGATCAGGAAATAACCCGGTTGTCATTACACAGGGACAGATGCTGATCAAACACCGGCTTATATAGGGTGAGGCAGATGAAAAGAGCACATTAGAAGATAAACAAACAAACAGCCAAGAGTCTCATAAGCCAACCAGATGGGAGTTAATACATGCCATAAAAGAAATATACAGGCCCAACTGAGGCAGTGTGATCTTTGTGTTCCCACATGACAGGAGACAGTACTTTCCGTACACTGTGGGTTATCCAATCTGTCTCCCTCCCATTTCATCACAGAGCGGCAGGCAAACAATTTACATTTCACCCCAGACGTGCTCGCACGGTGTTCATCATATGACAATTAGTTTCAGCAGAGCAAAGACATTAAAGAGGCCGTAATGAGGAAGAGAAGGTTATGGTTTAACAGATAAATAAATAAGCACGTAGATAAATAAGGGGAAGACCGGGAATGGTCACATCAGATTCAAAAGAGAGACAAATTACACCCCAAGACCACTTATAAATACTGCAGGCTTTGATCTGTACGCCAAATGAGTGATTCAGTCTGTGGGGGAAATGATGAGAGTGTGTGTGTATTTGTGTGTGTGTGATGTTGACAGTCTACACCCAAGGCCATGTTGTTTCACAGAGGGGGGTGAATTGACGCAAAGCTCAGCTCACTGTTAAAGAATGCAGAGATACACAGTGCAGAGCACAAGGCTCCCTGACTAAGCAAGTCCAGTCAGCTTTACGGGCCAAAACTGCTGACTGTCTGTTGGAGCAAAGCTGCTGGACTGTTCTTACCACCAGCAGAGAGGAAGGTTTAAGAGGCCCCTGAAGCAAAGTTTGGTTGTGAGACAGTTTAAGACTAGAAATCTGTGAGGACCATCTCCACCTTCAAATCCAACCTGAAGGTGAATATTGACCTTAGCCAGTGCTCATGCTGGAATACTGTATTCTATTGTCTCAATTGGTTTGAGGTTATTTGATTAAATGTAACTTCCTTTGGGAACTGGTCCCATGTGAGTGCAGGGATGTGACCAATTATGATATAACCTTTAGGTTTATATCTGTAGTTACATAAGGCTGCAGATTCCTCTGTAAGTCCTCACTTCACTAAGCCACGTGTACCTAAGTGACACGAGGTGGACCTGGGGCTTTTGGAGCATCACATGACAGGCACCCACTGAGAACAGTTTGAAATCCAACATTGTATAAAATGATCTGTATTTTTAGCTCAACCAACCATCAATAGTGTATTGTTTCATCATTTACATAATTGTATGAACTGGCGAGACTGGGGAAGAAAAATCTATGGTCAGACATTTAACTTTATGTACAGTTCCACCATGGTAACGTTCACTGCTACTCTGCTCATTAAGAGACAACAAAACATTCACATTTGCTACTTTGTGCACTTAATTTATAAAGTTTATGAGCAAGATAAATGTAATACATACTGTATATATCATCAAAAATTAGCAGGTGTTTACATGCAAAGCAGATGTGAATGTTTTCCAGCAGCTTGAGATGATGGTCCAAATACAAAAGCTACACAATACAAAATAATTGCAGCTAGAATATCAAATTGTTGTTTTGAGAATTGATATCGTATCATGTTGAAACAGGTGATTTATCCTGGTGGGCAGTCTGAGTTCAAATCTGGCCTGAGGTGACTCTCCAATGCCACTCCCCACTCTCAGCCTGTTTCCTACTCAATCCACATTAATGCCATAAAAAGCCAGAAAAAAAAACTTGAAAAGAAAAATTAATTTCTTTTGAGTGGTTTCAATTTTTGGAGGCATAAACTTAAAATGCATATATTCTGGACTCAGGCCAGTGTCTCTTACACTTGCTTAAAATGGTGCAGCTCCTGCTTTCTTTCAAGACACTGTGTTGGCAAATATGACTTTGATATATCCAAGGGTCTTTTTGTGAAATCAGTTAAATACATGTTGGAAACCTGTTTGTGCTGAACATGCAGGTCGAAATATGGCTGAGCCCATTTGTATATCTTGTCTGAGGCTTTGTGAAAGCTATCGAGGAGCCATCAAGCCTGTCTGTCTGTCTGCGCTCTGGTTGCTCCGGGATGAGCCCTGTGGTGTGGGAAAACCCCAGGGCAGAGGATTAGAAGGGAGAAAAGGGGATTTGCTGGTTAAAAGCTGACCTCTGACATGCACACAACAGCCTTTTGATTCAACTTACCATCTCATTCTGCTTTCTGCCTCTGGACTTTGCAGTCACGCAGTCACTTAACCAAAGTCACGTTTACTGTCATGGCTGGACAGGGACACAGGGGCTTATACACTGGTCTGTTATAGACAGTAGACAGTGCTGAGAGAACAGAAATAGTGATTGCACATTAGTGGCATTACATCAGCCTCTGAGACTAACGTGTGATACAGCCAAGCTGGTCATGTGATGAACTTGACCGAATGAAAAGGCAAGACAGCAAGCTTTCACTCGATTAGCTTCCCAGGTGTGGAGAGATTTTTTTTTATACATTTCCCAGCCAATATGTTTCCAGTGTTGAGTTTCATATCATAGTCAAAGCTAATTTGAGCTCTCTCAACATCAAATTCAACAATTATTACAGTCTGTCTGCCAGCACTAACTATAAGAGTATCAGATTAAATCACTGAGGGAGTAAAAGGAAAGGTTACCCTGCTGGTGAGTTACTCTGCTCTCTGGTTTCACAGGCATTTGAAAAAGACACAAATGTAAGTCAAACCGTAACAGCTCAAGAAGTCTCTGGGCTACTCTACTCTGGAAAGAATGAAATTTGTTCTCAAATAGCATAACACTGCACTCCATAGATGTCTGGTTTTGATTCCTCTAATGTGGGCTCCAAAATTGATAGCTTCCAACTCACTAAGCTCTTGTGCAGCGTGGAGCATCCATTTGAGTGAAGATAAGAACCATTTTAAGTGTAATAGGAACGAATGAGCTCTTTGGCACAAAAACCTTTCACATAAATAACTAAATAAATCTCAGGTTATTCTCCAGGCCTTAAGATGATACGTGGGCTGACTGATAAGTTGTGAGCCTCTTATTCAAAGGTTTGACTTTTGGCAGACATATTGCATTATTTTTCAGCACAATCTCTTCCAGTACACTTTTGCCAGCGATGTTTAAGGGCCTCAATGACACTTTTAAAATGGTCCTTTTCTTGACCATTCAGAAAGTCCTCCACTGCATGTATGATGTCATCATCTGACTGAAAGTGGGTACCGAAAATGGCCTTTTTCAATTTTTGAAATAGATGGAAGTCCTATAGAGCTATAAGAAGTGATGCATCATATGTGCCATTGATTGTTTGTCCTCTCAGCCATAACAACATCATGGACTTTATTGACCATTTCTGGGGTTGCAACAGTGACAGGCCTTCCAGGACAGGCATCACCCCCAAAGCTCTGCCTGCCAAGCTTAAATTCCACCACCAACCTTTTCACTGTAGCATATGTAGGGGCATCATTCCCCAGTGTTGCTAACATATCAGTATGGATATCCTTAGGTGATAGACCTTTCTTATGCAAATATTCAATCACTGCTCTTTCAGCAATTTTGTCCATTTTGCAAAAGTCTTGCTTTGTTTACTTTAGAGAGCTACCTCTTCAACATACACTGACCAAATGTCACCAGTCTTCAGGTACACAGCCTTAAATAGTCAGGGAATAGTAGAGCTGAAAAAGGACATCCCCGCTTCACTTCTTCAATACAAGCCTCACAACTTATCAACCAGCCCTCATACAATGAGTCATATGTTGCTTCAATGGGCATCCAGTTCATTATTGGAGAATCTGAATGATAATCTTTTTGAGACTCAACATAAACACATCCATCTGCTAAAGCTATGCACAGTGTTTACCACAAAATCTGTCCTCAGCAGGGTTCATGATCACCAGATCATTAAAATTAAAACTTTTTGAACCCTATCCCAAGCTAACCTCCAAACTATTAAAATTCCTAACCCTTAGGTGATCCGTATTAATGGGTAACAGGAAAGAGAAGACAATCAGACAGTCTGACGTCAAGTGTGGCGCACAAATCTTTGTCTTACTGTTCTACTTGTTTTGTCTGTTCTTATTTTGTTCTCCACCTTTTGTCAAAATGAAAATGCAGTACTTGTCTGGACCGTTGTCAAGGCAGCAGTAAACTTACAGCATACTCATCACCTTGGAAACCAGTCAACCTTCACAAATAAACTTGGCCAGATGAGCAGTGAAGACATAAAGGGAGACGGTCTCAAATCCGCAGAGTGAGACAGAAATTTTCTGCAAGTAAGGATGATAACGGCTTAAAGCTGATTTCAAGAGGAAACTTTGTTGTGTGTCTCACTTTTTATCCCCATTAGTCCAAATGACTCAACATGTTCCCACGCTGTTTCTCTATACATGTCATCTTCCTGTCTGAAGCGGTTCAGCATTCACAGGAAAAGTATGCTGTCTCTTGAAGGTCGATCTTTGTCACAGTTTAGAAATAACTTTCTGTGTGCATCCCTTCAAAATCAGCTGTGAAATACAGAAAAACAACCTGAGAAGTGAAGTTCATAATAAAACCAATCCATACTGCTCTAACTCTGGTGTCAAATGCACAAGATGTCAGTGCCTGTCATGACAGTATTTGGCATCACTGTTGCCGATCTCTTTCTGCTGTCATTTGGTCCATATAAATGCACCCTGCCCTTGGTTTTCTCTTGGAGATGATCCAACTTAATTGTTACATTCAAATACTTTATCAATAACATATAACTGATTGAAAAAAAAAACAGACAGGAAGTTTTTTTTATTTCAGCCACAAAAGTAAAAAATGGAGCCTTGCACAGATTGTCAGGCCAAACCATGAAGAGTCAAGCTACAACATTTTTCCTTTTTTTCCTGCCACGCCTGAGGCCTTCTGCCTCTATCCACTTCTCAAATCCTCGATTTTCTTTTGGCAGCTTTTCTCTGTTGGTAGTTCATACCACCACCTAGCAGCTTTAAGGCATTTTCTGTCGTTTGTAAGCAGTCAGAAGCGACGAAGAGACATCTTCAGGCAATACAAAGTCCAGGGAAGACTCAAATCAGTGCTAAAGATACAGAAAAGGATCATCTAAGTCTTCATTCTCTATGGAGTTGGAATCTGTTGAGTATTCTGAGCCAGTTTGTGTTGAAGAGTTAGATATTTTCACAGTAGGTGAAAATTCAAAAAGTGGTTTGTCAAATTAGAAATGAGACTCAGAATGCATGTACATACTTTTATGAATACCCCACAATATATCATCAGATTAACCAACCAACTGCTATCCTTTGAGTCAGGCAATTCATTTAACCAAAACTCTGTTAATAATCAAACATGGCGTAAAGTACAACTAAAGCCACGATGCATATGGAACTATATCTAAACTTCTTTTGAATTATTCAGTTCCTGATCATCTGCCAGCCAATTCTTACAGTTGTTTTTATATATCTGTGTGTGTTGACCTCATGTCCCAGTGAAGCAGTGTGTTTCTTCAGGCCTCCATCAGAGGAAGCTGGCCATGCTTCAGAGCCCTTTTTCATCTCCTGCTTCCTGCCCTCCTCCATTCCCTCTGCTGCACTCAGATCAGTTGATACCTGTTCAGCTTGGCACCAAGAGCCGGCCTGTTCTCTCATCCATGAAATACAGGCTCCACTTACCAGTTCTCTACTATTAATACTCATAGAAACACACATGTGTACGCACAAACACATGGGCCAAAAAAAATCCCCTGAAAAATTCACAATGGGGAAAAAGTGTCGATGAACCACCTGAAAGGAAGCATCCAGCTTGTTAGTGTCAGCCCTGACTCATGCACAACTAAGACGACACCTCTCCCACTTCAGATGACGACGAATCATACACCGACAGTGAGAGACAGGGGGAGGAAGAGATGGACAGCAGGAGATAGGAAGATATACAAGGTTCAAAGATGTGATGATTGAAGAGTTTTATTTAAGAAGAAAAAATAAGCTGTCCAAATATAAGGTAGCAGAATGCTCCATCACTAAAGCAAATAAGCTGTGTGCTTTTTCCAAAGTGCTGTTTGATGGAGTGGCTGTCTGGACCCTTTCTCCAATATTATGCAGCAACAGTCAATTCACTCCAATCAATATGCTACTTAGGCCAACCCCCAAAATCTGTACACTCACTAAATCAATAAACCAATCAAATACTTAAACACTGCAGAGTCATCAAGCCCCTTTTTGTAGTTTGGGCAAATGGGGCATTTGATCCCACTGGGGCTTTGGGTCTGTAATGAAAATAGGACAAGTCATTAAGGTAATGAGAAAGTCAAAGAGCAACTGTCAGCATCTCTGTAACTTATAAGGCTAACCTAATAAAGTAATGATCTTCCTTATTTTAACTCTTGGAATATTTATTCCTAGCTGTTTTGATCAGCACATTTTTTATCACACAAAGATGACAACGCACAACTAAGCTCTTGTACAATGCTGACCTCTATTGGCTGCTTCATCTTCACCATAAATCAGGAAACTTTTTTTTCTTAACAACCACTGAGAAAGTCTCCCAAACACATGAAAACCACAGAGGTTTGAAGAGCTCTGATCAAGGATTTTCTCCTCCACACATCAACCAGAATAGGAACAGGTGGCTGGACAGAGAAGAACAAGGGGGAATAAAGCAAGAGGAGGTGAAAATCAAAGAGGTCTTTGAAGTGGTGCAGTGTTAAGACCTCCCTGTGCTGGGCAGGCACTGTTAAAACAGGAGGGATGAGGAGACGCATGGATGGATGGATGGATACAGAGAGGAAAGGGAGGGAACTGCAGGGAGGAAAGGTGAGGGGGCAGAGGTAGATTGAGTGATACAGGGTGAGTCAGAAATCATAAGAGACAAAAAAGACTTAAAATGAATGAAGAAGCAGTGAAGTTGGTTGAATTGCATCACTGTTCAGTCCTTTTTTTCAATCAGATTTTTTTCACTGTTCTGATCGCAGGCGATGAACTAGGCTGATGATGCACAATTATGGTAGTGGTTAATAAATAAATAAATTCTTGAATTATTATTATTAGTACAGAATTAATAGAAAATTTGCTTTTGTTCAAAGGACAGAAGAGAAAAACCCCTTTCAGATTTTGAAAGCAATAATATCAGCTCACTGAGGACAAAAGCCAAACATTCCTTCGACCAAAGTTCAGGCAGGAACTAACAAGTGAAACAATCTGGATGACATGAATTAACTCTGTGCCGGGGAGGGCGGGTTGAGATTCAAGGCCTCAACACAGTAAATGCTAACTTACAGTGCGTATGACAGCAGTGAGCCGACCTCCCTTTATTTCCAGTGACAGTTCAAAGGGAGCTTAGCATGCAAAGCCTTCATTAAGGCATGGATCAGCACCAGGGCAAAAATCGGGCAGAATTAGCATCGCTACCTCACGGGTCACATAGAATTACAGGGGTTGTCTGATGTGAGAAGAGTGAAAATTAGCTCCAAATGATAAAAGACTTTAGTGTTTTTTTTCCAAAGCAAGTTTGACATAACAGAAAACAAACATACAAGAGTAGATGCTGGTTTTACGCATTTTTTTCTGAAATACAAGTCTGGATCACAGACTGTTTATAGACAGTCAGCAAAACTGATCTTAGGAAAAGGAATCAAAGAGAGAATAAATAACAGTCCCTCTATCAACACATCTTTGCATGTGCCTATACATAAGATAATATCACCCTTAAGCCACAAATACCACCATCTGTGGGAGACTGAAGGGGCTTTTCTGATGCCTATCTGTCTTAATCCAAATGCATGAGCACCTGTTAAAGATGACCTTGATAAGAGAAGCAGCAAAGATATGCTGGAGATATGGATCTGAGTAAATCTCTTTTCTTTGTTAAAGGAGTCGCCAAAGTGGGTTGTGAATGTGCACACAGCTGTCCACTACAATAGATAAGTGTGGAGATTGTATAGAAAATGTGTCAGTTATGGTTGGGTAACACATTTTATTATTCAACAGTGGAGTTCAGGCATGTCCATTGTCCTAATGTAGAAGATGAAGAATCTTTTTCAAAGGATTGTGACGTGGATGTTCAGTGTTTTCATTTGATACTGAATGCTCAAAAGCTATTTGGTGATTATGATATGATGGCTGGTGAGGCAGCTTGGTGAAATGGTTTAATACTTCAAGGCTTAAAAAAAAAAATCCACCAAAACATTTCTGTTTAAAAAAAATGTAAATTTAATGTATTCTAATTTCCCAATTTTGCAATTTAAAAAAGAAAAATGACATTTTTGGTCTCTTATGAAGCAGTTTTGATTTGCAGCATGAAAGACACCAAGCAGCTGCTGACATTGAGTGTGTCTGAGTTGGACATGTTCGCCTCCTGCTGGACAGTTTAGTGAATTTCACTACACAGGGGGAAACATTTAAAAACCAGAGAATATGGAATGAAAATCCGGTCTTTGACAGGATTTGCAAGAAATCTGAAATCATGATAAGCTGTGATACAACTGAGGGTAAGATGCAAATACAAAGCACTACAGAGAGGAGAAAACTGCTATTTTCTTAAAGACTGGATTAAATGTAAGTTGGGGCTAATACGCTCACCTTTGATGAACTCAAATTCACTGAACCTCCTCTGGCATCACATCTGTACTCAGATGTTGTTTTTTTTTAGGGACAGGAGTGGGAGAGCTGTTCTGTCCACAAGCAGACAAAACAGCACAGTTGAGCTTTGTGTTTGTGACTTCACTGCAGGGTTTTATTCTTCTCTTCCGTTGAAATGAAAGAAAATATACATTTCATCTGTCAACAAACAGGGGTGACCGTAACAACAGAGGAAACATTAAGAGCTTAAGAAGCAATTATAAGCACAGAGCAGAAGAGTAACCCAACACCTCACAGGATCTCCTCTTACAGGTGTAGAACCCACCTGGTGGATAAAATGACACTTATGTTATTTCTCTGAGCCCACTGCTTAACCATCCATCTTTCTATATGACACAATGTTGACAACCATACAAAGCTCCATATGCTTACTGTAACTATAAAAACAAACCAGGACACGTGAAACAAAGACAGTCTCACACACACACTTTGTTTCCTGAGGTGTCATATGAGCGTTATCACTCAAACAAATTGAGAGGGATCGTTTCCTCTTCTCCCGAAGACGTGCACAACTGCACAGCGTGTCAGTAACACACAACAGAATCACAATCTGTCCAGATAAACCAAACAAAACAAAAGAGAAACCATCATTTGTGTGTTATCAGTGCATACAATCAGAATGTCTAATAACATGACACCTCAGAGGACTCTTGCAGAGTGCAGTGATACACTCAGTGCCTCCAGAATCAAACAACATCTCAGGACTGTGAGCGTTTACGATCCTTTTTTTTTTTCCTTTACCCATGTTCAGCCGGTTTACCACAAACTGAAAAGAAATGAGAAATACCACAAGGAATATCATATCATGCTTTCCTCTAAATGTTACATTTTGTTCCTGTGTCTTATCCTGATGTCATCTGAATCTTAATGCTGGGATTTCATAGGAATGCATCAGCTGACTGACTGATCATTGCATGTCAAGATCATTGATGTTTCCGCTGAACATGTCTTTAAACAAAGCGTATCATTGTAGTTGAGTGCGCTTTGTATGCTTCAGTCGGTGCAGAGAGGAGAGACAAAGAGAAGCAGGAATGAGGAGGCGAACAAAACTCTGCAGAAATAAACCAGAGAGTAAAATGAAAAGGATATGAAACAACAAATGCTGTCTGACAACCACCCTCTGACAACGCAAAGGTCAAAGTATGATTTATATCAGGGCTTCACACCTCTCTGGGTTTGCATTATCTGTGAACATCAGTCATACATCACATGACCCAGGAGACCTGTCAAAAATAACCCCTAAAAAGACTCTATGACCAAGACAAAACATGCCATTTTCAAAATAAA